>OX941081.1:5190000-6440000 GCA_954870635.1 Arctium minus
TATCCCTATCTTTACAATCAGGGATACTTTCAAAAAGGAAAATCTATCGCTGACTTTTCTTCAGTGATAATTTCAAAACGGACAAATGTACTGTCTCTCTCTTCTATGACGTCATTTGAACCGACAATCCACGACATGCCTTTTCTGACACGTTCGTCCGTTGCTCTTCTATCCAATCAACTTCGTGGAACGTGTCAATGTCATGATGATCCTTTCTTTTCCCGCTTCATTCCTTCTCTCTCTCTTCTCTCTCTTCGTATAAAAGGAATTCTTCTCTCCTTTATACGGTTTACGCTTTCAAAACTGTCAACGCAAGAAACATTTTCTCTCTCAAGAACACTCAAGCAAGTAAACCCAGAACATTGAATCTGCAACTCCTTTTCTTCAAGATAAACAAGTTTATTTCATGTCTATGTGCATTGTTCGTATGCTTTTTATTCTTTTTAAAATCCTACTCGTTCTTGTTCTTCATGGATTTTATAAAATGTTTTTTAAAAAAAAAAAAAAAAAAAAAACTAAAGATCATTCTTTCTGATTTTATGTTTTTTTAAATAAAAATCTTTTGGTTTTTAAAGTGTTCTTCATTCTTTCTACCCAGAACACTATTTTTTTTCTTTTCTTAAAAAAATAAATAAATAAATAACTCGATATTTTTCCAGTTTCTTTCCTAATATGGAATCTGGTAAAACATCTTATTTTTTAGTCTAAATCATTTCTTCTATTATGCTTCTTTCCATAACAGAAATGACACAGTCTTCAATCGTTGCTTCCAAGCATGTACGATTCGCTCTCACTGAAGTTGAGATTACTAAATGTAATCATTTGGCAAGACTCGAGTTCAAAGCTGACAAATACCCTCATCTAGTGGAAGCTGCTGAATTCCTCAAACAATCATGTATAGCTTACGCGATCACTGTGGATCCTAAGCCTTCCAAGACTCTACTCCAGCAGTTCTGGTTCACTGTTGATGCAACTGAACTCACCAACAAGAAAGGTGAACGAGTCCCTGCTATCTCTTTCAGCACGGACTTGGGGCCAGGGAGCATGACCGCTCTTAGCCTCAGGAAATCTTTAAGATTCCCTGACAAACCAAAGAGTGGGTTCGACGCACTCCCCACTGATGATGAGCTGATATCATTCATGGACGCAATGGGCTATTGTTGGGAAAACAAATCGAGATCTTCTATTCCCAACGAGAAGCTCACCAAGATCCTCAAAGCTCAGATGCCATCACAACTGAACTTTATCTTCTCGCACATAATTCAGTGCATGAGCGGGAAGAGTGGTTCGCTGGATCAAGCCAGCAAAACACAACTGCAGATGGCCTACTCCGTTATCGTTGGTCAAAACTTTGACTACGCCACAGCAATCTTTGAAGACCTGAGGTCAAGATTAGAGAAGCCTGAACGAGATCCCAAGATCTCGTACGTACGTTTCATATGTACGTACATCAAGTTCCTCTATCCCAACACCTATCCCACCAAAGATGATGGCACTTTTGCCAGGGTTGGTCAACGATCACTGGAGGTAAAGCCAATTGTCGACGAGGTAAGTATCTCTCTCCTTCGCTCTCGTCTCTCTCTCCACTCTTCTTCATCTTCAGTGACCACGCAGACGGTTCCTTCGTCTGCTATCCCTGTCGCTACCACTACTTCTAAACGACCATCAGCTAGTCCGATTGGTCCTTCCAAAAAAGCCAAAAAGACTAAGGAAAGTACACCCTCTAGTACTATACCTGAGGGAGCTTCTCAACAAGCTACCTTAGATGCATTTGTGGGTCTTTCCTCCACAACTCCAGTAGTCACTCAACCTGCCGTGTCAGCGATTTCGATCACTGTTACATCATCAGTGACCCCACCTACTATCTCATTCGCTGAGATTAACCCCAACCCTACTTCTATCCCTAAAACTCTTGCCTTTTCTACTCATTTGGTCTCTGAACCCGCTACCTCTTCTTTACCTATAGGACCTGAACATCAAACTTTTGAGGAATCTATGCAGTTCTACAAAATGTTTGATACGTCAGGTACACCTATAATCCTAAACACTTCTCTCCCCACCTCTCCAAATAAGCCCGTATCTGAACTAACATTATTTTCAGGTCCTAGTTTGGCGTCTGTTGACACGCATGTCAACAGTCTGGGAGAAAAGGTGGACGCTCTCATCAACACCATCAACGACACCACCAGCGCCGTCAATCAGGCTGGTGAGGAGCTGAAGAGGTTGACCGCGACCTGCTCATCTAAAGCTCAGAACTCCCAACTTTCAGTTGTTGAAGAACAAGTCGTCCAACTCAAAGAGTCCTCTCAACTCTTTCAGGGGCGATTTGAGTCTCTTACCACTGAAGTCCGGGGTCTCTCTTCAAAGGTTGACCTCTGCACGTCCCTTCTTCAGCAAATTCTACAAAAGGTGAATGCACCAGCTCCAGCGTTGCCTCCCTCCTTCACTGAAGATGATCGGACCAACCTCAACATCGCTGTGGAATTCATCCATGATGCCACGTGCGACATCTCTGCAGTTGAAGACCGGGTTAAGCGTCTGGAGGCTGACGTCCAAGTGCTAAAAGCTTCAACAGCTACTCCAGCAGCTGAAGAAACCCCTACCGCTGATAATGACAAAGTGGGGGAGAAAGCTGAAGAAACTTCTATCGCTGCTGCTGGGGAAGCTAAGACTCCAAAGAAACCTCCCTCTCAATCTGAGGGGGAGAAGGTAAAAGAATCCTCATCTATTCATTCTATTCTCTTTGAAGATGATGATGAAGAAGACGATGAAGAGGAAGATGATCTAGATCTTGATGATCAAGAAAAGGATCAACCCTCCAATAACGACGACGATGATGAAGAAGACCAATCTATGTGGTTCTCCAAGCCGAACGTCGCATCAGGGACAACTTCGCAAGAGGTTGTCAAAGCAGGGGTGAGAAGTGATACATCTTCAAGCGCTCCTTCGCAAAGCAAAGAAAAGCAACCAATCGCTGAAGAATGCTTGAGGACTGGATCACAATCTGAGGGGGAGCATCCTTCTCAGGTATGTCTTTCAATTATACCACTCCTACTCTTTCCAAACCCCTATTTCCTTCTAGCCTTTCTCTCTCTTTTTCTAAAAATATACACTTATCCCTTCTTTCCTTCATTTTCTATCCAGACAGTTCTCACCCCTGCTTAAGGGTTCTGAACTACAAATAATTCCAGCTACTATCGCTGAAGAAATAATCCCAATCTCTATCACTGAGATTGATGAAGAAGAAGAAGAATATTCCCTGTTCCATCCAGGAAGGCCCTCTCAACCATCTAATTGGTCAGAGGAAGTGGTGAAGAAAAGAGTTGAAATGATCGCTCAACTAGAAAGTCAACGGCTGAAAGTCCCTCTTCAAACATCCACAGTGCTCGACTTCCTCACTGAAGCCGAAAGAGAAGAATCTGCCAAAGCTGAGAAGCTGATCGCTGAATGCATACAAGATGCCAAGCTCGCTTTAAAGATTCAATCTTCTCTAGTCAAGGACAAAAAGATGAAAATAAAGCCTGTGGAAGTTCAAGCTGCACTGCTGAAAGAAATTGAAGAGGAACGCTCCAAAGAACAAGAGATCAACGACAGGTCTATCGAATGGTGCAAACAGAAGATGGATTATCGTTCTGATCTTCTTCCAATATCAGCCGTGACTATCTCTGGTCGCAAGAAGAAGGATCAACTCTCAGTGACCATGGAGATTACCAGAGAGGATGGAACCCAAAAAGCTATGTACGTATCCAAACTTGAGAGCTTCGGATTTACGGAATGGTTAGAGTTCTGGGATGCGCTGAAGAAATCCAAATCTACATACAGAGGCTACGTTGAAGGACTTCTTGAAGCCCTCATAAATAAAGTCACTTCTGTACTGAAGCTGCCATCTGCTCTTCCTCCCAAATCTTTGAAACCCAAGGGAAGAATTGGGTCCTCCTCCTCTGAAGACGTCGCCATCATCAGGAATGAAACTTCTATCAAATTTTCAAGAGATGCACTGTTTGGTCCTCCTACCGATCTTTCAGTTCTGGATCTATCTTTGCCTCCTGGTGGTCCTTTCCAAGGTGGTCAAGTAATTGACGATCCTTATGGAGTGTTCTTCAGAGATGATGATGAGGAACTCAGATTTCAAAGAGTCTCTGAGATTCCTATCTGTCCTCTGAATCATCTCAAGGATCTCTTATGCTTATGGTGTGACTTCTCCCCTGCTGCTGAGAAAATCAAAGAAATTATCAGCCAAGAATCTTTGGAACGAAGACAGAAAGGAGAAGAAATACCTGAGTATATGATCAATCCTCCTAAATCTTCTTTTAATAGCTGATAGATTAGTTTCCTTTTCTGTAATCTGTTAGTTATACTTACAGTAGTTAGTTATTCACTTGTACTTATGATTTTCATATCTTGTAATTCTATCCCTGAATTAAATGAAAATTACAGTGATGTACTTAACCCTATCAGTACTGTAAAAGATTCCTCAAAATAGTAATTGGGACATGCATGCTATGAGTCCTTTTTATTCCTATATTTTGAATCATAAAGTAATTTTCTTTAGTTACTTTGTCATTATCAAATAGGGGGAGATTGTTGATCCAAACTCTCTCAGTGATTTGATAACGACCCTCTTCTATACTTAGTGATAATTACGTTTTAATATGTATTAGTGTTTCACCATCAGCGATCAGACTGAGTCTGTTCAGTTATCGCTGATAGTCTTTCTTATAAACATTTCTATGTATTAGTGTTTCACTATCAGTGATTAGACTGAGTCTGTTCAGTTATCACTGAGTTTCTGATGTAAACAGTAACGTAATCCATGAAGACAAGTCTCGCGTCAACATATGTTCATAGCTGAATCAAAGACGAAGCTGCTGAACAAAGAGAAGTTTACTAGTGACCTGATGCGGATATCAGTGAAGCAAAGACAACTCTACATATACGCGAAGGAACATGATGAAAAGCTTCAGCGATTGCTGAACCTCTTTATCTCTGAAAGAAGAGATATTCAGCGATCAAAAGATCACAAAGCTTATGTCTCAAGTTTACTTTTGTCTATCCTTGCACAAACTAGTACTATGTGTCAGAACGGACATGTCTCTGCCATCATACGTACAACAACTCTGTCAACTACACTGTTCATGACCCGGCCGAAAGCATGTCTCCCAAAAGTCAGACTCCCAAAGCCAATCTATGAACGCCACGTGTAAAGTACCCTGCCATGCATTTAATGCATAGGGTATAAATAGGAAGCTCACCCATTCATCTGAAGGAGTGCTCAATTCTTGAACTCCATATAGAAACCCTTGTTTTCTATCTCTCTTAATCCCCCATTCTCTGAATTTCTTGTGCAATCATCTTAGTGTTTCTTAAGTTTGTTTAGATTAAGTCTGTCTTAATCTTATTCCGCAACAAACTTGTAAATTGTATTTTGATTTATCAATAAACAATTTATTAAACTTTAATTTCTGTGTTTGTATTCAACCCCCCCCCCCTTCTACAAACTTGTTAAGTACCTTCAGGACCAACACTTCTATTATTAAATTAACATTCTCCTGCTTCTTATTAATCGACATACCACTCTACCAAAGACTCCCTTGGGGCAACAACCCACCTCCTAGCTTCATTCTCTTCCTATGAACTCAAGAGGTCCTTTCTCAACGAACTATTTACATTCCGCCCGATAATCATCCTAAACGGTATTAATCTTACTACAAAAAAAAACGAACTTCCACCACACACTAGACTAAAACTGTCAATCTATGGATATAACTCTCTACCCTGAGCCACACTCAACAATAGTAATCGAGTATTCCCATGCACTTGTAAATTCATAATGGCATTGGCCAGATGCGATTCTGAATTTACCTTACATGAGGGTACTCACTATTGTTATCACGCCTAACGATGATCAAGGTCTTTCTTACAGGCTTCCTATATCTCAGTTGTGTCCATCTACTCTACATTTTAAGTTTAGGCCCATCCGGTCACCTAAATCCCTTAAACTATGACTCTGATACCAACTATAACAACCCTTCTTAAAAGCAACAAGATAGCAACTTAATTAATAATAATATAACCAAATTCAAGGCGAAACGGTCCCAAGCTTACAATAAAACTTCAAGGTTTGCAAAGGCAACCTATTTACAACTGAGATAATAATAATAAATATCTAAGGTGACAGTCTTCTGTCTTTCCCGCTACATCTTCCCTTTTTTCCATATCTGCTCTCTCTACTACACGCTTGCCTGAAAATATTTTTAGTTTTGAAATAGCGAGGGTTAGACCGTAGGTCTAGTGAGTCCCCTTTAATAGATGAGCAGTAAAATATCTTTCCAGAATTAAATCGACATTTAATAAATGCACGTAAATAAAACACGCTACTGACCAAACGACCGTCAAAGACGATGTGTCTAACTCGCGCTGCCTTAATGTTGGGATACATCCCCAACGGCATAAACGGGCCACACTCCCCGGCACGAGTAGGCGTGCCACACTCCCCGACTTAGGTCGAAAACTCCACATAGAATGTATGCATACATTTAAATTTCAACAATTTAAAACACACTTGAACAATTTCATAAATAATGCCATCATAAATAAATCAAAGTTTAAAAATTAAACTTCACATGCTTTCGTTACCATAAAGGTTTAGTTCAGAAAAACTCACCTGGCGTCCTTAGCTCGAAACTCACGTCTACTCCTATAATTCGGTCAGAACCTATAAATAAAACATTTACCAGTGAATACCTGATTCTTTCTATTTTAGCAAGGTTAACCTTACACCATAATTCCCACATCACCCAATCCTAAATTAACCTCGGCCCACAAAATCTCAACTCGAGACAAGGTACTTGAATTCTTGCAATTTAACGAAAGTCAAAGTATCGGCCTTAGAAATAAAGCCCAACACTAACAATAATTCAACTACTTACACTTGGGTTTACCCTTAATTTCAACTTGGGCTTCGACCCACATTAAAAAAAAACCCAACAATAAAAAGAATATAAAATACCCACTAACCTACTTAAATATTGAAAATTAATCTTATAGTGAATTTATACTATTGGGCCGGCCACTTAATTCTCAAACCCAAAAAGTGTGACTCCCCATAAATGGGATTCGGCCCACATAAAAAAAAAAAAAAAGACCGGGGCGTCACTTAGCCGACCGGTGCTAAAGAGGACCGGTATCAACTTTCGACCGATACCAACTTTCGACCGGTACCAACTTTTGACCGGGGTCTCCCCTTTTTTTTACCGGTGTTTAAAGTCGACCGGGGTCGACCTTCTTCGACCGGAGTCTCTCGGTCATAAGATCGACCGAAACCCAAATACATATTACATAGTCCCCAACTTTCTACCAGAAATAAAAATTAACTCAGTTCCTAACTTATATGCACATGCAGAAATCGATTTAACAAGAACCCGCTAACCAAAGGGTAAGTCTAAGCCAAAGCTAGAATTAATCCCAAATATTAAATATAAGAATCAAGATTCAACCCCCAAAAATACAACCACCATGAATATAACATTTAGAAATATAAGGAGTTCTAATCACAAAGAGATTTACCTTCAAACAACTCAATCGAAAACTTGAATTTTCTTGAAGAGTTTCTTCTTTCTCGGTCACTCTCTAGAATCGCCCAAAAGCCCTTCTTCTCTCTATTTTAGCCGCCACCCCCATACACATTAATACCCCTAGGGTTAAAACCCATTTTCCCAACTTTTCACAATAGATCCCTCAATAAAACGACTTTTCTAATTCTTACCCACTTATATAATGCTTGATTTAATTCCAGTTATTACATGTTTATATGATAAAGGTCTAAAATGAAAAATAAAAAAGTAAAGATTAAAAGTAAACTACATACATAATTATAAAGGTAGTAAATGTAAAGTATAAATTAAAAAAAATGAATTAAGGAAAGATTTAAGGAGGAGAGAATGTGGATGTACTAAATGAACTTATAATGTAAAATGCGTCCAAATACATGTTTAGGCGGGAAAATTAAAAAATGGGCTCACCAGAAGGTGACACGTGTTCTTCTAGTTACTTATGTATTATATATATAGATTATAAAAAAAAATTAGACATTGGGTACCCGGTACCAGGAACCGCCAGTTCCAGGAATTTTAGGCGGGCACCCGCCTTTGCTCACCCCTAGCTCTAATGTTACAACGATATTTATAAGGGAAATTAGCTCAAAGAGCGACATTACACACCAATATTGGTCTCCTAGCCATTTCTCTCCCGACTTAACGAAAATAGACCTAGGTCCGTAATGGCGGACCTGCAGGTCCGCTACCTGCCACAAAACAACAATAAAAGCGACTGTCCGAGTCAGATCCGCAACGAGTCGGGTCGGTAGGTCTGCCACCCGACCCAGGTCCGCCAGCAATGCCACGCGTCATGCCCTGATTAGTCGCCAGGCCCGCCATCTGACATGCAGGTCCGCCATTGCGGACCTGCCGTTTTTTCAGTCAATGAACTGCTTTCTTCTACATCGAAAGCAACAACCTTTTATAAATATAAACCGGGGTTTGTTGGTCCCCCATACAACATCTCGATCGATTATTCTATAAGGAAAATTAGGCTCATTTTTTTGTCGAATCTTTGTACGTGATTCCCTACACCGACACGTGTGCAACATGTTCCGAAAGGTAAGTGATTCTAAACTGTAACACCCTAAAAATAGGGATAACAAAAACTTTCCAAAAATGGAGAAGTGGTATACAGATTGCCATAGCAAGAGCCTCCCAAAAAGGGGAAATATACAATTAACCTGTTTAATCACAATTCTGTAATTTAACGGATAAATAAACAACAACCGACTAATCTAATTTCTACATCTAGAAAAGAGATTACAAAAGGGGTGTCATCTATAAACCCCAAAACTTCCAACAATGGTTCAAGTGCCAAAATCCCCAAGCTCTTGCTCAAAGCATCTAAACTTGCCTAGGAGTCGCGCCGCTAACACCTGAGATACACATCGACACCAAACAAGTGTTAGGCCAAAAAGCCTAGTGAGTGGAACAATAATAAGCATGAATGAATAGTCATAAATTCTTATCAGCAGTTAACCAGTGTCCAATATATGAAGAGTCATTAGGGGAGACCCAAAGCACCAATCAATTCCACTCCAAAGTTAACTTAGCCATAACTTCAGGAGTGAGGACTGATCGAGTGAGATTCCACCAAATCAAAGCCTCTCCCCGAAGTAGTTGAGAAGCAAACTTGACCCGTTGAGAGGGATCACACTCACTTGACTCAAAGGCCATCTCTACCTCCTTGAGCCAGTACATGCAAGAAACCGGGTTGTCTGAACCCACAAACTCCTTAGGGTGGCACCCCAAAAACGCTTTGTAAGTGCACCTCTTAGTCTTCTCCCGAATTCCTTCAGCGGATGGTTCCTCAACCGTTACCACATTTGGTCCACCCGACCCCATAATAATGTTTCCAGCCATCGTCTCAGGTTGTCGGTGGCTAGCGTCTCGATCCTCTAGGAGTTTCATGAAAAACACTTGTTGTTGGGTCATGGCCGAAGTCATGGCCAACTGTTGTTGAGCCAAGGCCGCATTCATGGCCAACATCATGCTATCTCGAAGCCGGGTCTCCATGGTAACTTCCTCCATGATGGCGTTATCTGTATTGAGGTTCCGGCGCGGAATATGCTCGGGCCCTCCTCCCAATATCCTGGGTATAGGAATTTCATCGGAGGTTGCTCCCACCGGGGGTCGTACTGCTGCAGATTACACTTCGGGTTGCCCCTCTGGCATGTCCGGAAGTCTACTTCGAGTGTTTACCATTAAATCTGCCATGTGCGAACGAGAAATAGATTGAGAAAAGACTAAGCGAGTTGAACTCATTGTACGTACTACTACCTTAATCAATTATCATAATAATAGTAAACCAAGCATGCTCACGTAATAATGCATTCATAATAGCAGTAGTTAAGTGAAATTATGAACGAACCATACACAAAAATTCTTGTCACCATCATCACAACTTTTAATTAAAGTAATTCCGTAATCCTAACGCTCTCCCCACCTAGGATTTCTACCCCAAGTGGACAGTGAAGTCATAAAGTCTAAATCTTAATTCTAGATACGCTAATCCATACCTAGTTCACTTAAACTAAAGTTCTGATACCAGCTTGTAACACCCTAAAAATAGGGATAACAAAAACTTTCCAAAAATGGAGAAATGGTATAAAGATTGCCATAGCAAGAGCCTCCCAAAAAAGGGAAATATACAATTAACCTGTTTAATCACAATTCTGTAATTTAATGGATAAATAAACAACAATCGACTAATCTAATTTCTACATCTAGAAAAGAGATTACAAAAGGGGTGTCATCTATTGTAACACCTCGATTTTCGAAGTGTAACATTTCGAGTTATTACAGAAACCGATATATCAAGGAAAAATAGGATATTTTATTTTGGGCTTGAATCCTTGATTTTATAGTCTTGATAGATGAAAGATTCATTTACGAGTCCAACGGTTCTTTCCGGAGCAAAAACGGAGCTATAACGAAGAAGTTACGGCCAAAACAGTGAATGAGAAGAAGGTTGGCTGGCTGCGACTATGACCAGCGACATTGCCCTGGGCAATGTCGCCTGGCAAAGTCGCCCAAACAGTCCAGGGGGCTGTTAAGTCGCGAAAATCAGTTATTTCCTCATTTTTTCACACCCAAACTTCTTCTATACTCTCCCAATTCGTTTTCCTTCTTCCCCTTTCAAACCCTAGCTTAATTGTGGCTCAATTCCTTGGATTTCATGAAGAGGGAACACCATCAAGTGGTAAAATAGAAAGCTATGGTCAAGGATTCACCATCTCCATCTTCATCTTCATCTTCATCTTCAACCTCAAGATCATTTTTGGGTTTTCTAGGTTTTCATCAAAACCTAAGTGGTAAGTGTATCCCTTCCATTTCTAAACCTTGACATAAGTTATAAATGCTCCATTGATGATTATCCTAGTGTGTGGTTTATCAATTTTGGGTTTGATGGTTTTGGAGAAATCTAGGTCAAAATTTGGGTTTGGACCAAAATGGAGATTTTGATGTGTAATGTTTGAAGAATGTTTCTATATGGTTGAATGTGGTTATTTACGGTTGGAAATGTATGGATATAGGTGTTTGGAGACTTTTGGCTTGGAGGATTCAAGTTTCTTCAAAGGAGCTCTAAGTGGGTAAAATCTAGATTTAGCCTAAATCTAGCAAGGTGAGTTCAAGTTGATTTGTGAAAATGGTGTACATGCCAAAATGTTTATTTTAAAGTGTTTTACATGAAATTGTTAACTACTGATATGTTTTGTTAACTGCTGATAAGTTTTGCTAACTGCTGATAAGTTTTTGTTAACTGTTGATAAGTTGAGTATTTTTAAAGGTGTTTAACTTTATAAACTCATTTAACACACATCTTTGGGATTTTGGAGCATTATGATAAATAAATCATGTATTTTGGTATTTCTATGATTTATTTTATGGAAGTAGATTTTGAGTATAAATGTGTTTTGATTTGTGTTTTGGAGAAATGCATGGTTTTGTGTTAGGAGACGTTTTGAAAGAATAAATGTTGTAAACTCACTTGGAAAATGAATTGTCCCAATCTAAACTACGTTGGAGTCAATTATATGCTTTGGAGCATGGGTTTATATAAATATGGGTTGTTTATACTTGATTTCATTTTATGAATTTCGACGTTGGTGTTAGGTCTGATTTTATAGTAATCATTGTATTTATAGGGCTTGGTCAAATACTGTGTTTAGAGTCATACTGTGTTGTATCTGACCAAGGGTATTTAAGTCTCTTTGGTCTTGGTTTGTTGTAAGAACTTCACGCACATTATTGATAATTCCTACTTTTACGCATACTTCTCTCTCTCTCTACTTTCTCTCTCTAGGATTCATAAGATCTTGGACTTTCAATTGGTATCAGAGCAATCTGAATCTTGAGAGGATTGAGAGATTTGTTATTTAGAATCTGGATTTGTGAATTGAAGCAGAAAACTCGATCGATTTTCTTGATTTTTCAAGAAAATCTCGTTTTCTTGCTTCTTCATCAAATTTGGACAGGATATTGGTCAATTTGATTTGATATTGGATTTAATTGATTCGTTATTGCTAATTGATCATATTTTCTTCTTTGTGTTTCGCATAAAAATCTTGTTTGGATCATCAATTTGCAGATCTTGTATTTTCTGGAAAAATACGGTTCACGTTCTGTTCTTTGTCAAATTTGTGAATTTGTTGATTTTAATCAATTTTGGTTATTAAAAGTTGTTAGAATTGTGTTTTCGAAAATCAGTATGTGATTTTCTTGGTTAAATTTCAAAGTTGTAGTTGATCTTACGTAAATTGTGTGTTTTTTTTAAGTTTGCGCCTCATTCATAGTAGTTTGCGCTTCATTCATGCTACTTTGCGTTTCATTCTTATACTTTGCATAAGGTTCATTGTGGTCTAATTTGGATGTTAGTGAATTTTCAGGTTTTCGGATCTAGTTTGAAACGCAAAGCTTCTCTTGCGTATCAAGAAAGAAAGGATTTCAAGTTTGCGGTTCTAGCTTCATACGCAAACCTCAGTTTGCGTATCACTCAGTAAACGCAAAGTCTTCTTTGCGCTTCTCTCGCCAAACGCAAAGCTTACTTTGCTCTTCTCACCTCACCCGGAAAGTCTTCTCACGTAAAGCTTCATCTTGCGTTTCTCTAAGCAAACGCAAAGTTCAGTTCGCGGTTCTTTCTTGAAACGCAAACCTATAATTTGCGCGTCTCCCTGACTTAGATTTAAAAAAAAAAAAGTTTGGGATTTTTTTGTCATCTATGGATTCTGCAAAATTTGGCTTTCAAGCTAAGTTCTACACAAGTGACCTCATGATGTCATTGGGTACAGAAACTCGTCCTCCAGTTCTAGTTGACGAAAACGAATTCACTCAATGGCAAGATAGGTTCTTAAATTTCATCGAGCGTCAAACTAATGGAGATAACATGATGAAATCTCTCACTGAAGGACCTTTTGTAAAGCCTAATAAAGAGACTCCTCCAACAACTGAAGAGGCTTCACGAATGAAAGTTGATCGAGAGCTGAAAGCTAATATGATGCTGGCTTTACCAAACTCTGTCTACAACCGGGTTGATCACTGCAAGGATTATCCAAACCTGTTGTGGGCACAATTGGAAAAGATAATGCTTGGTTCTTCGGTCGCAACTCAGCTCCGACATACTCGATTCATGAACAACTTTGAGGAGTTTAAGGCCAAAGACAGCGAGTCTATAAAGAGTGTTTTCGACAGATTCTGCGCAGTGTTGAATGATCTCCGAAAGATAAATGTGATCAAGACAGAGCTTGAGACGAATCAGAAATTCCTCAATACTCTTCATCCTGAATGGAACAAATCATGTCATAGACTGAGGAACGACGTTCGGATCTCAACAATGCAGATTCAAGAACTGTATGAGATTCTGATGACTGATGAGAGCTTGGTGCTTGAAAAGAAGGCCAAAATGGACAAAAAGAACAAGAAGACAGTTGATCTGGTTGCTCTCCTCACGAAGCAACTGGCTGAACAAGCGTTGTCTGATAACGCTTACACCGGGTCAACTGAAGATGATGGCGAGGCATTACAGAAAGCGATGATCCTTCTCTCTCAGCATTACCAGAAAAAGTTCCAGCCTCATTCGAGCTCCAACACTTCTCGCTTCACTTCAGGTTCTAAAGTCAAAGTGCCCGAGCTAAAGACTACAACCTGTTACAACTGTGGAAAGCATGGGCACATTTCAAAGGAGTGTCGAGCAAACAAGGTTAAGGACTCAGCTTACTACAGAAAGAAACTGGAACTGGCTGAAAAGAGAGAGAACGGAGCTGCTTTGCTGGCAGAAGAAGAGTTTTGGCTGGATCACTCTGACGACGAAGCTGCAAACGTAGAGATAGCTCATATGTGCTTGGTTGGAGTTGATCATTCAGACGATTCTGATTCTGATGAAGATGAGGTATATTCTGAATTTGATTACAACTTTATTACCTCTCAGATGAATATCATGATAACTGCTTTATCTGATTTACGTTTAAAGTTATTATCTGAAAAGAATTTAAATTCAGAAAAGTCAGATTTGATTGACAAACTGAAAATTTCTTTGAAAGATGAAAATTTTATTTTAGAAAATACTAAAGACATCTTTCAAAAGAAATTGGATGATTTGGAAAATTCAAATAAGACTTATCTTGAATCTTTGACGGCTATGACTAATTTAAAAGATGAATTTTCAGATAAAATAAATAAGTTAGAAGAAAAACTTTATCGAAGAGACCAATCTGAACAAACAATTTTTATGAACAAACCGAGGAGTGAAGAGGCTTTAAAACAAAGATGGGGACTTGGTTTTGACAATCCTCATTGTTTAAACAAAGTGATAAATGAAGTTCCTACTTTATATAAATATGATTATCTAACTCTTGCACACTATGCTCCTCAGTTCAAATTTCATTGGACTAGTGAAAAGGAAGTGTTAGATCTCGAAAATGAGAAAAGGATATATAACAAGAAAAATGAAATTCTTTTTGTTTACACAAGTGAAAATGCAAAATATTTTCCTGAAAAATCAAGAAGAGGAAGAAGAGTATTAAATGATATATCTCCTATCAAATCTTCAATGTCTGATGATTTTATTGCTCCTTATGCACCTGATACTGATAAGGAAAATATTTCTCCACTCATTTATGATTCGAAGAAATATTCTCCTCCGTTAGTATTAGAAGGAAAAATCATAGATCTTGAAGATCAGATAGAAGATCAAAATATTTTGAAGAAAATTGAATATGATATTTTTCTTTCTTTCATGACGTCAAGTCTTGAAGAAAAATTATTTTCTCAAAAATCGGATTCTATTTCTAGCCTTTCTTCTTATTCTAAGGAAAACCAAAAGGAAATTTCTAATTTTAAAATCTTTTCTCAAAATTCTTCAGACTCCGAGGCAAATTCAGATTTATTAGTTGATCAGATTGGTTGCTTGGATAAATTTATTTCTTCTGATTTAAATATTAAGTCTAAAATTCTTGATGATTCTTTTACGCTCAATGATCAATATTATAAACCTAAGCGTAAAAGAAGACGGTCAAAGAAGTCGAAGAAACATGATACAGTTCTTTCTGACAATTCTAATTCTTCCGATTCCATTCATACAGATAGGACTTTGAGCACTCGATCAAAGATGCAGATCTGGAGAAAGAAGCGGACATCTGATGAACATATTTTTGATGAGGATAAATGTGTAGACAAACTTTATAACAGTGATTCATTTGCTAAATGTAATAAAATTTCAAAATACTCTATAAAGCAAATGATTCGAATTTCAAAACATGTCTCATGTTCTTCCTCAGATTCTAGTTCTGATGATTATACTTTCTCTTCTGATAGTTGTGATTATTTCTCTGATCATATTCCTCGTGCTTTAAATATCAATTCTGCGTATTCTTTCCCCATACGAACTGCAACTAACAAACACGGGCCCAAATTCAAGTGGGTTCCCAAATCTTTATCTGATTCAAAGTTGCAGGCATCACATGTTAAGGGGGAGTAATAAAACTTTGGCTTCTGAGTAATTCAGCTCAGGACCCGCACTTCATAGACATTGACTTCTAAACACAATAGTTTAGAACTCGTTCTTCAATGATTAAGCTTCTGACTTAATGAGATACTGTGAGTACATCAATTTTAATTCCGCTGCATTTATCTCTGATAATGATGGTATTCCAGTTTTTCTCAATGTTTCAAGAATCTGAGCTTGTTTATCTATCTCATGAATTTGTATTACCCAAAAAATTTTAGTTTGAGACACAAATTATTTTTATAATGTGAAAGATGAAATAACTGAATTTTATTTTGTTCCAACTAAATATCAATTTGCCGAATTCTTTACATTTTGTCTTTAATGAAAATTTTTAACATTGGCATATTGAGTTTAAAAGTTTAAATATTTACAAATTTTATTCTATAAAGTAAAGTTTTATATTTTTTTCTTTCATTTGAATAAAATATGTGTCTAGGATAAATTTTCAAGTTCTTTTGTTTATATTAAAGTTTTTATATGATCAAATTTCAAGTCTTACAAAAATCGAAAAGTCAGCAGCATGTTTGAAACTTTTATTACTGCTTTAAAGTTGTGTGATTCGGAATTTTTATAGTTTACTTTGCTTAGACTACCTAATTAATCAGAATTATAGATCGGAATGAAAATATGGGCTAAGCACTTAGATGTTGACCTGAGTGATTGAGATGAATTATAATTTCATAAAATACAGAAATCTCTAAGTTGAAAAGTTTGTACCTGTGGCCTTTCTGGTTTGGGAAAGTAAGTTCCGTGGGATGCTCGTCATCTGGTCCCCTAAGGTCAATTGATCTGGGAGTGATCGAACCCAAATCCTTCTATTGAATCAGATCGAAAGTCATGTCCTACTGGTATGAATGTGTTTAGGATGTGTCGATGTAGCCTTTCTGATCCGGGAAAGTAAGTTCCAAGGGGTGCTTGACACTTAGTCCCCTAAGGCCAACTGGTCTGGGAGCGGCTGACCCAAATCCTGCAATAGGGTCAGATAGAAAGTTACGTTTACGACATGTTCTTTACTTAATAAACTTTTTGATCAAAAGATGCCAAAGTGCATGCGCTTAAAAGATGCCAAAGAGCACACTCATGTTAAGATGCCAATGTGCACATTGCTAAAAAGATGCCAATGAGCACACATCTCATGATACTTGGTAATATGTTTGAGTTGCGATAAACCTGTAAATTTGTGAAAGTCTTAATTTTTGATGACTTCATGTCAGTACATGCAAAGTTTTCTATAATAATTTTAGAACTGCATTTTTCTTGAAGCTAATTGAAGTTAACATGTGAGCACACTGAATAGATTGCTGGAAGTTTTTTGAAACTGAACATGTCTTAACTTGATATGCAATGAAACTTGTTCTTGTATCCTACAACATATGTTTGATTTCAAATGATTGATAAATTTGTAATATTTTATTCTGTAGAATTTAATTTGTTTAGTGTTTAAAATTTTATATGTTTAGTCGTTTCAAAATTTACATTCAGTATATTTTTCTTTCTACATTAATATCTGATCATTGTGTTCTCATAAATATATTTTCATGGGTTTATGCATTATTCAAGGGGGAGTGAACAAAGAGATTTTTTTCAAAGTTTATATCTGTTTTTGAGGGGGAGTATCTGATTTTCTTTACATGAATGTTATCTCATCTTGTTACATCTAGTGCATTTGTGTAGGGGGAGTCAAAGAGCTTAAAAATGTAACATTTTTCTGAGTTTAAGTCAGCTTTGCGCATTCCGTTGGTCACGCAAACCTTGTTTTGTGTATCCTTTGTGAAACGCAAACCTTGTTTTGCGTATCCTTCGTGAAACGCAAACCTCGTTTTGCGTATCCTTCATGAAACGCAAACCTTGGTTTGCGCAACCAACGTGATACGCAAACCTCCTCTGTTTTCTCGATTTCGTTGATTTTGCAGATTTTTCGCTGTCTCGTCTTCAACATTCACATGACCAAGTTGATCAAGATCATCAAGGTCATGAGGGGGAGAAGTCAAGGAGAAGTTTAAGAGACAAAGAGCTCAAAAGATTATATGTTGATCAAGATTCGCTCAAAGATTCTATTCTCTCAGCTACAACAAATTATTTTGCTGTTCCTGCTTCGAACACCACAGTTCATTCAAGATAATTAAAAAGAGGTGTATCGTCTAGAGCTCAAGCAACAAAGAAATTTTCAATCTAAAAGATGCTGAGAAGAAATTTTTTTTTCTTTAAAAAGTCAGAAAGCTTCATAAAATCGCTTTGTTGGTCCGTGCTGTTTTTGTAGATGATTTTTTGACGACCAAAGCGCCAATGATTACTAAGGGGGAGATTGTTAGGTCTGATTTTATAGTAATCATTGTATTTATAGGGCTTGGTCAAATACTGTGTTTAGAGTCATACTGTGTTGTATCTGACCAAGGGTATTTAAGTCCCTTTGGTCTTGGTTTGTTGTAAGAACTTCACGCACATTATTGATAATTCCTACTTTTGCGCATACTTGTCTCTCTCTCTACTTTCTCTCTCTAGGATTCATAAGATCTTGGACTTTCAGTTGGGTCTTTGGATTTGTTGAGCTTATGGCTCGGTTTGGATTTTGTTGGGTTTTGAGGACACTTGTCTGTTTTAATTGCTCGATGTTGAGCGTTTGGTTATGATTTGCATTTACTGCATCTTAGTTGAGCATGTCATGTTTTGAAAGCTATGGTTCATTCATTTTGAGTCATGTAATGGTTTAGTTAGTGCAATGGATCCATAGGCACAGTGTTCCTCTGTCCCCGTTTGGGAAGTTGGTTCACCATTTGGCACGGAATAGACATCGGGCTCCATGGTAAGTAGGGTGTGGGCCTATACGGTCGGGCAGCGTCCCATGGACAGTAAGGTGTAATTCCATTGTGCCCGAGTTGCCCGGTTTTGGGGACTCTCAAGAAAATACCTGGAGTGGTTGACTTGATGTTTTCGAGCTAAAGACTTGGAGTAGTTGATGCTCGGTGAGTGTTCTATGTGTAACCCACATGTTTTGATTTACTACATAACTATGAGACTTACTTTGCATCAGTTGTTTCTCACGTTTTCGAAGCATAAAATGAGTTATACTACGAAGTTTTGGTAAAGCATTCAGCACTCGTCAGATTTTAAGCCGTGAGCTTAAACATGCATAAAATTGTTTTGTTGCGCGTGGTTGCAATTTTTATTGAAAATCTCTTTATCCCTGTTTCGTGTCTAACACTATTTTTCCGGATATTGTAATATTCGTGTTTTGATGTTATTTGGGTTATTGGGCAAATAACTGTAGAATTTTTGACTTTGACATTGGATCTCCTCCACGTATGTTAAGGTTTTAAAGGAAGAGTTGTCCCTGTATTTTGAGTCGAAATTTCCGTTAGAATTTTAGTCTGCACGAGACGTGTTGAAATTATGAAAAAAAAAATTATTTTCTGACGCTTTGCTATACACGAGTGTATTTTGAGTTGTCTGAGTTTAATTTTATTGAGTGTAAATTCGCGAGTTTTAATGAGGCGTTGAGTCTCATGTGAGTTTGTTGAGAAGTGTTGTTTTATACCAGATGCGATAAAAGATAAAAATTTTGGAATTATGGCGTTTTAGTCATAACTTTGTTTCATCCTATTGGATTTTCGGAACGTTGGTTTTTGGCGCCATTTGATTTTGAGTGTCGTTGGGTCTCATTGAGTTTCATTGAGTTTATGTAGAATTTTATTGGGTGTTATATAATTCTATTTTACGACACTTGGCGTCGTGCGGTTGAACTTTGAGAGGTGTATACTTGTATTATTGTGTGTGTTAACTTATGAATGTTTGTTTAATATTTTTGCCTCATGCGAGTTTTGCACCGGTATTTTCGCAACCTTAAAAGACGTTTTGAGAGTTTCGTTAATAAATGTTATCCCATATGTTATTTTGGGAAGTTTCAATATTATGTGATTTTTTTTGGGCTTTATACAAGTGTTATTCGTTGTATGTTGCATGGTATTCGAGTTGTTTTAAATTGTGGGTGTGAGTAAGCATTTGAAAGGTTTATGTCGTTTCGTATTGGACTTTCGCTTTGAACGTATTTCAGTTGTCAATTTTAATGTTATAAATTCCGCAATGCATTAAGTGAGTTATCAGTATACATGTCATTGTAGCCACTATTTTCGGACAAAATAATTTCATTGTACGACCTAAAGTTTGAAAACTGATTTAAAGTTATTGTATATTGACCAATCACATGCGCATTTTGTGCGGTTAAATTTTGAGAGGCGAACTCAGCATGCGGATCTTGTTGGGGATTTTATTCCATATCTTTATATATAGTCGGATGAGAAATTTTGGGAACTTGATTACGTAACTTGTCTCTTGGGAGTTTTGTTCAAACGCCTCGCTATAAATTGTTTTGGCACGTTAAATTATTTCCCCATTTATGGAGCATATTGATGCGAGCTGGGACCATAGTGGTCCATTTGAAAAACTTGTTGTATATCCTTATTACTGTCATTATTAATGTAAGTAAGGGCTAAAGAATTTTTTTTTAAATGGTTTTATATGCATGATGTTTGTTGTCACCTTACACACCTACCAAGTAAACGGTAGTGGATTTTATACGTGCAATTGATTGTAATTAAACCATTGAATTTGTGAGTTTTATAAAAGTTTAAATTGGCATATTAGTTGAAAACCTTGAACTCATTATAGATTTAAACCCCTATCGTGTTAGGAGTTGCAATTAAGGGACTAGAGAAGTCCTTAGGATTTGAAGCGTCGGATGATCCGACTTGTAGTCAACCTTGAATTTGAGTTTCAGTTTTTGAATCGGGTCATGCGTGAATCATGGGGGTATTAGATTATGTCCCCCAGTTAATTAAGAGATGATCTCTATGCTTCGGTAAACCTTCGGGATGAGGTTTTGTGTGACTACCTACGCCTGTTGGGTTCGTATTGATGGGTTGCTTGTCTGGTTGACATCAAGTTATATGTTGACGATGTACCATCTGAATGGACTTCCGTGATCAAGGAATTTTGTGGTCCGTCTGTTAGGGATGTAAGATTTGGGAACATTAGCCTCTGTTAAGTATCAACCTTAATGCGACAATACTTCTGGAATAAAGTATTAGGCGGGATGTCCACGTTTTGATGTCACCATTTTGGTATTAAGTGTCGACTCGTTTCTTGAGGACAATAACCGATGGTGTGCTCAGTGCACGTCCGTTGAATTTGGAGTGTTCACAGGTGAAGTGGTAAATTAAGAGAAGTAGATAGTGATACTTAGAGACCCACTAACCTACTTAAATATTGAAAATTAATCTTATAGTGAATTTATACTATTGGGTCGGCCACTTAATTCTCAAACCCAAAAAGTGTGACTCCCCATAAATGGGATTCGGCCCACATAAAAAAAAAAAAAAAACAAAGACCGGGGCGTCACTTAGCCGACCGGTGCTAAAGAGGATCGGTATCAACTTTCGACCGATACCAACTTTCGACTGGTACCAACTTCCGACCGGTACCAACTTTCGACCGGGGTCTCCCCTTTTTTTACCGGTGTTTAAAGTCGACCAGAGTCTCTCGGTCATAAGATCGACCGAAACCCAAATACATATTACACAGTCCCCAACTTTCTACCAGAAATAAAAAATTAACTCAGTTCCTAACTTATATCCACATGCAGAAATCGATTTAACAAGAACCCGCTAACCAAAGAGTAAGTCTGAGCCAAAGCTAGAATTAATCCCAAATATTAAATATAAGAATCAAGATTCAACCCCCAAAAATACAACCACCATGAATATAACATTTAGAAATATAAGGAGTTCTAATCACAAAGAGATTTACCTTCAAACGACTCAATCGAAAACTTGAATTTTCTTGAAGAGTTTCTTCTTTCTCGGTCTCTCTCTAGAATCACCCAAAAGCCCTTATTCTCTCTATTTTAGCCTCCACCCCCATACACATTAATACCCCTAGGGTTAAAACCCATTTTCCCAACTTTTCACATTAGATCCCTCAATAAAACGACTTTTCTAATTCTTACCCACTTATATAATGCTTGATTTAATTCCGGTTATTACATGTTTATATGATAAAGGTCTAAAATGAAAAATAAAAAAGTAAAGGATTAAAAGTAAACTACATACATAATTATAAAGGTAGTAAATGTAAGGTATAAATTAAAAAAAATGAATTAAGGAAAAATTTAAGGAGGAGAGAATGTGGATGTACTAAATGAACTTATAATGTAAAATGCGTCCAAATACATGTTTAGGCGGGAAAATGAAAAAATGGGCTCACCAGAAGGCGACACGTGTTCTTCTAGTTACTTATGTATTATATATATAGATTATAAAAAAAATTAGACATTGGGTACCCGGTACCAGGAACCGCCAGTTCCAGGAATTTTAGGCGGGTACCCGCCTTTGCTCACCCCTAGCTCTAATGTTACAACGATATTTAAAAAGGAAATTGGCTCAAAGAGCCACATTACACACCAATATTGGTCGCCTAGCCATTTCTCTCTCGACTTAACGAAAATAGACCTAGGTCCGCAATGGCGGACCTGCAGGTCCGCTACCTGCCACAAAACGACAATAAAAGCGACTGTTCGAGTCAGCTCCGCAACGGGTCGGGTCGGTAGGTCCGCCACCCGACCCAGGTCCGCCAGCAATGCCACACATCTGCCCTGATTAGTCGCCAGGTCCGCCATCTGACATGCAGGTCCGCCATTGCGGACCTGCCGTTTTTTCAGTCAATGAACTGCTTTCTTCTACATCGAAAGCAACAACCTTTTATAAATATAAATCGGGGTTTGTTGGTCCTCCATACAACATCTCGATCGATTATTCTATAAGGAAAATTAGGCTCATTTTTTTGTCGAATCTTTGTACGTGATTCCCTACACCGACACGTGTGCAACATGTTCCGAAAGGTAAGTGATTCTAAACTGTAACACCCTAAAAATAAGGATAACAAAAACTTTACAAAAATGGAGAAGTGGTATAAAGATTGCCATAGCAAGAGCCTCCCAAAAATGGGAAATATACAATTAACCTATTTAATCACAATTCTGTAATTTAACGGATAAATAAACAACAACCTACTAATCTAATTTCTACATCTAGAAAAGAGATTACAAAAGGGGTGTCATCTATAAACCCCAAAACTTCCAACAATGGTTCAAGTGCCAAAATCCCCAAGCTCTTGCTCAAAGCATCTAAACTTGCCTAGGAGTCGCGCCGCTAACACCTGAGATACACATCGACACCAAACAAGTGTTAGGCCAAAAAGCCTAGTGAGTGGAACAATAATAAGCATGGATGAATAGTCATAAATTCTTATCAGCTGTTAACCAGTGTCCAATATATGAGGAGTCATTAGGGGAGACCCAAAGCACCAATCAATTCCACTCCAAAGAGTCGATGCACCTTGATGCCCTCAACAAGGAACACCCCAAAGGCCCGGCACACCCGGAGATCAGACCGTAAAGGAAACTTTCCGAGTGGCGGAGGTCTAGGCACATACCATTCCGGTGGTGCCCCAAGACTACATCCTTCTAGTGAACTTGCCTTGGTTCGTCCATCATAATGCATATAGGAGGTCCTTAGGTATATTTCAACCCAACATATTTCCATACCGACTACGGGTATAATGTTACCATCCTATCCTCATGAAGTCCAACAAAAGTCCCAAATGACAATTATATTCATCATGCATATAAATATGTCACCAAAGTGGTATTCCAACGAGAACATTCATAATACCCATACATGCATACATTTAACATAACGAGGTATCCACATTATGTATCCATGAGAAAAGCCCCAAATAATGGTACATATAATATACTTTATGGCATATCATCAATATCCATATCTCTAACTATTTCCACAAAGAAAACCCAAATACTTGAACACATAGAGATAAGATAATAACAAATAAGAGTATATGATATGTATCTAGTTTTGACAAAGGTTAGTAAACTCACAATCTAGGTTTTTGGACCAAAACCTAGAAAATATGGAAACCCTAGATGTAACAACCTAAAAATAGGGATAACAAAAATCCGGAAAACGGACATGAGGTATACAAAGTCGCATTCATGGCCAACATCATGCTATCCCGAAGTCGGGTCTCCATGGTAACTTCCTCCATGATGGCGTCACCTGTGTTGAGGTTCCGGCGTGGAATGTGCTCAGGCCCTCCTGCCAAGATTCTGGGTATAGGTATGTCATCGGAGGTTGCCCCCACCGGGGGTCGTGCTGTTGTAGATTCCACTTCTAGTTGCCCTTCTGGCATGTCCGGTAATCTACTTCGAGTGTTTACCATTAAAATCTGTAATGCACGTACGAGAAATAGATTGAGAAAAGACTAAGCGAGTTGAACTCAATGTACGTACTACTACTTTCATCAATTATCATAATAATAGTAAACCAAGTATGCTCACGTAACAATGCATTCATAATAGCAGTAGCTAAGTGAAATTATGAACGAACCATACACAAGTATTCTGGTCACCACCATCACAACTTTCAATTACAGTAATTCTGTAATCCTAACGCTCTCCCCACCTAGGATTCCTACCCCAAGTGGACAGTGAAGTCATAAAGTCTAAAGCTTAAGTCTAGATATGTTAAACAATACCTAGTTCACTTAAACTAAAGCTCTGATACCAACTTGTAACACCCTAAAAATAGGGATAACAAAAATCCGGAAAACGGACATGAGGTATACAAAAATTGTCATAGCAAGAGCCTCCCAAAAATGGGGAATATATAAATATAAATAACTTGTTTAATCACAATTGTAATTTAACGGACAATAAACAACAACCAACTAATCTAATTTCTACGTCTAGAAAAGAGATTACAAAAAGGGTTGTTATCTATAAACCCAAACGGTCTATATCCAAAAGTATAACGCGTCCATGTGCAATTCCCCAAGCTCTCACCACAAATCAACTAAACCTGCTTAGGACCGTCGCCGCTAGAACCTGAGATACACATCGACACCAAACAAGTGTTAGGCCAAAAAGCCTAGTGAGTTGAACAATAATAAGCATGCATGAACAAGCATATTTCTTATCAGCAGTTAACCATAGTTCAACAAATGTGGAGTCAATAGGGGAGACCCATAGCACCAATCAAGTCTCACCCAAGAGTCGATATACCTTGATGCACTTAACAAGGAACACCCCAAAGGCCCGGCCCACCCGAAGACTATCGCTAAGAAAATTCCCCGAATGGCGGAGGTCTAGGCACATACCATCACAGTGGCGCCCAAGACTATATCCTCCTAGTGTACTGACTTGGTTCGTCCACATAACATTTATAAGGGGTCCTTTAGGTATATTTCAACCCACATAATTCAATACCAACTACGGGTATAATATTACCACCTTATCCTCATGATGTCTAACAAAAGACCCAATGTAAATCATGCCCATCATACATATAAACATATCACCAAAATGATGTTCCAACTAGAATCATCATCATGCCCATATATGCATACATTTAACATATCAAGGTACCCACATTATGTATCTATGAGACAAATCCCAAATAATGATATATATAACAATAGTCATGGCAAATCACCCATATATATATGCATCTTCCAACTATTATCATGAAAAATCCCCAAACATTTGAACACATAGAGATAAAGTAACAAATAGAAGATTATGATGTGTATCTAGTTTTAACAAAGGGTTAGTAAACTCAATATCTAGGTTTTGAACCAAAACCTAGAAAATAGATGAAATGGAGAAGAATGAAGTCTTGAGAATCCAAACACTTGATTTCTAGGTCTTGAATGCACCCTTGAAGTAGTTGATAAGATACTTGTAAACCCCCAACAACCTCCATGTAATAAATGAAGTAAGAGAGTGGAGAAGTGAAGAAAATCGCCCCAAAATGCTCTCAACCAAACCCTAGTTCTGATTTTTTTTTGAAGTTATGAAGTGAATAGGGGCTGAAATGGTGTTTTAAATCGACCAGACCACGCGGGCGATAGTGCCCGGTGATAGTGCCAAGGGCACTATCGCGAGTCACATTCGCGAACCCAAACACACCCTCGGTACATCCCCCGCGAGTATGCCCGGCGATAGTGACAATTGTCACTATCGCGTGTCACTATCGCGAAACTCCCCCCACTCACGGTACATTCTCAGCTATTGTGCCCGGCGATAGTGACAAGGTCACTATCGCGTGGCACTCTCGCGCCAAACCCAAAACGGCCCGAAAACTTAACCAAAATCGAAAACGAGCGCGAGGTCTAAACACATGCATCTTTAATACTAACCAGATAACATCATAGCATTAAAATAAGGCTCACAAGCATATAAAGGTTCGTATTTCCAGATAAACACAATTTATGTAGTAAGGGAACAAATACTTACCTTGAGAATTTCCGGGTGTTACAATCCTCCCCACCTAAATTGGGATTTCGTCCCTGAAATCTCATCCTAGATTAAACAAGTGAGGACAACGCTTCTTCATATCATCCTCGGACTCCCAAGTAATGTTAGCACCCCGATGATGCTTCCATTGGACTTTAACCATGACTACGTCCTTATGTCGTAACTTCTTCACCTTTGACTCCAAGATTCCCTCTGGTTCCTCAACGCAACGATTCCCATTGTCCACCCGAATTTCTGTTAAGGGAATAACGCTTTCCTCCTCGGCTAGGCACTTCCGAAGGTAGCATACATGAAATGTAGGATGTATTCCATCCATTTCCGGTGGTAAATCCAATCGATAGGCTTACAACCCAATCTTTTCCAAAATAACGAATGGTCCAAGGAAACGAGGACTAAGCTTCCCACGCTTCCCGAAACGTATGATCCCCTTCCACGGAGACACCTTCAACATGACTCGGTCACCCACTTGAAACTCAATCGGCCTTCTCTTCTTGTCCGCATAACTCTTTTGTTGGTCTTGTGCCGCCTTTAGCCTCTCCCGAATCTCTTTCACCTTGTCCGCCGTCTCTTACACTATTTCCGGCCCGGCGAATTGCTTTTCGCCCGCTTCTAGCCAACAAACTGGGGTTCTACACTTCCGCCCATACAAGGCCTCGAACGGTGCCATTCCGATACTAGAATGGTAACTGTTGTTGTATGCGAACTCTACCAAAGGTAGGTGTGAATCACAACTTCCCCCGAAATCTATTACACACGACCTCAACATATTTTCTAAGGTCTGGATCGTCCTCTCACTTTGACCATCCGTTTGAGGATGATACGCCGTGCTCAAATTCAGTCGAGTACCCAACTCCTTTTGCAAACTAGCCCAAAAGTTCGAAGTGAATCGGCTATCCCGATCCGATACCACAGATTTCGGAACTCCGTGCCTTGACACCACCTCGTCGATGTACAGTTTAGCCAATTTATCTATTGGCAAAGTCTCCCGCATCGCAAGAAAGTGCGCGCTCTTGGTCAAATGATCCACGATCACCCAAATGGTGTCGTGACCACGCAAGGTCTTCGGTAACTTTGTCACGAAATCCATAGTAATGTTGTCCCATTTCCACTCGGGAATGGACAACGGTTGCAAACTCCCATACGGTCTTTGATGCTCCGCCTTGACTTGGAGGCACGTGACACACTTCTCCACATAACTTGCCACGTCTAACTTCATCACCGGCCACCAATAATTTAACTTTAAGTCTCTATACATCTTGGTGCTACCGGGATGTATAGAATATTTTGACTTATGTGCTTCCTCGAGAAGCAAACCACGATTTCCCCCAATCTTGGGCACCTAAATTCGCCCTTGGAAGAGTTTGAGTCCACGACTATCTTCTGTTAAGAGTTCCTTTTGCTTGGTCATAACCTCGACCTTGAGGTTCTCTTCTCTAAGTGCTTCCGCTTGGCTCGTTCTTATACTTTCCAACAAACTCGACACCACATCGATTCTGGTAAGGGACATTTTGACACCTTCGCCATGATTCTTTCGGCTCAATGCATCCGCCACCACATTAGCCTTACCGGGATGATAGAGTAGGTCACAATCGTAATCCTTCAAAAGCTCTAGCCATCTCCTTTGTCGCATGTTGAGCTCCTTTTGGTCGAAGATGTACTTGAGACTCTTGTGATCCGTGAAAAGAGTACACTTGGTTCCATACAAGTAGTGTCGCCACAACTTCAACGCGAAAACTACCGCCGCCAACTCCAAATCATGAGTCGGATAGTTCTTCTCATGATCCTTTAATTGTCGCGACGCGTAGGCTATCACCTTCCCCCTTTGCATTAGTACGCACCCAAGTCCCATCTTGGAAGCGTCACTATACACCACAAAGTCTTCCGATCCTTCGGGTAAGGACAAGATCGGGGCTTCGCACAACTTCCTCTTGAGCGTCTGAAACGCTTGCTCTTGTGCATCGGTCCAAAAAAACTTGACGTTCTTTCATAGTCGCCTGTCATTGTCGCGCCACACCCCAAACGTCCCGAATTTTGACCTGAATCGATAACTAACGCGAGATTTGAACAATTAAGGACGGTAAGTCAGATTATACGTCATTTCAACATATCAAATATCATAAAACGCTACAAAGGCTCATATACTCACATAGGTACATTTAATGCATTTAAAGGAATAAATACTTACCTTGAGAATTTCCGGGTGTTACAATCCTCCCCACCTAAATAGGGATTTCGTCCCTGAAATCTTACACTAGATTAAACAAGTGAGGATAACGCTTTTTCATATCATCTTCGGACTCCCAAATAATGTTAGCACCCCGATGATGCTTCCATTGGACTTTAACCATGACCACGTCTTTATGCCTCAACTTCTTTACTTATTGATTATTGATTATCCTTCTATAATTTATCTTTGGTTTGTATTTTAATATTTGACACTTTAGGACAATTTAATATAATTTTAGACATTTTAGGTCCCGACAAACTTTAGGTCCCTTAAATTTAATCCTTAAATTTATTTATAGACACTTTAGGTCCCTTAAATTTAATTTTAGACACTTTATGTCCCTTAAAATTAATTTTAAACACTTTAGGCCCATTTAATTTAATTTTAGACACTTTATGTCCTTAAATTTAATTTGTTTCACTTTATGTTCTTAAATTATATAATTACACCATTGGTCCCTTAAATTTATTTATAGACACTTTAGGTCCCTCAAATTTAATTTTAGACAATTTATGTCCCTTAAAATTAATTTTAAACACTTTAGGTCCCTTTAATTTAATTTTAGACACTTTATGTCCTTAAATTTAATTTGTTTCACTTTATGTTCTTAAATTATATAATTACACCATTGGTACCTTAAATTTATTTATAGACACTTTAGGTCCCTTAAATTTAATTTTAGACACTTTATGTCCCTTAAAATTAATTTTAAACACTTTAGGTCCCTTTAATTTAATTTTAGACACTTTATGTCCTTAAATTTAATTTGTTTCACTTTATGTCCTTAAATTATATAATTACACCATTGGTCCCTTAAATTTATTTATAGACACTTTAGGTCCCTTAAATTTAATTTTAGACACTTTATGTCCCTTAAAATTAATTTTAAACACTTTAGGTCCCTTTAATTTAATTTTAGACACTTTATGTCCTTAAATTATATAATTACACCATTGGTACCTTAATTTTATTTATAGACACTTTAGGTCCCTTAAATTTAATTTTAGACACTTTATGTCCCTTAAAATTAATTTTAAACACTTTAGGTCCCTTTAATTTAATTTTAGACACTTTATGTCCTTAAATTTAATTTGTTTCACTTTATGTCCTTAAATTATATAATTACACCATTGGTCCCTTAAATTTATTTATAGACACTTTAGGTCCCTTAAATTTAATTTTAGACACTTTATGTCCCTTAAAATTAATTTTAAACACTTTAGGTCCCTTTAATTTAATTTTAGACACTTTATGTCCTTAAATTTAATTTGTTTCACTTTATGTTCTTAAATTATATAATTACACCATTGGTACCTTAAATTTATTTATAGACACTTTAGGTCCCTTAAAATTAATTGTAGACACTTTATGTCCCTTAAAATTAATTTTAAACAGTTTAGGTCCCTTTAATTTAATTTTAGACACTTTATGTCCTTAAATTTAATTTGTTTCACTTTATGTCCTTAAATTATATAATTACACCATTGGTACCTTAATTTTATTTATAGACACTTTAGGTCCCTTAAATTTAATTTTAGACACTTTATGTCCCTTAAAATTAATTTTAAACACTTTAGGTCCCTTTAATTTAATTTTAGACACTTTATGTCCTTAAATTATATAATTACACTATTAGGTCATTTATAGACACTTTAGGTCCCTTAAATTTAATTTTAGACACTTTATGTCCCTTAAATATAATATGTTTCACTTTTTGCCCCTAAACTTATATATTTGACACTATTGATCCCTTACATTATATAATTAAACTATTGGTCCCTTAAATATAATTTTAGACACTTTAGGTCCCTTAAATTTAATTTTAGACACTTTAGGTCCCTTAAATTTAATTTGTTTCACTTTAGGTCCCTTAAATATATTTTTAGACACTTAAACTTTTAATATTTGACAATTTAGGCCCCTAGCTTGACTTTACGGTCCAAGTTGACCGTTATAGAGCAAATCAAAAGTAAATTGAGCGGACGAAGGTTGGAGATCTTCAGCTAGACGATTTTTGGTCAGTGGTTGTTGATGGAGGACTACTCCTACGACCCATTACTGATGTACACCGTATTAAAAATGAAGATCTTCCCGGAGGAGGACACCGAGCATAACATGTTCTTCCAGGTGGGAAGACATATTCTCCGATATGGGGGCGAGGAGTTCTGCCTGATTACAGGACTCCGGTTTGGAGACTTTCCCTCATTGCCAGAGAGGCAGAGGCAGAGGTGCACCTCTTTTATTCATCGGGTTTTTGGTGATTCGGAGAAGATGTTGATCCGGAATTTAGAAGCGAGATTTGCATCGCTTGGAGATGGAGATCAGCTTACGGACGATGACGTTGTCCGTGTTTGCTTGATCATGATGGTGGAGGTCTTTTTTCTTGGAAGACAGATCCACTTACCTGTTTCCTCCACCGTGCTTACTATAGCACAGGATTATCGGTTCTTTAACCGATATCCTTGGGGTTCTTTAGTTTGGGAACCCACCTTTCGGCAGATGTCTGGTGCTATTCGGAGACGTACACCAGATCAGTCGAAGTTGACACTTACAGGGTTTTTACATGCCTTCAAGGTTAGTTGATTTACCATTACTATACGTATACATGGTTAATGTATTCCATATTTTAACCACTTGTAACTCCCAGGTTTGGATCTTGGAGACATTTCCTGCTGCTACCAAGTTTTTCACGATGCATCCCAGGCTTCCTAGGGGTGTACGTTGGACTAGGATGATTATCCTTGGCAGTAAACATGTCGCGGTACTACTTGATACGTCAGAGGTACGTATTTTTAAATACTTTAAAATATTTATTATTTTAACGTTAGAAACTAACATTATAGATTATGAATACCAGCGTAGTCGGCCACCCATCGGACCTCTTGTGGCTACCCCTCAGGAGGAGGCATTTCAATGGTATCAGATTAGCCACTGATATTTCCAGGGGATGGAGGAATAGGAGATAAAGAGGACGAGAGTCTCCAGTGATAGTGACGATGACGACGGCGATGACGACGAGGACGATGACGATGACGACGATGGTGGTGACGGTGCTGGTTTCCACCCCGACGTTGGTGGTGACAGTGTTGGTTTCCACCATGACGCTGGTGGTGACGGTGCTGGTTTCCACCACGTCGCTGGTGTGAGTGGGGACTTTGGCCCACATATCCATCAAGGACCCCAGCATGAGCCCCCCCCCCCCCCGGTATGAGTATGCCTACCAAGTGATCCCTATACTGCATATTGGGATCGTTTGACCACCCTGGAGGGCACTGTTAGTGAAGTACATGGAACAGTTAATGACATAAATGTGTGGCGGGGTGGTCAAATAGATGTGTATACTCATATACAAGCGATGTACCGTGAGATGCAGCAGTGGCATGTAAGTATTTAATTTTAGTTATGTATTTAATTTTAAACTTATGAACATTCATTAACAATTAATACTTGTACGTAGCTATCCGCTCATCCACCACAGCAACAACACCCACCACAGCAAGAATCGCCGTACGACCCCTGGGTTTCGTCACCCAGGATGCCGGATCCGTCGTACGCTTTTCCCCCTCACATATGCCGGCGGTAAGTATCATCAATCGGTTAATGTTTTACTTATTTTTTTCTATGATATTGGAGAGATATTTATTTATTTCGTTATGCAGGGAGTGTCAGATATGCCAGGTTCTGGTGGCCCATACATGACAGGGACATTCGGTATGGTTGGCCTAGACATGCCAGGGTCGTTCGGTATAGGGGTGGACGACAGTTCCCAGTTCCTTACTCCTAGACCGCCCCCAGCATGGCTCCGAGACCACCTATACAGGAAAACCTTCGGAGGGGGGAACGTGTACGACATCCTTCCCAACTGCAAAGCTCTCCATACACCGCCCTTCCTGATTCTACACCCCTAGTCGCACGACAAAAAAAAGCGAAAGGTAAGCAGACGGGTTCACAGAAGGGATCTGCGGTGGTGGAGCGCCTGTATCGGAATGACACGTTGCCTGAGCATGTGAGACTGACACTTCTACCAATCCGGCCTGTAGATCGTACCTTTTGGGGGAAACTATTGGGCTTGGAAGATAGTGGATATTTTGAGACGGAGGTACGTATTTTTTTAGTTATATAATTTTATTAATAATAATTTGTAACTCATGCTTAACATGTTATTGTTTATTAATAGCACATCGAGGTATGGGTCCGACTTCATCTGGAGTCACGCTCGACCCTGGCTTATTGGTCCATCATGCTGCCAGACTTCATGTACTACATGACTGTGCTTAAAGATCTTTCCTACCTGACTCAGCATTGCAATGGTGCACAAGGAAGTGCTGGTTTTCCAGCGTGGGGCACCGTCAATAAAGTATGAATAACAGTTTACATGTATATTATTTAAGAAATTTCGAATTTATAGAAACAACAACACAATATGATTACCAACCTGTATTGATTAATAGAAATGGTTACAAGGTTGATCGATTCAAGCTCTAGATTGTGTTCTATGTTTTCTCTCTAATTTACACCTTTTAGTGTGTGTTTGTATGTGTCGATTATGATTGAGAGAGTTTAGAGATATTATCTCAAGTGTGTCTAACACACTACCTAACCAACTTGCAACAACAAGTTGCAATATTAAACAATAAACCTACATAATATCTAAACTATAAGATATTATATAACTAACTTAATATTTAACTAACTAACAACTAACTAACTAGTTACTTAGAAATAGATAAAATACAATAAAACTAACTTTGACATTTATTACAAATAAACATTAGACTTTAATATCGAGAGTCGACGTTCCGACTTTAGCTTCAGATTGCGATCTTCAGTTTGGATGATCTTGAATCCAATAGATATGTGATCTAACAATCTCCCCCTTTGGATCAAGATCATTACTAAAAAGATTTTAGCAATTCAGTCTTCTTGTTCAGCTCAGAAGATGCAATCTCTTTCTCTAGCACTGAAATCAGCATGTCTTCAGAATACTTGCTTTTGAAGATTTCAATCTTGGACGTGATTCTTGAAACATGTGATCTTTGCCATTTGATGAACATGTGATCAGATGAACATGATGGGAGAGATGAATTTATTTCTCGGTTTACAAGTAAAACAATTTTCATCGGGTATTTTTATCAATCAATCAAAATACATTTTGGATATTCTTCGGAAGTTCCAAATGGAAAATTCAAAACCGGTTGGTACCCCAATGGCACCAGGTACTAAGATTGGCACCGATCCTTCGGGTAAGGTTGTTGATGTTATCGAGGAATGATAGGTTCTTTAATGTATCTTACTTCCAGTAGGCCAGATATAATGTTTTCAACATGCTTATGTACACGATATTAGGCCAATCCTAAAGAAATCCATATGTCTGCAGTGAAGCACATATTTAGGTATCTGAAGGGCACTGCAGATCTTGGTTTATGGTATCCTAAAGATACTAGTTTTGAACTAACAGCCTACACAGATGCAGATCATGCAGGTCGTATGTTAGACAGGAAGAGCACGTCGGGACATGTACAGTTCCTCGGTGACAAGCTCGTCAGTTGGGCATCGAAGAAGCAACTTTGTGTTTCAACCTCCACGGCCGAAGAAGAATATGTAGCTGCTGTTAGCTGCTATTCTCAGGTCTTATGGATGAGAACTCAATTGCGCGACTACGGTTTCCACTTCAACAAGATCCCGATATACTGTGACTCCAAGAGCGCCATCGCAATATCAGCGAATCCTGTTCAACACACCAAGACTAAGCACATAGACGTCAGGTATCATTTTATTAAAGATCATGTTGAAAAAGGAACAATTGAACTGGTTGGATGAGTAGTCGTTAAGTCTTCCATCCTGTCAACCACAACAGATTTCTTTACATTAGATCCAAGAAATTCATCATAAAACAATTCAAATAATAAATCTAAATCAGATAAATGGTTAGTAGAAGTTGATGCGTCATCTGATTTATTCTGTTGAGACACAGGTTCTGGACGGAGTTGCCCAGAAGCTAGTATTCCTGTTATAGCGGGTTCTGAACTGTGATGTTCAGAAGTCATCTCTTCATCAAACGTGTCGTTGATGCTTTCAATCACCGTCTTTGACTTCTTCAGATAAACACGGAATGTAGTTGATGTCGAGGAATAACCAATGAAGATGCCTTCGTCCGCCTTGGCACTGAACTTGTTGAGACTTTCCTTATCGTTTAGCACAAAACACTTACACCCAAATATATGAAAATATTTGATTGTCGGTGTTCGGTTGTTGATTAAAGCATAAGGAGTCTTCTTGAATCTTCGATGTATCATGGAGCGATTCTGTGTATAACACGCGGTCGATACAACTTCAGCCCACAAAAATAGAGGTAAGTCTGATTGACTTAGCATAGTACGAGTAGCCTCGACTAGCGTACGATTTCTTCTTTCGACCACTCCATTTTGTTGAGGCGTACGAGCAGCAGAGTATTGATGTGAAATCCCGACAGATTCGAGATATTCTTCAACCTTGTTGTTCTTGAACTCTGCGCCATTGTCTGTTCTTAGAAACTTGGTCGGTTTCTGCAGATTCACCTGGGTCGTCTTTAGGAATGTGATGAGAACATCTGGTGTCTCATCCTTTGAACGTAGAAACTTGACCCATGTGTATCGCGAGTAATCGTCCACGATAACGAGTATGTACTTCTTTCCGCCTAGACTCTGAGTTCGCATCGGACCGCATAAGTCCATATGCAATAACTCTAACGGAGCGTTTGTACTTAGTTCAGGCTTTGGTTTATGTGGAGCCCTCTTCATTTTTCCCTTTTCACATGCTGCACAAAGATGTTCTCTTTCATATTTGAGCTCTGGAAGTCCTTTAACGAGCTTTCCACTGACCAGATTGTTGATGTACCTGAAGTTGAGGTGAGAGAGCCTTCGATGCCATAACCAGCTTTGTTGCATCGAGGCTTTTGTCAGTAGACAAACCTGCTTGTCAGTCTAGACATTTGATAAATTGATTGTGTAGAGGTCTGATTCTCGAGTACCGACCAAGAGTTCTTCGCCTTCTTCATTGTGAACTACACATCTCTTGGCTTTGAAGTTGACCTCTAAGTCTTTGTCACAGAACTGGCCTATACTGAACAAGTTGTGTCGTAAGCCTTCTACATAGCTCACCTTCTTGATAGTGACATTGTCATATTGTACATCACTGTATCCCATGATTGGAGAAAACTGGTCGTTGCCGAATCTGACTATTCCGCAATATTTCTCTTTAAAATTGGACAACATCTCTTTCTGCCCTGTCATGTGCTTGGAACATCCGTTGTCCAAGAACCACGTATGACGAGTCTGCATAAGAGAAATTACAAATTTAGATAATCATACGACAACTTTGGAATAAACACTTTGATTATCGAAGTGCAGGTCTTGAACTGATTTGTTCAAAAGCCTAATTGACTTTGATGTTCGAGTTTTGAGCTGATTTACTCAAGAACCATTTCTCTTTGAAGTTCTGGTTTTGAACTGCATTATCCAAAAACCCTATTTTGACATTGAAGAACGAGTCCTGATCTGTACATAATCAGAAGTCGAATTCCCTTTAAACTTTGTGTGCCTGCAACACAGATTTAGCCTTTGGTACCCACTGGAATTTGGGTTCTGCTGTGTTAGCACAAGATTTTGGTACCCATTTCAAATTGAGTCCTCTTTTCTTTTGAAATGCATTTGAAAAATTAGAATGAGATGAATGCACATGATAATTGTCAAACCAATCTTCAGAATCTTGACAAGAAGTAGAAACATGTTTATCATAAATAGAAGACTTTCTAGCAGATAAAGATAACTGAAATAATTGCTTCATTGTATATTGTTTACGAGAAACAGCAAGTTTTGAGTTCAAAATAACAACATCAGCAATTAAGACATCTTTACTAGGTGAAGTCTTACTACAATTAACACTACAAAACGATTTAACGGTCTTGTCAAGCTTCTGTTTCGGTTGCCACAGAGATTTAACTTCTGGCCTTTGCTTGCTCAGATCTGAAACATGTGAAAGTGTTGAGTTAGACTTTTGAGCAACAAACGAATGCTTCTTCTTCGGATGACCAGTAGTGTTCAGTTTCTGTGAATGCTGAGATATATTCCTACCTTTAGCATTTTTAGCTTTCACAGAGACTGACTTATCAACTTTCGTTGATTTTGCACTGTTAACAGGCATACTGGTTTTTCCTAAAGATTTCTTAACAAAAGATGAATGGTTAGGAAGTTTTGCATTAAAGTCAAATTGATTAGAACAATCATCTAAACCACCGTTAGAGTTCAGAAAATCAAACCCTTTATTTGTAAAACCAAACATATCCTCAGAGTTTGAAGCTTTAGAAATAATAACATTTTTGAACACAGTTGAAAAAACTTTTTGTTCAATATTCATCAAAAGTCTTTCATCTGTTAAAGAATTCTTGAGTTCAGAAATTTTACTTTCTAAAACAAGAGGAGGGACGTATAGTTTACCTTGAATAGGCTTCGCCTCCATTTCCTTTTCAGAATAACTTTGAAAGAAATCACTTGAAAGAGTTTTCTTCTTTTGATATATTGGATTTTCGTTATAACTATTATTCATCTTCGCATAATAAAATGGAAGGTGAACTTTAGATGATTTCAACCGTTTTTTAGTTTCGTTGGCTTCATCCTTTTCAGATAGTTTAGTCCAGAAAGTTTTAAACTCAGGGATTCGTCGAGCTAATTTCATTGAAAGATGATCATAAAGTGCAGACACTTCAGACATTCCTTTTTGAAGACAGTGAGGATTCTTATAACCGATTCCCCATCTCTCTATTTCCTCTTTGGGTTTGTTTAGATGAATAGTCTGTTCAGTTTGACCCATTTTGTATAACTTCTCTTCCAAACTTTTTAATTTTCCAAGTAAAGAAAAGTTTTCTTTGGTACATGAAGAATGCAATTTTGTAAGCTCATATATATCAATCTCACTTTTTGTCAGTTTAGACTTGAGTTCAGAATTCTCTTTAAGAATTATTATCTTTTCCTTTGCGTTGGTGTCATTATCTCTATGTAAAACCTCAACCAATACTTTCTTCTCAGCAATTTCATGGCTAAGTTTCTGTATTAGTTGGTTTTTGTCAGTTATAACACCATTTTCTCGCTCAAGATTCGATTCTAACTCTTTTTGTTTTAAAATCATGGCATGCATTTTATTCATGAAATCTGTATACGATAAATCACATACCTCTTCTTCATCATCATCTGAATCAGCTTCAGCATCTGATTCTTGCTTTCCCATCAAGCACATGTTGACGGCTTCATCTCTTTCTTCATCCTCTTCTTCCTCATCTGAGTGATTAAGCCAGAATTCATCCTCATCCATCAGTGCCTTGCCAGCCTCCTGTTGATTTGAAAGAAGCATCTTGTTCTTGTAATAATTGGAGTTTCTGACCTTTGATCTTCGGCAATCCTTGGCAAAGTGACCTGTTTTGCCACAGTTGTAGCACGTAGGTGGTTCTGGTTGACGGGATCCTTCAGCTTTGAACTTTCTTTCTTCTGGTTTCCTCTCCTCTATTCTCTTTCCTTCATACTGATATCTTCTCTCTTCAGGTTTCCTCTCCTCTGTTCTTTTCCCTTCAAATCTCTTTCCTTCATTTCTACTTCCTTCAACCCTTTCCTTGTGGATGTAGTTGTTCGGACCAGAAGAATATCTCTGACTATTTGAACTCGGCTTAGTATAGAACTTTTTATGAAAAGCATTTGACAGCAGAATCATTGCTTGCTTCAGTTGTCCATTTTCATCCATGTCAGAGTTTGCATAACCTTCATCTTCTTCTGATTCATACACAATTGTCTTGTTCTTCTTCTTCCTGACAACAAGAGCAACTGTGTCTTCAACTGTCTTTCCTTTCTGCCTCTTCTCATCTAGAATTTCATCCACCTCTTCTTCATTTTGTCTGAGGGTTTCATATACCTCATGAAGTGGAATCTCATTCAGATCCTTGATCTGCTTCATCTGCCTAGCAAATCTTTTCCATTCAGGTTGAAGAATACTTAGGAATTTGATGTTCAGCTCAATTTGAGATTTGTGGACTTTGTTCTTGCTAAGTTCGTTCAGCAAAGTCACAAACCTGTCATAGGTTTCTTCTAAAGTTTCTCCCACCCTGCCTCTAAATTCTTCATAATTATTTAGGCAGTTGGAGATTTTCAGCTGATTCCCAACTTTCGAACCCAGCATCATCTTTTCGAGTTGATCCCACATTTCTTTGTCGGAGGCTTTGTAGCTGTCAATCTTTACATAGATTTCATTTGGAATTCCTTGTAGAATGTATTACTTAGCTAATCTATCGCCTTTAGCTCTTCTAAGGTTATCATCTTCTAGCTCATGAAACTTAAGTTCAACCTCAGTTGGCACGGTTCCAACCAAACGAGTTGTCTTGACTGGTTTCATAACCCCTTCTTCTATAGATTTCCTGATGAAATCACCCAGCTCATGTCTGTCAACAAAGTTCAGGAACCTATCTTTCCACTGTTCGTATTCTCCTTTAAAGAGAACTGGTGGCTTGGAGTCAGTTCCGATTGCAAGGGTTTCTCTGGATGTCATTTTGAAGAAAATTCTATGTCTGGATTGGAGCAAAGAGAGGTTTGCGTATCAAGGTTTGCGTGTGCAAATGGAGGTTTGCATGTCAAGCAGGTTGCGCAAACTGAGGTTTGCGTATCAAGCGGGATGCGCAAAGTGAGATTTGCGTATCAAGCGGGATGCGCAAAGTGAACTTTGCGTTTCGAGTGGGTTGCGCAAACTTGACTTGGTTTTTCGTGAAGAGTTGATTATTTGAACTGAGGTTTGCGTTTCCTTATTGTTGCGAGAAGTGAAGTTCGAGGTTTGCGTATGCTGTTGGATGCGAGAAGTAGACTTTGTGTGATGTGAGTGTTGCGCAAAGTATGGTTTGCGTATCACGTTGGTAGCGCAAAGTAATCTTTGTGTATCACGTTGGTAGTGCAAAGTGGAGCTTTGCGTATCACTTGGGTTGCGCAAAGTTGAGGTTTGCGCAAGTAGTTGGTTGCGCAAAGTAAGCTTTGCGTGTCACGTTGGTTACGCAAAGTAGGTTACGCAAAGTGAGCTTTGCGTGTGTTCTTCCTCTGGTTTGCGCAAGTTCGTCTGTACTTTGATAAATTCGACTTTTCAACCTGTATTTCCAACATTAACAGACCCAAACTCTACCAATATGACTACAAACACTTCTAGAACTGATTGTGACCACTCGATCTCGATAAAAATCACTTTTTAAAATGTAAATCGATGGCACAGTAACTTTATAAAACTCGAACTCAGACCACTAAAATCACAAAATGGAACTCGATTTAAGCTTTAAACTGAAATCAAACACTCACAACTCTATTATGAGCAACCTAATCGATCACAACCTGATCGATTTTAACACCTAAAACACCTTAAATCTTCGAAATCGACTTTCCAATAAGAACACAGAGTCGTTTTCTTTAAAAACTTGATTTTGATCTTAATCAGGCTCTGATACCAATTGTCGGTCCAACAATGTTTATCATGTTTATAGAAACAACAACACAATATGATTACCAACCTGTATTGATTAATAGAAATGGTTACAAGGTTGAGCGATTCAAGCTCTAGATTGTGTTCTCTGTTTTCTCTCTAATTTACACCTTTTAGTGTGTGTTTGTATGTGTCGATTATGATTGAGAGAGTTTAGAGATATTATCTCAAGTGTGTCTAACACACTACCTAAACAACTTGCAACAACAAGTTGCAATATTAAACAATAAACCTACATAATATCTAAACTATAAGATATTATATAACTAACTTAATATTTAACTAACTAACAGCTAACTAACTAGTTACTTAGAAATAGATAAAATACAATAAAACTAACTTTGACATTTATTACAAATAAACATTAGACTTTAATATCGAGAGTCGACGTTTCGGCTTTAGCTTCAGATTGCGATATTCAGTTTGGATGATCTTGAATCCAATAGATATGTGATCTAACATATAAGTACCCCATGGTTGAGTTGTTGTAAACCATAGAAAAACAAACACATTGTCAATTACATGGCTGGAACTTCCCGTTCGCATCAACCATTGATGGATGGAAGTTCAAGGCTAGGTTGGAAACCACCCCAAACGGATGAGGAGTGGAGTAACTTTGGAAGAACTACAGCCGATTATGCAATAACGGAGGAGGAGAAACAGGAATTTGACGACGCATATAACTGGTATGTAGAGACACATGAATACGAAGCCCCCCCCCCCTCTCGTAACCATACACCTTCTGAAACGATGCCGACGGGGACGAGGGAATCCATACGACAAGCAGAGGTGGAGATATCCAAGCTCAAAGACCTATGGCTGAAGAACAGGGCCGAGCAGATAGAGTTAGAGACTGTCGTCGAGAGAAAGAAGCAGACGGTGACGGTGTTGCAGAGAGAGATCGAGGAATAGCAGAACAACATAAAGAATATCAAAGAAACCTATCCCCGCATAGAGGACATGATCAATGAAAAGGCTGATTTGATCATTAGATGTAAAGCTCTCTACCCAAAGGGACACTAGTTTACCTTTTGGTTATATGTTTCGAACTTTGTTTAAATTAACCTTGTCATTTTGCTCTAAATAGACTCCCGTTGCTCGGTTATCATCCTTGGGTTAAGTAATAAAAATGTAGCATTTTGTTTACTATCATGATACACGAAAATTATTCATTATAATCAATACGTTAATTACATACATTGTTACTCGTTCAGATCAACATTTAAATCAAAAGTTTGATGTCTATAGGTGCCTCCATAATCGTCGGTAGGCATTGGTTGAGTAGTGCGGCTACCAGATGCTCTTTGTCTTCCATGATTCACCGGTGCAGGAGCCTGACATTGAGTCCGAGTATGTCCGATTTCTCCACATCGAGTACATCTCCTCGGTGTGGGATCCTCACCACGAGATGGGATACGATCGTGGTTACTCGGTCTTCCGACACGTCTCTTGTAGACCGGTGGCGTAACAGTCATAAGCGGAGTGTCTGGAACAACCCATGTGGATGGATGCCCAGGTGGATGTATGACCTCTGAGTATGTGGCTCGAAAATTATCCACTTTGAAGTAAGGCGGTATCAGGTGGATGACATTTGTACACCGTTCATGCCTAGCAACGGCGATTGCATGACTGCAAGGTAAACCGGAGATCTGCCATTTCCTACAAGAGCAACTCCAACGACGGTAATCCACTTTTGCGTCCCTACGAGAATCTAGAACTTCATATAGGCCATAACCTATTTCACGGACAATAAACCTTTCCGACTTCACCTGTCGCCTTCTAACAATTATTTCTATTTTTGGGGGGAGAACATTTACCCATCTCGCTGCAGAAAAACGAAAGATTAAAATATTGAAGAAAATATGTTGTGAATTTTTGTGACAACCAAAATAACAGTGGATAAGTGTGACTATGAAAACTTGCTTTGTTCCGACGAATTGAATACCAGTCTTGTTGAAATTCTCGGAAGTAATCCATAAGGGACACGATAGGAAGTTGCCGAGCAAAACGAGACAGTGCATTGACCGACTCGGCACTGTTTGAAGTCATTATGTTGTAACGCATTCCAGGGAAATAGGCCCGTGACCATTTCTCCTTGCCAACCGCGTCCATAAGTGGCGCTCCAACAGGTATAACGCGTTGTAGAGCTTCCATTTTACGTTCAAAATCCTCCACCGTGTACGCTTTACACGTTTTCCAAAACATACCCTTCCTAAACTTGGCCCTATTGTCCCTGGTTTTTACGTTCATCAGCAAATGGCGACAACACAAACCATGATGGGCATTTGGGTACACCGTGTTGATAGCTTGGCTTATGGATAAAGCCCTATCGGATATGAACACCAACCCTTCCGATTCTTGGATACATTCCTTCAGCATCGTCAAAAACCAAGTCCATGCCTCCCCACTCTCAGACCTACCCACTCCGAAAGCGACCGACACAATTTGATTATTGACGTCCATAGAAACGGCTAAGAACATTGTGCCCAAGTAAGGACCCTTCAAATGAGCGTCGTCTATTATAAGGACACGACGCAAGTGTCCCAGAAACGACTGAATCTACATAAATTACATGGTTTAACCGTTAGAAAATTAAAGACAATATCTATTAATGCAAAAAATATACTGCCTGAGGCAAAACATAACCAAATTACGTACCGAGCAACCAAGGGCAGCAAAACACATCTCAAAACGTCCGGTACTATCTGTCTTTATTCGGGTGAAAGTACCAGGATTATTAAGCTCCAAGTTATAGAAGAACGCGGGGAGTCGGCTAAAAGATTCCTGGGGGGTACCCCGCTCAATGGTTAGCGCATAAGCCTTCGTACGCCAAGCTTGCCAATACGAGATATTTAGGTGCATGTCCGCCTTCATGTCGTTCACAATGTCTTTTCCACGTATTCTCCGGCTTTCATCACGCACTTTAGGCAAAATTATGTGTCCCAATACTCTGCTATTGGCGTTACGGTGGTGGGGATTCATCTGGGTCCTTGAACAAGTGTGTACGTCGTTCATAATTCGTACGTGGAACATAGTGGTATTTTGTATGCACACAGCATAAATACGCCAATTACAGTTAGGCTGCACACATCTCACATCGTATCGGGATTTTGAAGATCTTTCAACTCTAAACTAGAAACCCTCTTCAAGGGTCTTCCTCCCGATAGCAAGGGTCATTTCGTCTTTCGTTTGAAATACATCCCCTTCATTCACTCTTCTACTACGGGTATAATGCACGGGTGCTTCGTTTGGTGTGATGACGGGCTCTCGGTCTTCTGGAAGAGAGGGGGGCATACCAAAGAAATCATTTATCCCACCATATGATTTAACAGGACTAGGTTCAGACGTTTCTTCTTCTTCTTCTTCATCCGTATGAACATCAGAAAGACCAAGGTCATAAACATGAGATTCGTCGGGGTCTTGATCAAATTATTCATCGGCTTCGTCTTCCTCATCGGCTCGTTCGTCTACCAGTTATTCTTCTGTCTCAGGAACAACATCGGGGTTATAGTCACTCATACCATAACCATGTTCATGAAGATAAGCGGAATCAAACTGAGGCCTGTAAGATGTTTGACTCTGCCTAGGGGACTGAGGCATGTAAGATGTTTGATTATGCTCGGGGAACTGAGGCATGTAAGATGTTTGATTCTGCTCGGCATACACATCAGGAGCGCCTCCGGTGTTCGAAGCAACGTTGCTGCCGCCCGCCATCGTGTAATCGTCGTAAACGTAAAGTGTTGGCGGAGTTGAAAAGGCCATAACATTTTGCAAGAAACACGAAACTTCGGCATTGTCTCTTAGCTGAATCATTTGGCCAGAATTTATGTAAATAATTCTGGTGGTACCAACAATGGTGTCCATACCACATTTCTCACGAAGATAACTAACCAACCTTTGATGCGTGATAGTTGCCGGAACCATGATGCGAACCATCGGTCGATCAGTATAATAATCCCACCCTTGATCATTCTGTTGAAAGTTACCTCCACCCAAAATACGTAACTTTACTTTTTCAGAAACAAAACTCATCTTCAAATTTTCAGAAGTTTTTGAAATTTTTTCTCAGAAAACAAAATTGCTTATCTTCCGTTTTCAGGCTTGCTATTTTTGAGGAAAACTTCACGGTTTCAAATTTTTTCAAAAGGCTTCAATGAATTCAACCACTAAATTGTATATCTGACAATTATATAGGACCAAAATAATGCAGCTCCGCAACAAAAACGTACGTCAAAAAACAAACAAATCAACAAAAACTAGGTCAATGGCGGACCTAGCCTAGGTCCGCAATGGTGGAGCTAGGTCCGCCATGGCGGACCTGCAGTCAACACGACGCGTGGGTCAGGTGGCGGACGCGTGGCGTAGGTGGCGGACCTGGGTCGGGTGGCGGGCCTACCGACCCGACCCGTTGCGGATATGACTCGGATCGTCGCTTTTTTTGTCGTTTTGTGGCAGGTAGCGGACCTGCAGGTCCGCCATTGCGGACCTAGGTCTATTTTCGTCAAATTGGTAGAGAAATGGCTAGGAGACCAATATTGGTGTGTAATGTGGCTCTTTAAGCCAATTTCCCTATTTATAATTAGTTATAAATTATAATAGACTCAAATTAATAAAAAATTGCTAAAATAAAATAAGGTATTAATGGAATTTAAGTTAAAGGATTATGTGTCTTCGTTAAAAAGGAAATGATGGAAATAAATGTTTCATTTTCATTATAAACTAACTAGAAGCGTACTCGTGCAATGCAGCGAGATACATCACGATTTTAATGTTACATTTTGTTTTTTGTCGATTTACAGTACGATTTTGGATGGTTTTGAGAAATTGATAATGTTTTTTTTATAAATTTGTTTAATTTAGGCTTAATAATATAATGTTTTTTATAAAAAAAATAAGTATTTTGTTAGAATTCAATGATTATCTTATATATTTTAATGACATCTAAAAAAATAACCAATTACATATTTAATAATATAATTAAAACAAATTTATAGTAATATAATATATTAATTAATAGTGATACATGTAAATGTCTGCATAAAAGGAAGACTTTGCACATACCAAATTGGTGGGTGTTAGAAGTCTGCAGTAGTAATATGTATCTTGTGCTTTGATACTTGTAAGTTAAGAGATTTTTAAAATCTTGAATAAAATGATGATACCTTATGTCTAATAATTTGTATTTAAGAGTTTTTTATCCGTATTTTATAATGTAGTATAGATATATATTTAAAGAGTTTATGATTAATGAGAATTTACAGCTTTTCGGTTCTCTCTATATGCATTGTTCTATTATACCTTAGTAGCACATTGCTCCATCAATTGAAAGGAAAATGGTTGAAATAGCCGTATTTATTTAAGGTATTTAACAAACTAGCCTATTTAGACGTTTTTTTTCGAAAATATCACCTATTTTCGCCAAAGCAATTTCGCCAGCCGTCAGAGGAAAAAAGTGGGTCCCACATGGACATGTGGCCCAATCGGAAGATGCCACACACCCCTCTTGACCGACAACTTCTCCCGATGTGACCCACGGTCGTTGGTGAAATGTTGCGATATGACAAGTTGCTAGTTCCTAATGCTGACATAGATATGACTCTAATTTGTTTTATTTTCTTTTTTAATTTAAATTTTTACCCATTTAATTTCTAAACTAAATTTTTCTTAAAAAATATTAAAATTTTAATCACACAAATTAAATCAAAAAAACGAGAATTTTATTCTTTTAGGCATGAAGCATGATATCCATCTCTATATAGTTTTTTCTCGTTTTAACCATGTTTTTACATGAAATGTTACATATGTGTTATATTCATATGAATTTAATTGTGTTGTACACACTTGAACGTACATAAATATTCATAAGAATATAACACATATATAGTGTTTCACGTAAAAACACGGTTAAACGGGAAAAAAACTATATCGAGATGAATGTCATATCAAATATAATGAAATTCTCGTTTTTCTTATTTAATTTGTTTAGTTAAAATATTAGTAATCTCTAAGAAAATTTAGTTTAGAAATTAAATGGGTAAAAGTTTTAAATTAAAAAAAGAAATAAAACGTCAACTCAAAGCCACATGTGGTGTCTTCCGATTGGGCAGATTGGGCCACATGTCCATGTGGGCCACGACTGACGAAATTGCTTTGGCGAAAATAAATCATATTTTTGAAAAAACTTTCTAAAAAGGTTAGTTTGTTAAATCTCTTACTAGAAAAAGGCTATTTTAACCGTTGCCCTCAATTGAATCACTCTATCGTTATTGAAAATTTGTTCGTTGTTAAAGCAATAATGCTCTTTGTCTATTTAATTGTGAAAAAAATACTTGCTTTGTTTTAATTAATATGCCTTTGATTATTTTAGATTGCTTTATTTCAAAAGTGTCTCTAAAATTAAATTACAATGTAAGGTTCATGATTTGTTTGTTATGATTTTGTGCTTAATCCCATTTGAGTTGTGGTTGATTAAAAAATGGGCTTTCTTTGCTTAACTAAAAGGAAGGTAAATGGGCTTAAGCCCATTATTTGCTCCAAATTATGGCCTATGTAGTTTTATTAATGGAAAAGTTTAATAAAACCTAATAGATTTTGTATTTTGAATGATTAAGGGGTTGTTTGTTTACCTCTTAATGGTTCCATTAAGAGGCAACATATGAATCGTAAAGAGGTAAATCTTGTTTGGCAAAAAAAAAGGTCTGCCTCTTAATGGTTCCAAAACTCTCTGAATGATTTAGTGTCTTGACTCTGTCTTAACCATTCAGAGCTCTGATTTCATCCTGAACAATTAACAAACAACCATATTTCATTTCACATTATATCATAAGAGTCTCTTAATCATTCTAACCACTTAATCATTCTACACCTAACCATTCAACAACTGTCAAACAGCCCCTAAGTTTCTGATTTTATTTAAATAAAAAAACCACTAATCTTTTTCATTTTGAATGATTAAGTTACTAAATAAATTTTCAAATAAACAAACAATTGAAGTTTTAAAAATTGGTAATTCAGATCATTTTAAACCAAACAAACTACATGTAACCGGCTAGCTGATAGCTGATAAGATAGCTGATGAACAAATCATGTTTGACAAAACTAGCAGATAAACATGTGAAATGACCAAAAAATGTATTTTGAAAAAAAGTCAATTACAATATTTCATAATATAATTAAAACAAAATTCTAATAATATAATTAAAACAAAATTCTAATGATATAATATGTAAAATTAATGCAAACACGGTAATACAAGAAAATTAAATAATATAGTATGTTAATTAAAATAATTTAAAATTTAAAATTGATTATTATATATGTAGATCACAGATACAATGCAATCAACAATCAATAATGAACAATGATTGAGCCACAACTTCTAGTCATATGATTAATAATCAATAAAGGTTTAGGTTTACAGAAAGAATATCTGATACGGGAATGTAAACCTTACGACTAGAATAATTTCTTCTAAACCTATTTCTCAATAAAACAAGACTTTAAATACCAGTTGTATAGGCCTAATGGGCTTGAGGCCCATTTATAAACCAACTTTCAACATATTACAATTCAACCCCTATAAATGCGTTATACAACTTTCAACGCACTGGGACTTTCATTCCTAACAATCTCCCCCTAAAGTTGAATAAGACATTTATCTTCTTGAAATCTTTATGCCTTGATCTTCTTTCCCTCTTAAATCTTTGAAGAACTTTGGTGTTGCATGTCTTAATGTCTTTCCAAACTCCCCCTTGAATAAAGCTCTTGGTCTTCATAGTTTCAACTTTGTAACCAGATTCAATGTACAATAGCCTCAACTGGATGCACTATCAAGCAGCTTTCAACTGTAGGAACTCAACACATTGGATCAGCACACAAGAAAGATAATGTGTGAATTACGTGACATTCCATAGTGCATCTTCAGTTTAATAACAAAGAATTTGTCTTTGAACTGCGAGTTGAATATGCTTTCAGCTTAAGAACTTGTTTCAATCAGCTCATAGGAGGAACAAACTTGTAGCAGACACCACATGATACGGGATAGAATAACCAATAAAATATTTTCTGCTCAGCTGCAATCTTTGAATCCAAAGGCTTTTCAACCTCAGATTTAAGAAATTTTGTTACTCCCCCTCAGATTTTGCTAACTCCCCCTCAACACGATAATCTGTGTCTTTGAATTGTGTGACATTCTCCCCCTCATGATGATTAGGAGAATCCTGAGCATCATGTATCTTCAAAGACTAACCCGGATGAGTAGCAAAAGATTAGATAAAATGATTTAGTAACAAGGGTAACAACTAACACAGAAACACAATAGTAACTGTTATCACAACAATTAAAATAATTGTGTGGCATATTTTCAGAGTTGGCATCGATGTATCTCTGATAGGACTTCCAGTTATCACCGAAGTAAAATATTAAAAATTACTTCTCAAACTGTTCCGACAATATCACAAAGATATGCAAGGGGAATCACAAAGATTTGTGCGTGTGTGAAAAATATATAACTCAAATCGATTAGGCTAAAAGATTGATTCAACCTGGGATGCAGGTTATAAATCAATTGACACAGTGATATGAATATGAAGTTCGGAGACCGGAGCTGATGTCTTCCTTTTTCAATATCTAAGACCTCCGAGTGAGGAATAGATAGATTATGTGCTAAATCTCCATGCATATATGAAACAAGTATCTTTTGAGAGATACTTGAGTGGTTGGGTGGGGTGACACGAGTTATCGACATTGGGTCCATGTCTGTTTCTGTTAGTCCAAGATCAATGAATCCTAGAGAGAGAAAGTAGAGAGAGAAAGCTATTGAAGCACAAAGTGTAAAAAATGTATTCAAGTATTCGTGAAGGTTCTTACACCAAACCAAGACCAAAAGGACTTAAATACCCTTGGTTAGATACAACACAGACAGACAATAGACACAATATTTGACCAAGCCCTATAAATACAATGATTACTATAAAATCAGACCTAACAATCTCCCCCTTAGTAATCATTGGCGCTTTGGTCTTCAAAAATCATCTTCTAAAACAGCACGGACCAACAAAGCGACTTTGTGAACCTTTCTGACTTTTAAGAAAAATTTCTTCTCAGCATCTTTCAGATTAAGTTGTCTTTGCTGCTTGAGCTCTAGACGATACACCTCTTTTGAATGATCTTGAATGAACTGTGGTGTTCGGAGTAGGAACAACAAAAGAATCATTTGTATCTGAGAGAATAGAATCTTTGAGCGAATCTTGATCAACAGATAAACATTTGAGCTCTTTTTCTCTTTAACTTCTCCTTGACTTATCCCCCTCATGACCTTGATGATCTTGATCAACTTGGTCATGTAAAAGTTGGAGACGAGACAGCGAAAGATCTGCAAAATCAAAGAAACAGAGAAAAACAGGGGAGGTTTGCGCTTCACGTTGGTTGCGCAAACTGAGGTTTGCGTTACATGTGAGTTGCGCAAAGCACGGTATGCGTTTCACGCGGGTTGCGCAAAGCATGGTTTGCACGACCAACTGATGTCGCAAAGCTGACTTAATCTTCAGAAAAAAAAAATACCTTTTGAAGCTCTTTGACTCCCCCTACACAAATGCACTAGATATGACAATTCGAGTTAGCATTCGTAAGGGAAAATCAGATACTCCCCCTCAAAAACAGATATAATCTTTGAAAAAAATATTCTCTTTGTTCACTCCCCATTGAATAATGCATAAACCCATTAAAATATATTTATGAGAACACAATGATCAAATATTAATGTAGAAAGAAAAATATACTGAATGTAAATTTTGAAACGACTAAACATATAAAATTTTAAACACTAAACAAATTAAAGTTTACTCAGTAAAATATCACAGATTTATCAATCATTTGAAATCAAGCGTGTGTTGTTGGATACAAGAACAAGTTTTATTGCATATCAAGTTAAAACATGTTCGGTTTCAAAAACTTCCAGCAATCTATTCAGTGTGCTCACATGTGAATCTTCGATTAGCTTCAAGAAAATGCAATTCTAAAAATATAATAGAGAACTTTGCATGTACTGACACTAATCCATCAAAAATTAAGATTATCACAAATTTATAGGTTTATCGCAACTTAAACATATCACCAAGTATCATGAGATGTGTGCTCATTGGCATCTTTTTAGCAGTGTGCACATTGGCATCTTAACATGAGTGTGCTCTTTGGCATCTTTTAAGCTTGTGCACTTTGACATCTTTTGATCAAAAAGTTTATTAAGTAAAGAACATGTCGTAAACGTAACTTTCTATCTGACCCTATTGCAGGATTTGGGTCAGCCGCTCCCAGACCAGTTGGCCTTAGGGGACTAGGTGTCAAGCACCCCTTGGAACTTACTCTCCCAGATCAGAAAGGCTACATCGACATATCCTAAACCCATTCAGACTAGTAGAACATGACTTTCGATCTGATTCCATTGAAGGATTTGGGTTCGATCACTCCCAGATCAAATGACCTTAGGGGACCAGATGACAAACATCCTGAAGAACTTACTTTCCCAAACCAGAAAGGTCACAGGTACAAACTTTTAAACTTAGAGATTTCTGAATTTTAAGAATTTAATATTCATCTCAATCACTCAGTTTTACATAAAAGTACTTAGCCCATATTTTCATTACAATCAAAATTTTGACTTTTTAGAAACGCATTGTAAACTATAAATATCTCGAATCACACAACTTTAAAGCAGTAATAAAAGTTTCAAACATGTTGCTGATTTTTCGACTTTTGTAAGACTTGAAATTTGATCATATAAAAACTTTAATATAAACAAAAGAACTTGAAAATTTATCCTAGACACATATTTTATTCAAAAGAAATAAAAAATGTAAAACTTTACTTTATAGAATAAAATTTGTAAAGATTTAAACTTTTAAACTCAATATGCCGATGTTAAAATTTTTCCTTAAAGACAAAATGTAAAGAATTCGGCAAATTGATATTTAGTTGGAACAAAATGAAATTCAGTTATTTCATCTTTCACATTATAAAAATAATTTGTGTCTCAAATTAAAAAATTGGGTTATACAAAATTAAGAAATAGTTGAACAAGCTCAGATTCTTGAAAAATAATGAGAAAAACTGGAACACATCATAATCAGAGATAAAATGCAGCGGAAATAAAAATGATGTACTCACAGTATCTCATTTAGTCAGAAGCTTAAATCATTGAAGAACGAGTTTTAAACTGATTTGTTTAGAAGTCGTAGTCTATGAAGTACGAGTCCTGAGCTGAAGTATGCAGAAACCAATTTCCCTTACTCCCCCTTAACATGTGATGCCTGCAACTTTAAATCAGATAAAGATTTGGGTACCCACTTAAATTTGGGCCCATGTTTGTTAGTTGCAGTTCTTATGGGGAAATAATTGAAAGAATTAAAACTAGAAGCACGAGAAAGATAATCAGAATAATATGCATAATCATCAGAAGATAAAGCATAATCATCTGAACTAGAATCAGAAGACGAATATGAGACATTTTTGGAAATCTAAATCATTTGCTTAATAGAGTATTTAGAAATCTTATTACAAGAAGCAAATGAATCACTTTTATAATATTTGTCTACATATAAATCCTCATCAATCATAGAATCAGTAGATGTCCGCTTCATTCTCCAGATCTGCTTATTTGACCGGCTCAAAGTCCTATCTGTAAGAATTGAATCGGAAGAATTAGAATAGTCAAAAATAACTTTATCTTGTTTCTTCGACTTCTTTGACCATCTTCTTTTATGCTTAGGTTTATAATATTGATCATTGAGCGTAAAAGAATCATCAAGAATTTTAGACTTAATATTTAAATCAGAAGAAATAAATTTATCTAAGCAACCAATATGATCAACTAATAAATCTGAATTTGCTTTTGAGTCTAAATTATTTGGAGAAAAGATTTTAAAATTTGAAACTTCCTTTTTGTTTTCCTTAGAATCAGAAGAAAGGCTAGAAATAGAATCTGATTTTTGAGAAAATAATTTTTCTTCAAGACTAGACGTCATGAAAGAAAGAATAATATCAGATTCAATTTTCTTCAAAATATTTTGATCTTCTATCTTATCTTCAAGATCGATGATTTTTGTCTTCTAAAACTAACGGAGGAATATATTTCTTCGAATCATAAAAGATTGGAGAAATATTTTCCCTATCAGAATCAGGAGCATAAGAAGGAACAAAATAATCAGAAACTGAAGATTTGACGGGAGATATATCAATTAAACCTTTTCGACCTCTTCTTGATTTATCAGGAAAATATTTGGCATTTTCATAAGTATAAACAAAAGGAATTTCATTTTTCTTGTTATTTATCCTTTTCTCATTTTCAACTTCTAAAATTTGTTTTTCACTAGCCCAAAAGAATTTAAACTGAGGAGCATAGTGTGCAAGAGTTAGATAATCGTATTTATATAAAGTAGGAACTTCGTTTATCACTTTGTTTAAACAATGAGGATTGTCAAAACCAAGTCCCCACCTTTGTTTTAAAGCTTCTTCACTCCGCAGTTTATTCATAAAAATTGTTTGTTCAGATTGGTTTCTTCGATAAAGCTTTTCTTCTAACTTATTTATTTTATCTGAAAATTCATCTTTTAAAGAAGTCATTTTAGTCAAAGACTCAAGATAAGTCTTATTTGAATTTTCCAAATCATCCAATTTCTTTTGAAATATGTCTTTAGTATTTTCTAAAATTGATTTTTCATCTTTCAAAGAAATTTTCAGTTTGTCAATCAAATCTGACTTTTCTGAATTTAAATTCTTTTCAGATAAGAGTTTTGCACGAAGATCAGATAAAGCAGAAATAATAATATTCATCTGAGAGGTAATGAAATTGTAGTCAAACTCAGAATATACCTCATCAGGATCAGTGTCAGAATCATCTGACTGATCAATTCCAACTAAGCACATATGAGCGATCTCGACATTTTCTGCTTCATCATCAGAGTGATCTAGCCAGTACTCCTCTTCTACCAGCAAAGCAGTTCCATTCTCTCTTTTCTCAGCTAGCTCCATTTTCTTCCGATAGTAAGTCGAATCCCGAACCTTCTTCACTTTACACTCCTTAGAGATGTGACCGGGCTTTCCACAATTGTAGCATGCACCAGCTTTCTTAGATTCAGTCACTTGTACATTCTTTGACCCAGAAGTGAAGTGAGAAGTGTTAGACCGAGGTTGGAACTTTTTCTGGTAGTACTGAGAAAGAAGGATCATTGCTTCCTGAAGAGCCTCACCATCATCTTCAGTTGACCCATCATAAGCATTATCAGACAATGCTTGATTAGCCAGATGACTCGTTAAAAGTGCAACAGGGTCCACTGATTTCTTGTTCATTTTCTCCAGCCTTGCCTTCTTCTCAGTGACAATGCTCTCATCAGTCAGTAGAATCTCGAACATCTCTTGGATCTGCATGGAAGATATTCTGACATCATTTCTCAGTCTGTGGCATGACTTGTTCCATTCCGGTTGAAGTGCATTGAGAAACTTCATATTTGTTTCAAGCTCAGTCTTTTCCACTTTAATCTTTCTCAAGTCATTTATAATGGCACAGAATCTGTCATACACAACTTTCAGTGACTCCCCATCCTTGGCTTTGAATTCTTCAAAGTTGTTCATATAACGAGTATGTCGCAATTGAGTAGCAACTAAAGAACCAAGCATAATCTTCTCAAGCTGTTGCCACATGAGATTAGGATGAGTTTTGAAACAATCAATCCTGTTGTAGATAGAGTTTGGCAATGCTAGCATCAGATTTGCCTTAATGTCACGATCAGCTTGATATGCCGATAATTCTTTAGTTGAATATTCTTTAGTAGGCTTATATAATCCAGAAGCCAACTTGGGTTTTTCAAACGGTCCTTCTGATAGAATGATCATCATGTCATTTCCATTCTTTTGACGTTCAATGAAGTTCAAGAATCAATCTTGCCACTGTGTAAATTCATTTTCGTCAATCAGCACCGGAGGACGATTTTCAGTACCCAATGACATCATGAGGTCATTCTTGTAGAAATGAGCTTGATAAGCTAACTTGGCAGAATCCATGGATAACAAAAAAAAAATTCCAGACTCTTTTTTTTTTAAAGACTTGCGCAAACTTGAGGTTTGCGTAAGCTGAGCGATACGAGAACCAAACTTTTCGGAACAAGAAGGTTGCGCAAACTGGGCTTTGCGTACGAAGAAAAATACGCAAACTAAGCTTTGCGTATGAAGAAGGATACGCAAACTAAGCTTTGCGTATGTAGAAGGATACGCAAACTAAGCTTTGCGTGACACGAGAGTTGCGCAAACGAGCTTTGCGTGAGACACTGAAGACGCAAACTTGGGTTTGCGTGTAGCTCTACTTGCGCAAAGATGAGCTTTGCGTATGATGAAGGATACGCAAAGTTAACTACTCGATGAACTTTAAACTCAGCAAGATGAACTAGCGCAAAGTTCCTGATGAACTTGCGCAAACCAGGAAGAACTTGCGCAAAGTGTGGATCTTGCGCAAACCACCTGCAAAACACAAAAAATCAAGAAACTCGATTACAGATTATAATTCAATAATGATTTCTTTCAAAGATATGGTCGAAAACTGATTTCGAACCACTTTCAATCAAAAATTTCGATTAAAATCCACAAAATCTAAATTTCGTAAATCACACAGTTCGTTAAAAACGGTTTTTCAGATAATCACAAAACCTCATAATCAACCTTCAAAACTCGAATTTCTTGAAAAACAATGTGAATCAAAAGTTTTCTACTATCAAAATCGAATCCAACAAACTGATTTTCAATAAAATTCGTTCAAAAACACATCAGAATTTGATGAAAATCAAGAAAACGAGATTTTCTTGAAAAAATTCAAGAAAATCAATCAAATTTTCGATTTAAACCACAAATTCAGATTCTAAAAAACAATCTCTCAATCCTCTCAAGATTCAGATGGCTCTGATACCAATTGTTAGTCTAAGATCAATGAATCCTAGAGAGAGAAAGCTATTGAAGCGCAAAGTGTAAAAAAATGTATTCAAGTATTCGTGAAGGTTCTTACACCAAACCAAGACCAAAAGGACTTAAATACCCTTGGTCAGATACAACACAGATAGACAATAGACACAGTATTTGACCAAGCCCTATAAATACAATGATTACTATAAAATCAGACCTAACAATCTCCCCCTTAGTAATCATTGGCGCTTTGGTCTTCAAAAATCATCTTCTAAAACAGCACGGACCAACAAAGCGACTTTTTGAACCTTTCTGACTTTTAAGAAAAAATTCTTCTCAACATCTTTCAGATTAAGTTGTCTTTGCTGCTTGAGCTTTAGACGATACACCTCTTTTGAATGATCTTAAATGAACTGTGGTGTTCGGAGCAGGAACAGCAAAAGAATCATTTGTATCTGAGAGAATAGAATCTTTGAGCGAATCTTGATCAGCAGATAAACATTTGAGCTCTTTGTCTCTTTAACTTCTCCTTGACTTATAGTAGTCATTGTATTTATAGGGCTTGGTCAGATACTGTGTCTAGTGTCTAATATTGTGTAGTATTGACCAAGGGTATTTAAGTCCCTTTGGTCTTGTTCCTTTGTAAGAACTTCACGCACATTAATCAGATTACTCTCTTTGCGCATTCATCTCTCTCTCTCTCTCTCTAGTATTCATTGATCTTGGACTCACAGTTTCAATATCCATCTCCAAAGAACGAGAATGAATAGATTATGTGGTAACCCGAATAACTGACTCAGTTTGGTAAGGACTAATAATTCTTTTAAGTCCTGTCACATCCTCACCTTTTTTTTAATCACTCCGAACTCATCTATCAATCTAGACCCCTCACTGCTATCTATGAATTGGATGTGTTTCTTGGGTATGTCCTTCCGGTTCTGGATTGACCATAGAAACTCTATGAGCCCTAACACCCATTTAACTCACAAATATAGAACATTGAAGTAAAACTTCTGATTTGAGAGAATCAGAAGTCAAAAGCATTTAAGAACGAGTCATGAACTGAAGTGTTCAGAAGTCGACATGAAATAAATAACATGATACTCCCCCTCAAAAGATGGCCTAACCCTTGATTGTAGTCATGTGACATGAATAATCTGAATTAAACCACACATGACATTCCTGCAAAACAGATTAAGAAGATTTTGGTTTTGGTATCCATGTTGTGATGGATCCTTGATGGTTAGTTGCCTTAGCTTTTAAGCTATTAAACTGAGAATTGGGGATGCTATAAGTACCATACCAATTATTAACATACCTTAAATCCATAAAGTCACTATTTCCACAGTGAGTGCAACAGATATTTGCTCGGTTTAGACTGATCAACTTTCCTGTAGAATAGACATAAGTAGGTGAATCAGTCTTGGAAATAGATGACTTTGTATCAACTACAGGAGAATCATGAGACTTGTTTCCTTCACTGTCTTTTGTAGTTGGTTTCTTTCTCCAAACCATCTTTACTTTTTTGGAGAAATGATTATCTGAAGAATCATTAAGCTCGCAATCAGAAGAACTGGAGTAGTAAGTATGTTTTTTATTAGAGGTGTCGGTCTTTCTTTGTTTCTGTGAATGTCTTTTAGATTTTTGCTTTGAAGATTTGTTCACATAAACCTTTTGAGAGACAGATGTTGAACATTCACCTTTATAAAATTTGACCGGTGACTCACCAGTTGAATACAAAAAATCAACATGACTTGGAAGTTTAAGATCGAAATCAAATTGGTCTAGTTGACTGTCTGGACACACCTCATAATTCATAAAGGCTGAGAATTCCATTTCCTCATCAGAAGGAACCTTATCACTTGAAGGATTTAGGAAACTAGAAGGATTTGTTCCTTTAAGAGGATCATTAGCAGAAGCATTTTGAAAATAAGAACGACGATCATTTTTGAAAGATTGAGGCTCTTTTCCTTTGTTTGAAGAATTTGGTGACGAGTCACCCAAAAAGGCTTTACAGGAAGAAGTGTCTGAAGGGGGGTAGGAATTTTCTGAAAGATTAATTTTCTCAACTTGGAGAATTTCAGGCTTAGCTTGAAGCCAACTTTGTGAAGTCGCTCTTTCACCATATCTACTGCCAAAGCACCCAGTTGTGAATTAAGTTTATGTATCTCTGTCTGAAGATATTCCTTTTCCTCCCTTGACCCAGTTTCCTTTTTATCGGAATTGAGACACTCAAGTTTGGATAATAATTCTTGTTTTTCCTTTTGAAAAATGATCCTCTCCTGTGCAAATGACTCTTCTAGCTGAACAATTTTCTTTTCTAAAATCAGAGGTGGAATATAGATTTTGTAGTCCATTGATTCCTCCTCAGTTTCAACCGTTTTTTAATCAAGTTCAGCCTGAGAATAGCTTTGAAAATAGTCATTTGACAGTAAACAGGGTTTTTCAGTGTTGTATGACGCATTCAATGAGTCATAAGCAAAAGGAAGTTGCATCGTGGTAGTATTTTTCCTTCTCAAAGTTTCCTGTTCTGGATCCTCATCAACAAGTGGTTTGGTCCAATTGATTTTGTACGCTGGGTAGGTTTTGTCTATTCCAAAAAATTCGAACACATATAACGTGGGAACTTTGGTCAAGGCCTTTTTCAGATAATGTGGGTTATCGTAACCGAGACCCGTCTCTGAATATTTGAATTCTTTGGGTGCATTTAGATGCATCGTTTGTTTAGATTGACCAATTTTGTAAAGTTTCAGTTCGAGATCCTTTAACTGGGTAGATAACCTTTGATTTTCATTTTTATAAGCTACACTTTTAGTCACAATATCAATTTTCTCATTTTTTGACATACGAAGCTTGTAAGTAAGATCATCTACTTTGGTCTTTAACTCTTCAGACTCTTTTGAAAAACTCTCACACTCTTCTTTTAGATTTGAAATTATGCACAAGTTGCCAACAATTTCTATGCGTTGATTATCATATTTGTCAAGCAGTCTTTCAACTCTAGCTTCTAAACAAGAAACTTTCTCTTCTAGCTCAGAATAAGTTGGATTAGACATTGTTGCTTGAAAATCTTGAAGTCTAGGGACTAAACTTGACAAAATATGAAAAAATCAATGTGCAAGGACCAAAAGTGACAACGTGTGAAACTTGAAAGATTAGGGGTCACAACTGACAATCGACCGAAACTATGAAGTACGAGGACTAAAAATCACACAAACTAACACTTAAAACTGCAAGGACTAAAAGTGACACAAACTGAAACTTAAAACTAGAAGGACTAAAAATGACATATACTAAAACTGTAACACCCCGATTTTCGAAAGATATCATTTCAAGTTAATACAGAAACCGATATATTAAGGAAAAATAAGATATTTGATTTTGGGCTTGAATCCTTGATTTTATAGTCTTGATGGATAAATGATTCAATTACGAGTCCAACGGTTCTTTCCAGAGCAAAAACGGAGCTATAACGAAGAAGTTATGACCAAAACGGTTTTCGGGCAAATCACTAGCGGACTGGAGGGGGCGCACGGGCTGTGCGCTTCCCCTTCACAAATACGCACGGGTCGTGCGCCGGGCAGAAGGCCCAGATCAGGTTAAAACCTGATTCATTCGCATTTTCTCCCAAAACTTCATTCCTTCATAACTTTTGCTCCATAACTCCGATTTTGATGATTCAAGTTGCTACGGTTTCGTTTTTGAGAGATCTTCAAGGATCTAGAAAGAGATTAGAAGTCTATTGGAGTATACAAGAGTATTTTGTGGTGGTAAGCTCCTCATCTCTCCCACTTCATCTTCTTCACCAAGTTTTCTTGGGTTTTCATTCACCCTTTGTTCCCCCTTTTCATAGATTGGAAGTTTGTAACCATTTTGGTGATCTATAGGTGTTTTGGTTGGTGGATTCAAGCTTGGGTCAAGGTAATCTTCTATTCTCTTCTCTTATGGAAGTTAGGGTTTCGGTATCAGTTGAAGTATTCATGTATAAGGTTGGGGATCGATTATTTGTGGTTGATTATGTACATTTATGGGTGGAACCTTGTGGATCTAGGTTTTGGAATATTTGGTTTGAAGAATCAAGTTCTTCAAGGAAAGCTCTAAGTGGGTAAAATCTAGATTTAGCCTAAATCTAGCAAGGTGAGTTCAAGTTGATTTGTGAAAACGTTGTACATGCCAAAATGTCTATTTTAAAGTGTTTATGTATTTTACATGAAATTATCAACTATCGGATTTTGGTAACTTTTGATTATTGAAATGTTTAGCTTATTAAACTTGTAAATCACCCACATTTGGGATTTTGGGTATTTTGATAAAGGATCACAAATGAATGGGTTTTGATGATTTATTGCATAAATGGGTCTTTGGTCGAAAATACACTTTTAAGTGTTTGTCGGGTTTATGCATCATTCATGAAAGGGGTTGTTTTATGAAGTATTACTTGCTCATTTATGTGAGGTACTTGAAATAATGTGTATAGTCTCATTTTATGATTTCCATTCTTATCAGCAGTTAAACTTGGAAATGCATATTTGAAAATAAATGAGTCTTGAGGACATTTGTCCGATTTAATAGCCCGTTGTGAAATACCGAGTATGATGGAGGTTAATGCGCATCGTTTGAGAATTACATGTTTTGAGTGTGTTGGTCATTCAATTGGAGTCATGTACTGTTTAGACTGTAATGCAGTGGATCCATAGGCATATGAGTCGGTCTTTATTATTTAAAAAGAAAATGGGCTATTAATTTTATGTTGGCCATAATTAGTCTTGGGATTTTCGAGAAGATTACGGTGAGGACTCGTATAGTCCAATACCCAGACCTGGATCTGCGAGTTAAATTCTGAGCCTGTATTTTATGGGATAGTCACTTCCCATTTGTAGCTAGTTGAGACATTGGATCCTCGAGGGCGTTTGGTACGGTTATGTGAGACCGATTACTAGCCATGGGTCGTAAATGTAATCCTAGCGAATGAGCATGATTAGGATCCTCGGGGGCCCTCCCTCACATCTTAGTACGAGTCGGCGTGCTCGTGGCCATGGGTCCTAGTATGGTGAGCTCAATAACTTGGAATGTGGCCTACTCTTGTGTTCCGCCACTAGCCTTGGAATTCGGGATTCCCCCGTCACCGTGAGGTGTTGTTTTGAGGTATTTGATTTTATCCTCGTTTTCAGTGACGTTTGAGATTTGGGTTATTTCCTTATGCTATAATTTTGGAGACTTGAGTTTACTCATATTTTGGTCGTTTGTTTTTATAAAGCTTATTCAAATGTCATCATTTGAGCATTACCATTATTCTTGTTTTAAGTAAGTGTTGGATTGCATTGTTTCATGAAAGAATGTTTGGCGTCGAGGCGTCCATCTATAAAATGCATATTGTTGGTAAATGAGTTGTTCTCTTATTTCAAAGTAAATCATTTTAAAAGATCATGATTATAAGTTACAATGTTTCCATTTTACGCTTTCCTCTATAATCTTGATATAAAACTCTTGAACTCACTAGGCGTTAGCCTAACCTTTTTATTTGTCGGCATGTGCATCAGGTTTCATCTCGGGATTAGTTATAGCGACACTGTGGAGTGATGAGTGCTAGTTGTGTGCTCGAAGAAGTGTTTAGCTTGATGAAGTCTTCCGCATTATTATTGGAGATAGCGATTTGGTATTGGGTTATAGTAACACCCGACTTTAGTTAGTCTTTATGTAAGACTTTAATTATTTTGTTGATGGTTCAACCTAGAAATGTATTTCAATTATGGTCTGGTAGTAAGAGATTTATTATTCTTTAAGGTATTGTTGGAAAATCTTTAATTAGTCGCTCTTTCCAAATTTGAGAGTGTTACAAAAACTACTAACTAGAAGGACTAAAAATGACATATACTAAAACTACTAACTAGAGGGACTAAAAGTGTAAAATTTAAAACTTCTAACGGACTTAACTAAAAACTAACGGAAAATGGACTAAAAGTGAAATAAAACTAACCAAACTCACTGACTAACTGGACTAACGAAGACTTAATGGAAAATGACCAAAATGTTAAGCATTTAACGGAAACTTAACGAAAACACTATTCATCGTCTTCTTCGTTGAGACAAACCTGAAAACTTCGAAAATGGTTAGAAATAATCAATGCAAAACGATCGTTAAAGCTCCCTGATCAGTCCTTACCAGATTAAAACTCAACCGGTCAACCCCCGATCACAAACGAACCAACCGAAAACTTTTCGGAAAATAATCGACAATCAACAATCAATGATTGAGCTACAACTTCTACTCATATGATTAATAATCAATAAAGGTTTAGGTTTACAGAGAGAATATCTGATACGAGAATGTAAACCTTACGACTAGAATAATTTCTTTTAAACCTAATTCTCAATAAAACAAGACATTAAATACCAGCCGTATAGGCCTAATGGGCTTGAGGCCCATTTACAAACCAACTTTCAACATATTACAATTCAACCCCTATAAATATGTTATACAACTTTCAACGCACTAGGACTTTCAGTCCTAACAATATATATACTACAAATTTTAAACTTGTTAAAACCAAATTTAGAAAAAAACATACATTAATTTATGATTTTAAATAACTACTAGAAGCGTACTCGCGCAATGCAGCGAGATACATCACGATTTTAATGTTTCATTTTATTTTTTTTTATCGATTTACAGTACGATTTTGGATGGTTTTGAGAAAGTGATAATATTTTTTTTATAAATTTGTTTAATTTAGGCTTAATAATATAACATTTTTTTTATATAAAAAAATTAAGTATTTTGTTAGAATTCAATGATTATCTATATATTTTAATGACATATAGAAAAAATAACCAATTACATATTTAATAATATAATTAAAACAAAATTATAGTAATATAATATATTAACTAGAAGCGTACTCGCGCAATGCAGCGAGATACATCACGAATTTAATGTTTCATTTTATTTTTTTGTCGATTTACAGTACGATTTTGGATGGTTTTGAGAAAGTGATAATGTTTTTTTTATAAATTTGTTTAATTTAGGCTTAATAATATATTGTTTTTTATATAAAAAAATTAAATATTTTGTTAGAATTCAGTGATTATCTTATATATTTTAATGATATATAGAAAAAATAACCAATTACATATTTAATAATATAATTAAAACAAAATTATAGTAATATAATATATTAATTAATAGTGATACATGGAAAGGTCTGCATAAAAGGAAGGTTCTGCACATACCAAATTGGTGGGTGTTAGAAGCCTGTAGAGGTAATATGTATCTTGTGCTTTGATACTTGTAAATTAGGAGATTTTTAAAATCTTGCATAAAATGATGGTACCTTGTGCCTAATAATTTATATTTAAGAGTTTTTTATCCGTGCTTTATAATATAGTATAAATTAATAGTGATAAATGAAAAGGTCTGCATAAAAGGAAGACCCTACACATACCAAATTGGTGGGTGTTAGAAGCCTGCAGTAGTAATATGTATCTTGTGCTTTGATAGTTGTAAATTAAGAGATTTTTAAAATCTTGCATAAAATGATGGTACCCTGTGCCTAATAATTTGTATTTAAGAGTTTTTTATCCGTGCTTTATAATATAGTATAGATATAATATATTAATTAATAGTGATACATGGAAAAGTCTGCATAAAATGAAGGTCCTGCACATGCCAAATTGGTGGGTGTTAGAAGCCTGCAGTAGTAATATGTATCTTGTGCTTTGAAACTTGTAAATGAAGAGATTTTTAAAATCTTGCATAAAATGATGATACATTGTGCCTAATAATTTGTATTTAAGAGTTTTTTATCCGTGTTTTATAATATAGTATAGATAGATTACATATAATATGAATACAAATAAAATTGGTCAACCTCACATATCTTAATTAATTAATAATTTTTCAAAAAATATAATTATTAATTAAATTAAATATTTCATTAAAATCATTTAACATAGTTTTATGTTCCATGAACCAAAATAAGTATAACTTTAATTTTTATGTAACTTACATAAACATATTTAAAATTGTTACATTTGGTTTTTGATAACTAAATATATCAAGTAATAATTACAAAAATAGTAATATAAAAATAAATGATACAATTACCAATAATTCTAAATTAATCAATAGTATTTAATTAATATTAATAACAATTAATTTTTATTTACAATCTATAGTAATAAATAATAATTGATATTAATGAGGGTTATAATTGGAAAAAAGTGATATAAAGCTCCTAAAAATTTATCCTAAAAAATAAGTTAAGTTATGTTTACAAAACAAGGTGAATGATAGTGTGAAAAGTTGAGGTCAACGTGACAGCGTGAGAAGCGGATTTAAACCGTTATTCACTTTAATATCATGTTATGCTATGAATTGTGACTTAGAAGAAAATTGATCTAATTCATTTCAGTGCATCTCATTCTCATCCTAATATGCATCCATTTCTCATCAAACAATTAATACTCATATTAACTTCAACTTGTTGTCATAAGAACCCACCCTGGCCATTTACTAAATACTTACCCGGGTAAGCGTTTACCGATATCACTTACCTTACGGTCTTTTACCTATTGAGCAAATAAACTACCTAGAATCTTACCTGACAAGAGCCATAATAAAGACTTAGGGGTTGTTTACCCAAATGCTTATCTGGTAAGCGCTTACTGATAAAATTCGAAATACTAACTTACATTACCGAGTAAAATTGTAATCATCAGAATGATATTATATACAACAATTTACCCGGTAAGCGCTTACCCGGGTAAGAGTTGTCACTCTCACTTACCGGGTAAGACTCTTCATCCTTATCCTCGATCTTACCGGGTAAGATTCTATCTTGTCATGTTCATCCACCAAGGGGTCGTTTAACAAACGCTTACCCGGTAAGCTTTTACCAAGTCACTTACCTTACCGGATGAACATTACAAGTACCGAGAATCTTATCCTGTAAGAACGATGTTAAGGGCCGAAAGTCTTACCCGGTAAGTGTGGACGACAAGTTTTACCGGGTAAGCATTTGCAAAATATATTGTTGTATACGATACAGTTTAAATGAACTAGTGAAAGTGTTAGGAAGATTCACTCGAACATAAAACAATAGACGGAAGAAATTTTTGCACAACTTTGGTCGTTGCAGTTTGCACATACTTTCTGCATCTTCAACCCATCCTCTTCCACTCACAGTGGCTACGTGATTCGATTTCATCTCTCTCCGTGCCCTAACACTCACAAATCGCTCAATTCGGACCGAGATTCCTTCTACCTCGCTCTCTATTCGGGTTGTCTCATCGGATCTCTCACTCGGATCTTAGGGTTCTGATAGTCAATAATCGCTTTATCGATCAAACCGCTTAATTTTATCTCCAACAATGGTAAGCTTACTTGATTCGCATTTCTCTTCATTTTGATTTGGATCCGGTTGATGCAATTCCGTTTGATTGATCATTGCTTCAATCACATTTTGGAACCTTCATATGATTTGTTTGGGATTTTTTTAACTATCTATTGGGATCTGGTGTGTTGACTGAAACTTCATTTTGTTTTGTTTTGTTTTGTTTTGTTTTGTTTTGTTTGTATTTCACTTTGGGACAGCCTCTCAGACTCGAGATCAAGGTACTGTTGCTACTCTAATTGAATTTACTAGTTGTTGTTATTGCTATTTGGTAAAGATGTATATTCGGTAGTTATGCTAATTATGAGTATTTTTGGCAGAGGAAACTTGCCCAAAGATCGGAAAGAGTAAAATCCGTGGATCTTCACCCAACGGAGCCATGGTAGTTCTACTCTTCTTGTTTTTGTAGTTGAATTTGTTTCTCTGACTGGTGTGGTTTTATTATGAATATACATGCTAGACAATGATTTGTAGCTCTCTTTTGCTTCTAGCAACTAAGTTGCAAGATTTAAGAGCTAAGGTGTAGGGAAGTTCATTGTTGAGCAAGTAGTTGACATTTATGTATTAATAGTCGTCGTTCTTTTTAATTTTTCTCAGGATCCTAGCAAGTTTGTATTCAGGGACAGTCTGCATCTGGAATTACCAGACCCAGGTATGATAGTAGTTTAGCAAGTTTTAGTTAGTGTGAGTTCTCATTGGATTGACTGAATTCATTTATGAAATTCAGTTGGCACCTCCAAAGTAACATACATGCCTGTTTTCCTTGATGAATATTCCTTCTTGATGGAGTATTAATGCAGTGAAATACAAAATTCAGGGTATCTCTCTCATTAGAATATTAATCCTCACTTGTTGTGGAAGTAATTATTCCTATTGCGTTGTATAGAAAATGCGGTTACGATTTAGCATTTTTATTGGCAATGCAGCCAAATTGTTGACAGTAAAAAATTAATTTCACAGAATATATAAGTTTTGACATGTTTTTATTAGCACCCTAAACTGCTAGACTAATAAATGTTCTGCAGAGAACAACCAGGATATAATCTCATCGTACTTCATGTGACTTAGTTGTAGGTAGAGGATGTAGCTGATGCCACCAATTATATACTAGGTATAAGATAATATAATTATATTGTGTAAATAGTTTTCAATAAGGAAATAAACATTATAAACGGGGTAAGATTTTAAAAGTTCTCTTCTACCTCATTGATTGATAAGTAGATAACGATGTTAAATGGAATCATGAACAAAGCATGCATAAGGAAAGTAGGACACTTTCTGCAATGTTCCATTTCATATTATCAAGCAAATAACATTGACTACTATAAGGTGAAATCACACCAACTAACTCTTGTAAGGAGCTTGGGTTATCATTTGTATAGCAAGATATGGGAGCACACTTGCTTTAGTCTTCTGCTTTTGCACATTCCAGTTATACATTCACAGATGTAAGAATAAATATAAAGTATATCGCCACTTAAATCTTTTTACACCCTTGATAGAATGAGACGGGCGGCATTTTTGCGTCACTCTAGAGAATATTCAACTGCTCCATATCTGATGAATTGACACAATATTTCCAGCTAGTGCAAAAGAAAAGCCGAAAAAAGTAGTTTGCTTTCATCCGTCCAATATCATGGCTAGGTAGTAATTAAGTAGATGAAATAGTGTCTTTTTTAATTAGAAACTGGCTTTGTTAGGTTGCTTGCAGAAAAGTTTAGATGACAGACACACAAATAACCAACTCAGATGCATTTGGTAGCTAAACTAATCTTCAACTCAGCTCTGCCTGTGCCAACTTGAGCAGAACATCAATTGATATTCCCCGCCATGGGGTTGGAATCATGGGCGGAGCCACCTTAGGGCCAGCTACCCTCGCATTTTAATAAAAAACAGCTTTATTTTTGTTAACCCTTCTCCCACAAGATTTCCATCATCTTTATTTCTGTAACATTTGTAAATATTACAATAATCCCATTCTAAAAAAACTTTGTTTTAATTTTTTTTCCTGATCTATTTGAACCCAAGTATGAAGTATCTAATTATCTTGTTTAATGTTTATTGATTTGCTTATGTCATTTCTTTTGTTTATTTGTTCGCTTCTAATTGTTAATCAGTAGATAATAATCTCCCATTTTAATGTACATGATTTACAGCTAGTTCATCTTTCCATCTTGAACAAAAGTTAGAATTGTGTTGACGATTGATTCTTAACAACTACGCAATTTTACAATAAACATGTATTTATAATATATTTTTGTATGTTTTCTTTATAATGCTCTAGTTTTTGTCAATCTTCTTTTTGTTCTTAAATCTTAATGTTCACAACTTCACATATGAGATTTGGGTGGGGTTGTGTACTTTTAGTTGACTAATTAGTTTAACTTAACACTTATGGCTCAGTCAAAGGAGACCGATGATGATAGTTATAAACAAAGTCGTATGGAATCATCTTAGACGATCTTTATGTAGACCCTGGATTGCGGATTATAATTTTTATATATTTGTTTTCTATTAATGTTATTTATGTATTTGCATAATAACATTTAAGAGGACCACCATAAACCCAAATTCTGGCTCCGCATATGGTTGGAATGTTATTAGAATTATATCCCACTAGAGAGTTCAGCCTGAAAACCTCTTTATGACTTATTGAAGAACATTCAAATCTATTTGACTGTACCATTTTCCTTTATGAACTTATAAAAGTTGGTGAACTTAGTTCTATCCAATCTGAATGCAATGACCTTGTCAGCTCATGAGAAGCATAGTTTAGTTACCACTTACCATGCACTAAGTTTCTGCATATACGTCTGGATTTCATGGTAAAATGATTCTCAAGGATGTTTTCGACCCATAAAGATATGTTGGATAAGTATACATGTTTCAGAGCCTTGATTATTGCTTCACTTTCCCTTTCTGAAGATAAGTATGCATCAATCAACAATTTCTTTTACATTAGTAGATCGCATTACCTGTATATTCTCATGAGAGAAATTCAATCAATGACTGATACAAGCCCACATTCTTGCAGATTATGGTAAAATCCTTTGAGGTTACCGAGTTACCAGGTCTGTTATTAGAGTTTATGCTGTCCGATATGTTTTCATGCATGGTTTTAGCCTGCTGGGGAATTGGATTTTATTTCTGATACTTACACAATGGCTTTGCAGTTAGATCAGCGAAGTTCATAGCACGCAAGCAGTGGGTTGTTGCTGGTGCAGATGATATGTTTATCCGGGTATACAATTACAATACAATGGATAAAGTGAAAGTATACGAGGCACATACTGATTACATCCGGTGTGTGGCTGTCCACCCTACACTGCCATATGTATTGTCATCATCTGACGACATGCTTATAAAACTTTGGGACTGGGAGAAGAGTTGGTTTTGCACTCAAATCTTTGAGGGTCATTCTCATTATGTTATGCAAGTGACATTCAATCCCAAAGACACCAATACTTTTGCAAGCGCATCGCTTGATCGCACTATAAAGGTAATCTTATGGTTGCTTACTAGTGACTAACACTGATCAGTTTGACATTCTACAAGGGAGATTTATGCACCATTATCTTTCCTATTTCAGATTTGGAATCTTGGTTCACCTGATCCTAACTTCACTCTGGATGCTCATCTCAAAGGAGTGAATTGTGTGGATTACTTTACTGGTGGTGATAAACCTTATCTTATTACTGGATCAGATGATCACACTGCTAAGGTCTGTGGCTTTCCACTTGTTATATTTATAGATATCTGCGATATGTAGTTTATGTTATCAATAATTTGAAACAGGTATGGGATTATCAAACTAAAACTTGTGTTCAGACTCTAGAAGGTCACACACACAATGTTTCTGCTGTATGCTTTCATCCCGAGCTTCCGATAATAATTACAGGTTCTGAGGATGGTACTGTACGTATATGGCATTCAACCACTTACAGGTAGGTCTTGGTTTGTGACCTTTGGGATTTTCATTTGTATGGTCTCTTTTTAACTGGGTTGGTGATTTTATCTGAACCTTGTGTTGGATAAATACTTGGAAATCTATAAACATTAATGGTATGTGGTTGGTTTCACATACACAATCTCCATGTGGATCTCTTTAACAGAGCAATTAATAAAGTTTAAACTTGTGTTCTGCTAATGGTATAATGCAGCCAAAAGTAGGTGGTCAAGAAGTGTTTATGCGTCTGTCATTATTCCTTCCATTCTCAACCAGTTCTGTGTATTACATTTTGTGTGCATTTTTTTTGTCTTCTTTCTCCAAGTGCATAATTATTTTTATTTTCCTTTTTGGCATCCAGATTCTGCATTCCACAATATGATGACTAACCTAAGGATTGTGTGTTGTAATTTATGCAGCAATGGAGGGAATATCCTATCATTTATGACATTGACTTAGAAAACCGAAGCATCGTCTTATATGTCTCCTGTGATTCTTTGCATTCTGTTAGATGATGATGGTTTAATTCTAGTTGTGTTACTTCAAAAAGTAGAGCATGTTGCCATATTTGAGTTGTGATTATTAGTTAAGGCTGTAAGCCACTCAAAAAAATCATAATGTCAAAAGAAATGTAAACATTTACATCTTGTTGAGTTTATGCACTCTTTCCTTTTTCAAAGTTCCTTGGCTCTTCCCATTTTTTTGCAGACTTGAGAACACCTTGAACTATGGACTTGAAAGGGTTTGGGCTGTTGGATACATGAAAGGTTCACGCCGGTAAGTTTGTTTTATTGCTATATAAAGCACATATCTTAGCACTTGACTTGTTGCAGTTTAATACAGCTAGATTTGTCATTCTATCCTTCAAGATTCTTCTTGGTTCCTTTATTGTCCTTGTCACCATACAAGGTTTTGGCACAAGTCCTTACTTGAGTTCTCTTGGGTGGAATATTAGGATCAAGAGGTTTGCTTGGAGATCTAAGCATAATACAACATTGCTGACAATACTTTATGCTATCTTGAGAATAGACTTGATGCTTTATTTATCATTGATCAATTCGCTTGCAATTCATTACTTCTCTTCACAGGATCGTTATTGGCTATGATGAAGGGACCATCATGGTGAAAATCGGGCGGGAGGAGCCTGTAGCTAGTATGGACAATAGCGGAAAAATTATATGGGCTAAGCATAATGAAATTCAGACAGTTAACATTAAGAGTGTCGGAGCTGATTATGAGGTTTGGGCCCATATGCATGTTGTCCTGTCAAAGATTGTTGTATTTCTTTACCCTTTTCTGCCCGGAGGACAATGCACATTTTCTTATTCCTATACTTTTCAGGTTTCTGATGGAGAGAGGCTACCTTTAGCAGTTAAGGAGCTGGGAACATGTGATCTCTACCCGCAAGTGAGTTGTGCTTCTTTTGTTTTCTAGCTTCTTCTAAACCGAAAACTGATATGGACTCTAAAAGGTTGTTCAATGATGGTGAACCGGAGAAGTTTGAGTGGCACCTAGCCACCGACTGAGGACGAGCTGAGACAGTACTGCTTAAGATGTTTTTGATCATTTCCAACACAAACTTTGATTCACCAATTAGAAGGGGACACTAATAAATTCTAAGGAGATGTTGGTACGCAAGGTTGAGATTGGTTATATTGACATAGTGGAAATTTAGTGAGCAGAATGTACCAAAGGCCATGGCCTTAGATGGCATGGAAGGATGATATTTATGTCCTAGAGTCCCCGGGAATCAACCTCCTTATAATTTCTGTAGCGTTGCATTTTTCAACTTATTCCAAATTATTTGTGTATCCATGCGGGCATCACTTTAAGGAGCTATTTTTGTGATTGTACTGATATGAGGGTGAGTTAGTTTTCCAATTTGGAACACCTTGAAGCTCCAAAATTTGGCACTTAGTTCAGGACATGCTCACTGATTTCGCTAGTTGACGTTGTTTACCATGGTTTTTCTTGTTCTTGCTCTTCTATGCGGAGCTTGAAGCAGAACCCAAATGGGATGTTTGTCATTTTCTGTAGTGATGGTGAATACATCATGTATACAACCCTTTTCTTCTTGCCCTCCTGTTTCAGCCTTTCTCCAATGGTTTTGACAAAAAGCTTATTGTTGTTGCAGTAATTATGATAGTCATGGTGATTGTTGTATACCCATGTGTGTGCATCACTTCAATCAGCTATTTTTGTTATTTTACTGGTATGAGGGTGAGTTCGTTTTCTAATTGGAAAAACCGTGAAATCTCGGAAAATTGGCAATTAGTTTTGGACATGTCAGCTGATTTTCACTAGTCATTATGTTTAAGATTGGCCTTTCTTGTTCTTGCTCATTCGTGCAGAGCTTGAAGCACAATCCAAATGGGAGGTTTGTTGTTGTTTGTGGTGATGGTGAATACATCATATATACAGCTTTGGCATGGAGAAATAGATCCTTTGGCTCTGCATTGGAGATAGTCTGGTCATCTGATGGTGAATATGCTGTTAGGGAGAGTACATCCAAGATTAAGATTTTCAACAAATCTTTTCAGGTTTGTGCACCTTCCATATCTCATGGTTAGGCCGATAATCAATGTTTGTACTACTTGTGTGCATCTTTTTGAGAAGGTGCCAATAAAGTAGTACAATATAAATCCTCCTTTGTTGCTCTCTTCTTCCCCCATCTGTATCTTACCTGATATCTGTAAATCTCTGATGTATGTTGTAGCAGCACATACCTTTTCAGAATGGCACATACCCTGCAGAGTAACTATCATTTACTAATCTAGATCACAATTTATGTTTTGGATGTTCTCGTTAATCAGGAAAAGAAGAGTATCCGGCCAACCTTTTCAGCTGAGAGGATATTTGGAGGATCGTTGCTGGCTATGTGCTCAAATGATTTTATATGTTTCTATGATTGGGCCGAGTGTAGATTGATTCGACGGATTGATGTCAATGTCAAAGTAAACAATTTGTACCTTGATCTTCGTTATTTATGGGTGTCTATTTCACCTTACCTGTTATCTGTACCTCGAGTTAATGATCTGCTCTTTTGGTTTTTCATCCTTTATTTTCAGAACCTTTACTGGGCTGATAGTGGTGATCTGGTGACAATTGCCACTGATTCATCATTCCACATTCTAAAGTACAATGTAAGATACTTATCTACTCTTGCTTCTGATTGTCTGGCAATTGAACCACATCAGCTAATTTTTGTATTCTTTTTCTTTTACATTTCGGCATGAAAAAACTGTGATTAATATAATAAATTTGGTTATGTTGCAGCGGGATGTAGTGTCTGCCCATCTAGATAGTGGAAGATCTCTAGATGAGCAAGGCGTTGAGGAGTCCTTTACAACTCTCTATGACATAGATGAACGAGTTAGAACTGGATTATGGGTTGGGGACTGTTTTATTTACAATAATTCTTCATGGAGACTCAATTATTGTGTTGGTGGTGAGGTAGAGTCCATCTTTAGTACTTCGTCATAAAAATTTATTTTTTCAAGTTTGTTTAATATTGTTAGTCGTTACATTATATTTTTCAGGTAACCACCATGTTTCATTTGGATCGTCCAATGTATCTTCTAGGATATTTAGCTAATCAGAGCAGGGTTTATCTCATTGACAAAGAATTTAAGTGAGTGGGGCTTTTAGGGTTTATCTTTGTAGATAGTAGATACAACTCAATCAAACATCACTATTAACCTTGTACTCTAATTATTTAAATTTTAGTGTCATTGGGTACACGTTGCTTCTCACCTTGATAGAGTATAAGACACTTGTGATGCGTGGAGACCTTGAACGAGCTAGTGGAGTTCTGCCATCAATTCCGAAGGAGCATCATAATAGGTAGAGTTCAAATATCTTGTTCTATGTAACTTATTGTATGATCTGAATATCTCATTCTTAGGCGGAATAGATTGTTTATGCTAAGCCTTTGACTTACAATCTAAGTGCTTGTAGTTACATTCATGTGTACTTATAATTCAAATTCATGTAAGCCAGTCATCATTTTGCTTGATTACTACTTCTATCATCATCTGCATGGAGAACTCGCACTATGTTAGAAATTTAGAATATCCTGTATTTTCAGAACTAAGTATCAGCATATGAGTCTCTGATGCTTCTATGGATTTGGCTGCAAAAGATTTGCCTAAAAAGCATATTAAGTCAGGGTCTGTGGAATCAGTGATGTTGCTGTTGCATCATTCTATGAGATTATTTGGTTTTGAGGACGATTGAACTGATAATCTTAATGATCTGGCATCAATAGTCCTGGTGAATCAGTGTCTTCTATGATTAAATCCTATGCTGATACTTACTGGAGCATCTATATGCAATCGTGTTACTGCTTGGTCTTACACCCATTTCAGCTGTGCAGAGGATGTTTCTCCTACACATGGAAAATTTCAGGATACTTGCTAAATAGAGACTAACTTATGTCTTATGTTTGATTGGCACATGTGCCTGTATTAGACGCTTGCATACTTGGCATTTTCCTGTGTTAAATGGAAACTATATTATGGCCTTAAAGGTCATATCCAGCAGCCTGCCCTACTTCCTTTTAATCCATTATTTTTTGTTTGTATAATGTTCCTATTTGAAGATGCAAACTCTTTTACAACATAATTCTTGGATCTTAATCAAATATATGGTTTCTTTTATAGTGTTGCTCATTTTCTGGAATCACGAGGGATGATTGAAGAGGCATTGGAAGTTGCTACAGATCCTGACTATAGATTTGAGCTAGCCATTCACCTTGGTAAACTAGAGATCGCAAAGGTGATAGCTCTCAACTTTTGCAAGCAATAGATAATAATTTTAGATCGCTTAAAGAAAAAGAACCGGTGCTCCTTTTCTCTGGGCCTCTTTTCCTATTAGTTATCAAGACTATATGTACCTCCTGACTCTTTGTGGTCATGATGACAACTTCTATTCTATTTTTTGCAGGATATTGCACTAGTAGCTCAAAGTGAGTCAAAATGGAAGCAGTTGGGTGAACTAGCCATGTCTACCGGAATGGTATTTTCATCTCTGTCGAATATAAATTATTTTCATCACGGAAGGCCATCTAGAACAACCTGCAAGTAAACTTTTCCATTTGTGAACGCACATTTTCTTTGCCAAGATGAGTTTTTGCTCTTTTTTTAAACATTTAGATCACATAAATTGGTTTATAATAACCAAAACAATCTAAATGGGATCTGTATGCATATGTTTAATTCATGCCACTTTTAACATTTGTCACAACCTTTTATATCTTTATTCTATCTGACTAATGATGATGATTATATTTCGCATATTGCAGCTGGACATGGCTGAGGATTGTCTGAAGCATGCGAATGATTTGAGTGGTTTGTTGTTGCTCTATTCTTCTTTGGGAGATGCTGAAGAGATTGCCAAACTTGCATCCCTTGCTAAAGAGAACGGAAAGAATAATGTTGCATTCGCTTGTCTATTTATGTTGGGTAAATTGGAAGACTGCTTGCAGTTGTTGGTTGACAGGTTAGTCCTTACGTTCATACATAGATCCAACAGCCACATGAAGTTTGCTATGATGACATTTCTGAAATCCCTCTCCTTGCAGCAATAGGATACCTGAGGCTGCTTTGATGGCACGATCTTACCTTCCAAGCAAGGTTTCAGAAATAGTTGGACTTTGGAGAAAAGACCTTAACAAGGTTAATGAATTTCCTAGTCTTCCTGTTTTTTTTCCCCTATTTTTTTAGGTTATGTTTTTTTTCCCGGTTCAATTGTTTACACATTGAAATTCCTGCAGTTGTGTAGGACATCTCTTTCAAACATTCTTCCTTTTTAGGCCCAGTTTATAATAATTCCTTGAAATGCTAAAGACTGATGTTCAATTCAAATTTCTATAATCATTTTTATTAGTCTAGAGGAGGATTCGTATTTTGTCTTTCAAGTATTACATTCACCATAATTTAAAGTACGGTTTTTTACATTTTTAGTTTATCATCATGGGAGGTTTACAGGATACTTAGATGGACCTGTGGTAAGACCATGGATGAAAGGATACCAAACAAGGTCCACCAGGCGGTGTTGGGGTTGCACACATCACAAATAAGATGAGGGAAGAAAGATTGTGGTGATTTGGGCGTGTTTGTAGGAGACAGTTGATGGCTCCGGTGAGGAGGGTAGAAAGTGTTCGGGTCGAGGGAGTGAGGAGGGTAGAAAGTGTTCGGGTCGAGGGAGTGAGGAGGGGTAGGCCATGGGGGGACTTGGTATGAGCAGCTGAGGTTAGACATGATGATATAGGCATATCTGAGGCCATGACCTTAGATAGGAGTTCTTGGAGATGCAAGATTAAGGTAGCTGACTAGGGGTGGAAATAGGTAGCTAGCCGGGGTGGGAGGAAAGGATCTGGAGAGGTAAAAGTTGGGCATAGGGTTAGTGGTTCGGCAGTTAGATCTCCTGGGGTTAGGCTAGGCTATGTCAGTCTTCCTACCTTTGGTTATGCTTTATTGTCCTGCTTATGTCGGAGTGTTTTGTCTTTGTTTATTCGTCTGTTTGATTGTTGCATATTTCTGACTCATTTTGAACTCTTAACACTACTTTTCTTTTTCAATGTTTTCCCTCTTTTATTATTTCTAGATTTTTAATAATAATAATTATTATTACTTTTTTCGCTTTATCTTTTCTTTTTGCACACTTTGCACATGCCAAGGGTTTTCAGGGAAAGAACCGCTCTACTTTTCGGGGTAGAGATCAGGTCTGCGCACATTCCACCATCCCCAGACCCCACCTCCCTGTGGGGCATACTTTGGTTCGTTTGGTTTGGTTTGGTTTGGTTTATCATGGGAGTTTACATAGCTTATTTTTCTGCCTGTTGTATTGATATTGGTTCAAGGTTGTTGAATTTATTTTCAATTTTTAAGGCCCAGTATTCATCTCTCAGTTTTACACCATATGAAAAATATATAATTCTGGGCAAGTTTTTTGACCTGATTTTACTGCAGGTTAACCAGAAGGCTGCAGAATCTTTAGCAGATCCTGACGAGTACCCAAATATGTTTGAGGACTGGCAAGTTGCACTAGAAGTTGAAGCAAGAGCTGCAAGCACGAGGTTACATGTTCATTTTTTTTCAACTTTAAATACTCTTTTCCTTGCTCAGGCGGAACGCCCCATATCATTTTGCATCAAATGAACTTGAGTTCAATATTAATATTCTCTAAAGCTCTTATGCTTAGCTGGGTTGAGGAACAAGTAGGGTGTGATATATCCTGAAATTTGGACAAGAATTTAATAAAATAACATTCCTTTCACTGAACAGTAGGTAGTTAACCTCTGGCAGCATAGTTTGCGAACTATTTCCATATATAACATATGATATTTCTATAATTTCTCATGTTTTAGTAGGGTTTATGAATAAGTCTAGTATTAAATAAATTCCTGAAATTGTTTGACATCAACAAATAATGTTCCTCCAATTTATTTTTTTAGGGGTCATTATCCTCCAGCAGTGGAATATGTTAACCATGTTGATAGATCACATGTCAACCTAGTCGAAGCTTTCAAACAAATGCAATTGGATGTTGAGGAGCCACTTGAAAATGGAGGGTTCGATCACGAGGTACATTTCTCTCTTAATATCTGTGTTTCTCCTCTACGGAGGGTTGTAGTAGTGAGTTCCTATTCACTGTTAATGTTTTACATTTTATCTTTATATGAACGTTACGTATTTGCGTTGTATTACCAAAAAGAAAATATATTTCTTACTGATGATTTTATCACACTGAATATTATCATTTCTTTCTCCAATTGGTGGGTGGTCAGGATGGGGTGGTCTGGTCAATGTGTTTTGGCTTATGATGTGGTGTAACCTTGTCGGACCCGCCTCAATGCCTCATATTGCATCTAAGCAGTATGATGTACATTTTATAGGCTATTTCATGTCTCAAAATTCCTATATAGGCCGTGTGAAAAATATATAATGGTTAGAGTTAGTTTTCAAATAAGAGGCGGGTTTTTTTCTTAATTTTTTGTTTTTCCGGTCTGGATAAGGGTTTGCTCGTTCATTTTTTTCCTGCTACTTCATTGTCTTAAGTTCTTGTCGTTGCTTTTTTGGCACAGGATGTAGAACACAATGGAAAAGAGGGGGAATTTGTTGATGGTCAAGAAGAGGATCAAGAGGTGGGTCAAGAGGGGGTTGCTGCCAAGGATAATGATTCTTCAGATGGTGCTGTACTCGTTAACGGTCACGAGGCTGATGAAGAGTGGAGTAAGAATGATGAAGGAACTCCATCAGCCTAAAAGCAATTGGTTCGGGCAATGTGAAAATTCTAATATTATTGCTGGTAATTAATTGAATTCATCTTAATTGTCATCTTTCATTTCCAATTCAGCCATCAAACTTTGTCCATTCTATTCAATATACCCTCTGTCCTAAAATAAGTGTCCACATTTCTATTCAAGTTTTTCCCAAAATAAGTGTCCACTTTCAAAAATAGATAGTTATAATTTCCATTTCTACCCTTAATTATGATGCACAAATATTTAAAAGTTATGAGATGGAGAAATTCATTAGTTAATCAGAAAGTGTAATAATTAAGGGTAAAATTGTCATATTACATTTTCCTAAAACTGTGTTTCTTTATTGTCAACATTTATCTTGGGGCGGATGAAGTATCATTTTTGCTTCTGTTGGCTGTTTTTGATAGAATTAGTACTATTCATCTTATAAGTCTAGATTCGGCTGGTACATGAGGGATTAACGTTGCTCGTTTCCTCTCTTCTCTTTTGTATTTATGTGGATTTAGCCTAATTTTGCCTCTCGGACTCATCATTTGAATGGCAGTGCTCACACCACGTCACTAGGTTCACTCAAGATGGTCGTTTCCTGCTTTGCGGAATTCCTTTCTTTGGGTAAGTTCTAATTGTTCTTATCAGATGGAAATTTTCGTTCACTTATACACTGAATCATTTGCTTCATCTGCAGTAAGACTCGTTCATGCTTATGTTATATCTGTAAAAAAGTTTCTTTTTATCATTAGTTTACACATCCCCAACCATACCCGAAGTTTGTTTCACCAAATACCCCTTTCATTTTCCCATGAATTCTAGAGTCCACCTTTGATTTAGAAAAGATCCATATGAAACTATAACACTTGTACTTTTGAATCTGTATATGTATCCAAGTTACAGATTATTCATATAGGTTCACATATGCATTTTCAAATGGATTTTTTCAATGATTCACACATGAACCATTCATAACCTTCCTATTTTACCTTCTCATGGTATTTAGCCTTCTTATTTGAACCTCCCACTCATTTGAGAACCTGATTATTTGTGAGAACTGTGAGATCCAACCATATCCCCCGTTTTAATGAGTATCCATAGTATGAATTACCAGGTCTGGGTTTAATGTTTAAGACATAAAACACTCATGCCTTGGATCAATAGGTATCAACGAGTCTGGGTATGAATTACGATGTTCGGGTTTAATGTTTGAATTAAAAAACACATTGGTGAGGATTAAGTAAGTAATCACAATGTGAATTACCATATATAGGTTCAACATGTGTGGTTGTGAATGGATCTCATAGTTCTCATAGAATACAAAGTTCTCCCATGAATAATCCCTCTATATATATATATATATATTTGAACAATTGTTGGACTTATATTATAGAACCAATGTTCTTTTTGAGAAAGGTGATTCATTTAGATTTTTTGAGCATTTTCCTATACATAAAATGGGTATGAATAAATGATATGCCTGTGTGTTGTTTCCCAGGTATTGAATGACAAAATGGAGACTGTGGGATCGACCATCTAATTTGAGCGTGGTGTAATTTTGTAGGGCATATTTATATAGACTTACGAGTTTTGTAGGAATAATATTCTTTAATTTTCATCCTTGAAATTTTTTACTTGTTATTGTGGTTGTAGAAGCAGTTTATAATGGCTAACGCAATCTATACTATATATGTAATGGCTAACGCAATCTCAACGGAATTAAAATCATGGGCAAAATTGTAGGGGAAGCTCAAGCAAACATTTATAAAAGGTAGATTTATTTTAGATGGAGTATTGGTGGCAAATGAAGCGGTGGAGTACATAAGATGAAAAAGAAGGGCTTGATTTTCAAAGTAGACTTTGAAAAAGCCTACGACAATGTGGAGTGGTCGTTCCTTCTTGAGACAATGAGATCGATGGGTTTTGGAGTAAAATGGTACAATTAGATCAAATCGTGTTTGGAGTCCACAACGGTTTCGGCTTTGGTCAACAGGTCTCCCACAAATGAGTTTAAAATGGAGAGGACTTAGACAAGGCAATCCACTAGCCCTGTTCCTCGTCTTAGTGGTTGTCGAAAGTCTAAGTTTTTTTTTTTTTTTTTAAAAACCTCTCAATGGCTCTTAAGTCTAAATCGTTCAAACATTTTTACACACCACCTCTTATTAATCATAACTAAAATAAGACTTCAGACTTTAGACGTCTTAAAAAACAAACGACACCTAAATGTGATGATGTTGGAAGCGAAAGAAAAAAGGAGTGTTTGAAGGTTAAAGATCGGTAAAGAGCAAGTAGAGTTGACACACTTACAATACGCAAATGATGTCATATTTTTTGGTAAATGGAGCTTAAAGAATCTTAAAAATCTGATGAAAATCCTCGAGTGATTCTTTGTGGTTTCCGGTTTAAAGATAAATATCGAGAAAAGTAAACTTTTCGGCTTGGGAGTAGACTGGGAGGAGATACAAAATTGGTCGGAAGGATTGGGTTGCGGCTATGGAGATCTCCCATTTTCCTACCTTGGTCTTCCGGTGGGAAGTAATATGAGCAAGATCGAAAGTTGGAAGACCGTGATGAAAAAGGTACAAAACAAACTTGCCAATTGGAAGTTAAAGCTAATCTCATATGGTGGTAGACTTACTTTGGTAAAATCGGTACTAGGGAGTGTTGCCTTATATATATTTTTCTCGCTTTTTAAAGCCCCGAGAGGTGTGATTAGTGAGATAGAGAGAATGAGGTCTCATTTCTTTTGAGGTGGGGGAAAGGGTACGAGTTCAAACAAAGGGGTGGCTTGGGTAAAATGGGATCGGGTTATGAGAAGTTTCAAGAGAGGAGGTCTAAACGTGGGAAGTCTACAAATGTCCAATTGGGGTCTTTTAAGAAAATGGTGGTGGAAGTTCGGAGTGGAGAAGGAGGCGTTATGGGTAAAGGTAATAAAAAGTATTTTTGGGAGGGAGGGGGGATTAGGAAGAGAGGGGAATAATTTGGGGAGGGGAGGGAGGTCGGTATGGTGCAATATCATCAAAGTAGGTCAAGACTTAGAGAAAATAGGTTTAAATTTCTCCTCATCGTTCGAAAAAGAAGTGGGAAGGGGGATGAAACGTGCTTTTGGGTGGATAGGTGGATCGGGACCGAGAAGTTGAGTGAGAGGTTCAAGAGGCTATTCCTTCTTGAAACAAATAAGGAAGGAGCAAACCACAAGGCTTGTGGTGTAGCGGTAATCACCTGGGGAGTTCATAGCGCTCAACCCGGGTTCGATTCCCTGAATTCGCAACTTTGTGGCCACTGGGTATAACCTCAGGGCTGCATGCTTTAACAGTCGGTTTCATTGCCAAGGGATTAGTCTGGGCCAAAGGCCCAGGACACCCTTTCCCCCCCCTCCCCCCCCAAAAAAAATAAGGAAGGAGCAATAGCCGAGAAGGGGGAATGGGTAGAAGGTAGATGGCTTTGGAAGTTGAGTTGGAGGAGAGAACCGAGGGGTAGGGAGTTGGGAGAATTGGAAAGTTTAAAGCAGGTCATTCAAGGGTGGGAACCGAAGTTAGAAGTTAGGGATAAAGTAAAATGGGTAGAGGGAGAGGAGGGGAATTTTACGGTTCAACAGTTGAAGGAGAAGATAGAGGAGAGAGTGGCGATAATTGGGGTAAACTATGAAGAAACGAAGTGGTCAAATGTAGTTCTAAAAAAAGTTTGCATTTTTCTTTGGAAAGCTAAACAAGGGAGATTACCATGTCGATTGATTCTTGAAAAGTTGGGAGTGGACTTAGATTCGACGTTATGCCCGAGATGCGGGATATAACTGGAATCGGTAGATCACTTTTTGGTAAAATGTACGGAGGTTAAACCGATTTGGCAAAAGGTGCTTAGATGGTGGAAGCATAAGGAAGAAAATATTAACTCGGTTCAAGATCTCTTGGCGGTCAATTTTTCCGTGACAGGTACACTCTCACAACCAAGACTGTGACAGGAAACAATTTGGTGTTTCCTCTATCTAATATGGTCACACCGTAACCAAGTAGTACACAAAAACGAGAAAAGTAAATTGGTGCTAATATATTGCATTTTCAAAAAAAAAAAAAACAGAACATGAAAGTTGACGTTATATTATTCACAACTCCAAAATGGTGTAAGAATTATTGTTAAGTTGGAAAAAAAACACTACAAAATAGATTTTGGTATTAGATTAAAGATGTTCTAAACAAGTCTTAAGTTCTGTCTGTTATATAATTATTGATTAGAATACAAACCTGGACAAGTTTCAAAATTACCACCAAATGAATTATTCACATGTACGGATTTTTACTTAAACCAATGAAAAATGTTTATTCTTTACTTAATTTTTAACTAATGATTGAAAATACTGATAAATTCAATAACAATGAAAATATATTAACCCATCGACAAAAATAATCACTTTCTATAAATATTCATCATAATATTTAATCAATAAAAAATATTATGGTAAATAACTTTTTAATTAATGCATAGTCAATAACCAATACATAATAACATCCCATGAGAATCTCCCAATTAATGTGAGACTAAGAATAGCTAATGGCACACTTGCTAGAACAAGAATCCACACATCTTCCCATACTTTCTTCTTCTGCAAAACAAAATTAAAAAACATTTATCAGTATTTATTAGTTGAAATCTAATAGATCTAGGTGAATTCGATCTGATTTAACTAATTATTGGATGTTGAAGTTTGTTATGTGATCCAATCCAATCATAAAACATTGGACAACCAATCCAATTCAGTGGATGATTGGATCAAATCGGTTTCATTTATTGGATATTCCATTGAATTGGGTACTAATAATCTGATCCAATTAATCCATCATTTCTACATTATTCATATATTTTCCTAATTTCTTAAAGAACACTAGATTTAAATATCAACTAAAAATAACATTGTAAAACATTATTACTTATTAATTAGATGGTGGTTGGATGGGTAATCGGATCCTGGTTACTTTTTGCATACCTATACTTATAACAATCACGTCCCATTTTTAACATCACATTAAAACAAATTGAACAAAAAAACTCTAATTTCAATTTTAAAAAAAAGACCCTATATTTAAATCTAGGATAGATAAATAGAATGATAAAATTCATACCAGAACTATGCGGTTTACTGATGTGGGAACACAAAGAAGTGGCACAACCAAGCTTGCAATAGCCAAGATTTGGTGTGTTTCCATCCGTAGTCAATGCCATTGTTGTAGGTGGTGTATCAAGGCATTGTTTGAGGCATTGGGAGGTACAAGTACAAATATCTTTGGGTTCGATCACACAAAAAAAGTAGCATTTGCCATAGCAGGCAACGAAAGGAACTGTAAAGTTCCCACCACCAGCACCGCCACCGACGTCTTGCCCTACCACCATCCCCATAACCACTGCCATCACCGCCACCATCATCATTGCCTTCTTGCCCTCCATTTTCTCTTTTTGTGTTGTGTTTGATTTCTTTTGTGTTTCTTTGATCTCTCAATCTTTCTCTTGGTTATATAGAGGGAAAAATATATATTTTCTTAAATGATTTTGAGAAATGGGTTGGATCCCACTTTTATTAATAAAAGTATTACAATAAAAGCAGGTTTGTATATTGTTGATATCTATTAACATAAAATTATACTATATTGACTTTGTAATTGTGATATTTTTCCATAAACAAAAATGTATACCAAAAGTGATTAAACATATTACCTAATGCCATTTATTTTTTAACAAAAATTACTTTGAGTTTTTTAAGAAAAATATTTATTTTTAATTTGAATGTATTGTATTAAATACAGGAAAATTATATTGACTTAGTCCATTTAATGTATTTATTATCATATTATACACTTAAAAAAAAAGACAAATATGGTAGAAAATAATTTATCAAAAATTAAATAGTATAATTATAAATACAATGATGAGTTAAATCTAGATAAAAATAAAGCAAAAATAGTCGAAATCTATATTTTTTTCCTCATAAATTTATACTCTTTCTATTTGAAAAATGTCTGACGGATATTTAATTTGATGTAATATAAAATGTATGATCATTGATCAAATATCTAAAACTTTTTTTAACAAGTACATGGGCTAAAATAAAAGTTACATGAATCATATCCATAAGGATGAAAAAAAAAGCAATGAATTGTAACCCACATGAATGAAAACCGTAATTTTGAAAGTAGAGAGACGAAAAAATAGCTTTTTACAAAACATATTTTACTCTTTTTTTTTTCATAAAAAAATGCAATCGAATTGTAATACCCTAAAATTTACATTTAAGAATAGGAAAAATTCTGGAATATGGATAAAATAAAACTTCCAAAGTGGAGAACAACTATAACCCGGTACGGGGCAAGTTTGTACAACAAGCGATTTAGAGAATTGAGACATAACATTAACAACCTACTTAATCTAGACTTTAATAACTAGATTAAATACGGGTGTTCATATATCTCCAAAAGTAACGCTCTTCTAAAAAACATACCAAAAGACCGATTCCTTGGGTGCTCCTTGTTGCACCAATCGGCAAATCAACCCATCCTAGGCCCGTCACTAGTGGGACCTGAAAACCAAAACATAACACAACAAGTGTTAGGCTAGAATCCTAGTGAGACTTTATATAAATACATGTACACATAAACCATATTAAGATGCATTAAGTGTTACCGGATCTGCATTAGTAGCACATTACCATGAGTTCCAAACTTTCACAAGAAGATCCACACCTGAACATATACACAGTGTCCCACCCCAAAAACCCTAGGTTGTGACTACTAAACATAACAGAAAATTTTCCAAAACAATAATAATTCAAACTAAAAACACTTAGCGACGGAACTCTAAACATAAACATAGTCTTCTAAAATAAAATATCCAAATGATCAACTTAAAAGAGTTATTGCTAATGGAGCCGCCTCGGGTCCTACTTAGATCTTCTCTTTGCCTTTCGAGCCACCCGCTATAGCGCCCCCTGAAAGATGCATACTAAAATCGTCAGCTTTCGCCTAGTGAGTTCACGGTTTTCTTACATGCTTTACGGAAATAAATAAGCTAAAAACATGCTTTGAATTATAGAGATATGCAAATAAAACATACAACTTGAAACATACACTTTATCACAAACATAACTATTCTGCCAAGCGTATAGGTGCTATCTCACCACGCTATTGGCCTACACAAAGGTTGCCGCGCTTATAGGGGCTGTCTCCCCAAGCCACGCCCAAAATATACCGGTATGCTAATCTGACAGTATTCTGCCCTAGTCCGTCAGAATATCCGACACATCACATAAAATCACATATCTCATATCCTTAAAAAAAACTATCATGAAAAACATGTAACTAAAAATACTGTAAAGACATATATAACATGATTTTAAACTTTTACGACATATTCACATACTATGCATGCATCTCCGTTTTATAAATCACATGAACTCACCTGGTGTGTGCGTGTAGGCTTCTTTATCTCCCCTAACTTGCACCTACACAGTTTATAATAATCGTCTAAGTACACTTGCCAACAACGTCCTTATTTGTTCATTAAAAGCGTTTAATTCTACTACCACTCTACTAGATTGGTTGTTTTAGAGTCAACTCAACCTAATGCCCCACTACACTTTACTTAAGCTTTAAAAATAACATTTTTCGATAAGAAAAATAATTTCTAAAAGAAACCAAACCATACTCCAAAAGAACACTTCCACGTGTCTTGGTAATCTTTGAAAAACCAAAACAATTGTTTTCGCAAATTTACTACGTCAAGACTATTTTTGAAAATTTTGAATATCAAACATTCTTATAAAAATTATAAGATTTATTATTGAAGGATAACCAAAATTAACCGATCCATCAAGGTATCATTTATTGAACATAGTTGGTAATTACATATAAAAACGTACTTCTGTGTTTTTAAAGAATAGTGGGCCAAATATATATATATATATATATATATATATATATAGAGAGAGAGAGAGAGAGAGGGAGAGGAAGGATCATGCGAGAAGTTAAACATTTTGCGAGAAGGCGAGAAGTGTTTAATCATATATGATTACACGGCTTGTAGATGTGTTTAATCATATATGATTAAACGTCTATGTATTGCCAATATAACATGTGTTTAATCATATATGATTAAGCTTGTGTATCATATGTGATTAAACACTTCTCACCTTCTCGCAAAATGTTTAACTTCTCGTTTGAACTTGCCCCAATATATATATATATATATATATATATATAGGGTTGGGTTCCGGTGAGACCAAGGGTTTTTCATGAGACCCGTAAGACCAGCTGATGTCCGTTGATCAAATTTACAAGCTGATGATCTGATAGTTGAAATCCTACATTAATTTTGAATGTGCAAGGGTATTTTTGCCATCTTTTTTCTATTTTTCTATTTTTTGCACGTGATAGAAAACAATCCCTCTCATTCCCCTGCCATCGTGTTCCTCCATGAACTCCGCCTTCTTCCTCTGATGAACTCCACCTTCTTCCTCCGATGAACTCCACCTTCATCATTCGACGAACTCCGACTGTCTTTTCCGATTAAACATCTTCATTGGTGTTGTCTGTCTTCTTTGATTGAACATCACCAATCTCCTATCGATTTCAATTTAGCAATTGCCATTGATTTCGCCTAATTTCTTTACTGAACTGCTACGCTTTCATACAAGTAAGAAAATCTTATACATAACATAATTTGCTTTTCGTTTGAGTAATTTTCCTTCTTTCTTTTCTTTAATACATGTAAGAAAATATTATAGATGATTTGTAAGAATGTCTGCCTTAATCTAGGGTTTACTTTTTTTTTCAAGTAAAAGAATGTCTAACGAAATCACGGGAACATACTGATGTTTTCAACGATGAACAATGTAATCAAGGTCATTGGTGTCTTTTGATTAATTGGTTTCAATTTGTGAAGGTTGATTAACTGGATGCAAAAATTCAAAATTTCACAATGAATGTTTCTACATATTTTGATTTTGAGGAAAATAATGTCTAATGAAGATGATTGGTAGAACATCTTGAATGCGGCTTACGATGGTGAACAATGTAATAAAGGTCATCGGTTTCTTTTAATTGATTGTTTTCATTGTGAAGGTTTGAGAGTCAAAGATCTTATGAATCATAGAGAGAGAAAGTAGAGAGAGAGAGAGAGACAATAGAGCGCAAAGTATGAATTCAGATTAATGTGCGTGTGTTTCTTGCACCAAACCAAGACCAAAGGGACTTAAATACCCTTGGTCAAATACAACACTGATAAGCATTCTAAACACTGTATTTGACCAAGCCCTATAAATACAATGATTACTATAAAATCAGACCTAACAATCTCCCCCTTAGTAATCATTGGCGCTTTGGTCTTCAAAAATTATCTTCTATAACAGCACAGACCAACAAAGCGACTTTTAGAAGCTTTCTGACTTTTAAGAAAAATTTCTTCTCAGCATCTTTCAGATAAAGATGTCTTTACTGTCTTGAGCTTTAGACGATACACCTCTTTTGAATGATCTTGAATGAATTGTAGTGTTCGGAGCAGAAACAGCAAAAGAATTGATATGACTGAGAGAATAGAATCTTTGAGCGAATCTTGATCAACAGATAAACTTTTGAGCTCTTTGTCTCTTTAACTTCTCCTTGACTTCTCCCCCTCATGACCTTGATGATCTTAATCAACTTGGTCATGCAAATGTTGGAGACGAGACAACGTAAGATCTGCAAAAACAAAGAAACAGAGAAAACAGGGATGTTTGCGCTTCATGTTGGATGCGCAAACCAAGGTTTGCGCTTCATGAAGGGAGCGCAAAGCAAAGTTTGCGGTTCAAGAAGGATACGCAAAGCAAGGTTTGCGTTTCACTAAGGAAACGCAAATCAAAGTTTACGTGACATGCTGGATGCGCAAATCTGACTTGGAGTCTGAAAATTTTACTTGATTAGCCCTTTGACCCCCCCTACACAAATGCACTAGATATGACAATTCAAATTAGCATTCATATAAAGAAAATCAGATACTCCCCCTCAAAACCAGATAAAATCTTTGAAAAATATTCTCTTTGTTCACTCCCCCTTGAATAATGCATAAACCCATTAAAATATATTTATGAGAACACAATGATCAAATATTAATGTAGAAAGAAAAATATACTGAATGTAAATTTTGAAACGACTAAACATATAAAATTTTAAACACTAAACAAATAAAAGTCTACTTAGTAAAATATCACAGATTTATCAATCATTTGAAATCAAACATATATTGTAGGATACAAGAACAAGTTTCATTGCATATCAAGTTAAGACATGTTCAGATTCAAAAACTTCCAGCAATCTATTCAGTGTGCTCACATGTGAATCTTCGATTAGCTTCAAGAAAATGCAGTTTTAAAATTATTATATAAAACTTTGCATGTACTGACACTAATCCATCAAAAATTAAGATTTTCACAAATTTATAGATTTATCGCAACTCAAACATATCACCAAGTATCATGAGATGTGTGCTCATTGGCATCTTTTAGCATTGTGCACATTGTCATCTTAACATGAGTGTGCTCTTTGACATCTTTTAAGCTCGTGCACTTTGGCATCTTTTGATCAAAAAGTTTATTAAGTAAAGAACATGCCGTAAACGTAACTTTCTATCTGACCCTATTGCAGGATTTGGGTCAGCCGCTCCCACACCAGTTGGCCTTAGGGGACTAGGTGTCAAGCACCCCTTGGAACTTACTCTCCCAGATCAGAAAGGCTACATCGACATATCCTAAACCCATTCATACCAGTAGAACATGACTTTCGATCTGATTCTATTGAAGGATTTGGGTTCGATCGCTCCCAGATCAAATGACCTTAGGGGACCAGATGACGAGTATCCCACATAACTTACTTTCCCAAACCAGAAAGGTCACAGGTACAAACTTTTAAACTCAGAGATTTCTGATTTTTAAAAAGTTAATAATCATCTCAATCACTCAGTTTTACATAAAAGTACTTAGCCCATATTTTCATTACAATCAAAATTTTGACTTTTTAGAATTTTCCAAGCATTGTAAACTATAAATATTTCGAATCACACAACTTTAAAGTAGTAATAAAAGTTTCAAACATGTTGCTGACTTTTCGACTTTTGTAAGACTTGAAATTTGACCATATAAAAACTTTAATATAAACAAAAGAACTTGAAAATTTATCCTAGACACATATTTTATTCAAAAGAAAGAAAAAATGTAAAACTTTACTTTATAGAATAAAATTTGTAAAGATTTAAACTTTTAATTAATATTTAGTCGGAACAAAATAAAATTCAATTATTTCATCTTTCACATTATAAAAATAATTTGTGTCTCAAATTAAAAAAATTGGGTTATACAAATTCAAAAGAAATATAAACAAGCTCAGATTCTTGAAAAAAAAAATAAAGAGAAAAACTGGAACACATCATGATCAGAGATAGAATGCAGCGGAAATAAAATTGATGTACTCACAGTATCTCATATAGTCAGAAGCTCAATAACTTTGAAGAACGAGTTCTAAATTGTTGTGTTTAGAAGTCGTAGTCTATGAAGTACGGGTCCTGAGCTGAATTACTCAGAAGCCACCATTCTATTACTCCCCCTTAACATGTGATGCCTGCAACTTTGAATCAGATAACGATTTGGGTACCCACTTGAATTTGGGTCCGTGTTTGTTAGTTGCAGTTCTTATGGGGAAATAATAAGCAGATTTAACAGATAAAACACGAGGAATAGGAGCAGAAAAATAATCACAACCATCAGAAGAGAAAGCATAATCATCAGAACTAGAATCTGAGGAAGAACATGAGACATGTTTTGAAATTCGAAACATTTGCTTTCTAGAATATTTTGAAATTTTATTACATGTAGCAAATGAATCACTTTTATAAAGTTTGTCTACACATTTATCCCTATCAGAAGTATGTTCATCAGATATCCGCCTTGTTCTCCAGATTTGCTTCTTTGATCGAGCACTCAAAGCCCTATCTGTAAAAATTATATCAGAAGAATTAGAACAATCAAAAGAACTTTATCTTGTTTCTTTGACTTCTTTGACCGTCTTCTTTTACGCTTAGGTTTATAATATTGATCATTTAGCGTAAAAGAATCATCAAGAATTTTAGACTTAATATTTAAATCAGAAGAAATAAATTTATCCAAGCAACCAATCTGATCAACTAATAAATCTGAATTATCCTCGGAATCTGAAGAATTTTGAGAAAGGTTTTTAAAATTTGAAACTTCCTTTTTGTTTTCCTTAGAATCAGAAGAAAGACTAGAAATATAATCTGATTTGTTGGAAAATAAATTTTCTTCAAGACTAGACGTCATGAAAGAAAGAATAATATCAGATTCAATTTTCTTCAAAATATTTTGATCTTCTATCTTGTCTTCAAGATCGATGATTTTTCCTTCTAATACTAATGGAGGAGTATATTTCTTCGAATCATAAATGATTGGAGAAATATTTCCTTTATCAGAATCAGGTGCATAAGGAGCAAAATCATCAGACATTGAAGATTTGATAGGAGATATATCATTTAAAACTCTTCTTCCTCTTCTTGATTTTTCAGGAAAATATTTTGCATTTTCACTTGTATAAACAAAAGGAATTTCAATTTTCTTGTTATTTTTCCTTTTCTCATGTTCGATTTCTAACACTTGCTTCTCATTCATCCAATCAATTTTAAATTGAGGAGCATAATGAGCAAGAGTCATATAATCGTATTTATATAAAGTTGGGGATTTTTCAATCGCATTATTTAAACAATGAGGATTTTCAAAACCAAGTCCCCACCTTTGTTTTAAAGCTTCTTCACTCCTTGGCTTGTTCATAAAAATTGTTTGTTCAGATTGGTTTCTTCGATAAAGATTTTCTTCTAACTTATTTATTTTATCTGAAAATTCATCTTTTAATATGGTCATGTTAGTCAAAGACTCAAGATAAGTCTTATTTGAATTTTCCAAATCATCCAGTTTCTTTTGAAAGATGTCTTTTGTATTTTCTAAAATTGATTTTTCATCTTTCAAAGAAATTTTCAGTTTGTCAATCAAATCTGACTTTTCAGAATTTAAATTCTTTTCAGATAAAAACTTAGAACGTAAATCAGACAAAGCATTAATTATGATATTCATCTGAGAGGTAATGAAATTATAGTCAAATTCAGAATACACCTCATCCTCATCTGTTTCGGAATCATCTGACTGATCATCACCGATTAAGCATATCTGAGCTATCTCGACGTTTGATGCTTCATCATCGGAATAATCCAGCCAGAATTCTTCCTCAGCTAGCAAAGTTGTTCCATTCTCTCTTTTCTCAGCCAGCTCCAATTTCCTTCTGTAATAAGCTGAGTCCTTAACCTTCTTTGCTCTACACTCCTTTGAGATGTGACCCGGTTTTCCACAGTTGTAGCAAGCAGTAGACTTTGGCTCAGGCACTTTGACTGTTGAACCAGAAGTGAAGAGATAAGTGTTGGAACTCGATCGAGGTTGGAACTTTTTCTGGTAATGCTGAGAGAGAAGGATCATAGCTTTCTGTAAAGCCTCACCATCATCTTCAGTTGACCCATTGTAAGCGTTATCAGACAACGCTTGTTCAGATAATTGCTTTGTGAGGAGTGCAACAGGGTCTACTGTCTTCTTGTTCTTTTTCTCTAGTTTGGCCTTCTTTTCTATCACCAGGCTTTCATCAGTCATCAGAATCTCGTATAATTCTTGGATTTGCATAGTGGAGATTCTGACATCGTTCCTCAATCTGTGGCATGATTTATTCCATTCAGACTGAAGAGCATTAAGGAATTTCAGATTCGTCTCAAGAGCAGTCTTTTCCACTTTAATCTTTCTGAGATCATTAATCACAGTGCAAAACCGGTCAAAAGTCACCTTCAGAGATTCATTGTCCTTTGCCTTAAATTCCTCAAAGTTATTCATGAAGCGTGTCTGGCGTATTTGAGTAACAACTGATGACCCAAGCATGATCTTTTTTAACTTAGTCCACATCATGTTTGGATTATGCTTGAAACAATCAATTCTATTGTAGATTGAGTTAGGCAGTGCTAGCATCAAATTGGACTTTGCTTCTCTATCGGCTTTTTCACGTTTGATTTCATCATCAGTCAAAGGAATGTCATTTTTCGGTCTGATGAATGGTCCTTCAGTAAACGACTTCATCATATTTTCTCCATTTGTCTGACGCTCAATGAAATTTATGAACCTATCTTGCCACTGTGTAAACTCATCTTCGTTGATTAAGACTGGTGGACGGGTATCAGTTCCCAATTGCATCATCAGATCATTTGAGTAGAATCTTGCTTGGAGAGCAAACTTGGCAGAATCCATTGCTGATGTACCAGAAAATCAAAAATCAGATTGAATTGAAAAAAAATTCGAAAAATATTAAAAATTGAAAATTTGAAAAACACTTGTTATAACACAAAGTTTAAAAAAAATAAAGATGACACAAAAAAAAAATTTCCAGACTTTTTTTTTAAAACTAAGTCAGGGAGACGCGCAAAGAGAAGATTTTCGATTGAAGTGAGACGCGCAAACTAGAGGTTTGCGTTTCAAGAGAGAGCCGCGAACTAAACTGAACCGCGAACAGGAGGTTTGCGTTTGCTTAGAGAAACGCAAGATGACACTTTGCGTTTGTGAAGACTTTGCGGGTGTGACTTTGCGGATGTAGGAGGAAGCGCAAAGTTAGCTTTGCGTGTGAAGAGGGAAACGCAAAGTAAACTTTGCGGGTGTGACTTGAAACGCGAACTTTTCCTTTTTCGGTCGAAGGCAGAAACGCAAATCAAACTTTGCGTTTGTAGAGGGAAACACAAACTTCACTTTGCGGGTTGAACTTGATATGCAAAGTAGCTTTGTGTTTCCAATGAGAACCGAAAACCTGAAAAACAAGATCAAGATTAGTAGAACATGCAATTCAACTCAATGAATGAAACGCAAAGCAACATGAAAGACACGCAAAGTATTATGAATAACGCGCAAAGACTATGAATGAAACGCAAAGTTTAGATCTTGAACAAACCGAACGCAAAACACAAAAACTTCTAAAGAATCGATTTCAACACTGAATTTTATGAAATTTCCTTTTACAAATAAGATCGAAAACACTTTTTCAACTCAAATCAACCAAAAATTTCGATTAAAAACCATAAAAACGAGATTTCGACGATAGAATAGTAACCAAACTCGTTTTTCCAGAAAACTTTTAAAAACTCAAAAACGATGATCGAATACTGTTTTTCTTGAAAAACAACCTAAAACAAATGTGATCGATTATTAAAAACGAATCTAATGAGACCAAAAACAACCAAATTCGATCACAAACAGATCCAAATTTTATGAGAAATCAAGAAAACGAGATTTTCTTGAAAAATTCAAGAAAACCGATCAAATTTTCGATTTCAATCACAAATTTAGATTTAGAAAAACAATCTCTCAATTCTCTCAAGATTCAGTTGGCTCTGATACCAATTGAGAGTCCAAGATCTTATGAATCCTAGAGAGAGAAAGTAGAGAGGGAGAGACAATAGAGCGCAAAGTATGAATTCAGATTAATGTGCGTGTGTTTCTTGCACCAAACCAAGACCAAAGGGACTTAAATACCATTGATCAAATACAACACTAATAAGCATTCTAAACACTGTATTTGACCAAGCCCTATAAATACAATGATTACTATAAAATCAGACCTAACAAGGTTCATATATTGCATATGCATGTATTATTTAACTAATATTTTAACAGTTAAGATTTGGCACACATTTCAGCCCCTCTAAGTATCATTTAACAATTGCAAAAGTAACCACCATATTGAGGATGAATTGGGCATAACCTGGTTGAATTGAATCTAATTGATGCTAGTTGAGAATAAGCAGTAGGAGGTGGACCATATGGACTACCAACATAATCATCGTTAGTTGCTTTATGGTACCCATAACCTGCATTATTTGTTGTGTACCAGGGTACTTACTATTACTAGAATCCGATCGTGATTATGCATATCCAGGTGCTTGTTTCCCTACACCAGTCTAGAAATAGGGTGGCCGCTTTGTTGAGGATAACCACCATAGGCTTGCTGCATTGGTCCACTTGATGCACATAGGTAAGATTTGAGTTGGTGCAACATTTCGAGCATATGATAAGAGGTCGTAATAGATAATATCTCTCGACTAACTTGGCATGGGTTTACCATAAGGTTGAACGTATGGACCCTATTATGGAATGTATTGATCTTACTGCCCCTAGATAGGATTAGTACCTCGTGAGCAAGGTGAAGCTGTAGGACCATGTGGTTCATATGGATGTCGGACAGGTACTCGTTAGCTTCACCATGGTCATGACCATAACCCATAAGTGCAGTCAGTGGATAAGAAGTTCGTTGCTGGAGATAACTATAATTTGCTTGGGATGGGAGTGAACATAACCCTTGGGTTAAAGTCTATGGATAGGAGTTAGGTTCAACGATAATTAATCTATCGCTTTCTATTCAGTTAATAGTATGTCTAATGATGATGAACACCGTAACATGTCAAATGATGTTTGTAATAGTCAAGTTTGTAGTAAATGTTATAATACATAATTCATCTAAAATCTAACTTTCACATTAATTCTGTTGTGAAGGTTCATATAACTCTTGTGTTACTTGTTTACATAATCTATTTAAAACAGAACCTTCACATTAACTCCACTGTGAATGTTCATAAAATTTTTGTATTACTAACTTACATAACCATTTAAAATTCAACCTTCACATTAACTCTGCTGTGAAGGCTCATATGATTGTTGTATTACTAGCTTACATAGTCCATTTAGATCTAAACCTTCACATTAATTTTGTTATGTTCATATGATTGTTGTGTTACTAGTTTACATAATCCCTTTAGAACCGAACATTTACATTAACTTTGCTATGAAGGTTCATATAGTTGTTGTGTGAACGTTCACATTAACTCTGGTGCGAAGGTTCATAAATTTTTACATTATTGGCTTACATAAACCATTTAAAAATGAACCTTCATATAATTGTGTGTGAACCTTCACATTAACTCTGGTGCGAAGGTTCATAATTTTTTTGTTATTGGCTTACATAATCCATTTAAAATTGAACCTTCACGTTAAATTTTTTGTGAAAGTTCATATAATTGTTATGCTACTAGCTTATATAAACTATCTAAAACTGAACCTTCACATTAGCGCTGCTGTGAAGATTCATAACATTGTTGTTATTAGCTTAAGTAATCCATTTAAAAGTGAACTTTTACATGAACTTTGTTGTGAAGGTTCATATATTTGTTGTGCTACAAACTTATGTAATTTATTTAAAACTGAACATTCAGATTAACTGTACTGTGAAGTCAAAAGTTGTTGATGGTTCTTTACATATGTTGGTTAGATATGTGCAGGGCATGATGAGTTGTTGGTACGAATCTTTGTTGATTCATCATTATGGCCAAATTATTTATCAGGGGAAATGGTTTCTAACTGCTTGCTGATGTCATATGGTGTTGTTAAGAAGGTGAAAGCTCAATGGATTAAAAATATTTCAACGACGTTGAGATTTGTTCAATGACTGAATATTCCTCGGTGATTAATAATCAATTTGAAGTTGGGAACTGAGTGGAAAGTTGAAGCTGAAGGGGTTGTGGCACTTCAACAATGAACAATGAATGCTACAAACTGTCAAAAAATATTTATGGAAATTTGGAATTCTGGTTAACTTTACAAAATATTATTTTATAGAACTTGGTTGAGGTTTTTTTTTTTTTTTTTTTTTTTTTTTTTTGTATTTTTAGTTGTTTATATTTATCTTGATGATACTTAAAAAGAAAAGAAATATATTTTCGTGTTATTGGCTTACATAATCCATATAAAACTGAATCTTCACATTAAGTTTGTTGTGAATGTTCATTTAATTGACCTTCAGGTAATAACAATTTCAATTGCAATTTTGTATAAGAAATTTAGTATCATTGAGATAATGGATACTACATTTGTAATCGGGTTATACAATTTATTTAAAAAGAAACTCGAAACAAACTATCAAAACAAACAACTTAACCTTTGCATTAACTTTGTTATAAAGGTACAATCAATTGATACTAATTCTACAATCTGGGTTATACAATGTATTTAAAAACGAAATTAGAAACAAACTATCATCACAATCATCTTAACATTCACAATAAACTTGCTGTGAAGATTCAATCAGTTGATGTGAAGGTAAGACAACTGATACAAGAAAGTTAATATCACTAAGTGAATTGATGTAATTATGACTAAAAATTTACTTGAAAGTCAAAGCAATCTATAAAAACTTTGTAGAAGGAACTTCACAAGCAATAACCTAAACCTTTATAAAGTATTTGTTGTAAAGGTTTTGAGGTTGTCTGAAAGTTGATTAAATGTTCATCCATTAAGTTCGGGGTAAACTTTCAAACCAATCTACTAAATAATTACAGAAAGTATCTCAATAACAATGTTTTAAACCATTACATAAAACTGAACCTTCACAATAAGTTTGTTGTGAAGGTTTATTAAGTTGACCTTAAGGTAAAAACAATTCATACAAGAAATTTAGTATCATTGAGACAATTGATACTAATTCTACAAGTTGGTATATATAATGTATTTAAAAATGAAAATTGGAAAACAAACTATCATCACAATCAACTTAACCTTCACAATAAATTTGTTGTGAAGATTCAATCAATTGATGTGAAGGTAAGACAATTGATACAAGAAAGTTAGTATGTATCACTATGCAAATTGATGTAATTGAGACTAAAAATTTACTTAAAAGTTAAACAATCTATATAAACTTTGTAGAAGGAACTTTACAAGAAATAGTCTAAACCTTCACAAAATATTTTATGTGAAGGTTTTGACAATGTTTGAAAGTTAATTAAGTGTTCATCCATTAAGTTCGGGGCAAACTTTCAAACCAATCTACTAAATAATTACAGAATTCACCTAAAAAAACAATGTTCTAAACTATTACATGATTACATCAACTAGCTCAAAAGCAATGTGTTAACACCAATGGAAGTAGGGAGCTCCTCGTTCTCAACACTTCTGCTATTTTATATCTATCTTGACTTAAAACCCCGATTCCTTCATTTTCTTTTCGTTTTTAGTTGGAACTAGTGATTTCCTTTTTGCTTCCTCTGAAGGTGTACTCTTAAGCCTCTGCAGTTGCAACATTCTTTGTTGGACAGTTTGATGACTTGTGGGACTAAGAGATAAGGTTATATCACCTTTCAAACTCGCTGCATTATATAGGAAAACAATTTTCAGTTATAAAACAAAATATACATAGAAAACAAAATTACTTCACAATAAACTTATGTGAAGTTTTAATTTAAAACTTACCTTCTTCTTCCAACAATATGTGCTTTACTTCTGTAGAATGATCATTTGTTTTTTGAACTGGCTACTGATGATTAAGGTACATATTGTATTAAAATACAATTAACTAAAAGAATAAATAATAAGTACGTAGGGTAAGACGGTCTCACGTGCAATCAAGAGAACCTTCACAACAAGTTTGCTGAGAATGCTTGTTCAATGGTTTAATACATTTTTCATTTGATTCATTGAAATCATATTCTTCATCCTATTTTGTTGTGTTCTTTCTTCTAATAAAGATAAAAATCGGTTAAAAAACTAAAACAATTTAACCTTCACAATAAGTTTGTTGTGAAGGGTCACTCAATTGAAATATTAAAACCAGGGAAAGATATTGTTACCTTCAATGTTTATTTCATTTTCATGTCTATGCTTGCTTCCTCATTGGAATCTTCCGGTGGTATTGCTTCCTCTAGAGAATCTTTATGCTCTGAAACATAACTTTTTGTTAACCGCGTGCTTTTTCTTGGCATTTTAAAACATCTGTTAAATCATAAAAGTATAAGGTAATGATCAAAAGTAAGAATTGAAAATCTCAAGCTACCACATGAAAGTTTTGATACCTAATTTTCAGTAATTATGTAACTGGATAAATAAATAATTTAAAATGATTGCTTAACAAAGTAAAATTGACATTCAATACAAAAAATCAACAACAAAAAGGAAAGAAGATAACATTGCTCTGCTGTGAAGGTTTAGTGTTTTTGGGGTCTCAAGAGTCACAACAAACAAGTTACCCTTACATGATTCCAAATTGTCTATCACATGGGTCCTTCTATCTTGTTTGTGCCCACTTCTCTTTACTATGAATCATTAAAATCAAGTTTCTTTTCCATAAATGATACATGAATTTCTTAATTTTCTTGTTTGTGTTTGCAGGTCATAACAACAATATTAAATCACTTGACTAGAGGTTATACACCTAGTATTGTTGATAATGAAGTGAAGATCCCAGAGCAGTATTTCCAAGGAAAGGAGGCCAAACAGGATAAAAGAAAAACCAATAAATGTCGAAAAAAATAACATGCAGAATCTAAAAGTAAGACTCAAAATAAATTACACGTCTTTTCTTTATGTAACATGTCAGTCTTGGCCTCATGTTTTATAAAGGTGTTTGCATAATGTTAACCTATCATATCGAACAATCATTCTTCAGTTCCATGGATTTACTTGTGGTTTAGATGACCTCATGGTGTCAACAGATTGCGACAAAGAAATACAGATGGAACTTGAAGGTGGATATGTAGGTGAAAAGGTTCATCACAATTTTGTCAACTTGGAGAACCAAAGAACTGGAATGAATTTTAGTATTAGACAACTTAACGCTTACCCGGGTAAGCACTTACCAAGTCATATTACCTATGGATGAAGATGGCAATATCCAAGAATCTTACCCGGTAAGAGCTAAGGCAAGGACCAAGAGTCTTACCCTGGTAAGTGATGACGAAGACTCTTACCACGGTTAGCGCTTACCGGGAAAATTGTTGCATACGATACCGTTTTGGTGGACTAAAATCTTACTCGGTAAGTAAGTGAAAGTGTTAAATTTTACCGGTAAGCGCTTATCGGGAAAATTGTTGCATACGATACCGTTTTGGTGGACTAAAATCTTACCCACTAATTAAGTGATGTTAAATTTTATTGGTAAGCAACTTATTCGGGTAAGCATTTGGTAAAACGACCCCTTAGTGACTTTTACGTTTATGAATGTGACTTAATTACTTTGAAAGTAGATGGGACGATTCCCAAGAGTCTATATAACTACATAATTACTTAAAAGCTGGAAGATCGGGATATGGAAATAGGCCATCATGTTGTGTAGGTTACCATCTAACCAAATGTTGTGCTGTCAATCACTGCTTTCTTGTGTTCACTCTTGTGTTCACTTTATCATTATGGACCTGCTTAAGTGCATGATTCTCACTGTTTGAACGTAGCCGTTGAGTTGTTATGAGAATTGAGAATGATACCCATCAAAGACTTTCCATTTACAAGTCTATTGGTACTAAAGTTTTTATCCCGTAAATATGTCTTGGTTGAAATATTTATTTTCTTGTCTAAGTTTATTTATCTGTTTCATCAAGAAGCTGATTTGGGTAAGTGTTCCTGATGACGGTTGTAGGCACAAGAGAGCTGCAACTGGAAACTGAGAAAATAATACGAAGCAACTGTGTAACAACCACCGCATGCTTGGATAGTCTCATGCAAATAGAACAGAGGGGTAAAGGTTTTATGATTAGCAAAAAATGGTTGCCAAATGGTTTGTTAAAACCTGCATTTCCCTTATGACAATTAGTGGTGCTAAAGGTAGTTCGGTAAGTTGGAAGAAATCTTTGTCTAGTGTTGGTGATTATAACTAAACTTAAATGGAAGAGATTACTGTGAATGTAACCTTCACAGCAAACTTACTGTGAAGATTCAGTTGTTGTTTGAAGGTCAAAAGTCATCAAACTCTCCCAACCAGATAATACAAGAATTATAACTCAATTAACAGAGAATCCCACCTATATAACACATTAACCATGTAATAAACTAACATGTCTTAAATAAAGTAACAGGTCCTAATACCCACAGACGATTATGAACATGATTGCATATTAGAAATCATAGAGTATAATTTGCAATAAGAGATGTTTAAAGTCCCATTATAACAGAAGATGAAGGACACGATTGATTACCATGAATACTTTAAAATCAATTTACACTACAGAATCCTATAATCCAAAAGATTTTAGAGATTATTGATACTATATAAATTGAAATTATATGACAAAAGATGGATGCTAAAAAGTAATCGACTTAGGAGAATGATTGTAACAGTGATGCTCGAAGTTTACCTTAAGATGAATGACTACAAAATCGAGAATCACAGTTTGCTTGATTTTAAGGAGGTTTTCGACGAGTGAAGAGATGAAATCAAATAAACGTATTAAATCAATGAGAACTCTCAAGTAAATCTCGATGATCCTGAAAGTAGCTGTTTATCAAAACCCTAATTTCATCTACCAGAAACCCTCAATCGATGAAATCAGAGAAAAGCCTTCAATCGATGAGAAATACCTGATAGCCGACCATCAAACCCCAAATTTGTCATAAAGGTTGTTTGAACTTTCATAAAAGCCACGTGAATTCAAACTAATTACAAAAATGCCACCGTGTAAATTGAGACCATTGATCACTTTGATGATCTAATCCAAAGGCTAAGAATGGGTTTTATCGGTCCCACCAAAAACCCTTGGTCTCACATGAAACCAAGTCTATATATATATAGAGAGAGTCAGGTTCAGGAGAAAACTCTAAATAAATGGAAAACCGAAAAACCATGAAAAAACGAATGAAAAAATATATGAATATGGATGTCAAATTAACAAGAAAAATATGATCGTTTATTTGGTGTAATTTATTTCGCTCGAATTTTGTTCATTTTTTGTATTTTTTCGAATAAAAAATAGGTGGTGGAGGTTTTTTTAATTTAAAAAATATTGTTGGGCTAATAAAAAAATAACTCAAGCCCCAATAGACTTGGCCCAATAGAAGAAATACAACTTATTTCAGACTTGGTCCAACATAACAATTCCTTCAGCCCAATACGTAGTCGGATCTGGGCATACCAGACCCGTGGCCCCAGAAACCGACCCGGCAACGGAGGGCTGCACCCCTTAGCCACGTTTTTTATGCCAAAATCGACTCAAATTTTGATCGTTTTTACTCATTCTTTTTACGTTAAATCTTTAGCAACAATTTATACTAACCATAGAAACAAAAATCATAATTTTTAAAGTGAAGCAGAAAACTAGAATTAAAGTCGATGGTTTACCTCTAATATGACGAAAAATCTCGAGAAAACCCTATTCGCTTTGACGGCCGAATTTTCCTTCACCTCTTGACTTTTGCTACTGATTTCTTAGGGTTTTTGAGCGTCTATTTATATCTAATCAGTAACAGTTCGAAATTTGAGTTATCATCTACCCAATTGAGAGAATTTTGGGGATTAACCCCCTATCCCAACTAAACCCGGATTTAATCCCAATTCCACCCAAATTCTTTTTTTTTCTTTTATTTAACTAGCAGTGTACCCGTGCAATGCATCGGGGTGAGCAAATGTAAATGGAAATAAAAAATTAATGTAATAGCTTATCAGAAAAAAAAGAAAAAAAATATATATGGAGTAAATCATATATTTATAATTTATGTAGCATTAGTAGTGATAAACGCATAACTTGAGTTTTTTCAATCATGAAGCATTAAAAAAATATATTAAAGTAATCGTTAAATGTATATTTGACTTTTAAAAACATGTATTAATCAGCGATATCTAACGAATGATAATATTTTTTCAAAATACTGAAATATAGAATAGGTAAAAATAACAAATATAATGTTGGATAATATTATTTTGTATCTAAACGTATATATAGGTTCATTATTAGTTAGTTTTATAGAATTCAAAAGGCTTTAAAAACTTGTATACATGAAAAAAAATACATGTACTATCATAATTAAATAAATATGTTAATTTGAGCAAGTAAATAACTTTTTTTCTTCTTTTGGAGAAACCCCAAATGGAAGGGAAAAAACTTGAATATGGAAGGTAGTAAAAAAGTAAAGTTTGAATTTTTTTTCAAATGAGTTGTACCTTATGCATACTAAGTTGTGAATTAAAAGATTTTTGAAATGTATGCATAAAATGGTAGTACCTTATGTTTTATAAGTAGTAATTAAGAGCTTTTTATTCCGTCTTTATAATATAGTATAGATAGATAATCATATTTCTACCCATAACCCCCTACTTTTCCCATCTTACACTTTAGCCCCTTCAAAAAAATTTAATATAAATATACATAAATATATTTATATTTATCCATAACATTTTTTTAAACTCCTAAAATGTTTTTTCCTACTAAAATAAACCAATTTATTAAAAGGCCAAAACCCAAACTTTAGGGTGTTACACACAGGGATAGGCGGATAACCCTTGAAACACGGGGGAGACCTGTTTCTATCAAGGTAACAAGAACACGTGAGTGGGGTCACCTAGGGATGTTAATGGGTTACACCTCATGTCCCAATTTTAGGGCACATATCATTCGGTATCACAACCTCAAACCATTTTGTACCTTTATTGCTTACTCCTTAGAGTTACACCTCAAGGATTTATGGAACCTTATTGCATACCCAAACTAGACAAGTTCCACCTCAAGGACATCGATATCCTTTATTGTTTACTTGATAGTGGACCACAAGATTGACTGTCTCGATAGCAATCACGATACAATACTAAATCCTCATGCATAAGGATTTAATATACATAATTCATATACATATCGTACACAATTTGGTTTTCCCCAACAAGCTACTTTATGGAAGTTCATCATTTCATGCATATTGGCCAATTCATAATATTTAGACTATCCGTCTAATGACCCCACATGTTCCTCACATTACCCATTTTGGAGTCCAACATTATCATAGATATCTAAACAATCCACAATTTATACTTTAGGATTTAAAAGAATATATAAGTCACCTCATTCCAAAAATTCATAGTATTCCTTTTTTAGTCTAAGTAACCCTTCCAAAAACCCACATAAACACTTTAGGTCAAAATGTTACTAAGTTCATCCATCATCTCACAACATTAAGAATCCACACATTTGTAACCACCAAATAAGTGACATAAACCCTAATATATAACTTTTAGGTCACACATACCAAATTTTCATCAAGTTGTCAAATAACCATAATATACTATATTTAAAAGAGAAACGATGGTAGGGAACTCACCTTTGAAGTTTGGTGAAGAGAAAACCTAAAGTGAAGAAACCCTATAAATGAAAGTAGTGGCTTGAAGCTTTCCAATGGTGTTAGAACCTTTTCTTGAACTTTAGAACCCTAGATAGAACATTAATTACACTTGAATACACTTGGGGGATGCATTCAATGAGGAGAGAATAGTGTAGAGGAGGAAATCGCACCTGATTTTGGAGAGAAAATGCAACCCTCAAAGTCCTCCTAATATAAATAATTGAACTCTAAAAATCGAATTGGCTTATAACACCTACTGGCCCGTCGGCGACCTTGCCATGCGAGAATGCCCATGGCACTGTCGCCAAGAACTCTCCCAGAGAGTGTACCATGGCCCTCAGTCTACGCACGATTATGCCATGCGAGTATGACCTTGGCATTGTCGTCGGGCATACTCGCACCATATGTATCGAAAGGTGGGTTTTGGAGGTGATTGTGACACGCAACAATGCCCAAGGGCACTGTCACCGAGTACCCCCCTCTTTCGAAACTTGAAATCCCAATTATGTTAAAACGACCCTGACTAGGTGAAACGCAAGTATAGCAACGAAAGATATGGTAAATTAAAATACACACGAATGACGTAAGCTCGCCTAAAATTATAATGGAATCATGAAACGACCCCCAACGCATAATTAGAAAGTCTAACCAAAATTAGGGGTGTTACACGAATTCACTAAAAACTCTCCCTTCCATTTTTCGACCAATTGTTATGCAACTCATTCTTTAATTTCATCACTTTAAGGGGATGTTTGGTTGGTTTCATCACTTTAGGGGTATATTGGTGAAAACTCTCAATCTACAAGGGCTAAAGTGTAACTTGGGGATGAAAAGGGTAAATCCCCCAAAAACCCTTCTCAATCCTCATTACACGTTTTGAAGGCTTGTGATGAGTGCGTAGAATACATCTGCAGACGTGTGCTAATTAAACCTCAAATCAAGTATACAATGAGATATAATGTCGTCTTTCAAGTAATAAAAATGGTAAGAACCAAGTATCGTATTCCACAGGGATAGGTATCTTAAGTTGCAAGATCTCGAGATGAAAAACTAACTTCAGATGGAGATGTTGAAGAAATATTTTTGGTTGTTTAGTGTTATCATTGATGTAATTAAACAAGATTAAAAGAGAAGCAAGGGTGTAAGACTTGTGGTGATATGTTAACCCAAATTCTAGTAGACCAAAGCTACAGAAATGCTACAACATGCTTGTGACAATAACTAGTTTTATTATCTATTTTAAGACACGTTCCTCTCGGACTCTCACCATCCCATTATTCCAGTAGCTACAAACAATCTCATCTCTGAGCAAAGTTCAAGATAAAAGAATGATGGGAGTGGAGTTCTCAAAATATACGACAAAACAAATTCTCTTTGTTAAAAGTTACTCTTTTGATATAACCCCCATACCTCCCAAGTTGGTGTAATCCAAATAGCTTATCTCTAAGTCTATTCCATTTTAACCCTTTGAAAAAATGAAAACTTATCAAGAATGAATCATTTTGAAAAACACAAGTAACAAGTCTTGTTGCAAGTAACTCTTTCGATATTATCTCATATGTCATTCAAATTGACGTGTTATTCAATGGCCTATCTCTAGGTCTACAACACTTTAACACTATCAAAGTGATCAATTTGTCAAGGAGTTGTATTATCTTGATAAAACTTGAGTTGGAATAATAAAACTTCATTAATGTCACAAAAAGTCTACTTTATTTAGGTTAACATCATCACCCTTTGCCTCACATCCAAGCTAAGATGATTAGCTACTAATTACAATCAATAAAGAAAGACAAATGTAAAGAACTATAAAAGTAAACATGATGACTTGAAATGTAAATGACTTTAAAAGTAAATAAAGATAAATGACTTCTAAATGAAAATACAAGAATGTAAGATGGAATGTAAGTACATAAATGTAAAGTACTGAAATTAAGTGCATAAAAATTAATGACGTAAAGTAAATGGAACGGCTAGAGATGCAAGATGGAAATAAAGAAGCAAAGTAAGAATTAAAATCCCAGTGCTGCAGAAATGCTACAAACATTCATATAATAGGATGAAGATTTGAAGATGATTGAAGAACACAAGAAGAACTTGAAGAACCTATGTATTAAATTCTGGAAATGGAGAGGATGTAGGACTGATCTAAACCATATCCTAAGTGCTTGTTTTTTTTAAATGCAACTAAGCCCTTGTAACACCCTGAATTTTGGGGTTGGGTAAAAAGTTGACCTTTACCCAAAGTTCAAGGGGGTAATTTGTAACTTGGGCTATATAAATAGAAATCAAATCTAAGATATTTTCTAATATCTCATTTTGATCTGAATCGTGTTTGAGAAGCCAGAGAGAAAGAGAAGAGCAGGAGAAAGCAGTGTTAAGAGGTTGATCATTTCGGGCAAATCAAGGTACGAATCTAGCTTAATGCTTTGATCTGAATGCTTTTAGCCGTGTAGAATCTCATTGTGAAGGTTTTAAACTGTTCCATTTTGAGATCTGAGTATTTCTCGTTTTGGATCTGGGTTCTGCGTCGACTGTTCTTGATGAACAAGACGACCGGACTTGTTAGGACCGATGGGTGTTCGACCGGAAGAGCATTCGACCGGAGGGTTGTGTTCGAGCGGAAGAGCATTCGACCGGAGGGTTGTGTTCGACCGGAAGAGCATTCGACCGGTGGGTTGTGTTCGACCGGGAGAGCATTTGACCGGTAGGTTGTGTTCGACCGGTAGTCCTTCGACCGGTATTTGCCTTTCGACCGGGAGTCTTTCGACCGGTGTTGTCTTTCGACCGGTATTTGCCTTCGACCGGATTAGGTTCTGTTAGTTGTTAGCTTCTGTTATTTTGAGTTCTAAGTCAGGTAGCGGAAGAGTTATCTGTGTTTCGACTTACCGATTCTTTCGGTGTTGTCATAGGTAGCGCTCGTTAAGAAGAAGGAAACAGAGGTGAGTTCCTACTAACTTTTCTAAACTGTTATATATGTCAAAGATTGTGTTTTTAACTCCTACATATCTCTATGTTTTCGGATTGTCCGTTTATTACAATTTGATGTAACTTGGGGTTTTGAGATATGTTAGGGTTCCCGTAACGCTTTTGACTAAAATGAGGGATTTCATCTTGATTAAGTAAAATAATGTTTTACTTGCCCAGTATGAGGCTTATTTAAAAGAATGATATAAACTGGTTTTATGATTACCTTTCTTACCAGCAGTTGGTCTGGAAAATGGCATTTTGAAATATAAATGTGTTGAAGCTATTTATCTAGCTTGGTTGGTCACATGAAATATTGTGAAAAGTCATGACTATACTAGTGGATCCCTAGGTATCGAGTCGGCTTATGGCTGGGAAGGATATGCCCCTTCCGTTGTAGTTAGATACATTTGATCCTCGGGGGCAACTTAGGTACGGTTATGTGAGACCGGATCCTAGCCATGGGTCAAATGTAGTCTAATGAACGAGTATGACATGGTTCCTTGGGGGCCCTCCCTCACATCGTAGTACGGACTGAAGAGTTCGTGGCCATGGTTCCATGTATTTAGCTCATAACTCAGATTTGTGGCTTACTTTGTGTTCCACTGTAATCCTTGGTAAATCGGGTAATCCCCGTCATCGGAAGATGTGTTTTGGACCGGTTGTCCATTTGTTATCAAGAATTGTATTTTGCATAACCAAACCTTTGAAAGGATTTACTTTGTTGCAATTGATAATATCTCTTGAGATTTATGAACTGTATGTTCTCACTAGGCTTTAAGCCTAACACTTTTTCTCAAATGATTTGTATAACAGGTTTCCCTTAGCAGTGGGCTGCCGGGGTTTTGAGAGACGGGTTTGGTCTCGAGGCATTTTGAGATGACCAAGTATTGAATCTGGGCATTTGTTAAGTCCCATTCTTTTGATGAATTATGGATTGTCAACGGATGTAATCTTGGTAGAAGTGTCTAGATTAGTTTGTCGATGAATCCCATTTATGTTCAGGTTTTGTAAAGTCTTGAGGACTCATCCCCTTTATGGGAGGTTTATATCAATACGAATATCATGTTGCCAAGTTTTCCAGGTTTTAAATTTACTCTGATTTTTAGGGGGTTACAAGTTGGTATCAGAGCCCTAGTTTAAGCGAACTAGGCATGAATGTAAGATGTCTAGACTTAGACTGAGTATACTAAGAATTGATCCGCGAGATTTGGATAGAACTTCTAAGTTGGGTTAGTCTTAGAGTCGACGGAAAGTACGTTTATCAGGCGTTGTAGTGGTGGTGACAAGAACCGTTATGTGTTATATGTTCATAATTTCACTTAGCTAATGTTATTATGAGGATATTGTACGTAAGAGTGCTTGAATTGCTGTTAATATGACAATTGGTAATGTGGTAGTACGTTTTCCTTTCGAGTTTTCCTACCTCTTTCTTATCTCTTTCTCTGCTCGGTGTAGAAGTTCAGTATGGTAGGTACGCGCGGAAGACCGCGCACGCGTGTTGATGGTCTAGAAGCGACAACCTCTACAGCGGGTCAGCCGGAAGGAGTTGAGGTTGTTGTACGACCACCTGTTCAGCCAAGGCTAGGTGGGGGGCCAGAGGTCATTCCACGAGTAGACCTGGCTTCGTCCCACCCAGTCATCGGGGATGCTAATCCCCAGTCCGAGTTATTGGCCAGCGTGATGTTGGCAATGAGGGAAGAGATGGCAAAGCAGCAAGAGTTTCTGCTGAAAGTAATGGAGGACTGCGACGTGAACAATCGGAGAAGTGAGATGGTTGTGGAGAACGTCGTAGCGGGTTCTGGAGGCGATGGTACGGGGGTCAGGGCTGAAGAGCGCAGGTTTGTTGGTACTCCGGGAAATAGGAAAAATTGTTCCTACAAGTCCTTTCTGGGCTGCGGACCGCCAGAGTTCTTTGGTTCTGATGACCCGACCGTGTGTGTAAAGTGGATCCGCACGGTTGAGCAAGCTTTTGGCTCTTCCGAGTGCGGAGATGATCAAAGAGTGCGGTTCGGTACCCAACTGTTGAGGGATACTGCGCTCATTTGGTGGAATGTCATCCAATCCACCCTATCTCTTGCAGTGTTGGCTCAGTTGTCTTGGGCCGAGTTCAAGAAGAAGTTGTTAGAAGAATTCTGCAACGAAAGAACGATGGACCGAATTGAGAAAGAATTCCGGTCTCTGGTAAAGGGAAGCCTGACGGTGAGGGAGTATACCCGTCAGTTCATGGAGAAGCTTGGTCTGGTGGGGCACGCTGCCCCAACAGAGAAAGACAAGATGAAAGCATATCTTAATGGCTTACCCGCGGACATGCAATCTATGGTCCACAACTTCAAAGCTTCTAACCTCCGAGAGATGGTCGAGGAAGCTCAGTTCATGGAAGAAATGTTCGCGAGAAGCAAATCTGAGAAAGCAGTGGTGGTGTCTGATAAGAGGAAGTTGGAGAGCAGTTCAGTACCTTCCAAGCGGGCCCAACCTTTTGTCGGAAACCGCAATTTCAACAGTCATCAAGAAGCAAGGTGGTGCCCGAAGTGTCGAACCAAACACCACGGTAACTGGAACTCCACTTCTAGATTCTGCTTCAAGTGTGGTAAGAATGACCACACCGCCCGTGACTGTTCTGTCGTGGGGATGGTTTGCTACGAGTGTAAGGCACCAGGGCGTGTGAAGAAAGATTGCCCGAAGCTCAAGTCGGGTAGTGCGGCAGAAAAGAAGGAGAACCCTCCGAGGGTTCCGGGTCGAGCTTTTCAGATGACAGCCGAAGAGGCCAGGGCATCCGCTAATGTGGTATCGGGTACTTTTCTTATAAACTCTGTACCTGCTCGTATTTTATTCGATACGGGTGCTAGTTTCTCTTTCGTATCTGAATTGTTCCGTCAGAAAATTTCTATGCCCACTACTAGTCTTGAGGATGCATTAGTGGTAGAAATAGCCGATGGTAGTCAAGTTCTGATCCACGAAGTTCTGAAGCAGTGTGCTCTTAGTATCGAAGGGAGAGAATTCCCGATCGATCTACTGCCGATGTTAATTGGGGTTTTTGATGTTGTGGTCGGTATGGATTGGTTGTCAAACAATCAGGCCGAGATCGTGTGTTACAAGAAGTTGATTCGACTTCCCAACCCATCTGGCGAAGTCGTCATCTATGGTGAAAGGAGAAAAGGTGAAGTGGCAATAATCATAATGGCAAAGGCACACAAGTGCTTAGTAAAAGGATGTTCGTCTTTCCTAGCCTATGTGATCGATGCCAAGTTAAAGAAATCAAAGCTGGAAGATGTGAAGATCGTGCGTGAGTTTCCAGATGTTTTTCCGGACGACTTTCCCGGGTTGCCACCCGATCGGCAGGTAGAGTTTCGGATTGATCTTGTGCCTGGAGCAGCCCCAATCGCTAAAGCACCTTACCGTTTAGCGCCATCGGAGATGCAAGAGATGGTGGCACAACTCCAAGAGCTATTGGAGAAAGGCTTTATAAGACCGAGTTCGTCACCTTGGGGAGCTCCGGTCTTATTTGTCAAAATGAAGGATGGCACAATGAGAATGTGCATTGACTATCGTGAGTTGAACAAAGCTACAGTAAAGAACATATATCCGCTTCCGAGAATAGATGACTTGTTCGATCAACTTCAAGGAGCGAGATGTTTTTCTAAAATCGACTTACGATCGGGTTATCACCAAGTGAAGGTAAGAGAAGAAGATGTTCCGAAGACAACTTTCAGAACGCGTTACGACCATTACGAGTTTCTTGTAATGCCTTTTGGCCTGACAAACGCACCAACAGTGTTTATGGACTTGATGAATAGAGTGTGTCGACCATTCCTCGACAAGTCGGTCATAGTATTCATTGATGACATACTCGTGTACTCCAAGAGTGAGACAGAGCACGAGCAACATCTACGTGAAGTTCTGGAAGTGTTGAGAAAAGAAAGGTTGTACGCCAAGTTTTCCAAGTGCGACTTTTGGCTTAAAGAAGTACATTTTCTGGGTCACGTAGTCACTCGGGACGGAGTGAAAGTAGACCCCTCCAAGATTGAAGCTATGATGAATTGGGATCCTCCTAAGAGTCCGTCCGAGATCCGAAGTTTCTTGAGTCTGGCGGGATACTACAGGAGATTTATCCAAGACTTTTCAAAGATCGCTTCTTCCTTGACAGTTCTGACTCGGAAGAATGTGAAGTTCGAATGGACCGAAACCCAAGAGAAGGCGTTCCGGATCCTTCAAAAGAAGTTGTGTGAAGCTCCGATCTTGACGTTACCTGAAGGATCGGAAGATTTCGTGGTTTACAACGACGCTTCAAAGATGGGACTGGGTTGTGTGTTGATGCAACGAGGCAAGGTCATCGCTTATGCCTCGAGGCAGCTCAAAATACACGAGCAGAATTATCCAACCCATGATCTGGAGTTAGCGGCAGTGGTGTTCGCCTTGAAGCTTTGGCGACATTACCTCTACGACATGAAATGCACTCTATACACGGATCACAAGAGCCTGAAATATGTCTTTGATCAGAAAGAGCTGAATATGAGGCAAAGGCGGTGGCTCGAGTTGCTTAAAGATTACGACTGTGAGTTGCTTTACCATCCCGGTAAGGCGAACGTGGTGGCCGATGCGTTAAGTCGGAAGGACTATAGCGGAAGTATTCGGGCTACCCATTCGAGAATCGAGCTAGTGTCTAGTCTTGTTGAGAAGATCAAGACATCGCAGGTGGAAGCACTGTTAGAAGAAAATCTCAAAGATGAGGTCATGACGAAGCAGCGTTTACTCTTAACGGAAGATAGCCGTGGAGTAAAACTGTTCAGTGGTCGTGTGTGGGTACCCAAGATTGGGGGTAACCGTGATCTGTTGCTAGAAGATGCACACAAGTCCAAGTATTCCATTCATCCGGTAAGTACAAAGATGTACAGGGACTTGAAGTTGCACTACTGGTGACCTGTAATGAAGCTTGATGTGGCGCGTTACGTTGAGCGTTGTGTGACGTGTTCGCAAGTTAAGGCCGAACATCAGCGACCGTATGGGAGTCTTCAGTCTTTAGAGATTCCCGAGTGGAAGTGGGAGCATATCACCATGGACTTCGTGACGAAGTTGCCTAAAACTCTTCGAGGTCATGATACCATCTGGGTGATAGTGGATCGATTGACAAAGAGCGCTCACTTCTTGCCTATGCGCGATACTTTACCGATGGATAAGTTGGCGAAGCTTTATATCGATGAGGTGGTCTCGAGGCATGGGATACCATTGTCGGTCGTGTCGGATCGCGACAGTCGGTTAACTTCGAACTTTTGGGATGGGTTTCAGAAAGAGCTTGGTACTCGAGTAAAGTTAAGTACGGCTTACCATCCACAGACCGACGGGCAGAGCGAGCGAACGATCCAAACCTTGGAAGACATGTTGAGGTCTTGTGTCATCGATTTCGGGGGTAGTTGGGACTCTCACCTGCCTTTGGTGGAGTTTGCTTACAACAATAGCTACCACTCGAGTATTGGGATGGCACTTTTCCAATCATTGTATGGGCGAAAGTGTCGGACTCTAGTGTGTTGGCTTGAAGCGGGAGAAAATCAGTTCGCCGGGCTTGAAATCGTGCAAGAGACTGCTGATAAGGTCAAATGCATTCGTGAAAGAATGAAAGCGGCTCAGGATCGTCAGAAAAGCTATGCCGATAAGAAGAGGCGACCGATGGAATTCCAAGTAGGCGACCGCGTTATGCTTAAGGTGTCGCCGTGGAAGGGCATTATACGGTTCGGAAAATGTGGGAAGCTGAGTCCCCGTTTCCTCGGACCTTTCAAAGTACTTAAGAGGGTGGGTTTGCAAGCCTACCAGTTGGAACTGCCACCGGAGTTGAGCAGAATACATAACACGTTTCATGTTTGCTACCTTCGGAAATGTTTGGCGGTAGAAGACAGCGTCATTCCCCTTTCAGAGTTAAGGGTAGACGAAGGTAACCGTTGTGTGGAAGAACCCGACGCCATCTTGGAGAGAAAGTCTAAGAAGTTGCGTCACAAAGAAGTCACTTTGGTCAAGGTGCAGTGGAAGCATCACCGAGGGGCAAATGTGACTTGGGAATCTGAAGAGGATATGAAGCGTAGATATCCTCATCTCTTTGTATAGTTGGATTTCGGGGACGAAATCATTCCCAAGTTGGGGAGGATTGTAACACCCTGAATTTTGGGGTTGGGTAAAAAGTTGACCTTTACCTAAAGTTCAAGGGGGTAATTTGTAACTTGGGCTATATAAATAGAAATCAAATCTGAGATATTTTCTAATATCTCATTTTGATCTGAATCGTGTTTGAGAAGCCAGAGAGAAAGAGAAGAGCAGGAGAAAGCAGTGTTAAGAGGTTGATCATTTCGGGCAAATCAAGGTACGAATCTAGCTTAATGCTTTGATCTGAATGCTTTTAGCCGTGTAGAATCTCGTTGTGAACGAACGATAAAATTCTTACAACGAGCGCACACTTGAAATATGATTCTGGATTTAACCGTCAATAAATTTAAATAAACTCTTACAATAGGACTAATTAAAGGTCGGGTGTTACTAAGCCCATCAAATATTGCCATCTCCAAATATGCGGAAAACTTCACCCAAGTTATTCACTGTCGTGCATGAACTAGCACTCATCTCTTCATAGTGTCGCTAGTACCGTACCCCAACGGGACCTGATGCACATGCCGACAAATAAAAAGGTTATGCTAACGCCTAGTGAGTTCAAGAGTTTTCAACATGAATAAATATTTCGTTAAAAAGAAAGAATGCGACTTAAAACATAACCTTTCAAAATAATTTACTTGTTGAAAACTCTTGAACTCACTAGGCGTTAGCCTAACCTTTTTATTTGTCGGCATGTGCATCAGGTCCTATTGGGGTGAGGTACTAGCGGCACTATGAAGAGATGAGTGCTAGTTCATGCACGACAGTGAATAACTTGGGTGAAGTTTTCCGCATATTTGGAGATGGCAATATTTGATGGGCTTAGTAACACCCGACCTTTAATTAGTCCTATTGTAAGAGTTTATTTAAATTTGTTGACGGTTAAATCTAGAATCATATTTCAAGTGTGAGCTCGTTGTAAGAATTTTATCGTTCATTGAGGTATGATTGAAAGTTTTAAATTAGTTGCTCTTTCTAAATTTGAGGGTGTTACATTATGTTATGCTTGTTTTGGTGAGTTAGGTTATTACAATAAATGTTAAAATGATGAGTGTCTCTACTAGGGGAACAGAGGTATAAAATAAACCTTTTAAAGTGTTACGTGTATATTGCATAGATTAGAACAAATGAAAGATAGGGGTGAAGTCAAGTACCATACAATCCTATGTAGGTACATTGAAGCATTATCGAGGTGCTAATGTCGTATGAGAACCCGAAGATGAAATGAGAAGGTGATACTTGAATGTTTGACTAGACTAAGATTTTGGACAGGAAATCTCTTGTTAGAGGGGGAGAATTATAACATCCTGAAAGTTGAAAAAAGAAATTATATTCGGTGTATTTGGAGACAGTAGGTTATAAAACAATCTTTTGGATTGTGGATATATGTACTTGAGATGTTAAAATTAAATTTTCAAATATCAAGTATTTAAGAAAAAAAAAATACAAGGCTTGTCGTGAAATTTTCATATTTGAAACTTTGTGGCAAGTGTATTATGAAAGTTGAGATGTGCAAATATTTTGAATATCCCTAACATAATTCTTATAAAAAATTTCATTTATGTGTTTTTTTGGTCGACCATATTTCTCAATATTCCTAACATAATGTGATTCTTTTTTAAATATTTTGAATTTTGATACTTCACTTTATTTATTTTTGAATAATCTATTGGAGTTGCTTCAAATGTTTTTTTTGGTCGCCTCTCCTCTCTGAAACATTCCTAACAAATTGCATATGCTTTAATCTTTCGGCACATTACATTATTTTAATACTCATGGGGTAATTAATTTAAAAAATTTAAAGAAAGTTGAGTCTAATAAGATGTAAATTTAGTTATAATTATTCTTTTAAAGGTTTTTTTTGTAATAAAAATATTGTAAGGACCAAAAGTGAGAAAAACAACAAATCATAAGGACCAAAATTGCAATTTACTCTATATTTAATTCCTAACTTATATAGATTTTGAATCATATCATTATATTTTCCGCTTGTATACAAATTTGAGCATTTTTTTTGTTATAATAACCTTATAAATTATAATAATATATGTTATTTAAATTAATTTTCCGGTTTTTATTTTTTATTTCATTGTATTTTTTTTTTGAAAAGCATGCATTCATAGAATTACCAAAACGAAACACAAAACGTGATACACACAGAAGGCAGAATCGGAGCAATGAACCAAAAAGCTGCTCGACAACGGTTTGCCAGAGGCAAACCCAAACTGAGAGTACTACACTACCGAAACTGTACAACTATGACCAAACCGAGGACGCCACAGATGCGAACGTCGTTGTGCTGTACCGACGGCTTCATCCCGAGACTTCACAACAGTTGTCGGATGCTCCATCACCCTCACTGAGACTTCACCGTAGCCACCGAGCTGTCATGGGCAGGCAGCTGGGTCGACCATCCACCTGGCCCATTCGAGTTTTGTACCGCTACTCCTCTTGTTAATCCACTTGAAACACGTACGCTGCGACTCCAAGAATCTTTCGACCAACTTTCTTTTGTCGTTTTTGAACACTATTTGATTTCGATGCATCCAGATTAAATATGCCTTACTCCACACCATTTTTGTCCAAAATTTACAACGCGAACCATGTCATGTCGATCTTTGACCAAACTCTTCTAATTCTTGAAGAGAGGATATGTTTTCTTCTTTAAAGCCCCACCACTGTAGCACCATTTTGCAAACTTTTTCTACCTCTTGACATTTCACCAATGCGTGATTCACAGCTTCCAATTCTTCTCCGCACCGCAGGCATAGAGCCGATTCAAGATCCATCCCCATCCTCACTAATACCTCTCTGCACGGTAACCTTTGTTAGATCACATATCTATTGGATTCAAGATCATCCAATCTGAAGATCCAATCTGAAGCTAATGCCGGAAAGTCGACTCTCGATATAAAGTCTAATGTCGTTTGTAATAAAATGTCAAAGTAACTAATGTTTATTGTTTATTTGTATTTGATGTAGTTAGATATTTAGCATAACTAAATATCTAACGTTTTATTAGTTATTAGTTAGATTGATAATATCTAAATGTTAGATATTATTGTTAGTTTTATTATAGTTTATTGCAAGTGGTTGTAAGGTTAGTGTGCCTAAGAAGCTTGAGATCATATCATATCTCAACAACTCTATCAGATCAAAAATAATCGACACACACAAAAACACACACAAAAGGTGTAAAACAGAGAACACATCTAGAGCTTGAAAAGATCAAACCTTGTAACCATTGTTATTAATCAATACAGGTTGGTAAATTGTTTATGTGTTGTTTGATATAAAACTTGATAAACATTGTGGACCGACAATTGGTATCAGAGCCTGATAAGTGATTCAAAATCAAGTTTTTCAAAAACCGACTCTGTGTTCTTATTTGAAAATCAATTTCGAGTTTTATTGAGTGTTTTAAGTGTGGAAATCGATCAGGTTGTGATCGATTAGGCTGTTAGATCGAGTTGTTGTTGTTTGATTTCAATTTAAAGCTTAAATCGAGTTCCATTTTGGTGATTTTGTGTCTGAGTTCGAGTTTGAAAAAGTTACTGTGCCATCAATTTTATCTTCGAAAAAGTGATTTTTATCGAGATCAAGTGGTCACAAACTGTTCTAGAAGTGTTTTTAGTCATATTGGTAGAGTTTGGTACTGCTAATCGACGTAGAAACAGGTTTTAGTTGATTTTCGAAGTACAGGACGAACTCGTGCAAACACAGGGAAGAACTCATGCAAATTGAACTTTGCGTGACACACTTTGCGCAACACTCTGAACACGCAAAGTCTACTTTGCGCCACCCACGTAAAACGCAAAGCCCACTTTGCGCTACCAACTGATCACGCAAAGCCCACTTTGCGCCACTCAAAGCTCACGTAAAGCTCTACTTCACGAAACACAAACCTTGATTCAGTTCACTCAAACCAACAGCTCAAGAAAACCTCAGTTTGCACAACCCTCTCATCACGAGAACCCTCAAGTTTCACGACCAACGTCTCACGCGAACATCAGTTTTCGCGACACTTTAGTCACGCAAACCTCAACTCTCGCTACCAATACATCACGCAAACCTCAGTTCGCGTGATCAACTTGAAACGCAAAGCTTCAGTTTGCGCGACCCACTCTTTAAAATCAAACCTTAGTTTGCGCCACTCAAAGCTCAAGCAAATCTCAACTTTGCTTCACCAACTGCTCAAACAAACCTCAAGTTTGCTCCACCCATTGCTCACGCAAACCCAGTCTTGCGCCACCTTCATCTTAAGCAAACCTTTGCTTTGCGCCATACACGTCTCGCGCAAAACCCTTTTTTGCGCCAGCATCTTCTAAACGCAAAGTTGATTTTTGCTCCAGTTCCAGACTTGGTTAAATTTGGAAATTTTATTTCTGAATTTTTATCTGATTTTTATTTTGGGCTAACGATCATAATCAGGTTTTTCTAATCGAATCAGAATGTCTTCCTATTTTCCAATGTTGAATAAAGGAGAATACGAAAAGTGGAAAAGGAATTTTTTCAGCTTCATAGATAATGATGATCTGGGTCAAAACATGAGATTATCATTGTCTGAAGGAGCACAGGTGCAAAGAGATAGAGATGATAATAGAGCTAGAGTTTATCTGAAAAAGAGTATTTCTAAAGAAATATTTGATTTAATGGATATTCCCAAAGCTTCAGGGAAAGAGATTTGGGACTATCTTGCATTAAACTCTGAATGGATTAACTTAGACCGAAACGTTTTCTTAAAAGGAAAGGAATTGGAAGCTGAGAATGATGAGCTAAAAGGAAAGATTTCTGATCTTGAAGCTCAAATACAGAAGTAAGAGTCTGTTGAGAGCAATGAGAAGAAATCAAAAGACTTGGAGAGTACCAATGCTGAGCTTGAAAAGAAAATATCTGAGTTTGAAAAGAAGTTCTCAGATCTTTCCAAGAAGAGAGCTGAAAATGAAGTGGTTGAGCTTAAATGTTTAAAGCTTTCTCAACAAGTTGGTAACTTTGAGAAAGTAATCATTTTAGAAAGAGACCAGTTTGCCAAAGAAAAGAAGGCATTTGATCAGAAGAATGTAGGATACTTAAAAGAAATATCAGATGGAAGAAAGGGTGTTAAGAAGGAATTTGAAGAAGAAAAAAGCACCTTTGAAGCTGCAATTAGGAAGCTTAATGCAAAGCTATCTGAACTTTCTAAAAATGCACAGAAAGAGAAGAAGAAGAAGTGTGAGCTTGAGAAGAAGATTGACCTTCTTGTTAAAGAAAGAAACAATTATTCTTCAAAGGTTAACGAGCTTGAGAAGATTATTTCAACGGTGGTGGTGACTGAGCGCAAGACTCCAGAGTCAATTGTCCACTCACCTAGAGATGATTCAGCTGATTCAGAATGCTCATTCAAGTCAGCTGCAAGTTCAACATTCAAACCTGTTTCTTCAAATAGGTCAGTTAAATCTTCTGATCAAATTCGTAATTCTAACCTTTTCTTTGATAGAAACATAGATTGTTCAGGTACACATCAAAGGAAGAGAAGGAACAACTACAAAGAAGCTGAACTGGTCTGGAACAGAAACCAGTTAAAGAAGAGCTAAAATGTAAAAACTCATGTGTACTTACGCATAATGCCAAGAAGAACATTGCGTGTAAAGGTAAACCTGATTTCGTCTACACGAGAGATCAATTAATCAGGTTGTCAGGTAAGAAATTCTATTGCTCTTATTGTCGTACACATGATCCTGTTCACAAGACGAGTGACCATTACTGGTATGGTTCTTACTCTGTCACCCCCATACGAACTGCAACTAACACATATGGACCCAAATACCAGTGGGTACCAAAAGCTAAATCTGTGTTGCAGGCACCTACTGTCTAGGGGGAGTAGGAGAGAAATGGTTCTTGAGTAAATCAGCTCAAGACCCGGACATCATTGTCAAAAGAGGCTTCTAAGTAAATCAGCTTAGAACCCGTACTTCAACGAAGAATGGCTCTTGAATACAACAGTTCAAGACTCGTACTTCAATGATCAAAAGACCTTACTCCGTGCTGAAAAAGAGATTGTACTCCGATACTCGAATGAGGAAATCAATCATCAAGGGGGAGTACATACATATTTGTCTGAAATTTTATGCATATCTTTTACAACTGATAATGTTTCAAATGCATAATTTCAGGGGGAGTAAAAAGGCGATGACTTCTGATTATTTCTGATCAGAACTCGTATTTTAAAAGTTTTACTGTTTTTTGTCATTTTAATTTAAGTGAATAAATTTGCTTTGACTATGACATAAGACTTTTGCAGAATTTTTGAGAGATGCTTACAAGTTCATATGTTTATGACTTTAAGCTTAGCTTCATGAGATGGAATATCGTACATAAAGGTATAATTCTATATCTTCATCTCATATATAGTTGAAAAGAGGACAACTTTCAATCATAGAAAACATTGTTCTTAAATGTTCAAACCACTTCCCGAATCTTAAAATGATTTCATCATTTGGAAGTGTGACTTTAAATGTTTTCAAAGATCATATTTGTACTTTAACTGAAATAGTTAAACCAATCTGAGCATCATATGCATCATAGGAAAACAAGGAATCATTGTGCTAGGAATTAACACAACTTCTATGCAATCACCTTAACCAATGATTTCTACCCAAGAAGTTAATCCATAGTGATTGAGTGTAAGAAGTCGAAAAGAATTGAGTGATGAGATATAACTGAAAAAGAAAGTTTGGTTAGAGTGAGCTAAATGTTTAGAAGAAAGAGCGTGTAAGAACAGAGTTAAAAGAATATCACAACTCTGCACCAACTTTTTCTGAGCCGGGCATCCACCATTCTAATGTTTCACAACTCTTTGGTAAACATTATTGAAACAGGCAACTAGCCCATGCCAACTCTTGATCAAACCTCACCATCTACTCATTTTCTACTCAAATAGAAAGTGTTTCACATTTTCAAAGGGGAAGCAGCACATATGCTATCTGATTTTCATTTGGAAAATCTAGATATTGAACAAAAGGAAGTCTGCCCCACCTTCGCACTTCACTCATGCACATTGAGTCTGTGTTTAACTTACTGTTGTCTCAGTGGTTTACACAATTTTGAGCCTATAAGCAATCATCAAGTGCTTAATTCTTTCAACACAAGCACGAACACACAAGGAATTAGTTTCTTTGTCATAACGTTTATAGAAATTACCTTTGTGGTGTTTCGATGATTAAATGGAAGCCCTGGGGGAGTCAACATCAAACATCTCCTTTCCAATGTGTATTTATTACACAAGTGACTTAGTGTTACTGACAGGCACGTTAACTGATTCATTAGTTGATTCAGGTGTTACACGACAATTTTGTCTGGATTTGAAAAGATCTGGATGAATATCTTTTGAATTGACGGATCAGAGGCTCCAAGTGAAATACATTTCTTACTACAAGTTTTGATGAAAGCGTTGCTTTTTCCTCAAAAAGGGGGAGAATCTAAAGCTTGAAGAAATGTCTAGTCCATTACATTACAAGACATTGGAGAAGAGAAAAGCTAACAAAGAAATGCGAGATCAAAGTATTCTGAAGACATGCTGATTTCAGATAAATTTTCTTTGAAGATACTTTGCTAAAACATTCTGAGCTAGAGAAAGAGAAAGAGATTGCATCTTCTGAGCTGAAGAAGAAGACTGAATTGCTAAAATCTTTTTAGTAATGATCTTGATCCAAAGGGGGAGATTGTTAGATCACATATCTATTGGATTCAAGATCATCCAATCTGAAGATCCAATCTGAAGCTAATGCCGGAAAGTCGACTCTCGATATAAAGTCTAATGTCGTTTGTAATAAAATGTCAAAGTAATTAATGTTTATTGCTTATTTGTATTTGATGTAATTAGATATTTAGCATAACTAAATATCTATTGTTTTATTAGTTATTAGTTAGATTGATAATATCTAAATGTTAGATATTATTGTTAGTTTTATTATCTATACTATATTATAAAGATGGCATAAAAAACTCTTAAAAACAAGTCTTAAAGCTTAATGTACCGCTATTTAATGTTAATTACTTAAAAAACAACTATAAAAGCTGTATGTACTACATTTAATGCTATTCATTAATTTTCAATAATTATCTTTAACCATTTTAACTCTTCTAAAATTATTTCCCACTTTAACTCCCATAAAATAACTCTCAGCATATTTTAGATATAAAAAATCTAAAATATAATTAAAAAATCTTACAGAATATTTTATAAAAAAAATTATATTATTAAACCAAAATAAATTACATTATATTATTAAGTCTAAATTAAACAAATTTATATAAAAAATCATTATCACTCTCTCACAACCATCCAAAATCGTAATGTAAATCGACAAAAAACAGAAAATAAAATGAAACATTAAAATCGTGATGTATCTAGCTGCATTGCGCGAGTACACTTCTAGTAGTTTATTGCAAGTGGTTGTAAGGTTAGTGTGCCTAAGAAGCTTGAGATCATATCAGATCTCAACAACTCTATCAGATCAAAAATAATCGACACACACAAAAACACACACAAAAGGTGTAAAACAGAGAACACATCTAGAGCTTGAAAAGATCAAACCTTGTAACCATTTTTATTAATCAATACAGGTTGGTAAATCGTTTTTGTGTTGTTTGATATAAAACTTGATAAACATTGTGGACCGACAACCTTCCTAGTTTTGCTTTCCAATAAAATATCCTCACTTTCTTCGGAACCACATTCGACCAACTAGTTTCGTTATATTGGTCACGTATCGCCACCACTTTCTCATCTATTATCTCCTTAAAATCATGTACCGAATATGAGCCTTCACCCCCTCCCTCCACTTGGTATGATCCCTTACCTCTACCTTCGGGCTCCAATTTTGAATTAAGTCTTTCAACTCTTCAAACTCCCCCGCATCCCTACCTCTCAGTTCCCTCATCCAAGACCACCTCCACTCCCAACCACCATCGATCCACCCTCTGTTAGGATCGAATTCTCAACAAGAATTATAAATACTCAGAAACAATATCAAAGAAGTTTGCGGAATAACACTTTGATATTCAATACCACAGTAAACAAACAGTAAATATGATGAATAACTTGTAAACTTGTATTGAATGGTTGAAGTTACAAGATTACACACACAACCTCAATCTTGAAGAACAAGCTCTTTCAAGACGAATTCTACTTCTCTAGAATTAGGAATTATGCCTTAAGGTTGATTCTCTCTAAAACAAAAACTCAGAACTAATTATTATGAAACTATTCTATCAATTATATATATATATACTGAACAAAAGATAATTAATAAAATATCTTCAGAATATCTTCCATGAATATCTTCAGTCTATCCAGCTGTCATTCTTGTAATTCGGATCTCCATCTCATAAGCAGTACTAATCAAGATCAGCAGTATTAATCTCTTAGCAGTAGTAACTCCAGCAGTACTAATCTTGAAGAGCAGCATTAATCATGTTCTAGCAGCATTAACTTCAACTAGCAGCATTAACTCAGAAGTACTAATTGTTGAGCTAGCAGCATTAACCATACTTAGCATTTCTTCAGTTCCCAACAATCTCCCCCTAACTTGACTTTTAGGAAGAGAAGTCAAGTTCTTCATATCTGATCTTCAAGATGCTTTCAACACCTCAGGTTCAGTTGCCCAAATTTGGATCTAGGCCTAGACTTTGATTGATAGTTCTTCTCACCATAATTCTAGCCATTTCTGAATCCTTTGTGCATACTAGCTTAGCTTTCAGCATCCCTTCAAGTTTCTGCTTGCTATGATCATATATTTTGTCAACTAGGTAGTATTCATGATAACATTTGTCAATTGTAATCATGTACACACCACAGTTTTCAAAGAGTATCCAATGATCAATCTTTTTGAACACATACTCATGATGAAGATCTTTAATCCTATGCACCACCTTCTCTGGATCAAACATCATACATAAGTATTCCATTGCCACTTTGAGAATATTTTCTTCATTACTTGTTAACACAGGTTCATAGAGTTCCATTCCCACTTTGTACATTTCTTCTATGTCTGCTCTTGAACAACTTCTGATCACTCTCCCCCAGGTTGAAAATGCTTCAAATGTACCACCAACTCTTTTAAGTCTGAAGAAATCCTTTCCATTATCTCTTAGAATGTCCCAAAAGATAATCTCTGGAGCCTTCATGGAGATTGGAACAGCCTTTATAGGTTCTACTATAGTCATGTAGACATCCATATTCTCATCAGTTTGCTTATGGAACTGTTCTGGATTATGCACTGATTCTGCTTCAGTTTCTGCTGCAGTTTCTGCTTTTTCTTCCACTCTTAACCTTTTGAAAACCCTTTTTGCAGCAATGGTTTTTACCCTTTTTGCAGACTTAACTTCTACACCAACATTTTCAGATTCTTCCTTCTTTTCTTCAGCTTTGTCTTTTGAGGGTGTGGTCTCCTCAGGGAATGGTTGTTGAATATTGAGGTTATGCCTCTCCTTCATTCTTCTTTCAGCTTCTTCCCTTTGAGATGAGTCCCCTTGGAGTTTGGCCATTTCCTTCTTGTACAGCTCCTCAATCTTGCTGTATGCCATATTGGTAAACATCTCTCCCTTGACCCCAATTGCACCTTTCAGGAAATTTATCATTTTTCTCCTTTCCTGATTGGCCACAAAGGTCTTGGAAGGTTTTCTTTTCTGCTTTTGACTTGCCATTCTTTTGACTTGAAGTTTCTTGGCCTGAGCTGCTTCTTGTATACTCTTCTGATACTCTGCATTTAGCTTTCTGGCCATAATCTTTGCAAGTTCTCTATCAGTTTCAGTTTGGAGCTGTTCCTCCTTTTCCATCTGTTCTTGAAGCTTCTTTGCAATTTCCTCATCCAATTCAATATGAGTCTTTCTCTTTGAAGGCATTTCAGATTCAATAATCTTCTCCTTTCCTTTTCCCTTTGTATCTGCAGCCTTATCTTTCTTTTCTGTCTTCTTTACTCCCCCTTCATTTATGACCACTCCCTTTGCATTGGGAGTGTCATTCTTGGCTTTAACCAGTGTTTCTGCAATTTCTAGTTCTTCTACAGAAAGCCCTGTTACTGTTTCCTCTGTTTCTACTGCTTCTTTTGCCTCAGCAGCATTAACTGTTTCTGCTGCTTGAGCAAAATCTGTTTCTGCTTCTATCCCATCCTCTTTCTCTTTTTCAGACTCTTTCTCCCCCTTGTTGGAAGCATCTTTAATGGTTGATCTCTTCTTCAAAACATATTGTTTTCTCCTCTTCTTTTGCACTAGCCTTGACACCATTTTCTTTAGCTTGGCAATCTGTGCTTGTTGAGACAAGATTACCAACTTCATTTCATCTATCTCTTTGCCTTGTTTAAGAACATCCATGTTCATGTTTCCCATGGTTTCCATCAATTCGTCATAGTTATATCTGTCCTCACCTTCTCCAGGAGTGTTACCCCCTTTTGAATGATCATTGGATCTTTTAGTAGTGGAAGTCTTCTGCCTAGCAGAAGCACTATCCACCCCCTTGGTTTCTTGGCACCTGGGACCTTTGGATGATTTCTCACCCAAAGTTTCCATGGGGAAGGTCTTAGAGATGTTACCACTGACCTCCTCTGTGCTAGCAGGAGTAGTGGCAGCCTTAACACCCATATGCTCAACCTCCACCTCAGTGAGCACCTCCTTGGGGTTGGGAGACACCCCTGTGGTTGCCCTGTAGATATTCTCTAAGGGAGAATCCTCCCTTAGAGGGCTTAAAGGCTTAGTGGGTGAAGGTACAAGAAGGGAATGGGCCTTCTTTACCTGTTTCCTTTTGTAAGTTTGGGTAATTGGAGATGTGGGCTTATGAAGCAGAGACTGGGGAATAGATATAGAGTGGGAAGGTTGGGATTGGCTAGCAGTGGGATGGTCTGAGGAGGGCTGTGACCCTGCTGCCATACCTTCATCAGTGTGGGACACCACCATCATTGTAGAGAACAATGGGGTGTCAACTCCTTCCGAGTCCCTAGCAGATCTTCTCATATTTGAGAAAACCTTGCCTTTAGGGGGTTTAGGTACATATACCCCATCAAAGTGAGGTATATCCATCAATTCATTAGTGATAACTGCCTGTACAAACCTGGGATACATGAAGAAACTCTTCTTGTTGTCCAGGTTTGAGACAAGATCATTGAAGATCATCAGAGAAAAATTATATTTTCTAGCAGTAGATAAACAAACCAAAACATATGCAATGGGACTGCTAAATTGGCTCCAGCCAGTAGTTTTCTTTGAAATACAGTGCATCAGGGTATGAACAAAGAACCTCCATTGGGATGAAAATTTAGCTTTGAAAAACTTGAAAATTCCCATTTGGCCTTCATACCCCATTCTTCAAAGAGTTGAGAATAGTTCCTCATTAGGAATAGAGGTGATACCTGCAGCATCGTCTAGACGTAGACAAATGCATAGTACCTCTTCAGTAACTGTTAGGGGTTTGTCACACACCCTTGTCTTTATCATTTGCACACCATTCTCTGTAACGATGGTGGCATTGGCCCAGAATTGCCTCTGATGCTCTATGAAGATGGTAGGAGACACAGTGAGAGCATGAGCGATGTGGCTGGACTTCAGAAAGTCGACTATCTGGTGAAAACCTTCAGCTTGTTTTGGATTTTGGAGCATCGCGATTTCATTGTGCTCGTCAATGAATGCCATGGATGCCATTGAACTTGAGTGTTCTTGCCTGAAAACTTGGTACTTGAGAGAAAAGGGTTAGAGCGCAAGTAAACAGTATGCAAAGAGTCGTTATGAACTTTTTAGGCGGGGAAAGGGTATTTATAGCTTGTGGATTATAAGTAGTATTAACCCTAAAATTTTTGTGAAAGCAGTATTAACAGTGAGCAGTATTAACTGAAAGCAGTATTAACTGAAAGCAGTATTAACTGAAAGCAGTATTAACTGAGAACAGTATTAACCACTAACAATATTAACTAACTAGCAGTATTAACTACTTAGCAGTATTAACTGTGCACTGGCAGTATTAAAAATGCACTGGCATTATTAAAAATGCACTGGCAGTATTAAAAATGCACTGGCAGTATTAAAAATGCACTGGCAGTAATAAATATGCACTGCAGTATTAAAAATGCACTGGCAGTATTAAAAATGCACTGACAGTATTAAAACTGCACTGGCAGCATTTACTACACTTACACTTTTTAAGCTTGTGATAAACTGAGTACGGCTATACATTTCCTGAGAAAGAAAGTTAGTAACACCAAGAATAACCAATATACAGGTATTGAACCACTTTTTAAGTAGGATCTTATTCAGAGTTGATCATTCCCACACTTGTTACCAAGAAAGTGAATCTACCCACATCAAAGGCTTTGGTGAATAGATCAGCAAACTGGTTACCAGTGTGAACTTTTACAACTTGAATAAGCTTCTTTTCATTGCAGTCTCTTATAAAGTGATACCTGATCTCAATGTGCTTTGTCTTTGAGTGCTTGACAGGATTATTAACAATGCTAATGGCACTGCTATTATCAATAAAGATTGGAGTGTGTAGAAATGTTACCCCATAGTCCAACATTTGATTCTGAATCCATAAGACTTGAGAACAGCAACTTGCAGCTGCTATGTACTCTGCTTCTGTTGTAGATGTGGACACTGTGGTTTGTTTCTTGCACTGCCATGAAACTAGTCTTGCACCCAAAAACTGGCATCCTCCAGAAGTAGATTTTCTGTCCAAGTTTGCTCCACCTAAGTCACTGTCTGAGTATGTAAGTAGGTCAAATGATGAATCATAAGGATACCAAAGTCCCAATCTAGGTTGCCCTTTGAGATATCTGAATATCCTCTTAACAGCTTGATAGTGTGATTGCTTTGGCCTAACTTGAAATCTTGCACACACACAGACTGGAAACATTATATCTGGTCTAGAGGCTGTAAGATACATGAGAGAGCCAATCATGGATCTATAGTGATGAACATCCATATCCTCCCCCTCAAGATCTGCTGTTATCTGCTTGTGTGTCTCCATGGGTGTGCTGGCAGGCTTTGAGTCTGAAAAACCAAACTTGGTTAGAATGTCCTGCACATACTTGGACTGACAAATAAAAATACCATCTGACTTCTGTTGAACTTGGAGTCCAAGGAAGAAAGTAAGTTCCCCCATGGAACTCATTTTGAACCTTTGATGCATGAGATCCTCAAACTCCTTGCACATACTGTCTCTTGTGGATCCAAAGATGATATCATCCACATAGATTTGGACCAGCAAGATGTCCTTCTTCTTTCTCTTGATGAACATAGTCTTATCAATGACTCCTCTTTCAAAGCCATTTTCCAATAGATAGGATGACAGAGTGTCATACCATGCTCTTGGTGCTTGATGCAGTCCATAAAGTGCTTTCTTCAGTTTGTATACTCTGTCTGGATAGCTTGGATTTTCAAACCCTGGTGGTTGACAGACATATACTTCTTCTTCAATTGAGCCATATAGAAATGCACTTTTTACATCCATTTGATAGACTTTGAACTTCATATAAGAAGCATAGGCCAGGAACAATCTGATTGCTTCTATCCTAGCTACTGGTGCAAATACTTCTTCATAATCTATTCCTTCTTCTTGTGTATACCCTTGTGCCACCAACCTTGCTTTGTTCTTTATTACTATTCCTCTCTCATCTCTCTTATTTCTGAAGACCCATTTTGTGTCTATTGCTCTGTGACCTTTGGGAAGGTCTACCAGATCCCACACATCTTGCAGCTTGAATTGGAGCAGCTCTTCTTGCATGGCTTCTATCCAACTGGAATCTTTCATAGCATCATGAGCCTTCTTAGGCTCAAGCTGGGATAGAAAGCAAGAGAGCACTGTATGCTGATGGTCTTGCATATCTTGCAGCCTGCTTTGATTTCTAGTCATCATAGGAGAAGAGATATCTCCTATTACCAGCTGAGGAGGATGATTCTTTTGTGTTCTTGTTTGATGACTAGGTTCTTCATTTAGTCCCACCTCTAGATTGGAGTCATTCAACTCAACTGAGGTGATGTCAGCAGCTACTTCTGGTTCTTTATTCTCTTGATTCTCCTCATCTCTCCTTTCTTCTTCACTCTGATTTGGTTCAGTAGATGGCTCCTTTTCACTGTCTTCAATAAGATCCACTTTAGGTATGGGAAAAATCACAGACTGAGGTATGTTTTCTTGAACTTGTATAGTCCCTGATCCTCCACTACCTGGTCCTGCATAATCATCACTACTGAAACCAAAAGAGTTAGTTAGTGAATCAATGTCAAACAGCCACTGAGGACCAGACCCAATAGGATTTGGTGTGTTCTCATTGCATTTGACATTGTCACTTTCCTCAATTATTCTAGAAGAAGTATTAAAAACTCTGTAGGCTTTACTTTGAGATGAGTAACCCACAAGAAATCCATCATCTGCCTTGCTATCAAACTTTCCTAAGTGAGATTTAGTATTGAGAATTGTACAAGGACACCCAAATGGTTTAAAAAATCCAATAAATGGTTTTCTTTTATTTAAGAGCTCATAAGGTGTCTTGTTCTTTGGCTTGACCACTAGCACTCTGTTTTGGACATAACAGGCAGTGTTAACTGCTTCAGCCCAGAAAGTAATTGGCAGTTTTGAATCAGCTAACAGAGATCTAGCAGCCTCAATTAGTGTCATATTCCTTCTTTCAGCAACTCCATTTTGTTGTGGAGTCCTAGGAGCACTATATTTTCTCTCAATGCCTTTTTCTTCACAAAAGATGTTTAGATCAAGATTTTTAAATTCAGTTCCATTGTCTGATCTAATGACTTTTACTTTTTGATTAGTTTGGTTTTCAATTCTTAGAATAAAGGATTTGATCAGTCTACTTGTCTCATCCTTAGTCCTTAGAAAATATACCCAAGTAAATCTAGAGTAATCATCAACAATAACTAGGCAATATGATTTCTTCCCTATGCTCATCACATTTGTAGGGCCAAACAGATCCATATGTAATAACTGGAGACAAGAAGAAATTGAATTTAACTCTTTGGTCTTATGAGAAGTTTTGTGCTGTTTGCCTTTAAGACAAGCAACACAATGATCATCACATGAAAAGACTTTTGATGGTAAACCTCTTACAAGGTTGTTTTTAACAAGTTTGTTCATTGTCTTGAAATTCATGTGACACATCCTTCTGTGCCAAAGAGAGGATTCATCCACAGAAGCTTTTGAAACAAGACAGTTCAGGGATGAATCACTTGAAACATTGTCCATGTCTAGACAATAAACATTGTCCTTTCTTGGAGTTCTAAGTAGTATCATGCTTTCATCAACTACCTTGAATCCTGGAGCAAGGATCATACATTCTGTACTTGTAAATAATATACTATGTTGTTTGTCACAAACCTGTGATACACTTAACAGGTTGTACTTTAGCTGATCAACATAGTAGACATCCTCAAATGTCATCTTACCTTTTGTGACATTACCTTTTCCACTTATTTTTCCACCTGCAAGATTGTCTCCAAATGCAACATGTCCTCCATTGATATGCTTGAAATCTTGAAGGCATGACATGTTGCCTGTCATGTGCCTAGAGCAACCACTATCCACATGCCAGATGCTCTTCCCCTTGAGCTGTTGGTTGCCCTGCACATAAGATAAATCAGTTAGTATGGAATAGGAACCCAAGCCAAAGTGGTCTTGGGTACCCCTTTCTCATCAAAATATTTACATTCTTTCTTGACAAGATTTTTAAACTTTGACTCCTCATTACTGGAGTACTTTGTTACAATAATGGGTTTGGATGCATATTTGCTAGAAGCAGTATTGTTTTTAGAAGAACTAACTGCATTAGCAGCACTTGCATGCTTAGCAGTACTAACCTTGTTAGAAGTATTAACTGTTTTAGCAGCAGTAACTGTGTTAGCAGTAGTAACCTTTGAAGAAGTACTAACAGTGTTAGAAGCATTAAAATTCTCAGCAGTACTAACACTGGTAGCAGCAGTATTGCTATTAGCAGCACTATCTCTATTAGCAGCACTATCCCTGTTAGCAGCACTAACAATTTTAGTGCTTCTAGGCACCCACATTTTAATACTTTCTTTTAAAAACTTTTTCTGCATGTGGCCTTTGGTTTCAACAGATTTCTTAGCCACATGTTTCTTTCCAGCCTTCCTATAACCAACAGGTTTTTGCACAAATCTTTGAAAGTTCATCCTTTGGTTAATAGGATTAAAGAAACAGTACTTAGCCAAATGATTTAGCTTGCCACATATGAAACAAGGTTTTGGTCTGATTATCTTACTCAGATCAACTCCTTGTTTTTGAGCCCATTGATTATTCCAGTTTCTTTGATTACCTCTCTTTGTACCAGAATTTGGGCTCTCAGTTTTATTGCAAGCACACTGTTTACAAGGGCCAGGATTCACAACAGTGGTCTGTTTGTAATAGACCTTGTTATCCTTTCCTTTGGTCTTCTCTATCTCTTTAGACTTGACCCAGATTTTTCCACATCCCTCATTGGTGATAATGTTGTTTTCTAAAGGTATCTCTTTACTCACAACATTATTCCTATTGTCACTGGCTTCTTTCTCAGTCAAATCCTTAACCATCACCTCATCCAAAGGATCTATCTTAAATGTTTTCTCAGACAAGTCCTTTTTCTCCTTGGTCTCTAACAGATCTGATGTAGGAGGGATATAATTGTTGTTGTAAGGAGGGGGTGTGTTGTTGTATCCAACACCAGGCTTCATCTTATCATGAATCTGAGCCTTTAGAAGAGAATCCATTGCTTTTGAAGCATATGAAAACTTTTCTATATCAAGCTTAACCTTAGCTAATTCTTCTTTCAACTTATCATTCTCTTCTTTGGACTTAGACAGTTTGGTCTCTAACTCATTCTTTTCCCACTTCCAGTAATTTCTGTCATAAGAGTGTTGAAGTTCATTGGCTTGAAAGCCTTTGATTTGTTCTTCAAACCTTTCCACTATCAACACATAATCTCTTATGTCCTTCTCTAATCTTTTGAGATCATCACACATGTTTTGGTTGTGATCCCTGTACCTTTTGACAGTGTCTATGCAAGATTGAGTACAAAGATTATAACTTACCTCAGAGGGGAGATCAGACACCTCTTCCATAAGAGCTTGATTCTGAATAGCTTCCTCAGCTTGGTCACTCCAGTCAAACCCCATTCTTTGTTGAGAAACAAGGGCTTGAGCAGAGTTCTTGTTTTGATTGAAGCCACCATTTTGGGCTTGTTGGTGGTTGTTATTTGGCACACCACTTCTGCACTCTCTAGCAAAGTGTCCCTTCATGTGGCACTTATAGCATTCCACCTTTGTCTTGTCAAAACCAGCACCATCTTCTCTTCTTTGAGAGAAAATTTTCCTCCCAGTTCTTTTAATAAACTTCTTCACCCTCATAGATAACATGGCCATCTGCCATTTAATGTCCATCTCCTCCAAGTCATCAGGGTGAATTTGTTCCAGATCATCATTAATCAAAGAGTTGTTGCTATGACTTGATAAAAAGGCTTCAAAAACTGTTTCAGTGCCTTTTTCTGAATTCACACCACTAGCAGCACTAACTGCTTCAGGGTTGGCAGTAGTATCAGCAGATGCTGATAGAAGTGTTGCATTATGAATATACCCAGTGGGCTTCTTCTTAGCTTCTACCTCTGATTCAAAAACTCTTAGATCATTATAGAGATCGTCTAGTTCTTTCTCTTCCAGATTGTCACTCTGTCTATATGAGACAGTGTACATAGTCCATTCTTCCCCAAGAGATCTGAGGAATTTCCTGTTGATATCATCTTGCTCCATCTTCATTCCCACAGTAGCCAGTTCACCAATAAGCTTGTTGAACCTGTCAAAAGTTTGAGTCATGGACTCATTCTTTGAAGAAGTGAAGTTCTCATACTGCTGCTTCAGAACATCCCTTTGATTTCTTTTGGTGCTTTTAGTTCCAGCAAATCTTTTCTCTAGAGCATTCCAGAGAATCTGAGCATCTGTGCAGTTGCAGAATTGATGCTGATATTCATTGGGGATGGCCAAGAGCAGAGTGCTCAAGGCCTTCATCTCTGTCTGTCTAATCTTCCTCTCACCATCTGTCTTTGGTGGAGATCTTTTACCATCTGCTCCAATCTGACCTTCAGTAGAGGGGCCATTCTCAATGACATCCCACATTGAGTAGTCAGTGAGGAGAATGTATTGCCTGATTCTGATCTTCCACATGTCAAACTCATTGGGTTTGAGCATTGGAACCTTAGAGACAAGAGTACTGTTTGACTCTGCAAAGTTTTCCATGATGAATGAATGAATGTTTCTGAGGGAACAAGCTCTGATACCACTTGTTAGGATCGAATTCTCAACAAGAATTATAAATACTCAGAAACAATATCAAAGAAGTTTGCGGAATAACACTTTGATATTCAATACCACAGTAAACAAACAGTAAATATGATGAATAACTTGTAAACTTGTATTGAATGGTTGAAGTTACAAGATTACACACACAACCTCAATCTTGAAGAACAAGCTCTTTCAAGACGAATTCTACTTCTCTAGAATTAGGAACTATGCCTTGAGGTTGATTATATCTAAAACAAAAACTCAGAACTAATTATTATGAAACTATTCTATCAATTCTATATATATATATATATATACTGAACAAAAGATAATTAATAAAATATCTTCAGAATATCTTCCATGAATATCTTCAGTCTATCCAGCTGTCATTCTTGTAATTCGGATCTCCATCTCATAAGCAGTACTAATCAAGATCAGCAGTATTAATCTCTTAGCAGTAGTAACTCCAGCAGTACTAATCTTGAAGAGCAGCATTAATCATGTTCTAGCAGCATTAACTTCAACTAGCAACATTAACTCAGAAGTACTAATTGTTGAGCTAGCAGCATTAACCATACTTAGCATTTCTTCAGTTCCCAACACCCTCCCTTATCGAAAATCATATCCTCCTTTCTATTATCTAATTGGAAGAGTCTTTTGAATCTGCTACCTAACACCTCATTACCCAACCAACTATCATTCCAAAACCTCGTCTCATCCTCTCTCCCCACTTCTATCCCAAAAAGGCCTTCAAAATTAACTCCATATTTCTTCACTTCCTTACCTACTCTAATGATATTTCCCCACACCGACCGACCCCCTTAATTACCCCGCCATCACCACCAATCTCCCCTCCCTTCCGTATATACTTTTAATCACCTTTCCCCATAGAGCGTCCTTTTCCGTAGCAAATCTCCACCACCATTTTCCTAACAAACCCCAATTTGACGATTGCAAGCTTCCCACATTTAGACCACCTCTTTTGAAATTCCTCACCACCCTCTCCTATTTTACCCAAGCCACCCCCTCTTTGAATATGACCCATTCCCCCCTCCCCAAAGGAAACGACTTCTCACACTCTCAAGCTCATGAATCACTCCACACGGGGCACGAAAAAGCGAGAAAAAGTACAAAGGTAGACTACCTAACACCGATTTAACCAAGGTTAACCGTTCGCCAATCGAGATCAATTTCGCCTTCATTGTATTGTAATATATATTGTCAAAGATGTGTTTTATTTTAAATATGCTATTGTGTTTTGAATTATCAACTTTATAAATAAGTTTTTAATATGAAAACGAAATTTGTTATTTTAAGTTAATATAAATATAATTTATAATCTAATATTAATTAAAATTAATTAAATAAATTAAAATTATATAGACATCAAACTTGAAGGAGAATTATGTAATAAAAATAGTTCAACATCAAAGGGATGTAAATGAATAATAAAGCATAGTTGGCGATATGTAACACCTCAAATTTTGAGTAAGAGTCATTTCTTTATCGTTTCTCATTCCGGGATATTGTTACTCGTCTTTTTGGTTTATTTTATGTATGACATCTCTTTAGCAATGCCTATCGAAGGATTAGGGTCGAATCGAAGCAAAGAATCGGAGTTTTCGGATCCCGGTACCTAAATCGCGACTATGTCCGACGATAGTGCCTGTGGCATAGTCGCCCATGTCACTCTCGCAGGGAGGCCATGGGTCTCGGTACAGGTACTGCGATTATGTCAGACGATAGTGCCCGTGGCATAGTCGCCAAGGCAATGTCGCATCCAAGGATCGGGCCACGGTATAATCTGGGCGAGAGTGCCCCACGATTGTGCTGTGGCACTGTCGCTAAGGCACAGTCGCCGTCGGGCCTGAGCATATATATGTGAAAAAGAAAAAAAACGAGATTTTTTTTCATAGAATAACTCTTGCTATTGGGAAATAGAGAGGTGGATCACTAGTTAATTAGTACAAATCTGCTTTTGTGAGGATCCCATTCTTTCTCTAAAAGTTCACCTACGTTTTCCCTCTCTAAATCTGGCGATTTTCCTCCTCCCATCACCTTCTTTCTTCATTAAATCCTAACCTTAAGACCTCAAGTGGAGTTATTGTTAACCTAGAGTGGTATCACCATTTATTGAAAGAGTTAGAGGCTTCCAAGCTTCAAGTCCTCTCGCTAGGATTTCACTAAATCCTTCCAAACCCATTTTAAATCATTTTGATGATTTGTAATTTGAGGTCATTTTAGCGACCTAGAAGTATATTGTTGGTGGATTCAAATTGTGGTAAAGGTAACATTCTTTTCTTCACCTAAGAAATTAGGTTTTTTGGTCCTCTTTTCTTTTCCATTGTTGAGTCTTGGTTTAACCTAGAAATGTTTGTAGCTAAGGTTTATGGTAGAAAACTTGGAGCTAGTGGAAGAATCAAAATCTCATCTAAGGAACTCAAGTTGTGGGTAAAACCTAGATTTAGTCTAAAACTAGCAAGGTGAGTTTTAATTGTTTTGCAAAACTATATACATGTCAAAATATAAATGTTTTGGATTTTTAAACATACAATTATGTGCTCACTTCATATTTAATGGGTTTTGGTGATTTTGGTATTCTTGAGCATATTTGGTGTTAAATGTTTATAAATGATTCACAATATGATATTGGGCGGTTTGGCCACCAAAAAGGATGTTGATCTACTAGTAAGTATTTTATTGGATGTTTGAAGGATTGAGCAACTCATTTAATTTGTTTTCTAACATGTGCAAAATGGGTTACAAGTGGTTTTAAATGAAAAGATTTTAAGAGTCGGAATCTTATGGACAAATATTTGGTTATGGTTCATTTTTTGGGATTTTGTCCAAACTTACGAGTTTTGGGTGTTGGGACTTTAAGCCCATTTGGCTTTAAAAGTGTAAGTTATTGGAAACGGTCACTCTTTGACCTTAATTATATTTTAGAAAATGGGAACTTTATGGATTAGGCCTTTGGCCAATTATTCTTGGAGAAAATACCCATTTCAGGAAAGTTGTACATCGACGTATGTTACCATATTGGCTTTATTTAATTGCCAAACGTTTTATAGTTCTTCATGGATTAACTTATACTCTAAAGAGTTTTGCGAACATTGTCTGGTTTAAATGGCTCAACATGGAGTATTTTATGGAGAAGCAACTATCGCACAAATGTTCGTTATTACATGTTTTGAATGCATTAGTCCATTCATTTGGAGTCATGTAATGTTTAGACTGTAATGCAATGAATCCATAAGCATAGGAGTCGTCTTGTTCATCATGGAGTTTTGATGTCCATTTTTGAGTCTAGTGAGTGGTCTATAAGTCATGTATTTATGTAAGCTTGCGGTGGTGCTCTTGGAGAGTCGTATACGGAGCTAAGTCTTGCGGTGGTGCCCATGGTGAGCTGTGGTGACACTCATCTAGAGGTCGAGTAGGCATTATGGTCAGTTGGTGTGTCTTGCGGTGGTTGCTAAGAGGATCCGTATACGGGGATCCATGACCCGAGGTGAAACTCAAGAACGTTGATAAGCGGCTTAACTTTGTGTGTCCGCCACATTCGATGGAATCGGGTCACCCCCATCACCGAAAGGTATTTTCGGGTATTCCCTTACCCATACTTTCGGCGTCACCGAAAGGTATCTTCGGGTATTCCCTTACCCATACTTTCGGTGTTGAAACGTACTTCTTTGTTTTTACAAATAGTACTTTGGTGAAATACCTCGTGGGTGCGCTTGGGGAAATTTAGATGTTGAATAACTATACGTTAAGCCTTTCCATAACTTATAATTGAGGCAACCGTATTTGGAGTAATAATCGTTTTTAACGTTTTATGATTTATGTGATGAAAACTGCTTTAACTCACTATACATTAAGTCTAACACTTTTTCTTTTCGACATGCATAACAGGTCTTAGATGGATCTGAGTGGCGAGTCGAGCTTGGTAGAAGTTCTGGTAGGATGACTTTAGAGACATCATCCAGTTTTGAGAAGATAGCAAATTTAGTGGTTTTTAGTAGCACCCGATTGACTTCGTCCCCGTTTTTTAGACTAGATTTTTTCGTTAGAACTCTGATAGTTGTTGTAGTGTTTCTTCCTTTGTAAGCTTTAAATATTTGTTGTTTTGAACTATGTATTTAAGGGATTTTGGAAGTTTTAATTTATCTGTTATTTTCGAATTTTAGGGGTGTTACACGATATATTACTCACAACATCAAAATGGTGTAAGAATTACTTATGAGTAACAATGTAAAAAATAGATTTTTGTTTGGAGACGTTCCAAATAAGTCTTGGGTTATGTATGTTATATGATTACTGATTAGTATACAGATCTGGACAGCTTTCAAAATTACCACCAAATAAATTACTCACATGTTAGGATTTTTACTTAATGAGTAATACCTTTAACCTATGAAAAATATTTATTTTTTACTTGATTTTTAGGTAATGATTGAAAATACTAATAAGTTCAATAACAATTAAACTGCTACATATTTATCCAGATAAATCGCACAATGAAATATATTGACCCATCCACAAAAATAATCATTTTCCATAAATATTCATTATAGTTTAATCAATAAAAAATATTATGGTAAATAACCTTTTAATTAATGCATGGTCAATAGCCAATACATAATAACATCCCATGAGAATCTCCCCATTAATGTGACTAATTATAGCTAATGGTACATTTGCTAGAACAAGAATCCACACATCTTCCCATACTTTCTTTTTCTGCAAAACAAAATTCAAAAATATTGATGAGTATAAACGTAATGTGTATATCAGTTGAAATTAAATGGATTTAAGTGTATTTGATCTGATTTAATCATTTATTGGATATTGGATTTTATCATCTAATCCAATCCAATTAACAGTGGATAACCAATTTAATCCTGTGGATGATTGGTACGAATTGGTTTCATTTATCGGATATTATTATTGGTTATCCATTGAATTGTGTACCAATATTTTGATCCAATTAATCCATCATTTCCATCCGTTATTTATATATTTTTGTAACTTCTTAAAGAACACTAAATACAAATATCAACTAAATTAATATCGTAAAATGTTATTAATTAGATGGTGGTTGGATGTGTAAAATCGGATGATTTTTTGTACACCTATACTTATGACAATCACGTACCCTTTTTAATATCACAATAAATCAAATTGAACAAAAGAATCCTAATTTCAGTTTTTAAAAGAACCCTATATTTAAATTTGGGGTAGATAAATAGAAGGATAAAATTAATACCAGAACTGTGCGGTTTACTGATGTGAGAACACAAAGAAGTGGCACAACCAAGCTTGCAATAGCCAAGATTTGATGTGTTTCCATCCGTAGTCAATGCCATTGTTGTTGGTGGTGTATCAAGGCATTGTTTGAGGCATTGGGAGGTACATGTACAAATATTTTTGGGTTCGATCACACAAAAAAAGTAGCATTTGCCATAGCAAGCAACGAAAGGAACTGTAAAGTTCCCACCACTAGCACCGCCACCGGCGTCTTGCCCTACCACCATCCCCATAACCACTGCCATCACCGCCGCCATCATCATTGCCTTCTTGCCCTCCATTTTCTCTTTTTGTGTTGTGTTTGATTTCTCTGTGTTGTGTTTGATCTCTCAATCTTTCTCTTGGTTATATAGAGGGGGAAATATATATTTTCTTAAATGATTTCTCTGTGTTGTTGATATCTATTAATATAAAACTATACTACATTGACTTTGTAATTGCAATATTTTTCCATAAAGAAAAATGTATACAAAAGTGATTAAAGATATTACCTAATGCCATTTATTTTTTTAACAAAAATTACTTTGGGTTTTTAAGAAAAATATTTATTTTCAATTTGAATGTATTGTATTAAATACAGAAAAAAACTATATTGAATGTATTTGTTATCATATTAAATACACTTTGAAAAAAAGACAAATATGGTAGAAAATAATTTTAAAAATTAAATAGTATAATTATAAATACAATGATGAGTTAAATCAAGATAAAAATAAGGCAAAAATAGTCGAAATCTATATTTTTTTCCTCATAAATTTATACTCTTTCTATTTGAAAAATGTGTGGCAAATATTTAATTTGATGTAATAAAAATGCATGATCATTGATCAAATATCTAAAACCTTTTCAAGTACATGGGCTAAAATAAGAGTTACATGAATCATATCCATAAGGACGAAAAAAAAAGCAATGAATTGTAACCCACATGGACGAAAACCGTAATTTTGAAAGTAGAGAGACGAAAAAATAGCTTTTTTAATAACGTATTTTACTCTTTATGTACTTTTCATAACAAAAAAATGTAATCGAATTGTAACACCCTACACTTTACATTTAAGAAAAGGAAAAATTCCAGAATATGGATAAAATAAAACTTCCAAAGTGGAGAACAACTATAACCCGCTACGGGGAAAGTTTGTGTGATTCAAAGAATTGAGACAAAACATTAACAACCTATTTAATCTAGACTTTAATAACTAGATTAAATGTGGGTGTCCATATATCTCCAAAATTAATGCTCTTCTCAAAAATATCCCAAAAGACTGATTCCTTGGGTGCTCCTAGTTGCACCAATCGGCAAATCAACCCATCCTAGGCCCGCCACTAGTGGGACCTGAAAACCAAAACATAACACAACAAGTGTTAGGCTAGAAGCATAGTGAGACTTTATATAAATACATGTACACATAAATAGTATTAAGATGCATTATAAGTGTTACTGTGTCTGCATTAGTAGCACATTACCATGAGTTCCAAACATTCACAAGAAGATCCACACCTGAACATATACACAGGGATAGCTCTTGAAACATGGGGGAGACGTGTTTCCATCAAGGTGACAAGAACACGTGAGTGGGGTAACCTAGCGATGTTAATGGGTTATACCTCATGTCCCAGTTTTAGAGCACATACCATTCAGTATCACAACCTCAAACCATTTTGTACCTTTATTACTTACTCCTTAGAGTTACACCTCAAGGATTTATGGAACCTTATTGCATACCCAAACTAGACAAGTTCCATCTCAAGGACATCGATATCCTTTATTGTTTACTTGCTAGTGGCCCACAAGATTGGTTGTCTCAATACCAATCACAATACAATACTAAGGGGTTGTTTGACAGTTACTGAATGGTTTAGTGCATAATGATTAAGTGGTCGGAATGATTAAGAGACTCTTATGATATAGTACAAAATGAAATATGGTTGTTTGGTAATTGTTCAACATGAAATTAAGGCACTGAATGGTTAAGGGAGGCCCATGATACAAAATCATTCAGAGGGTTTTTGAACCATTAAAATGCAGACTTTTTTTACCAAACAAGATTCATCTCTTAGCGATTCAGAGGATGCCTCTTAATTGAACTATTAAGAGGTAAACATGCAAACAACCCCTAAATCCTCATGCATGAGGATTTAATATACATAATTCATATACATATCGTACACAATTTGGTTTTCCCCAATAAGCTACTTTATGGAAGTTTATTGTAACACCCGTATTTTCGGTATGTCAAATTCCTATTACCTTCCCCAATGATATATCTAGTTTTGTTTGCTTAAGCTTTCGATTATTGGTTTTCTTTAGATCACGGTCAGCTCGTATGTCAAAAGAATCAAATTTCAGAGTGTCGGACGTGATAAGCGACCTTGCCCAACGACTGTGATAGTGTCATTGTCGCTGAGGCACAGTCGCGGGGAGTTCATGGCCCTCGGTACGCTTGGTACGAGTATGCCAAGCGATTGTGACACGGGCATTCTCGCCGAGCCCTGGTTGGTCGCGGTACAATATGGGCGAGTATGCCCCGCGAGAGTGACAAGGGCATAGTCGCCGAGTCACTCTCGCCAACGGGCTCCAATGAGTTAAATGCTCATTTTCCAATCTTTTCTCATTTATCACTTCCACCTACCAAAAACCCTCATATTCTCTATCATCTTTCTTCCATTGAATGCAAACCCTAGGCTCTTCTAAAACATTAAATACTTGGATTTTAAGAAGCTATCTTATCTCCTCCTTCAAGATTTATTAACCTAGGGTTCAAGGTCATGGTTGCTTCCATTTTTGAAGGTTTCTTGGTTTTTAGGGTTTACCCAAACCAAGCATTGTAAGTTCATACTTCCTTTTCTTAAACTTTTTACATGTCAAAAACATTACATTTGGAACTCCTAAACTTCTCCTTGTCTATATTTGTAACACCCATTTTTTTTTTCAGAAGTGTTACGTAATCTGAACAATTCCTCTAAAAATACTCCAAAAATTCGGCTAAAATAAAACTTTAAACCTTTTACAGCGGAAGACTTTAACAATAAATATGTAACTTAAATGCTAACTCGTCCCATACCGAGCTGCGTTACAATATTTATTCGTAATAGATGCCTGAACATAACTTAGATGACGCAAGTCTCTATGTGTGCTCTTTTCCTTTGTCCAACCTGAAACCTTTTGTCCCTGAGATGCATATTATAGTCAGCTTATAAAGCTCAGTGAGTTCATGGTTTGCGTGGATGAAATCATATCTTGTCACACATATCAAACATGCAAGCTTCACATAAAATAATATTCATTTTCTGAAATATGCAACATCAAAAGAAACGAGACCTCATAACTGTCTCCTCGAGTAAGGACTGATAAGTTGCAAACATTCTCTGGGTGTGTACGGCTCACCAATAGCCAATAACCCATTACGGGGTCGTGCTGCCATGTCACAGGCATTCCTTGGTGTGTACGGCCCACACAGAGCCAGTAACCCATTTCGGGGTTGTGCCTCCCCTTAATTGTGACAAACCAAATCAACATATCGTATTCCGAACCATGCACCATTTGTACAATGTAAACCAACTGAAAATCCAAACATGCTAAATACGTTAAAAAAACGGGAAAACAATTAGCATGCATGCTCCACAAAACTCCACATACATGTAAACATATACCAATGACATTATTTAAATCATTATCATGCATAACATTCACCATAGAAATCATATAATGCTCAAAATACATTTGTACGTATGTATGCATCCCAGTGTAAGTCTCATGAAGACTCACCTGATTACGTGTAGATCGGCTACTGATAGCTTTCATCTGAAAACCTACACATTTCATAACACCATGTCCAATTAATGACTTAATTTCTCTAAAATTCAAATATGGTCAACCTGACCCAACCTAAAGTCAAACTCCATATCCACACCCTAATATGCCTCAAACAACTCAATCAATTGACCCCATCATTAAAAGCAACATGGTTCAACTAGTCAAAAGTCGACCTATTGGCCAATTCGGTCAATCCCGACCAACTTAATCAAACTCCCAAGTCTATAACTCAATGACGTCTCAAAAACGTCAAATTAATCCTTTTATAATTATATAATTCCACTCCGAATTAAAGTGCCCCAATAATTATTTTAATCTAATAACGACACTTTATTCTCATTATAAAATCATCCAAGTAATTAGACGACTTATTATAAACACCCCTCCTTAGGAAATATACAATTTATATAAATCCACTAAAATCAATGTGCTTGATAATCATTCTCCATATTACGACGTTTAAAATCTTATATTTAAATCGCCTAAATAAATGATTTATTCCAACCCACTTATTTAAAAGTAAATAAGTAAATTACCAAATCCCAAGTGTAACAATATTTCGAAGATTTCATAAAGCCAAGTACATGAGGTATTGTCTGAAATGCCCGTTATTTAATTGTAGGGACAACTTGATAATTTCATAAACAAAATAATCAAAAATAGGGGTTACATACAAATACCTAATCGTAATTTCTTTATGAAAGTTTCATAGAATAAATGATCAAAAATCGGGTCAAAATTTCATTTTATAAGACCTGAGAATATTTTTAAAATTTATGATACATTTATTATCTATATCATAAATCTCTAAACTTCACAAAAGCTAACAAAATGACAAGCTAAATTAATTATCATTGTCATAAAAAATAGGGAAAAGTCCAAAAAAACTCGATGGACTTTAGTGTTTGGAGTAATTAAGTCCTTAGACAATTTTTTAGAACAAATAAGTCCTTGGACATTTCAAAACACACTAAAGTCCAAGGATTTAATCACTTCAAACACTAAAGTCCAAGGACTTACTATTAAAATATTGATCAAAATAATTAGATGTAATTGTTACAAAATAAAAGTTAATGGTTTAAACCTCCCTTTCCTTTTTCTTTTTACAAAACCCTTTTTATGGATAACAAATATTTAATTAATAAAAAAAAAATTTATATATATAAATATATATATATATATAATTAGAAGAGTAAACTACGATTTTAGTCCCTGTGGTTTGTAAAAGATTTCTATTTTCGTCCCTATGGTTTTAAAATTGCTTTCTTAGTCATTGTGGTTTGTATTTTATTTCTCTTTTCATCCTTCAACCCAACGGCGTTAATTGAAGACATTAACCCCACCAAAATATGTTTTTTTTTTATTATTTTGACCCCACCCCTATTAGGTGGAACACACCCACCCACCCACCCCCAAACCCATTTTTTTTCACAAAATCATAACACACAATTATATTTATTGTTTTAGAAAATTTAATTACTTAATCAAAACTTAAAATAAAAATAATTGATAAGCTATTAACTTTATAACTCTATTTTTAAAATAGAATATTTGTTTTAGTATTATTTGATTATAACTATGGTTTTTCTAATAAGTTATGCATTTTTTCATCAAGTTTATCTTTTGTGAAAAAAATGCAACATCCATTGTATTTTATTTATTAATAATGCCAACATTATTTGAGTTTTTTTATTTTTTGTTATAATTAAAATAAGATATTATGAACTTAAAAGATGAACGGAAAATAATGTAAAATTGTTAGTTTTGATAATATTAAACTATCTCATGTGTATGAACATTTAATTAATTAATCAATGTATTACACATTATTATTTTAGCAATCTATAAATCTTTTTTTCATAAACTTTCTTCCACTAGGCACTAGCTATAAAAACTTTAAGATTTATAAACCAATTTCACTTAATTAATTCATTTATTAATATATATTTATATTCATTGATAAACTAACGTGTTGTATAAGAAATCGTATGGATGTAAAAATGGTTCATATTTATTAAAATTTCTTAATGATGCAATTTAGATCGGTTCATGTGAAAAACTTACGTATAGTTACAATTATTTATTTTTTTAAATACCAATAAGCTAATATAAAAATAAAAATTGGACATACAAACACATATAACGATAATTTATACTATATTATAAAGCATGGATAAAAAAAACTATTAAATACAAATTATTAGGCACAAGGTATCATCATTTTATGCAAATTTTTATAAATCTCTTAATTTACAAATATCAAAACACAAGATACATATTACTATTGCAGACTTCTAACACTCACCAATTTGGTATTTGCAATATCTTTCTTTTATGCAGATTTTTCCATGTATCACTATTAATTAATATATTATATTACTAAAATTTTGTTTTAATTATATTATTAAATATATAATTGATTATTATTTCTAGATGTCATTAAAATATATAAGATAATCATTGAATTCTAACAAAATACTTAATTTTTTTATATAAAAAATATTATATGATTAAGCATAAATTAAACAAATTTATAAAAAAAACATTATCACTTTCTCAAAACCATCCAAAATCGTACTGTAAATCGATAAAAAAATAAAATGAAACATTAAAATCGTGATGTATCTCGCTGCATTGTGCGAGTACGTTTCTAGTTATATTTAAATAAAAAAATTGAATCTATGTTCATCAATACATACATACATACATACATACATAGTGGAAGGATATTTTGCAACCCTTAAAAAGGTTGCAACACTTGCAACCCACATCTTAACCGTTGGATTCATGTTCGACGGTTATTTTATTTTTATTTTTCTCCTTTTTTAATTAAAAATATTGGGCCCCATATCTTTTATAACCGCCGATCATGAATCCGACGGTTAAGATGTGGGTTACAAAGTTTAAAGGTTGCAAATTAAACAAACCCAACATATATATATATATATATATATATATATATATATTTCTTTTTAAAGAACTAGTGATAATAATTATATTTATTAAATAATAATGATAGATTTGCTAAGTAATATTGCATTTTTTTTAGTTATTGCAAATTTTGATCAATAAAGATAAAAATAAAAAGTATGTCCTTTTATAAATTGATCAAAACAAAATATATAATAATAGTAATAATAATAAATACTATATATAAACAATAATTTCAATATCAATAATATTTAATAATAATAAAATATTAAAATTAAAAATAATAATTAATAATTAATTAATGATGAGTTGTGATGAAAAGGGTACAAGGGGTGGGGGTGCGGTGGGTACCGGGGTAAATAGGAAGGTGGGTTTTGGGGGTGAGGGTGGAGTTTTAACGGCCTTTAAGCACGGTGTTAATTCAGGGACTGAAAGAGAAATAAAACACAAACCATAGTGATGATAAATGTAATTTTGAAACCATAGGGACGAAAATAGTAATTTCAGACAAACCAGAGGGACGAAAATAGTAGTTTACTCTAATTAGAAATATGAAGAGTGTGGTCTGACACCCAGTGACCCACAACGTCTTCATCATCGTCTCCAAGCAACCAACCATAGCTGAACTTTTTTAGTTTTTTTCTTTCTTTTATCTCGTCAACTTTGAACCTCAAAACTGCTCTTATCTTGTTCATTTTAATTTATTCTTTTTAATCATTGTATAGTAGACATTTTCCCCAACATTTTGGCGTAAAGAACACAAATTCGTATCAAGAAATGAGTCTCATTTTCTCATCCAAAGTTTAGGTTTCTAAAACTAAAACTCAACGTCTTGACCACCGATTTGCCTCATGAAAACACCAATCTGAGATGAGAAGTTATTGGGGTTCGATAGAACTCTTAAAAATGAAGTCATAGACATAAAAATTATAAGATTTGGTTAAGAACTCACCTTGGACCGACGAAAACCGAAAACTTAAACTTCAAACTCGATTATCTCTCACAAAACTCCATTAAATTTTAAACGGTTTGAACCAAAACGATCCCTGATCGATGTTCTTCATTTATGTGGAAATTTTTTGGCATATTAGTTGAAAATTATAGCCAATCGGAAGCCTGGAGCCATCAACAAGTCGTTATCAAAATTTGCTTTTGAACTCTTATGTGTTTTTTGGCAGAACAGGTCCTTCAAGTTTCTGTAATATAACTTCTGACCCCCAAAACTTTATGGAAATTACATTCCGTCCCCTGATCTCATTTAAAAATTTATCAATTTAACTAAATGGAAGTTTTGGCCCCTCTAAACACCTTTCTTCACGCTTTTGATGCCAAAAAATAAAAATATTTTATTTTATTTTATTCTCTTTCTCCTTTTTTTCTTATTTATTAAATTATACCATTTTGAGGTGTTACAATATTTATGCTTGAATGATTTTGACCTACTTTGTATTTTTGGAGATTTAGGGTTTTTATCATTTTCAACTAAAATGAAGGGTTTCATCATATGTGATGTAAAATAGGGTTTTACATGCATATTTATGGTAGGTTACTTGAAAGAACATATTTTGTCACATTTATGATTCTCACTTTATGGTTGGGTTTTACTTGATAGAATAACCTTTGAGAGGAAAACAAATGGATTATTGTTATTATGGTCTATGACTACTTTAAAATGGTATGGCCATTGAAAGGGGAACTTTGTAAAGAATTCATATTTGGAAATGGGAAAATGGCCACATTATGGCTCTTGAGTGGATTTGGTTTTACTTGGTGTTATTTATACAAAGAAATGCATTTTTGAGAAACGATTGTTAGTGAGAATTATATGTTTGATTATAGTTGGACACAAATGTAATTTGTGACAAGTCTGGACTATTACTAATCGATCCATAGTAATAGATTCGGCTTAATTTTGGGTTAAATCCCGTTTGTAGCTAGTTGAGACATTGGACCCTAGGGTGACAACTTGGTACGGTTATGTGGGATCGGATACTAGTTGTGGGTCTTAAATGTAAATCTTAGCGAATGAGCATGATTAGAATCATTGGGTGCCCTCCCCCACATCTGAGTACGAGCCGACGAGCTCGTGGCCTTGATCCTAGTATGGTGAGCTCATCAACTCGGTAAGTGACTTACTTTTGTGTTCCTGTACAATCTTTGGAAACCGGGTCTCTCCCGTCATCACAAGATGTATTTTGGATGTAAGGTCACTATGTGATTATTGTTACAATTATAAACCCAACTCTTTGAAAGGTTATTTATCGTCACATTTAATTTATTTCTAAATTATTATTATAAATTGTATGTTCTCATTAGGCGTTAAGCCTAACACTTTTTCTCAAATGACGTGTATAACAGGTTCCCTTAGTAGTGGGTCACCGAAGGTTTAAGTGATAAGCGTGGTTGCTTGAGTCATTTTTGAAATGATAGATATTTGGAGTCATGGTGTTCAAATGATTTTAATATTTTGGGAATTGGGTTGACAACCAATATTGTAATATATATATATATATATATATATATATATATAACTTATTTAGATTAGTTTATTGTCGATTTTTATATTCTTCTACATGTTTTTTTGTAGACGCTATATTACATTTACCCGTTTGAGTGGTTTACTCCATTTATAAACGTCATATTGCCAAATTTTCGAATTTTAAATTACTCTAAATTTTAGGGTGTTACATTTATCATTTCATTCATACTGGCCAATTCATGAAATTTAGACTATCCATCTTATGACCCCACATGTTCCTCACATTACGGCATTACCCATTTTAGGAGTCCAACATTATCATAGATATCTAAATAATCCACAATTTATATTTTAGGATTTAAAAGAATATGTAAATCACCTCATTCCAAGAATTCATAGTATTCCTTTTTTAGTCTAAGTGTCGCTTCCAAAAACCCACATAAACACTTTAGGTCAAAATGTTACCAAGTTCATCCATCATCTCACAAAATTAAGAATCAACACATATATAACCACCAAATAAGTGACATGAACCCTAATATATAACTTTTAGGTCACACATACCAAGTTTTCATCAAGTTGTCAAATAACCATAATATACTATATTTAAAAGACAAATGATGGTAGGGAACTCACCTTTGAAGTTTGGTGAAGAGAAAACCTAAAGTGAAGAAACCCTAGAAATGGAAGTGGTGGATTGAAGCTTTCCAATGGTGTTAGAACCTTGTCTTGAACTTTAGAACCCTAGATAGAACATTAACTACACTTGAATACACTTAGGGGGATGCATTCAATGAGGATAGAGGAGTGTATAGGAGGAAAACCGCACCTGATTTTGGAGAGAAAAAGCAACTCTCAAAGTCCTCCTAATTTAAATAATGGAACTCTAAAAATCGGATTAGCTTATAACACCTACTGGCCCGTCAGCGACCTTGCCACGCGAGAGTACCTGTGGCACTGTCGCCAGACACTTTCGCAGAGAGTGTACCGTGGCCCTCGGTCTACGTGTGATTGTGCCATGCGAGTATGCCCTTGGCACTGTCATTGGGCATACTCGCGCCATATGTACCAAAAGGTGGGGTTTGGAGGCGATTATGACACGTGACAATGCCCAAGGGTACTTGTAACACCCTGATTTCTGGGTAAATATGTAACACCCTAAAAATAGGGATAACAAAAATCCGCAAAACGGACACGAGGAATGCAAAATAGCCATACCAAGAGTCTCCCAAAAATGGGGAAATGTATAACTACCTGTTTAATTACAATTGTAATTCAATGGATGATAAATAACAACCAACTAATCTAATTTCTACAACTAGAAAAGAGATTACAAAAGGGTTGTCATCTAAGAACCCAAACGGTTCACTTTCAAAGGTATAATATGTCCATGTGCAAAATCCCCAAGCTCTCACCCCAAAGCAACTAAGCCTGCTTAGGACCGGCGCCGCTAGGATCTGAGATACACATCGACACCAAACAAGTGTTAGGCCAAAATAACCTAGTGAGTTGAACAATAATAAGCATGCATGAACAGTTACAATTCTTATCAGCAGTTAACCAGTGTTCAATATATGTGGAGTCATTAGGGGAGACCCAAAGCACCAATCAAGTCCCACCCAAGAGTCGATATAACTTGATGCCCTTAACAAGGAACACCCCAAAGGCCCGGCACACCCGAAGACTATCGCTAAGAAAATTCCCCGAATGGCGGAGGTCTAGGCACATACCATCACAGTGGCGCCCAAGACTACATCCTCCTAGTGTACTGACTTGGTTCGTCCACATAACGCATATAGGAGATCCTTTAGGTGTATTTCAACCCAACATATTTCAATACCAACTACGGGTACAATATTATCATCCTATCCTCATGCAGTCCCACAAAAGACCCAAATGACACTTATATTCATCATGCCTATAAATATGTCATCAAAGTGGTATTCCAACTAAACCATCATAACACACATATATGCATACATTTAACATATCAAGGTACCCATATTATATATCCATGGGGAAATCCCCAAATAATGATACACATAACATAAAAACATAACATATCACCAATATCCATATTTCCAACTATTTTCATCGCGAAATCCCAAATACTTGAACACATAGAGAATGAAATAACAAATAGAAGATTATGATGTGTATCTAGTTTTAACAAAGGTTTAGTAAACTCACAATCTAGGTTTTGAACCAAAAACCTAGAAAATACGGAACTCTAAAGATGGAGAAATGCTTTGACTTGATTCTTGAGGATCTTCTCCAATAAAATGAACCCCAAGGTAGGTTGAATGCCCAATGATTGATGTTTAACCACCCAAGATTGCAATAAATGTTTTGAGGGGAGTAAATGATGGCTTGATGCTCAAACCCTAGAATTCCCTTCTTGAAAAACGATTGTGTGTTGGTGTTTTTGTTTTGAAATTGGCTGAAAAGGGTTTTAGAGACCTGCAGGTATTCCCGCGGCTTATGCCGCGGCTTGCAACCCGTGGCGTAAGTCACCCGCGTGCCCCAAATGGTCGACTCCAGTAGCTTACGCGACTTATGTCGCGACCAGTAACCCGCGCAGAAAGTCGCGTAAGTCTCTGTTTGCCATTAGTTAAACTATAGAACCCCACAACATAATCAACAACAAACCTTAAACAAGATAAACATTTTAAGCATATAAGTCCTACATCAATTAATGCAAACATAGGATTAACAAGGCCTAATACTCACATAGGTACATTTAATGCATTTAGAGGAATAAATACTTACCTTGAGAATTTCCGGGTGTTACAATCCTCCCCACCTAAATGGGATTTCGTCCCCGAAATCTTACCCTAGGCAAACAAGTGAGGATAACGCTTCTTCATATCATCTTCGGACTCCCAAGTAATGTTAGCACCCCGATGATGCTTCCATTGAACTTTAACCATGACCACGTCTTTATGCCTCAACTTCTTCACTTTTGATTCCAAAATCGACTCCGGTTCTTCCACACAACGATTCCCATTGTCCACCCGAATTTCCGACAAAGGAATCACGCTTTCCTCTTCGGCTAGACACTTCCGAAGGTAACACACGTGAAATGTAGGATGTATCCCATCCATTTCCGGCGGTAAATCCAACCGGTAGGCTTGCAAACCAATCTTTTCCAAAATAATGAATGGTTCAAGAAAACGAGGACTAAGCTTCCCACGCTTCCCGAAACGTATGATCCCCTTCCACGGAGACATCTTCAACATGACCCGATCACCCACTTGAAACTCAACCGGTCTTCTCTTCTTGTCCGCATAGCTCTTTTGTCGGTCTTGCGCCGCCTTTAGTCTTTCTCAAATTTCTTTCACCTTTTCCGCCGTCTCTTGCACTATCTTTGGCCCGACGAATTGCTTTTCGTCCGCTTCTGGCCAACAAACTGGGGTTCTACACTTCCGTCCATACAAAGCCTCGAACAGTCCCATTCCGATACTAGAATGGTAACTGTTGTTGTACGTGAACTCTACCAAAGGTAGGTGTGAGTCCCAACTTCCCCCGAAGTCTATTACACACGATCTCAACATATCTTCTAGCGTCTGGATCGTCCTCTCGCTTTGACCATCCGTTTGAGGATGATATGTCGTGCTCAGATTCAGTCTGGTGCCCAACTCCTTTTGCAAGCTAGTCCAAAAATTCGAAGTGAAACGACTATCCCGATCTGATACTACCGATTTCGGAACTCCGTGCCTTGACACCACCTCGTCGATGTACAGTTTAGCCAATTTCTCCATCGGCAGGGACTCCCGCATCGCAAGAAAGTGCGTGCTCTTGGTCAACCGATCCACGATCACCCAAATTGTATCGTGACCACGTAAGGTCTTTGGTAGCTTCGTCACAAAATACATGGTGATGTTGTCCCACTTCCATTCGGGAATAGACAACGGTTGCAAACTTCCATACGGTCTTTGATGCTCCGCTTTGACTTGAAGGCATGTGACACACCTTTCCACATAGCTAGCCACATCCAGCTTCATCACCGGCCACCAATAATTCAACTTCAAGTCTCTATACATCTTGGTGCTACCGGGTTGTATAGAATATTTCGACTTATGTGTTTCCTCGAGAAGTAAGTCACGATTTCCCCCAATCTTTGGCACCCAAATTCGCCCTTGGAAGAGTTTGAGTCCACGACCATCTTCTGTTAAGAGTTCCTTTTGCTTGGACATAACCTTGGCCTTGAGGTTCTCTTCTTTAAGTGCTTCCGCTTGGCTCGTTCTTATACTCTCCAACAAACTCGACACCACATCGATTCTGGTAAGGGACATTTTGACACCTCCATCATGACTCCTTCGACTCAACGCATCCGCCACCACCTTGGCCTTACCGGGATGATAGAGTAAATCACAATCATAATCCTTCAAAAGCTCTAGCCATCTCCTTTGTCGCATGTTGAGTTTCTTTTGATCGAAGATGTACTTGAGACTCTTGTGATCCATGAAAAGAGTACACTTGGTCCCATACAAGTAGTGTCGCCACAACTTTAACGCGAAAACTACCGCCGCCAACTCCAAATCATGAGTCGGATAATTCTTCTCATGGTCCTTTAACTGTCGCGATGCGTAGGCTATTACTTTCCCCCTTTGCATTAGGACACACCCAAGCCCCATCTTGGAAGCATCACTAAACACAACAAAGTCTTCTGATCCCTCGGGTAAGGACAAGATCGGAGCTTCGCACAACTTCCTCTTGAGCGTCTGAAAGGCTTGCTCTTGTGCATCGGTCCAAAGAAACTTGACGTTCTTCCTTGTAAGAGAAGTGAGCGGTGCCGCTATCTTGGAAAAATCTTGAATGAAACGTCGGTAGTAACCAGCTAAACCCAAGAAGCTTCGAATCTCTGTCGGGCTTGTTGGAGGCTCCCAACTCATCATTGCATCGATCTTTTCCGGATCCACTTTTACCCCGTCCTTTGATACCACATGCCCCAAGAATTGCACCTATTGAAGCCAGAATTCGCACTTCGAGAATTTCGCGAACAACTTCTCTTTCCTTAGAACTTCTAATACTTCCCGTAAGTGTTTTCCATGCTCGGACTCATCCTTTGAATATATTAAAATATCGTCGATGAAGACGATCACGGATTTATCCAAGAATGGACGACACACACGGTTCATTAGATCCATGAATACGGCCGGAGCGTTGGTTAAGCCGAAAGGCATCACTAAAAATTCATAATGACCGTATCTCGTCCGGAAAGCTGTCTTCGGAATATCTTCATTCTTCACTCTCACTTGATGATAACCGGACCGAAGATCAATCTTCGAGAAACATCACGCGCCTTGCAGTTGATCAAAAAGGTCGTCGATGCGAGGTAAGGGATACTTGTTCTTCACCGTGACCTTGTTTAACTCCCAATAATCTATGCACATCCGCATGGATCCATCCTTCTTCTTCACGATCAGTACCGGTGCTCCCCAAGGTGACGAGCTCGGTCGAATGAAGCCTTTTTCCAACAACTCTTGAAATTGCATCATCATCTCTTTCATTTCTGTCGGTGCCAAACGATATGGAGCACAAGCTATCGGAGCCGCTCCCGGAGTGAGGTCAATCTGAAACTCCACTAGACGTTCCGGTGGTAATCCGGGAAGGTCTTCCGGAAAGACATCCGGATAATCCCGCACGATCCTCACGTCTTCCACCGCCTTCTTTTCCTTCTTCGCATCCACAATATATGCTAGATATGAAGGGTAACCCTTCGCTAGAAACTTACGCGCCTTGAGAGAGGAGATAATAGGATTATTCCTCTTCCCTTTCTCCCCATAAATGGTAGCCACGCAATTTTCCGGTAATGGCACTTGGATCATCTTTTTGGAACAAAAGATGTCCGCCCTATGCCTTACTAACCAATCCATACCTATGACTACATCAAATCCTCTTATAGCCATAGGTAATAAATCCACTCCAAAAGAACTCCCATCGATCTCTAGAGTGCAACCATAAAAACGATCACGAATGATCACTTGTTCCCCATTAGCTACTTCTACTACTAATGCATCGGGAAGGACACTAATAGGAGTGGTGAATTGTTTACAGAAAGCATCCGACACAAAGGAACATGTAGCACCCGAATCAAACAAGATACGAGCAGGCATGGAGTTTACTAGAAACGTACCCGAAAGACATCCGCGGTCTCCTTTGCCTCCTCGGTAGTCATCCGAAAAGCTTGACTCGGTGCCCTTGATGGTTGTTCGACCCTGGCCGTCGAACCCACAGAATTTCTACCACTTTCTCTATCTAGCCTTGGACACTCTCTCTTCATATGCCCCGACTCTCCGCATTCATAACATACCGACCCACAGAGGGAACACTCTCGAGTTGTGTGATTTTTCTTACCACACTTGTTACACCCGGCTGGACCGATGTGAGTCCTTGTAGCGCACGGCCCCGAGTGTTTTGACCTGCACTTGTGGCACCACCGATCTTCACGGCGTTGATCACCCATTCTCCCGCTTACAAAGGGTCTTGATTGACGAACGGGCCCAGATGGCCCCTCCCACTTCCGTTTCTCACCAACAGGTTTCTTCTCATCCCTTTCGGCATTGATGTCGTCCTCAACGAGTAAGGACTCCTCGATAACCTCTTGCAGAGTCGAACACTTAGCATTCCTTACCGCCGTTCGCATCTCAGTCGGTAACCCTTGATGATAGGCCAATCTTTGACCTTTCATCGGGGACCAGATGTCCCACCAAGTTTAGTTTCTCCAAGAAGAGTTTGGAGTAGCCAACAATAGATAGGTTCCCTTTCTTCAGATCTCGGAACTCCCGCTCCAATTTGTCCATCGAACGCTCGCTACAATACTTGTCCATAATCTTCTCCTTGAACATCGGCCAAGTTAACTTAGCCATAACTTCAGGAGTGAGGACTGATCGAGTGAGATTCCACCAAATCAAAGCCTCTCCCCGAAGTAGTTGAGAAGCAAACTTGACCCGTTGAGAGGGGTCACACTCACTTGACTCAAAGGCCATCTCTACCTCTTTGATTCAGTACATGCAAGCAACCGGGTTGTCTGAACCCGCGAACTCCTTAGGGTGGCACCCCAGAAACGCTTTGTAGGTGCACCCCTTAGTCTTCGTCCGGATCCCTTCAGCGGATGGTTCCTCAACTGTTACCACATTTGGTCCACCCGACCCCACAATAATGTTTTCAGCCATAGTCTCAGGTTGTCGGTGTCTAGCGTCTCGATCCTCTAGGAGTTTCATGAAAAACTCTTGTTGTTGGGTCATGGCCGAAGTCATGGCCAACTGTTGTTGAGCCAAGGCCGCATTCATGGCCAACATCATGTTATCCCGAAGTCGGGTCTCCATGGTAACTTCCTCCATGATGGCGTTACCTGAATTGAGGTTCCGGCGCGGAATATGCTCAGGCCCTCCTCCCAAGATTCTGGGTATAGGAATGTCATCGGTGGTTACACCCACGGGAGGTCGTAAAGCTGCAGATTCCACCTCTGGTTGACCCTCTGGCATGTCCGGAAACCTACTTCGAGTGTTTACCATTAAATCTGCCACGCACGTACGATAAATAGATTGAGAAAGACTAAGCGAGTTAAACTAATTGCACGTACTACTACCTTCATCAATTATCATAATAATAGTAAACCAAGTATGCTCACGTAAAAATGCATTCATAATAGCAGTAGCTAAGTGAAATTATGAACGAACCATACACAAGAATTCTTGTCACCATTATCACAACTTTCAATTAAAGTAATTCCGTAATCCTAACGCTCTCCCCACCTAGGATTTCTACCCCAAGTGGACAGTGAAGTCATTAAGTCTAAAGCTTAAGTCTAGATATGCTAAACAATACCTAGTTCACTTAAACTAAAGCTTTGATACCAACTTGTAACACCCTAAAAATAGGGATAACAAAAATCCGCAAAACAGACACGAGGTATGCAAAATAGCCATAGCAAGAGCCTCCCAAAAATGGGGAAATGTATAACTACCTGTTTAATTACAACTGTAATTCAATGGATGATAAATAACAACCAACTAATCTAATTTCTACAACTAGAAAAGAGATTACAAAAGGGTTGTCATCTAAGAACCCAAACGGTTCACTTTCAAAGGTATAATATGTCCATGTGCAAAATCCCCAAGCTCTCACCCCAAAGCAACTAAGCCTGCTTAGGACCGGCGCCGCTAGGATCTGAGATACACATCGACACCAAACAAGTGTTAGGCCAAAAAAGCCTAGTGAGTTGAACAATAATAAGCATGCATGAACAGTTACAATTCTTATCAGCAGTTAACCAGTGTTCAATATATGTGGAGTCATTAGGGGAGACCCAAAGCACCAATCAAGTCCCACCCAAGAGTCGATATACCTTGATGCCCTTAACAAGGAACACCCCAAAGGCCCGGCACACCCGAAGACTATCGCTAAGAAAATTCCCCGAATGGCGGAGGTCTAGGCACATACCATCACAGTGGCGCCCAAGACTACATCCTCCTAGTGTACTGACTTGGTTCGTCCACATAACGCATATAGGAGATCCTTTAGGTGTATTTCAACCCAACATATTTCAATACCAACTACGGGTACAATATTATCATCCTATCCTCATGCAGTCCCACAAAAGACCCAAATGACACTTATATTCATCATGCCTATAAATATGTCATCAAAGTGGTATTCCAACTAAACCATCATAACACACATATATGCATACATTTAACATATCAAGGTACCCATATTATATATCCATGGGGAAAGCCCCAAATAATGATACACATAACATAAAAACATAGCATATCACCAATATCCATATTTCCAACTATTTTCATCACGAAATCCCAAATACTTGAACACATAAAGAATGAAATAACAAATAGAAGATTATGATGTGTATCTAGTTTTAACAAAGGTTTAGTAAACTCACAATCTAGGTTTTGAACCAAAAACCTAGAAAATACGGAACTCTAAAGATGGAGAAATGCTTTGACTTGATTCTTGAGGATCTTCTCCAATAAAATGAACCCCAAGGTAGGTTGAATGCCCAAGGATTGATGTTTAACCACCCAAGATTGCAATAAATGTTTTGAGGGGAGTAAATGATGGCTTGATGCTCAAACCCTAGAATTCCCTTCTTGAAAAACGATTGTGTGTTGGTGTTTTTGTTTTGAAATTGGCTGAAAAGGGTTTTAGAGACCTGCAGGTGTTCCGGCGGCTTATGCCGCGGCTTGCAACCCGTGGCGTAAGTCGCCCGCGTGCCCCAAATGGTCGACTCCAGAAGCTTACGCGACTTATGTCGCGACCAGTAACCCGCGCAGAAAGTCGCGTAAGTCTCTGTTTGCCATTAGTTAAACTATAGAACCCCACAACATAATCAACAACAAACCTTAAGCAAGATAAACATTTTAAGCATATAAGTCCTACATCAATTAATGAAAACATAGGATTAACAAGGCCTAATACTCACATAGGTACATTTAATGCATTTAGAGGAATAAATACTTACCTTGAGAATTTCCGGGTGTTACAAAATATGATTTCGAGTTAGTCTAGAAATCAGTATTTTAAGAGAAATAGGATTTTGTCTTGAATCCTAGATTTTATAGTCTTATTGGATTAAGGATTCAAATACGAGTCTAACAGTTCCTTCTAGAGCAAAACCAAAGTTAAAACAGTTATGGCCAAAATAGTGATCGAGCATGAGAACCGGGAGAGCAGTGTTTGGGGAGACTTCTGGGGTGACTTTGGGTCATCTGGCAACTTTAGGGCACGCGGGTGGGTTTTGACACTGGTTTAGCCGTGTGAAAACCCATGCGAAGCACTGTTCGAGCATAAAACTCGACTTTCAGCCCTCATTCTTCATTCTTTCATAACTTTTGCATCTCAACTCTAATTTTGGTGATTCTTTTTGCTATGATCTCATTTTATGATCTTTTCAAGATTAGAGCAAGAGAATGGAAGTATATTGGACGATCGAAGAGTATTTTGTGGTGGTAAGCTTCTCATCTCTTTCGATTTTAAGCTAGGGTTTGATGTGTTCTTCATTTTCTCTCGTCTTCTTTCCTTTTTGTCTTAGGTTTTGGATATTTGGAGGTGAATGAAACACTTTTCAAGTATTGGATCTAAAAGTTAGAAGGTGTTGCTTGTGGATTCAAGTTTTCACCAAGAAAACTCAAGGTTTGGGGTAAAAACCTAGATTTAGCCTAAATCTAGCAAGGTGAGTTCAAGTTACTTTGTGAAAACTATGTACATGCCAAAACGTGTATTTTGGGGTAATAATGTGTTTACTTGGTATTTATCAATGTGTTGAGTATTTGACAAAGTTTTCATATTTGATAATTTTGGGTTGATAAATCTTATGAAATGCCTATATTTAGATTCTTGGATATTCTGACGAGTAAATATGATAAATGTGTTCTTTTGGTGATTTATTGTACAAATGGAGTCTATTTGACGATTAATGAATTTTTGGTGTACTTGTTTTTATAAACCATTTGGAAAATGCACGTTATCGTGTTATGAGGCGTTTTGGAATATAAGGGTATGAATTCATTTGGAAAATGGTTTGTCTCAATAAAGGATGAGTTTATTTTGGGTTAATCATATCGTTGATGTATGTGTTTGCATAAACGTCGGTTAAATGTGTTTAATTTTTGAGGACCTTTATTTAATGGTCAATTGAGTTTTGAGCATTTTGGCTCGGTATTGACTTAAATGAGTCTTGGGGACATTTGTCCGGTTTAATAGCTCAATGTAGAGATTTGGTTATGATTTGCATTTATTGCATCTTATTTGGGAATTACATGTTTTGAGTGTGTTAGTCATTAATTGGAGTCATGTATTTTAGACTGTAATGCATTGGATCCATAGATATGTAAGTCATTCATATTTAATAGTAAGGAGTCTTGATATTCTCACTTTGGAAACTATGTCGTGTTGGTGTTGTTGTTGTCCCGGTTTTTGTGGAGATGAACCTTTATGGGTTGTACTCTAGGACCATGGTTTTGCGGTTTAGATGCTCTAACTCTTGTGCACGAGGGTTAAACATCTTGGGGTCATCAAGTAAGGAGTTTGAGACTCCTATCTTGAATGCTAGTAAGTATGCACTAAAGGTCTATTGGGAACCTTGAGGTTGTAACTTACTAGAAAATGAACATGCAATAAGATCGTGTATCCTTGAGGTGTAGCTTGGCAAAACAGACAATAAAGGATACGGTGTCATTGGGGACTTGAGGTATAGCTTATTAAAGTAGACAATAAAGTCCGACTTGAGGTGTAGCTTATTAAAGCCGACAATAAAGTCACGATTTGAGGTGTAGTTCGACAATATAGATATGTGGCTTAACTTTGGGTTCTGCCACGTACAATGGAAGCGGTCTCTCCAGTCACCGAAAGGTGTTGTTCGGGTATTTGATTTTATTATCCATGTTTTTTGTGACGTTATATATATATATATATATATATATAGAGAGAGAGAGAGAGAGAGAGAGAGAGATAGATAGATAGATAGATAGATAGATAGATTGTTATCTATGATTTATGGATTGAGTATTATGCCCCATCCGTGTTTGAATTTTTCGGGATATAAAGTTTGTCCACGTTATCATAAATTGGGAATTCATTTACTATTCACGTTTTGGATAAGTTTTGGGTTGAATTTACTTTACGAATGAATGTTCTATATTAGGGTTCTCGTCTCTAAAATTGTGTGTGTTGGAAAACGTTTATATTGATGTTTCATTACCTAAAATGCACGTTATTGGAAAACGGACCATTTTCATATTTAAAGTAAATTATTTTGGAAATCATGATTCAAGTTGCACTCGTTCCTTTTAACGATTTATATAATCATGATGAAAACTCTTGAACTCACTAGGCATTAGTCTAACATTTTTCATTTGTCGGCATGTGCATCAGGTTCATGTTGGGGTTTGATACTAGTGACACTGTGAATAGATGAGTGCGAGTAATATGCACGGGAAGAGATTAGTTATTGGATGAAGCCTTACGCACTTTGGGAATAGCATATGGTATTGGGTTTAGTAACACCGACCTATTTATTTGGTCTTTATATAAGACTTAAAGGTAGTAATTGTTGAGGTTACATATAGGATTTATCTTGAGGTATTTCCAGGTATCGATTTGTAGAGAGGGATTTTATCATTTATTTAATGAAATTTTAAATTAGTTGTTCTTCCCAAATTTAAGGGTGTTACAGCATTGTCGCCGAGTACTCCCCCCACCCTGAAACTTGAAATCCCAATTATGTTAAAACGACCATGTAACACCCTCAAATATGGAAAGAGCAACTAATTTAAAATTTTCTAAATACATCGATAATTGATTCACTTACAATAACAATTTAAGGTTTAACTTCTATAAACACCATTCAAACCTTATACAAGGTCTATAATAGGGATAGGTGTTACTAAAAACCCAATAACAAACACTATCTCCAAAATGCGGAAGACTTTACCAAGCTACTCACCCACGTGCATATAACTAATACTCATCTCTTCACAGTATCGCTAGAACCATTCCCCAACCGGAACTTGATGCATATGCCGATAAATAAAAAGGTTAGGCTAACGCCTAGTGAGTTCAAGAGTTTTCACCACGAATAAATAGGTCGTTAAAAGGAAATGATGCAATTTAAATCGTAATCTTTCAAAGTGATTTACTTTAAATATGGACGCGACTCGTTTTCCAATAACACACATTTTTAAAGAGGAACACCCAATACAAAACATTCTTCAAAGGTGATGCAACCCAAAACTCAATCAAAACGTGAATAGAAATCGAACTCCCAACTTATAAAAACAAAGATAAACTTTATATCCCGAAACACCCAAAACACGGGTGGGACATAATACTCAACCCATAATTATGAATAAAACCCATATACACAAAACGTCACCAAAAACATATATATTAAAACTCAATACCCAAAACAACACCTTTCGGTATACTGATTGCTCTCACCTAAATCCATAAACCTCCCCTAAAACACATTCTATTCTCTCGTTATCACCCTCATTGCTCACTGTGGCTTGCGGTATACTGATTGCTCTCATCGTCACCCTGATCTCCCATTATACAAGTTTGCATTTTCTATTTCTTCCTTTTGTTGAAAGTTATTACATGATATTGCTTTTTAACTATGGTTTTGATCAGTTTCTTTGATTTAATTCTGATTAGTTTGCTTGATTTTATGGTATGTTCTGATTAATTTGTTTATTTTAACAACTTACCGCCATTAGAATGCATCAACCTTGTTTTTCTCTTCTTTAATGGATGCTTGTTGAAGTTTCTTAAAAATTGTCTTATTTACTTGGTTTTAGTGGGTGATCTTAATTTGCACACTGCTTAGCTTAAATTCAAAATGTTGTTTATTAATCAAAAATGTTATGGCCTTAAAAATTGTCTTATTTACTTGGTTTTAGTAGTTTTTGACTCTCAAACCCAACTTACAACCAATAAATAGCAAGCAGCCTATTGAGTTATAGTAAAGTGAGTCCCATTCTTTTCTAATGTTTCAATCTCTTTATGCATTCTATCTTCTGCTTCTTGATTCATCCTCAGATTTAACATGTGTTCTTTAACTTCAAAGGAGAAACATTATTTGATCATATCAAAACAGTGATGCTGGATATAATTAGGAGGGAAATAGGGTTATGCAATTCCTTAAATTCCTTATGGGGTTGTACCAATTGACATCATTCTAACTGCTGATAACACCTCTAGCTCTCTGACAGGCCAAGTTTCCAAATTCTATGATTTAAACCCAATAGGAATTCATTTATCTTTGGAACATGCTACTAAATTTTTAGATAGTATGCAATAGGTGATGCATTTGTTGTAAAGGTAAGGGCTTCATACACCTCGAAATAATTAAATGCAAAGACTAGAAAAAAAAATCTCATTGCACTAATTATCAGACTCTTTTTGTTAAAATGTACCTCCATGATCAAATATCCCATCAAGTCACTTAATTCCATCTAATTATTAGAAATTGAAAGATTATACTATTGTTAAGAGCAACCATGTGCATGTTTTTGACATACATTAGTTATAATGATTTCTCTACAATACATAAGTTTAGATGGGAGGTAACTTGCTATTATCCGTCAAATACATGATAGTTCTTTGCACAGATAACCAAGTTATTTACGAGTCATACCATATACTATACTAGAATATGAATTCCATATTTGTTTCATCTCTTCTATACCTTTTGCTCCATACAAAACTAGGGTATTTATTTATAGTAGGTAAATAGAGTAGGGTCTTCTTAAATGTGGACAAGAAAGATGTGAGACAATTCCCATGTACTTCAACCTTCTGATAAGAACGATAGGTATACCATTCTTTTAAAAATAAGTTTGCAATCTAACTAAAATACATCTGTAGAAGTTAACAATTATCAACTTTTAAACGGTCTCACTTCCATTCCAGATTGTGCGTTGACCCAAATGAGCAATGTTTTAAAACCGGGTCGACCTTACTGGTTGAATCGGGAACCGGTGAAGAGACCGGGTCAAGTGCGACCGGGTTGATGCCATTTTATGACGCGGATTGAACTGGCCAGTTCTATTAAAAAACCGGTTGAATCGGTCATAACGAACCGGTTGACCCGGTAACAAAAGTTAAAAACCAATAATCCAATAGGCAATACGTATTAGCGTTAAAAACCAACACTTCCATGTCTCAAGATCCATGATTTGATTTGATCGTTATGTTTCGTTTTGATGTATTTGGATTAATGAAAAACTTATGCTTATGTGTGTTTATTTAATGTTTTTGGATTGATGTAAAACTTGTTGTTATGTGTTTATTTAATCTTCTATTATTAACATTATTAATAAAGTTAATAGACAATCTTTTAGTACTTAGGTAACAAACATAGATGACGCTTAATCCGTATTTATATTCTAATCTAGGATTTTGCCTCTCCCAGAACAGGTGTAAACGACCCTCTAAATAGATTTTAAATTTTTTCTAGAACATCTCTAAGTAGCTCATAGGACAGCTCTAAACAACACCTAAATTGGCCGAAAACAGTCCCAAAACAACATCCAAACAATCTCTTTTGCTGCTGATTTTTTAGGCACAAAGCAGCCTCTTTAGTTGCCTGATTTTTAACCACAAAAACAACCCATGTAGTTGCTGATTTTACCCAAAAAAAAAACCGTCTAGCTGCTGTATTTTAGCCACAAAACAACCCTTTTAGCAGTTGATTTTCTAAAATTTATTATAGATCCATCAAATTCTAAATTAGCAAAAATGTTACACATGAAGGTCATGAATAAATGGACTAATAGTTCATTTGATCAACTTCTTGAGTTTCTCAAATTTGCATTCCCGAAGGAGAACAAGATCCCAACGTCACATTATGAAGCTAAGAAGAAAATGAGAAAGATAGGGTTAGGGTACCAGCCAATCCATGTTTGCAAGAATGATTGTTGTCTATTTTGGAAAGACAATGAATTGTTACAAAACTATCCTATTTGTAATGAAAGTAGATGGAGGGACAGTAACACAAAGGGGAAGAAAGTTGCTCAGAAAGTGTTGCGCTACTTTCCTTTGACTCCCAGGTTAAAACGTATGTATAGTTCCAGACATATCGCAAAGGATATGACTTGGCATACTACGGGACGATCAACGGAAGATGGTACCATGCGTCACCCAGTTGACGGTGTTGCATGGAAATATTTCGATATGAGATATACAGATTTTTCTGAAGAACCTAGAAACGTCCGTTTAGGGTTGGCACCCGATGGTTTTAATCCATATGGTAACATGAGTCAGTCTTACAGCAAATGGTCAGTAATATTGACAACATACAATACGCCTCCATGGTTATGTATGAAATAGTCTTCTTTCATGTTGACGTTGTTAATTCCTGGCCCTAAATCACCTGGGAAGGACATAGATATATTTTTGAGACCTTTAATTGATGAATTAAAAATGTTATGGGCTGAAGGTGTTCAAACGAGAGACGCCTCGACAAACACAGTCTTTACAATGCGTGCAATGCTATTATGGACCATCAATGATTTTACTGCTCGTAGTAGTTTGTCTGGTTAGAGTGGTCAAGGATATAAAGCATGTCCTACTTGTAATGAAGACACTCCATCATGTCGTGTAATTGGGAAGACATCTTATGTTGGTCACAGACGATTCCTACTCGCTAATCATCGTTGGAGGAAGAGTAAGTTGTTTGATGGTAAGCATGAGAAAAGAAATCCTCCTAGACGATTCGATAATGCAACTATATTACAACAACTAGCTCAACTTCCGACTCGTATTGCGGGAAAACATCCGAGCTTTGGAGGTATGAAGAGAAAGCGCGATGCAAAGGAGTTGAACTGGACGAAACGGAGTATTTTTTTCGAGCTTGAGTACTGGTCTTCTCTTGAGTTAAAACACAATTTGGATATCATGCATGTGGAAAAAAATGTTTGCGATAGTTTGTTGGGTACTTTATTGATGAATGATAAATCTAAAGACACCACAAATGCAAGAGTTGACTTGAAAGATTGGGGTATTCGAAAAGAGTTGTGGCTTCAGGAGAGAAACAATAAGATCTTAAAACCTCATCCAAAGTACTCATTCACATCCGATGACAGACGTCGCTTCTGCCAATTCATAAAAGGACTTAAACTACCTGATGGGTTTGGATCGAACTTTAAGCAGAAAGTAACTGATAATGATAGTAACATTACAGGGTTGAAATCTCATGATTGTCACATAATGATGCAACGTTTGCTACCGGTAGGAGTTCAAGGGTACCTGGATGCAAATATTTCAACCCCAATCATCGAACTGTGCTCATTCTTTAAGCAAGTTTGTACCCGAACTTTGGTGGTGGACGATATGAGGAAAGCTGAAAATCAGTTGATTAAGATCTTGTGCAACATGGAATTAATATTTCCTCCCGCTTTTTTTGACATAATGATTCATTTGGTTCTACATTTACCGGAAGAGGCTATACTTGGGGACCTGTCTACATGAGGTGGATGTATCCATTTGAAAGATATATGAAAAAGTTGAAAATTTATGTTAGAAATAAAGCTAAGCCTGAAGGATCCATAGCGGAGGGTTATATTGCTGACGAAGATTTAACATTTTGTTCCATGTATTTTGAGGGTATACAGACTAGATTTAATCGCCCTGACAGAAATGAAGATGTTGTCATTCCAAAAAGGCAATTCTCTGTGTTTGAATCACAATGTCGACCAACTAGCAAAAAAACGATCATATTTCTGGGAGAAGAAGTTTGTAAAGCAATAGAATGGTTCGTACTCAACAACTGCCATGAACTTGATGTCTACAAAGAGTAAGTATCTTTACCATGAACTATTTTTAGTTAAATTTTATAGTAATTTAAAAGATGATACTAATCTAAAGCATTTACAGGGAATTCGAGTCTGAAATGCACGAAAGTAATATACAAAATGAGTTTACTGCTTGGTTTAAACTAAGGTAAACACATAGTATATATTTCCCCATTAAATAGATCATATTTAAACTTATAGATTTTTTTTATAGATTTGTAATTTGCGACTAGCAGAGTCTCCTGAGTGTACTGAAGAATTATTTGCTTTGGCACATGGTCCAGATTTCAATGCATACTCTTACACTTCATGCATAGTCAATGGTGTGAGATTTGTGGTACATAGTCGTGACACTCGACGTACCACTTAGAACAGTGGGGTGGCAGTACCAGGGACAAACGGGTTTATGTTTTATGGTCAATGTAACACCCCAAAATTGGGATAAACAAAAAAAAATTTCCATAAAAGGGAAACATGATAATCAAATATGTCATAGCATGAGCTCTTCCCAAAAAGGGAGACAATAACGCTTGTTAAAATTACAAGTTTGTAATGAATAACAATCTAAGGGAACACAACCCTTTAATCTAAATCCTAACTAGGAACAAGATTAATACAAGTTGTGAACCAACCCAAAAATAAACTTTCTAAGCAAAGCGTCCCAAAAATGTCCCCAAGCTCGCATCTAAGGCACCTATATTGGCGGTCGCGCCGCTAAAACCTGAGATACATATCAAACCAAACAAGTGTTAGGCCAAACGGGCCTAGTGAGTTGTACAAAAGCATGGCATGACATTCGATAAACATGAAATAGCATAATTAACGACTCGGTCCACATGGTCATACTGGAATCAATGGGGGAGATCCATCACACCAATGAGTTTTACCTCAAGTAAATATACCTTGATGTTTAGTTCGTATGAATAACATCCCAAAGGCCCGGCACACCGTCCCGGTGGCGGGGGCATTAGGCGCATACCGTCCCGGTGGCACCTAAGGCTACATCATCCTGGCACATACTCACGATTCCTCCAACATATATATATATATATATATATATATATATATTTTCATTTCCATACTTATCTCGCATCAACAAGATATATACACATATTAACCATCCCTATACATATCTCGCAGCAACAAGACACATATATAAGGATTTGCATAACTTCAATCCCATGTTAGGCCCAAAACACCCAAGCATGTAGGTTTAATCAACAATTTTCACATAAACTATGATATTAACCATCACAACCAATAATAACGATGTTAACAACACAATGACTCCATATATATACCTCAATAGTCAAAACCCCCCAAATACTCATGGAAATAGCATTTAGGTCAAACTTATCAGGTGATCAGATTTGTGCATACATAACAAGTAGTACAAGTACACACTTAAGATATGTATCCCATTTAAAGATTTTGGTAAAGAAAACTCACAATCTAGGTTTTATAGCAAAACCCTAGAAAACTTGGAAGAAGAAGATGATCTTGAATCTTGAAACCTTGGGTTGAAATCTTTGCTCGGAGGTTGCTTGATTCTTGCAATAAATGAGGAAGATTAGTGGTTGAAAGGGTTAGGGTTTTGGTTTTGGGAGGGAGTAAATGAAGAGAGAGTTTGAGAGAAATGAGGTTGAAGTGTGATAAGTGAAATGGGGCTGAAAAACCCTTTTAAATTCGTCAGGGTCATCGCGCGACTTGTGGCGCGGGTTGACCCACGCGGTAACTCGCGCCACGCACTGTTTCCTTCCCGCGGACAGTGTACCGCGCGGCTTGTGTCGCGGCCTAACCCGCGCGGCAACTCGCGCGGGGCATTGTTTCTTGCACTTTTTCCTTAAACAAAATTTAGAGTGTTACAGTCAATTAGAAGATATTGTGGAGATACGTTATCTAAGCGGTAGCTCGGTTGTACTTTTTCGATGTAAGTGGTTCAACACCGATCCGAGGAAGAAACGATGTGTCACAAAAAATAACATAACTAGTATCAATGTCAATTCTGAATGGTTCAAATCTGATCTGTACATTCTTGCGACACAAGCAAAACAAGAGTTCTACATTGAAGACCCGTCTGAAAATCATAATTGTAGGGTTGTGGAAGATGTTAATCACCAAAAAATCTGGGATCATCCAAGTATCGATGAAGTTAACGACATTGACGTCATACACGATAATAACTCGTCTAACTTTGTGTTGTCGGCTAATTTGGATGATATAGCAGATATTGGCTTGGAAAGAGTTGGGCAATCAAGCTTAGTTGATGATATATGTACTATTCACGTTGCTGTCGGCTAATTTGGATGATATAGTAGATATTGGCTTGGAAAGAGTTGGGCAATCAATCTTAGTTGATGATATATGTAATATTCGCGTTGCGGACGATACAAATTTCATTAACGATGAAGATGAGGAAGCTGATATAGAGCATTTAGATAATAATATAGATTCAGATAATGATGATGTAGATGTAGATGGATACTTTTCTAGTGATGAGTCTGATTGATTTTTTGTATGCGTAAAGGTTACTTATTTGTATGAATATTCAATCGCTTTTGGATGCATTTCACTTGATTTGTATTAATATAATAAACTAGTCTTGTGTATATGATCTAGTGTTTTCTTTTAATGATTTCTATGAACAAGACATTTTTTGGTAATCAAAGGTGGTTGTTATTTGGTTGTTACTTGGCATTATACTATGTGGATAGTTTATTTATTTTCGGTTGGCATTTCTGTCATGCATTCTCTTAAGCAAATCATATGGCGGCAGTTGCAAGAGGCCATGGTGGAGATGTTGGGGGTGATCCTCCTCCCGGCCCAAGGAGGATACCTACAGCATGCGAGCATAGTAATTTAGTTTTTAATAAATAGTCTTATAAATGAACATGACATGTAATATACTAATTTTTTGTTTTTCTTAAATCAATAGGTTCACGGAAAAGAGGTTGAGGTAGGTCCAGGGACCTCAAACTGATTCAAGCATATGATAACAACGGAAAAAGACCATTGCCCATCGAGTTTGACGTGTCAGAGGAAACCTATCAGCCTATCGGCGACAAAGATTCCCTATTCACAAGGTTCATAGGGAACTGGATAGGTAACAATATCCCGATGTACTATGTAAGTTGGGATTCTGTTCCGAAGAACAAGAAGATAGGGATGTTACCTTGGATTCAGGTAAATATATATTGTCATTTAATATTTTATAAATTCTGAAAATATATACTAATCATTTATTTATTTTTTATTTTGAAGCAATATTTTGACCTCACTCCTCATCGTGCTGGGCCTCATTGGGATCAAATTTCCAAAGGCATTGAGCGACTGTGTAGAGATCGATACAAGGATCGAAAAGCAAAACAGAAGAAACATTTTGTGGATAATGGTGGTTATGATGATGTCGAGAAAGCAAGAAAATATCCTCCACCTTCTATTAAGAAAGATGTCTGGGATGAGACAGTAGATTACTTTCTCGATCCCAAGAATAAAAACCGTGCCCAAACAAATGCAAAAAATAGGGCTAAAGCACGATTCCCAAGGCTTCACGACTCATCATCGTATGTTTCTACACGATATAAGCAGGTAAATAGATTTAATTTTAGAATATTTTGGTATATTATTGATGGTTCCATAATTTTACTAAAGTAATCATATATGTTTTTATTTTTTCACAGAAAAATCCGGTGACATAGGAATTGCCAAGTTGGATTGATAATTGGCGTAGAATGCACACTCGATCAGGGGAATGGGTCAACGACACTGCTCAGTCATATCATGTAAGTAATTATTTAACTTTAATTAATAAATTGTTGCATTTGCAATAATATTATTCATTATTATTTTTACAAAATTACACAGGAGATGATAATTGCAGAAAAAGAATCGTTAACGCAACAGCACGGGTCTGACTCCTCAACACCAATAAACGAGTCACAAATATTATCCAAAGTACTAGGAGAACATCGTGGACACAAAACGGGGCGAGGACGCAAGTTGAAGGGTGATTCTTCATCCTCTATATTTGACACCACGCCACCTCACCGATCGTTTACCGATGACCAGATACGAGATATGGTCTCGAACTTCAGTGCATTCGTTAGGCATAGTAATGAGACTCACACAGCTCTGGTTCAAGCAATTAGAAACATTAGCCCGGATGCCGTTGTTCCAGATATTCCTACTTTCTCTTTTACCATGCCAGTAGTGCCGCCGCCACCATCATCATCTCAACAAAACACCGATGAGGACACCGATGAGGATTTAGGGAATGATTAGATATTTATTATCATATTTATATTTGTAGGTCTTATTTTTAAACAATTAGAACTTTTTCGTGTTTATTATTGGTACTTTTATGCTTCAATGTTGATTTTAATTAGTACTTAAAATTGTGTTTTGTTTCCTTAAAAATCGTGTTTAGTATTGGCGTTTGGATGTTTCATTGTTGATTTTTCTTACTATTACGACCGTGTTTTTTTTTATAAATGTGCAAAAAATACCCGGAAAATACTAAAAATGACCTTTATAGCGACGATATATCGTCCTATTTAGCGACGACATTTAGTTGCTAATAGTACTATTGAAAAAATTAATTAATTAACTTATAGCGACGACATGTCGTTGATAATAGTAATTTTTTTAAAAATTAGTAATTACTTATAAGGACGATATGTGGTTGCTAAAAGTCATTTTAAAAAAAATAATTAATTTACTTTTAGCGACGATATATGGTTGCTAATAGTAATTTTTAAATAATTAGTTATTTTACTTATAGCGACGACATAAGGTCTCTATTAACTTAATTACGCAATTTAATCAAAATCACTTGTAGCAACTAGGTTACGTCGCAATAAAACTCCAAGTCGTCGCAATAAATCGTCGTCGTTATAGCCAACCCTTGTGGTCGCTATTGGTTTTTTTAGCAACCAACTTCTAGCTACCAGACTTTTAGCAACGACCGTCGTCGCTATATGTTTTCAGCGACGACAATTTGACATGTAGCGACGACAAAAGTCGTCTCTAAAACCGCTATTTCTTGTAGTACTCGACCTCTAAATGAGTGTCACCACAAAAGCCACAAGTCCCCCTATCTGGCTCACCATGGGCACCACCGCAAGACTTAGCTCCGTATACGGCTCTGCAGAGCACCACCACAAGTTTACATAAAAACATGACTTGGGGACCACTCACTACGTAACACCCTCAAATTTGGTAGAGGCAACTAATTAAAACTTTCGATATAACATCAGAACAAGGAACAAAACTTCCTCCTACAGTTCAAAACTCCGAATACTTCGAGATAAAATTTTTATAACTAACCTCAACAAATATAAACTCCAATAATATACAAAGACTAAACCGAAGTCGGGTACCCCAAACACAAGTTGTTTTTCCCAAAACAAATGCGGAAGACTACAACAAGCTAAGCACTCCTCGATCACGCAACTAGCACTCCTCTCTTCACGGTGTTACTAGGACTAACCCGAACGGAACCTGATGCACATGCCGACAAATGAAAAGGTTAGGCTAACGCCTAGTGAGTTCAAGAATTTTCAACACGAGTAAATATATCGTTAAAAAGGAAGAATGCAATTTAAATCATAACCTTTCAAAATGATATGCTTTAAGTATGAAAACGACTCGTTTTCCAATAATATGCATTTAAGCGCAGAAAAAACCAATATAAACAGTTTCCATCCCAAACTATTTTAGGGACGAAGATCCCGATATAAAACGTTCTTTTGTAAATTAGTTTCAACCCAAAACTCACTCAAAACGTGAATAGAAATCGAACCCCCAATCTTTAAAACACAGATAAAACTATATTTCTCGAAACACCCAAAACACGGGTAGGGCATAATACTCAACCCATAAATCATGAATAAAATCCACATATATATAAAACGTCACCGAAAACATAGATAATAAAATAATACAATTTAATACCCAAATAACACCTTCCGGTGATGAGGGAGACCCAATTCCGTTGTACGTGGCGAAACACAAAGTTAAGCCACGTAGCCACGTTGTCGAACTTCACCTCAGATTGTAACTGTATTGTCTGCTCTGCCGAGCTACACCTTCAGTCGGACTGTATTTCAAGTCCCCAAAAACACCCTATCCCCTATTTCCTGCTCCGTCGAGCTTCACCTCAAGAATACATGATCTTAGTGTATGTTCGTTCTCTAGTGGAGTTTCATCCTCAGGGTACTCATTCGACCCCTAGTGCGTACTCTCTAGCATTCAAGATAGGAGCCTCAGCTTCTTACTTGATAACTCATGATGTCTAATCCTCATGCACAAGAATTAGAACATCAAATCACAAAACCCATGGTCCTGAAGTACAACCCATAAAGGTTCCTCTTCGTAAAACGACCGGGACAACAACAATGCCTACTCGGCATAATTCCCAAGGTGAGAATATCAATACTCCTCACCCTTAAATATGACTGACTTACATGCCTATGGATCCAATGCATTACAGTCCAAACACATAACTCCAAATGAACGACACACGCACTCAAAACATGGAATCTCCAATATAAGATGCAATAAATGCAACTCACACCATAATACCGCATTAAGTTATTAAAGTCGGACAAATGTCCTCATGACCCGACACAGACGAAAACTGAACCATAAGCTCAACCGATCAAATGACCATATGCTAAAATCCATGAAATGAAATAAAACGCGATCAACCAATGTTTATGCAAACACATGCTCCGAAATACATGAATAACTCCAACACAATTTAGATTGGGATAATTTATCTTCCAAATGAGTCTATAGCATTTATTATTTCAAAAAACGTCTCATGACGCAAAATCAACCATTTCTTCAAAACACACACTAAATGTACATTTATACTCAAAATATCTATTTCCACAAAAGAATTCATTAAAACACAAATACTTGTGATTTATTTGTCAAACTGCCCAAAATCCTCAATGTGGGTGTTTTACAAAGTCTATAAAGTTAAACACTTCAAATAATCCAAACTCATCAAATAACTCAACGGTTGATAATTTCATGTAAAACATATAAACATTTAAAATTTGACATTTTGGCATGTACACCATTTTCACAAATCAACTTGAACTCACCTTGCTAGATTTAGGTTAAATCTAGATTTTACCCCAACTCGAGCTTCCTTGAAGAAACTTGAATCCACAAGCCAAATCTTCCAAAAACCTAGATCCATAAGTTTCCCACCATAAATATCCATCTTCAAAAATTTAGAATAGTTCCCCAAACATTTTATATCAAAATCTCCATTTTGGCCAAAACCCTAATTTTGACCCAAATTCTCCAAAATCATCCAAATCAAAATTGGGGAAATATAATACTAGGAAATCATCAATTAAGTGTTTATAACCCATAAAAAGCTTAGAAATGAAGGGCATGAACTTACCACTTAGGTTTTAGGCAAAACCTAATAAACCCCAAAAATCTCTAGTGTTGGAGGTGAGAATTTAATCTTGCATCAAGAGAGGAAGTCATTAACATAATATAGAGAGGGAACACTTTGATCTTCATGGGAAAGCCCCAAAATCGGTTAGGGTTCATAGAAGAAGGTGGAGGAACATTTTGGGAGAGAAAGGGAAGAGGATGGAAATGAGAAATGAAAGAAATGACTGAAAATCATATTTTTAACACTCTGGTACCTACAGGCTATTGTGATGGCTATAGTGACATTGTCACAATCGCTGTCACTATAGCCAAGAGTGTACCGAGAGGTTTTTGGCTTCTAGTGATTGTGACGGATATAGTGACATTGTCACAATCGTTGTCACAATAGCCAAGAGTGTACCAAGAGGTTTTTGGCTTTTGGCGATTGTGACGGCTATAGTGACATTGTCACAATCGCTGTCACAATAGCCAAGAATGTATCGAATGCTGATTTGGCCATAACTTCTTTGTTTTAACTTCATTTTCGCTCCGAAAAGGCTTGTTGGATTCGTATTTGAATTCTCCATGCAACAAGAATAAAAAAATCTAGGATTCGCTCCAAAATCCTATTTCCTCAATTTCTCTTGAAAGATCCATTTCCACATCGATTTTAAATAGTACTTGCCCAAAAATTACGGGTGTTACACAATTGTCTTAATTACATGGCACATTCGTTGGGACGACCAACCACTTGGTAATATCCGTTGATATTGTGACATATGTCACAACTGCATGGAACTATAGCTAGGACTACCACACTTTTAGTACCATTGGTGCTATTGTGACAGATGTCACAACCACATGACACTATAGCTGAGACGACCATACTCTTAGTACAATTGGTGCTATTGTGACAAATGTCACAACCACATGGCATTATAGCCGAGACGATCATACTCTTAGTACCATTGGTGCTATTGTAACAAATGTCACAACCACATGGCACTACAGTCGAGACGACCATATGTGGTTCTTCCTTTACCGATTCATCCAGATCAACACTTTTCTTCAAGTGGGATAAAATTCAGGGTGTTACACACTAGATTTCAAACATGGACATCAAAACTCCATGATGAATAAACAGACTGATGACACGGGCATCGAGTTCAACCACCCACGATCTATACCTCGACCCCTTAGCTAAAGGCTACACGGTTATCGAATTCAATCACCCACGATCTATACCTCGAATTCCCGCTAACCATAAATATTTCCAGTCTCAAAACAGGGATAAAGATCCCAATTTAAACCAACTGACCGACTCATATGCCTATGGATCCAATGCATTACAGTCTAAAACATCACATGACTCAAATGAATGACTAACGCTCTCAAACATGTAATTTCCACCAAAACACAATTAATATGCATCGTAAAACCAAAGCTCCTCATCGAGCCAATAAATATGGGCAAATGCCCCAAGACTCCTTTGAGTCACAACCGAACCAAAGCTCCACAAATTAATTAACCATTGGTCAAAAGTCATAAAATGAAATAAACACAATTGTCCCACGTTTATGCAAACACACACTCCAAAATACTTGAATAAACTCCATCACGAATTTCGACCGAGACAAGTCATTTTCAAAATAAGTTTATACCAACTATCCTTTAAAAACGTCTCATAATACAAAATCAAGCATTTCCACAAAACACACACTAAAAGTGCATTTATACTCAAAAGATCTCATTTCATAAAATAAACCATTAAAATATCAATACTCAAGATTTAAAATGCCCAAAATCCCAAATGTGGGTGTTTTACAAAGTTTATAGAGTTAAACACTTCAAACCGGGGTATGGGATATCGGCTCGATATGTCACATCTAGGGGAGGCACGACCCGGGATAGGCGGTTAGTTCTTTGTGAACCTACACGCCATGGGAATGCCTGTGACATGGCAGGTCCCTACCTAACGGAGTGGAGTTGAGAGATCTCAATGGGTTGCATATGTGTTGCATGTCATTATCTATTTGGAATTTATATGGTTAAGGTGTGTGATTGCATACAAACCGTGAACTCACTAAGCTATTTAGCTAACTATAGTATACATCTCAGGAGCAGGAGGTTCTGGAATCGATAAAGGCAAGGGACTCGTCTAGGATTCGATGCTTTATTTGTTTTGGTGTAACTTAATTCGGTTGGGCTGGTTTTAGTTACTCGGTATGGGACGGGTTAACTTTTAAGATTGTTTTATTACGATGTTTAGACTTCCGCTGTTATTGGAGTATTTATATTTGGGATATTTAATGATGTATTTTTGGGAGACGTAACATTTCATTTGGCGAAAAAATGGGGTGTTACGGGTGTGGGCCCTAACGCATTGTCACGAGTGTGTGTGACCTTAGCGTGTGCCATCTACATGAGTTGTACGTGCATGTTGTTTTAAAATTGTGAATTGTTTATAATTGTTTATAAACCTATTTCGAAGGACAATTGTGGTGTAATGTTTGATACATGAGGGAACTCACTAGACCGTCGGTCTAACCCTCGCTTTTTGTAAAACTGAAAACCATTTTCAGGTAAGCGTATGGGTGAAAGTTCGAGCAAGGGTAAAGGGAAGGTGTGAGATCGATGCCTAGTTGTTTAGAAGGAAGCTCTGTAGCTTCACATTTAGACTTTCCGGATTAATTGCATTTAAACTCTCAGTTGTGAATTGGTTGTTTCCGCAAAGCTCAGATGAGTAATCGTATGTCATGACTAGATGTTTTGGGCCGTTTTGGCAAATTGTTTATTTATGTTATGCTTGTTTTGGTGAGTTGTGTTGTTACAATAAATGTTAAAATGATGAGTGTCTCTACCAAAGGAACAAAGGCATAAAATAACCCTTTTAAAGTGTTAAGCGTATATTTGCATAGATTAGAACAAATGAAAGATAGGGGTGAAGTGAAGTACCATACAGTCCTATGTAAGTACATTGAAGCATTATCGATGTGCTAATGTCATATGGGAACCCGAAGATGAAATGAGAAGGTGATACTTGAATGTTTGACTAGACTAAGATTTTGGGGATGAAATTTCTTGTTAGAGGAGGAGAATTATAACATCCTGAAAATTGAAAAAAAGAAAAAGAAATTATATTCGGTGTATTTGGAGACAGTGAGTTATAAAACAATATTTTGGATTGTGGATATGTACTTGAGATGTTAAAATTAAATTTTCAAATATCAAGTATTTAAGAAAAAAATACAAGTCTTGTCGTGAAATTTTTATATTTGAAACTTTGTGGCAAAATGTGAATTATGAAAAATGAGATTTGCAAATAAACAACTTCTCCTAAAGACACCGTCTTCTTCTAAAGTCAAGCAAGAATCAGAGTGCCAATGTTTTCAAATTCTTTAGGTCGGTCTTAGTCGGCGCCTGGACGGGTTTAGTCCAAAGGGTTGGGCTGGGTCGCCGCGGATTAGTCGGTGCTGCCCTTGGATGCCCGGATACCGCGGGAACGTATGTGTGTTAACTGTCGTTCAAAAAAAAGAGGAAGAAATTGAAGAAATTTTGGTATAAACAATAATTTATCTTCATCCCATTACATATTTTTTTAGCATCAAATAGAATACTTCAAGTATATTTAAGAGTAAATTGCAATTTTAGTCCTTGTGGTTTGTTGTTTTTCCCATTTTTTGGTCCCCATAAAATTTTTATCGCAAGAAAAACCCTGTGCTATGCCAAAGTGCTCGATTTTTGTCCCTGAGGAGTAACACCGTTAAGTTGCCTCCGTTAAAACCACTCATTTGACTTGCACATAAGGACATATTGGTCTTTTTACAAACAACAAACCACAAGGACCAAAAATGCAATGTACTCTTTTATTATTATACCATTTATTTAAAACATAATAATTATATTATATTATTATATAATTAATAAATAACTATCACTTGATTAAAAAATAACTTATTTAATAAAATGACAAATTTTTAATTAATTAATAATTTGTTTACGTTTCGTCAACTAAAATTATAATAAAATAATTTATATTTTCGTTTTTACTAAATTTCATTTTTAATAGAAAATAAATTATCCAATAAACACAAATTAAAAATATGAAATTTTTTATAAGAATTATGTTAGGAATATTGAGAAATATGATCGATCAAAAAAACACATAAATGGGTTAAAGATCCCTTATATAATATTTTTATTATATAATTAATGTTGATCTCAAAAATAGAAAATCTATTCAAATTGAATGCGATTCTTTTTTAAATATTTTGAATTTTGATACTTCACTTTAAATATATTTTGAATAATCTATTAGAGTTGCTTCAAATGTTTTTTTTTTTTTTGTCGCCCCTCATCTCTGAAACATCCCTAATGAAATGCATATGATTTAATCTTTTGTAACATTATTTTAATAATTGTAGGGCAATTTATTTAAAAAATTTAAAGAAAGTCGAGTCCAATAAGAAGTAAATTTAGTTATAATTATTCTTTTTTAAGGTTATTTTATATATCGTTTTAATATACTCTAGATTTATTATGTTATATGTTATTTTTTATATAAATAATAAAAAACCGTATGTCTTTAATTTAATTTTAATGAATATTTATTTAAATCAAATGATAATTATTTATTAATTATATACTATAATTATTATGTTTTAAATAAATAGTATCATAATAAAAGACAATATTTTTTTTGTTATAATAACCTTATAAATTATAATAATATGTGTTATTTAAATTAATTTTCCGTGTTTTTTTTAAATTCATTGTATTGTAATATATATCGTCAAATATATTTTTATTTTAAATATGCTATTGTGTTTAGTTTGAAATATGAAAACGAAATTTGTTATTATAAGTTAATATAAATATAATTTATAATCTAATATTAATAAATATTAATTAAATAAATTAAATTATATAGATATCAAACTTGAAGGAAAATTATGTAATAAAAATAGTTCAACATCAAAGGGTGTAAATGAATAATAAAGCATGCAAGTTGGCGATATGTAGCACCCCGAACTTTGAGTAAGAGTCCTTCCTTTATCGTTTCTCATTCTGGGATATTGTTACTTGCCTTTTTGGTTTATTTTATGTATGACATCTCTTTAGAATGCCTACCAAAGGATTAGGGTCGAATCGAAGCAAAGAATTGGAGTTTTCGGATCCCGATACCTAAATAGCGACTATGCCTGGTGATAGTGCCAGTGGCATAGTCGCCCATGTCACCCTCGCAGGGAGGTCGTGGGTCTCGGTACAGGTATCGCGATTATGCCCAACGATAGTGCCCGTAGTATAGTCGCCAAGGCAATATCGCGTCCAAGGAGTGGGCCACGGTACAATCCGGACGAGAGTGCCCCGCGATTGTGTTGTGGCACTGTCGCTAAGGCATAGTCGCCGTCAGGCCTAAGCCTATATATGTGAATAAGAAAAAAACGAGATTTTTTTTCATTGAATAACTCTTTCTATTGGGAAATAGAGAGGTGGATCACTAGCTAATTAGTACAGATCTGTTTTTGTGAGGATCCCATTCTTTCTCTAAAAGTTCACCTATGTCTCTATATCTGGCGATTTTCCTCCTCCCATCACCATCTTTCTTCATTAAATCCTAACCTTAAGACCTCAAATGGAGTTATTGTTAACCTAGAGTGGTATCACCATTTATTGCAAGAGTTAGAGGCTTCCAAGTTTCAAGTCCTCTCTCTAGGGTTTCACCAAATCCTTCCAAACCCTTTTTAAATCATTTGATGATTTGTAATTTGAGGTCATTTTAGCGACCTAGAAGTATATTGTTGGTGGATTCAAATTGTGGTAAAGGTAACATTCTTTTCTTCACCTAAGAAATTAGGGTTTTATGGTCCTCTTTTCTTTTCCATTGTTGAATCTTGGTTTAACCTAGAAATGTTTGTAGCTAAGGTTTGTGGTGGAAAACTTAGTGCTAGTGGAAGAATCAAAATCTCATCTAAGGAACTCAAGTTGTGGGTAAAACCTAGATTTAGTTTAAATCTAGCAAGGTGAGTTTTAATTGTTTTACAAAACCATATGCATGTCAAAATATAAATGTTTTGGATTTTTAAACATACAATTATGTGCTCACTTCATATTTAATGGGTTTTGATTTTGGTATTCTTAAGCATATTTGGTGTTAAATGTTTATAAATGATTCACAATATGATATTGGACAGTTTGGCCACCAAAAAAAATGTTGATCCACTAGTAAGTATTTTATTAGATGCTTGTAGGATTGAGCAACTCATTTAATTTGTTTTCTAACATGTGCAAAATGGGTTAAAGTGGTTTTAAATGAAAAGATTTTAAGAGTCGGAATCTTATGGACCAATATTTGGTTATGGTTCATTTTTGGGGGATTTTGTCCAAACTTACGAGTTTTGGGTGTTGAGACTTTAAGCCCATTTGGCTTTAAAAGTGTAAGTTATTGGAATGGTCACTCTTTGACCTTAATTATATTTTAGAAAATGATAACTTTATGGATTAGGCCTTTGGCCAATTATTTTTGGAGAAAATACCCGTTTCGGGAAAGTTGTACATCGACGTATGTTGCCATATTGGCTTTTATTTAATTGCCAAACATTTTATGGTTCTTCATGGCATAACTTATACTCTAAAGAGTTTTGGGACGTTGTCCAGTTTAAATGGCTCAATATGGAGCATTTTGTGGAAAAGCAATTATTGCACAAATGTTGGTTATTACATGTTTTGAATGCATTAGTCCATTCATTTGGAGTCATGTAATGTTTAAACTGTAATGCAATGGATCCATAGGCATAGGAGTCGTCTTGTTCATCATGGAGTTTTGATGTCCATGTTTAAGTCTAGTGAGTGGTCCATCAGTCATGTATTTATGTAAGTTTGTGGTGGTGCTTTTGGAGAGTCGTATATGAAGCTAAGTTTTGCGGTGGTGCCCATGGTGAGCCGGATACGGGGACTTGTGATGTTTGTACTCATCTAGAGATCGAGTAGGCACTAGGGTCAGTTGGTGTATCTTGTGGTGGTTGCTTAGAGAAGTCGTATACGGGGATCCATGACTCGAGGTGAAACCCGAGAACATTGATAAGTGGCTTAACTTTGTGTGTCCACCACATTCGATGGAATCGGGTCTCCCCCGTCACCGAAAGGTATCTTCGGGTATTCCCTTACCCATACTTTCGGTGTTGAAACATACTTCTTTGTTTTTACAAATAATACTTTGGTGAAATACCTCGTGGGTGCGTTTGGGGAAATTTAGATGTTGAATAATTATTTAAAAATGGGTGTTTGGTGTGGGAAGTAATATTATTTGTAAATGAAGCCTTTCCATAACTTATAATTCAGGCAACCGTATTTTGAGTAATAATCGTTTTAAACGTTTTATAATTTATGTGATAAAAACTGCTTTAACTCACTAGGTGTTAAGCCTAACACTTTTTTCTTTTCGACATGCATATCAGGTCTTAGATGGATCTGAGTGGCGAGTGGAGCTTGGTAGAAGTTCCGGTAGGATGACTTTAGAGACATCATCCGGTTTTGAGAAGATAGCAGATTTAGTGGTTTTAGTAGCACCCGATTGACTTCTTCCCCGTTTGTGGGACTAGATTGTTCCGTTAGAACTCTGATACTTGTTGTAGTGTTTTTTCCTTTGTAAGCTTTTAAATATTTGTTGTTTTGAACTATGTATTTAAGGGATTTTGGAAGTTTTAATTTATCTGTTATTTTCGAATTTTAGGAGTGTTACATGATATATTACTCACAACATCAAAATGGTGTAAGAATTACTTATGAGTAACAATGTAAAAAATAGATTTTGTTTGGAGATGTTCCAAATAAGTCTTAGGTTATGTATGTTATATGATTACTGCTTAGTATACAGATCTGGACAACTTTCAAAATTACCACCAAATAAATTACTCACATGTTTGGATTTTTACTTAATGAGTAATAACTTTAACCTATGAAAATTATTTATTTTTACTTAGTTTTTAAGTAATGGTTGAAATTACTAATAAATTCAATAACAATTAAACTGCTACATATTTATCCAGATAAATCGCACAATGAAAATATATTGACCCATCACAAAAATAATCATTTTCCATAAATATTCATTATAGTTTTATCAATAAAAAATATTATGGTAAATAACCTTTTAATTAATGCATGGTCAATAACCAATACATAATAACATCCCATGAGAATCTCCCCTTAATGTGACTAATTATAGCTAATGGCACATTTGCTAGAACAAGAATCCACACATCTTCCCATACTTTCTTTTTCTGCAAAACAAAATTCAAAAACATTGATGAGTATAAACGTAAGGTGTTTATCGGTTGAAATTAAATGGATTTAAGTGTATTCGATCTAATTTAATCATTTATTGGATATTAGATTTTATCATCTAATCCAATCCATTTAACAGTGGATAACCAATCTAATCCAGTGGATGATTGGTACGAATTGGTTTCATTTATTGGATATTATTATTGGTTATCCATTGAATTGGGTACCAATATTTTGATCCAATTAATCCATCATTTTCATCCATTATTCATATATTTTTCTAATTTCTTAAAGAACACAAGATACAAATATCAACTAAATTAATATCGTAAGATGTAATTAATTAGATGGTGGTTGGATGTGTAAAATCGGATGATTTTTTGTACACCTATACTTATGACAATCACATCCCCTTTTCAACATCACAATAAATCAAATTGAACAAAAGAAACCCTAATTTCAATTTTTAAAAGTACCCTATATTTAAATTTGGGATAGATAAATAGAATGATAGAATTCATACCAGAACTATGCGATTTACTGATGTGAGAACACAAAGAAGTGGCACAGCCAAGCTTGCAATAGCCAAGATTTTGTGTGTTTCCATCCGTAGTCATTGCCATTGTTGTAGATGGTGTATCAAGGCATTGTTTGAGGCACTGCGAGGTACATGTGCAAATATTTTTAGGTTCAATCACACAAAAAAAGTAGCATTTGCCATAGCAGGTAACGAAAGGAACTCCAAAGCTCCCAACACCAGCACCGCCACCGGCATCTTGCCCTACCACCATCCCCATAATTGTTGTCATCACCACCACCATCATCATTGCCTTCTTGCCCTCCATTTTCTCTTTTCTTGTGTTGTGTTTGATCTCTCAATCTTTCTCTTGGTTATATAGAGGAGAAAATGTATATTTCTTAAATGATTTTGAGAAATGGGTTGGATCCCACTTTTATTAATAAAAGAATTACTATAAAAGCATGTTTGTATATTGTTTTATATTGTATTTGATATCTATTAATATAAAATTATACTATTATATTGACCTTGTAACTGTAATATATTTTCATAAACAAAAATGTATACAAAAGTGATTAAAGATATTACCTAATGCCATTTATTTTTTAATAAAAATTTAATTTGGTTTTTTTAAGAAAAATATTTATTTTTAATTTGAAAGTATTTTATTAAATACAGAAAAATTATATTGACTTAATCCATTGAATGTATTTATTATCATATTAAATACACATTAAAAAAAGACAAATATGGTAGAAAATAATTTATCAAAAATTAAATACAATAATTATAAATACAATGATGAGTTAAATTGAGACGAAAATGAGGCAAAAATAGTGGAAATCTATATTTTTTTCTCATAAAATTATACTATTTATATTTGAAAAAGATCAAACAAATATTTGATTTGACATAAATTGTTCAAATAACTATAACTTTTTTTAACAAGTATATGAGCTAAAATCAGAGTTACATGAATTATATCCATAGGGACGAAAAAAAGCAATGAATTGTAATCCACATGAACGAAAACCATAATTTTGAAAGTAAAGAGACGAAAAAATAGCTTTTTTCAACAAAGCACATGAACAAAAAACGTATTTACTCTTTTTATTTTTCATAACAAAAAAATGCAATCGAATTCACCAAACACTCTCCCTACCATTTTCTAGCCAATTGTTATGCAACTCATTCTTTAATTTCATCATTTTAAGAGGTCGTTTGTTTGATTTTTCATTAAGTCCTATATTGATAAAATTGTCTGTGTTGATTAATCTGTCTATATAGAATTGAAAGATTTTTGTTTGCGAAAGTTTTTCATAAATGAAAGGAGTGTGTTTTTTAATTGGGAGAGTTAGATTCAGAAAAAACTTAGCTTTTTGCATAAAGTTTCCCCCTAGAAGCTTACTGAATAAGCCACTTAATATTTCATAAAGTCATTATCAAACAGTCATGTATAACTGACCGAATAAGTTGTGAGTCTCCTTACACTCATTAAACTGCTAACAAACAGACTCTAAGACATGAATCCATTATACATGGAATCAAACCGGTATTAATTAATTTCAATGTTTCCACATTACATGATAACCACTTAAAATTACCTTTTATATAAAAGATTGTTAGAAGTGATCATTTTATAAAAAGTTTGTTTAAAAATTTATTGGCTATTAATTTTATTGAATATTTTAATAATATAATTAATGTTAGATTCTACAAAACAAATAAATTATTGGGATTTTAATGTAAAGATTTTTATGGAGATTTCGACTTTTTGTTTTTATATCTTAGAAAATACTAGAAGCGTACTCGCGCAATGCAGCGAGATACATCACGATTTTAATGTTTCATTTTATTTTATTTTTTGTCGATTTACAGTACGATTTTGGATGGTTTTGAGAAAGTGACAATGTTTTTCTTATAAATTTGTTTAATTTAGGCTTAATAATATAATGTTTTTTATATTAAAAAAAATTAAGTATTTTGTTAAAATTCAATGATTATCTTATATATTTTAATGACATCTAGAAAAAATAACCAATTACATATTTAATAATATAATTAAAAAAATTATAGTAATATAATATATTAATTAATAGTGATATATGAAAAGATCTGCATAAAAGAAAGGTCCTGCACATACCAAATTGGTGGATGTTAGAAGCATGTTGTAGTAATATGTATCTTGTACTTTGATACTTGTAAATTAAGAGATTTTAAAAATCTTGCATAAAATGATGGTACCTTGTGTCTAATAATTTGTATTTAAGAGTTTTTTATCCATGATTTATAATATAGTATAGATATAGATATAGAGAAATCGTTTAAAATACTTTAATTACACCAAATGGCAATCTATTATTTGTGATGATCTGGCACTGATTTTTTAGCAGTTTATTGAAAACCCTTATTATATTATAAATCATTTGGGAAAAAAATAATAAACCATCATATTTGACTTATTAATGTATAACATCCTAGCTAACATTCAAGTTTATAACTTCTTAAACCTTCATCTTTGAATTCTTTGAATTCTATAAAAACTAACTAATAAGAGCATCTCTAAACGGATTCTTTAAAATAGAGAAAAATAAAGTTTTGTTCTCTATTTTGCTCCAACAGATTATCTATATTGTTCTTTAAAATAATGAAAATAAGAAGAAACTCCAAGTTTAGAGAATTCTCTAGAACTTTTTTTTTTAACGGCAAATGAAATTTTATAAAAACCGAGCCTAGCAAGACGCTGGATTACATGATGCCCGAGAAACAGAGACGAGGATTACAACACCAAATTTCCCACCTAAAATCATTCCCCAAGCTGACTCTAATTTTACCCAAAGAAACAAGAAGAATTTGTCCTCATTCACAGCATCCCGATAATTCTCTAGAACTTGATGGGAAAAGAGAGAAATGGTTTTTTTTCATTCCCGACAATGGTATTGAATTATTATTATTTTATAGATAATTTTTTATAAAATGTAGTGGGTGATAAAGTTATAAAATAATTCAATGTTGAAATGTTGAACGTAGAGATTTTGTTGGAGTTGGATCACTGGATGCAATTTTTTATTAGATATTTTAACTTTTGGTTCTTTATTTTAAAGAAATTATAAAAAATATGTTGAAGATGCTCTAACCATGTTATGATACAGGAAAATATTAAGCCATACTAATATAACATAATATTCAATTATTGAAAAAATCACATCATTTGTGTTAAATATAAAATATTTAAAGTATAATTATATTTTGAATCAAACAAGCTATACTAAAAAACGATAATTTTATAATTTTAATTTGACATTTATATTGATATAATAATCTCAATTAGTGTTGCGAGAAAGAGGAATGAAGTTTTGAAAGTACAATTTTTTAGAGATACAACTAAGGACGTAAATGATGTAAGACATACGATAAGAAATATGCGTAGTATATATAAATGCTAAAATGATGAGTGTCTACTAGGGGAACAGAGGTATAAAATAACTCTTTTAAAGTGTTAAGCATATATTTGCATAGGTTAGAACAAGTGAAAAATAGGGGTGAAGTCAAGTACCCTGCGGTCCTATGTAGGTATATTGAAGCATTATCGAGGTGCTAATGTCGTATGGGAACCCGAAGATGAAATGAGAAGGTGATACTTGAATATTTGACTAGACTAAGATTCTGGAGACAAAATCTCTTGTTAGAGGGGGAGAATTTTAACATCCTGAAAACTGAAAAAAATAAATTATATTCGGTGTGATTGGAGATAAAACAATTTTTTGGATAGTGGATATATGTACTTGAGATGTTAAAATTAGATTTTCAAATATCAAGTATTTAAGAAAAAGTACAAGTCTTGTAGTGAAATTTTCATATTTGAAACTTTTGTGGCGAAATGTGAAATATGAAAGTTGAGATATCGAAATAAACAACTTCTTCTTCTAAAGTCAAGCAAAAATCCAAGAGTCAATGTTTTCAAATTAGGTTTTAAGACATTGTTGGTTAACAAGGTGAAGAAGAACTCGAACTAGGGTTTAGAACTTGAGTTTCAAGCTTCAATTAAAGGTATATTTCATATAATTAAGCTTCAATTCAAATATCTTGGGTTAGAATGCTATTTCGAGGAGTTGAGTATGTTGTTGCATCGTTCTGATTTCCAATTTGTTGTCTTCAACCTTAAGCCGTAGTGTAACCCATTTTAGGGTTCATAAGTTGAAATTGATATAAATAGGTAAAGAGATTTGATGTAATTAGTTTTGTTGGAACATTGAGATGGTACGCGGTATATCCAAGTTGAAAACTTTGATCCAAACATGCTTTTGAAAGGAGAATCAAAGTTTTAGTATAAATCAGTTGATGTTTTGAAAAGACAAATTGTTTCGATGTAAACTCAAAATTTGCTTGTTATATACAAAATTAAAGGTTGCAATGAAAGAAACATGTATACGGATGTTTCAAATACTAAACTAACATTTTTTATGCATTTAGGCGAATCTTCAAGGTTAGAGTTCATTCTAGTTTGGGTTGAACTAAAAGATGAAGTTTTGTGGTTTCTTTAAATTTTATGGAGGGTTTTTGATGTATGAACTATCTAGACATGTTTATAAAAGTTTAATGAACATGTTTGACGACCTTCACTTCAATAATAGTTGTATTTGAGAAAATGAGTATTTGATGGTAAGTTAGATTATGAGCAAATTTTATGTCAAAAACCAGTTTTACGCAATACCTTGAGTTCATACATGATGTTTTTGATATAATCTTGGGTAAAACCTTACTATGAATTATTTAGTTGGGAGTTCAATGTCGGAACTACATAGGTTGAAATAGGTTAAATATGTGTGGAGATGTATTTTGAAAGTATAACTTCAACCTTAAAGTGATTTAGTAGAATTATTGTTTTGGTTGTTGCTGGAAATTGTAATAATCGTTATAAATCACCCTTAACTCAGATTTAATCTTGTACTATCTTTCTAGAAAGTTTAGGATGTCTACTACAAATCACAAGAGACCATATGTTGTATACTTTAAAACTGTCAAAAATTAATTTGTATAGAACATGGTAGTTTTTAAACGGGAAACGATGATTTAGCTTCATGAATTTATGTGTGAGAAATTTGTACGTCCATATGGAATGATTCTTGATAGTATAAAATGATAGAAACATTATCTACAAGCTTGATGAGATTGGTTGTATTAATATGAAGGTCGTGTGTAAATTGTATAGGTAACAGGGCATGTGCACAAATCCTTCTCAAATCGGACTTAAACCAAACGGGCTAAGGTGGGGTCAAATATATTTTAACTGGATACACGTCAAACATATGTATTTTGTCATAACCATATTATGTTGTTTGTATTCAAATATGTGTAGTGAAAAATGCATGATTTAAACAGTGTTAGAAAGTGTGATTATTATATGTTTTATAAAAGTAAATTTGATGTATTAAAACTTGATGTTTACTGAAGAATGTTGGATTTGTTGTTATGAAAATATGTGATATGTGGGATTGTGAATGGATTTTGATAAAACACATAGAACGTGAGACGTTCATAGTTAGATACTTAAACTTGGGGTTGATAAATATATGAGATAAGTTGGATTATGTGGATACATATTGATTAAAAAAAACATATGATGTGTAACATTCACGGAAAATTGTCTAAAGTTGGGGGTTGGAACCAGATTAGGTGGTTATTAGGCATGGGACCCATGGGCCAAATACATATATAGACCTGGGATGTCATATTTATGTATATACACATACCTGGAAGGTCATACTTATGTATGTAGGCAGACTTAGGGTTTGTTTGTTGGTAGCTTAATGAGCTTAATGAGACTCACAACTTATTCACTCAGCTATATATGACTGTTTGGTAGTGGTTTAATGATATAGAAAGTGGTTTATTTAGTAAGATTTCAAGGGGGAGCTTTATGCAGAAAGCCAAGTTTTTCCAAACCAGTCCCTCTCATTAAAAAACACGTTCCTTCCATCTATGAAAAAACTCTCTCAAATAAAAACTTTCTAAATCTATACAGACAGATTAATCCACACAGACAACTTTATCCATACAAAACTTAATGGAAAACCAACCAAACAGCCCCTTAGTCACATGACATGCCTAAGTTAGCCAACGGTATTGATGAACTGCTTTGTCCTTCTTCATCGATCGGTTATAATAGGACTCCCATACCTATAGATCAATAATGTGATTGACGAGGAAGTAACTATCACGAAGAATCATGAGTCGAATATAGCATGAAGGAGTGATTTTATGTGAGACATGAACGTTATGTCTAGCCTAATTAGTGTTACTTGTTGGTACTTATATCCAGATGGGCGAACTTGATAATTATATGTGTTAGGTTATATTTCACGAATATGACACGAGTAACCACATTGTTTTGTTGATTTTTGGTGAAAAAATATATGATGATTTCCATATTACTTGTGTTTACAAATCATGAATTGTCTTGAAAATATGAACAGGTTATATGAATCAATCGAATTTTTGATTGAATGTTTTATGATGAAAACTTTTGAACTCATCATGCTTGAAGCCTGCTATTTTTTTTGTCGACATGTATCTCAAGATCTAGATTATGTATTATTGACCGTGTTAGTGGAAGTAATGATAGTGTTCGTGGAAGTAAGAGTTAGACAGATTTTTATCGAGTTTTCAAAGAAAAGATACATTGAAGTTTCAACCACGAGTTTTTAAGTTTTATTCTATTTAAATTCAAAATCTGACCTTTTTATTTAATAAAAAAATACTGAACTTTTATTTTTGATTTACAGTATAGTTTTGTGTGTACAACAATTTATTAATAAATGTTTGGTATAAATCTCATAAATATTTGAATTAATTTTATTAAACATTGCATTAATTACAATGTTGACTTATTAATCTTAATATAGAGGTGCAATAATAAATAGGTACTATTTCAAAATGTAACTGCTACAGTACCAACTGTAAGATTCTTTTGTGGGGACACCTTGTTTTTTTTCTAAATTTGTCCCTCAACTATTATCAACATTCACTTTCAGTCCCCAAACTCTTGATTTTGCATTAAGCATCTATAAACAAAAAACAATAAGTAAACTACAACTTTGGTCCTTGTGGTTTACACAAAACTACGAACACTTTGCTAAACTTTAGTAAGTACTCTAACGGTCACTATCGCTCGCATTTTACTTTGAAAATGGCCCCTCAAGTTAATTTTGTAAAAAGTTGTCATTTTAGTGAGAGACATTTTAGTCTTTTGACCTTTTTTGTCATTTTATTAAATATATTTTAATGTACACACGCTTTAAGCATGTTTACGACCCATTATGCACCCCACCTCACACCCATGTGCCTCCCGTCCTTTCACCTCTCCCTCTCCGACGACCCTTCTATGGTCATTTGCTCAAGTGGATATGTTTATTCGGTTATTCCCACACATACAAACACTGGTGTATGTTTGATTCACACACACATGTATCACAAACTGTTCATAAAATACACTTATACATATACAAATGTGCAAATCTAAGTACCCATATGTGGCATTCTTGGGTCCGAGGAAGCATCTCAAAATTCTAAAAACTTTGAACAGAGTGACCAAGAAAGCAGAGATGAAAGTCATAAACCGAACACAAATTTAGAAAGAAGCAGATGATGGATGGGAAGAATTAGACTTTGAAACAATAATTCATTATGTGTCATCCAGTGGGGATTCATCGGCCGCTAAGGATGAAAAACTAGAAACCGTTCCAAGAGATACATGAAAGCATGCAAAGAAAGATAATTCTAGCAGTTCATCCAATGCACAAAGAGTGAAATTTGAGATTTATTTATAAAATAACACTTCCAAGAAAATAATAAGATTTGTTAGGGCCTTCTAATGGCATAGGGACACATTCTGTTGAAAGCAACTTAAAGGGTGTGAATATATGTTCATCAAAAACTTTCATTAACACCTTCATCGTTGTCCTCTGAAGGAATGGATGACCAAACTTCTGAAGAGCCAACAATTAAACAAATGTGTCCAGAGGATGAGGACGACGAAATTCGAAATCGAGATTGAAGAAAGCATCGAAAGCGAGGAGGGGTTACCAAGGGTTAATGTAATACAATATATAGATATATTTCAAATTGTGATTTAATAGTAACTAAATAAAAAATATAATACAATAGATTCTTTTAATTCTTTAACAAAAGGTGAAGAAATAAGTTAAATGACGAAAATGCTCCTCATTTAATGGCATTTGTGTAACACCCTGGATTTTCATTATATATGTATCGTTGTAAATCTTGTGTATAACTCTTGTCGTTATCACCGTTATTAGTTTATCGTTCGAATGTGTGGTTTTCGGTGAAAATGTGAACTTCCAGTGAGTTTCGCGACTTGGAGTCACGGCATAAGTCGCGATGTCCACTGTTGATTATGGGTTTACGAGCTTTGCGACTTGCATGGGAGTGGTATTCGCGGCATTAGTCGCGAAAGCCTCTGTTGGTTTTAGGGTTTGAAGACACGGGCGAGTTATGCCGCGAATTGAGGTCGCGACATAACCCGCGAAAGACCCTGGCCGACTTAAGGGTTTCAGTTTCCAAATATGTCATTCTCTCAATCTCTAAGTCTCTCTCATCCTCTCTCTAGATATCTCTCTCTAAGTATATTTCTCTCTCTAGAGTTTGGTGGTTAATATCTAGTGTTTGATCCGAGGTTTCGGTGTAGAAAGCTTCGTCTTATCAAGAGGGTCGATATCTGGTTCTTCGGGTTTTCGTATAAACCTATTGGGTGAGTTCCTACTATCATTTTAAACTTTATACATATCAAAAGTTACCTTTTGGAACTCCTATAGATCTCAATGGTTTCAGATTTAAGTTTTCTACATATTTGATATAACTTGAGTTTTGGGAGATTTTAGGGTTCCCGATCATTTGTGTTTACTAAAATGATGGATCTTATCTTGTTGAAGTAAAATGGTGTTTTACTTGTACATTATGTGGATATGTGAAAAGAATGTTTAAGAACTCATTTTTAATGATTTTCATTCTTACGAGAAATTGAACTGGAAATGACTTTTTGTTTAAAAAATGTGTTTATACCATATGTTTATTTATGGTTGGTCACATATGTTGTTGTGACGAGTTTGTACCATTACTAGCGGATCTCTAGGTTTTGAGTCGACTGTATTGTTGGGATGTCATATTCCCCATTTTGTAGCTATGGATGCATATGATCCTCGGGGGCAACTTGGTACGGTTATGTGAGGCCGGATACTAACCATGGTTCATAGTGATCCTAGTGAAGGAGTATACATTGGTTTTGCTTGGGGCTCGATCTCACGTTGTAGCACGGACCTATGTGTTCCTATCATTGGATTCCAATTGTTTAGCTCAGAACTCGGATTTTGGCCTACTTTGTGTTACGCCACAATACTTGGTAAAATGTTTTATCGTTGGTCATTTGATGACATGTTTATAACGGAAAAGGCCGGTTGTGGCAAAGGTTTCAATTGTAAGATTTAATCTCTTTGGAAATATTATCTTATGATACAAATGTTTATATCTTTTGAGCTTTATAAACTGTATGTTCTCACCAGGCTTTAAGTCTGACACTTTTTCTCAAATGATATGTATAACAGGTTTCCCTTAGCGTTGGGATGCACTGGGTTTTGAGAGACGAGTTGGGTCTCGAGGCATATTGAGATGACTAAAGTGTTGATAGTTGAGCATTGTTAAGTCCCATTCTTTTGATGAGTTTTGGATTGTCAACTGATGTAATATAGATAGTTATATTTAGATTAGTCTGTTGATGAATTCTAAATCCGTACAGATTTTTTGTAAAGTCTTAAGGACTGATACACTTTTTGAGAAGTTTATAGCAATACAGATGTCATATTGCCTTATTTATGAAGTTTTAAATTACTCTGAATTTTAGGATGTTACAATTTGTACTAACTGTGTTAGTGTCATGGATCATTCTCAAAATAAAATGCAAACCTCAACGACAATTGTTGTACTTATTGAAGTTTAGGAACGTGAGTTGTAATTTTATGTAAGCGACATGGACCAAAATTGTAGTTTACTCAAAAAGAAATCAGTTTGCTAGTTTGATCGCTTTTACGGTACAATATCTAATTTGATGTATAATCTAATAATTTTTTTTATTGTACAAATATCATTTAATAAAAGACAAAAAATAAATTTGAAGTTGCTAATCTTAAGTAATAATTGTAAACAGACAAATAGTTAAAGACTTGTTGGAAATGTTCCATTTTTAGAAAGTTCAAAAAAAATATAATTTAAATTTCCTTTCGAAAATCAATTTTATTGAAACAACTTCTTATATGTTTTCAAAATACGATTATTACAATCTCAAAAAACAATATAAAGATCAAAATTATATCTACTCACATTTAGGTTCCCTCTTGATAAAAATATATCTTCATTTACACATTAATAAAGCATATATCACAAAAGAAGATGATTGCGTCAATATTTATATCAAACAAAATCAAACCAAACTAAACAAACCTGGTATATTTTACTCAGAAGTAGGATCTAGAAAGATAAAATGTACTTAGGCATATTATATAATCCAAAAAATAGAGCAGTTGTTTTAATGAAGACTCTCAACTTGTAAGAAGTATGTCAAAAGAGAGAAATGGACCGTTTACTAAACCTTACTCGGTAAGTGCTTACTAGACTACTTACCTTACCGAATGTACATGACAAGGACCCAAAATCTTACCCGGTAAGCGCGATGGCAAGGACCGGGAATCTTACCCGTTAAGTGACAGTGATGACTCTTACCTAGTTAGTGCTTGTCAGATAAATCATTGCATACGATGCAGTTTTGATCAACTACAATTTTATCCAATAAGGTAAATGAGAGTGTAGACTCTCATCAGTCGGTTGGGTAAACGGACCCAAAGTCAATGCATATTAACTTTTTCAAATACAAATCCCTTAAAACAGGATTTTTAGATATTAAGTACAAGGACTGAATATACCAATAGAAAAACTCGAAGGGCTTCAAGTGTAATACCTCAAGTTTCCCCATCATCATCTTCTTCGGTAAAAACCCTGTAGACACGGGTAACTCCGCACGTGTGACTTCTCTCCTCAGTTTCAGACATCTTTCACTCACTCTCACACGCAAAAACTCCATTGCATACTGGTAGTCTGGTCTTCTTCTTCAAACGCAGAAGAAGTGGCGCACAAACACACAGTTGTTGCTATTTTCATCACTCACAATCACAAAGTCGCGAGCTGCTGGAGAAGTGGCGATTTCACCGTTTTCTGCTTCTCGAAATGACACACGATTGATGTTCATCCATCGATCTGTATAAGAAAATTTCAAATTACGCTGATTAAGCAGGCATTACTTGAGAAGATCTACTTGCTCGGCTTCAGAGATCAGTTCCTCGATCTGTCTGAAATTTTCAACGGACAATTAAATCAATATATTTACAGCAAATAAGAAAGGTTTTGTGTTTATTGCTTGTTGGTTTCTTTATTGAATTGTATGTTCTGCTTAGCATATAATATGGATTTGTTCTTCATGACTCGAATGCGAGGTTTCAACCAGCGATTGACTGCGTCATTGCTCCAAGCGCAAAGATGATTCAAATGCGAGTTGATCATTAGTCAACTCCAATTCTGTTGCCGATGAAAACAGAGGCAAAGGAATTTACGTTTTGTGTGAAACATTGATATATTGTGTTCATTTCATTAGTATTTTATGAATATTGCAGATTTGATATGCTATGCTGCAGTTAATAACTTATAAGTTGTATGTCTAAGAGAACTGAATCTGCAATCAAGTGTTGCCTAACCTTGGTTAAAAGTTAATTAAATTTTTATCTATGCATCTTCTTGAAGCATAAATTTACTGAAAGTTCATTTATGCTTGTGCTCTTCAAGTGTCATGTATCTTTCTTGCGTCAAATAACCTGAAACAATGTGTATTCAATTGTGTAGGATGCAACTCTAGGATCTGTGTAAGAGTGATTTTTCGGAGCTCTTCAATTGTGCTGAAGCTTAAATATCAAAAATGTTAGATATACACTATCCTAGTCTTAGGAATGATGTGTTATGATCTTATGCGGGTTGAAATCAGTTGAAAGGGAATATGGATGAATATCAAAGAAGCTCAGGGAGACAAGCATCACGCCCCGTCTTGAAATCCATATTATCGGGTAAATCAACATCTAGAGGTTCTCCTTCATATAAAAGATTAAACTCTAGTCGGACCCCTAGAAGGGATGGGAGAACTGGTGGATTTGGTACTAATTGTTTCAGAAGCAATCGGATAGTGCTTTGGTTGCTTTTGATCACTCTTTGGGCTTATGCTGGATTTTATGTCCAATCAAGGTGGGCTCATGGTGACAATAAGGAAGGGATTTTTGGGGGAATTGATGAAAGTGATGAAAGTTCTGAGGTTGAGCAAGTTCATAGGAGGGACTTGAGTGCGAGTAATGATTCATTGACAGTTGAGATTGGGATCGATGGCAATCAGACTCATGTGAAGAAGATGGATTTGGTCTTGGCCAAGAATGGCACTGGTGATGTATCCCGCAGCGTTGTAGCTATAAAGAAACGAAGCAAAAGATCACGGCGTAGTTCTCGTAGAAAACGTGGTAATCAGAAAAAGGCTTCGGAAACTGAGAGCAATAATAATGAAGTCCAGGAAGAAGAAATTCCTAAAACGAATGCTACTTATGGGATGCTAGTTGGTCCATTTGGTTCAGTAGAGGACACAGTTTTAGAATGGAGTCCTGAGAAGCGATCAGGAACCTGTGATAGGAAGAGTCAGTTTGCTCGTCTTGTTTGGTCGCGAAAATTCGTTCTTATATTCCACGAGCTTTCAATGACTGGAGCTCCACTTTCAATGATGGAGTTGGCAACGGAGCTTTTGAGCTGTGGAGCCACAGTTTCTGTAGTTGCTCTTAGCAGAAGGGGTGGATTGCTGCCAGAGCTTGCTAGAAAAAAGATCAAGGTTCTAGAGGACAAAGATAGGCTCAGCTTCAAAACTGCCATGAAGGCAGATCTTGTCATAGCAGGTTCAGCAGTCTGCGCATCATGGATTGGTGAGTTCTTTTTTCATTTATTTCATAAACTCGCCGGCCAGGAAATCTTAAAGTTGTGCAGATAGTAAAAGAACTGATCTGCTTTGTAGCTTGTTGCTCAATTTGACTGCATGAAGCATGAATTCTGCAAGGAATTAAATATCTTCCACAACCACACTTTTGTGCTAATAAGGACCTTAGTATTGATGATTAAAGGTTTTAGACTTTAGTGAAATGCATATATTCCTTTCCTTAGCATTACCTCCAAACAAGATGATCCCTTCAGATCTTGGTCCATGCTCTCTGCTTCCCCCTAGTCCACAATGCACATTAGTTTATTTTCATAACTGAACAACAAATGTGTACACAACATAAGACAATTCGTAATTTCTTATCTTCATCCGGATGTTTCTAAGCCAAAAGTCTTGGTTATTCAAAATGTAAAATAGAGTTACCTGAGTTTAAGATTGGAAATTCTTTTGTATGCATTTATGATTTATGTGGTTCCAGTAATTTGATGACAACCAGTTAAATGATCACAGAACAATATTTTGACCACTCTGTGGCTGGAACACGTCACCTTGTTTGGTGGATCATGGAGAACCGACGGGAGTACTTTGATCGTTCTAAGCTTGTTCTTAATCGTGTAAAAATGCTGGCATTCCTTTCTGAATCTCAGTCTAAGCAATGGCTGGCTTGGTGCAAAGAGGAAAATATTCAGTTTAAGTCTGCACCCTCTCTGGTTCCGCTATCTGTTAATGATGAACTGGCTTTTGTAGCTGGCATATCTTGTTCACTAAATACTCCTGCATTCAACACTGAGAAGATGCTGGAAAAACGGCTGTTGTTACGGAAATCAGTCAGAGAAGAGATGGGATTGAAAGATAGTGATATGCTCGTGATGGCATTAAGCAGTATAAACCCTGGAAAGGGCCATTTTTTGCTTCTTGAATCGGTACACTTGATCACTGATAACAAATCATCGCCAAATGATATTCAGATTGCAGGATCTATTGAAGATGGTGGAAGTTTAAGAAAACTGTTGACTGGGAGTGAAGAAAAGCAGGGGCATGCTCTTAAGCTTCTAATTGGTTCAGTTGGATCCAAGAGCAATAAGGTCCCTTATGTCAAAGCACTACTTAGTTTCTTATCCAAACATTCAAATTCATCAAAGTCAGTGCTATGGACTCCAGCAACAACGCGTGTTGCCTCACTTTACTCTGCAGCAGACGTCTATGTTATAAATTCTCAGGTGACTCTACATGCTTTACACATTATGCCTTTTAAGTACAGATTTCTTCTTGCTTATGAAGTTTCACGAAGTCCTTACCTGAAACCAACCGAAGTAGGTGTTCTTTGTGTTTGTCGCATCACTAATTTATTAATATTTTTGTTTTTATCGTGATATGCAATTTTGCATACATCTTGGTGTTTGTTGCATCACTAGTTTATCCAATATATGTTTTTTTTTTACTTGATGACTTTAGCATATACATTATAAGACTAAGCATACAGATATATCTTTCTTGATATCCTTTAGAAAGATGGTGAATAGCTTCCACGTATACTATTCTGGTAGACATTGGATTATGGAGGTCAAGGTGTGGATGATTTGTGATCAAAGTAATCTTATGAGATGGAAGGAGGCTGTAGATCGAAGACGATGGTGGAAATATATACTATTAATATTAATATGTAGTATTAATTTAACGTTTTTGTTTTAATTGGGGTCATGACAAGGAATATAGGGGAAGAATAAGCGTAAGCAGCTAAGCTTTAGTCTGAGTTATGATCGCATGCATCTCAATTGGCTAAATGATAAAGCTTCATGTTTTTCCCCTATTATTAGTAAGTGATGACAAAGACAAACATCAAGTTTTTGGATCCAGTGCATGTAATAGCAATCATTGTAGTTACCCATAAGAAACGACGAAGCCATCTATGATATACTGTGGCATAAAACAAACTTCTGTGTTTCTACATTTACATCCTAAAAGACAACAAACGCATGCAGAGCCTAAATAAGCATTTGACCATAACTAACCTTGAGGGTCTGCTCAATTGACAAATAAGGGCTAGGCCTTGGGGCTCCTTCGCGTAGGTCGCCAGTTCGAGTCTCCACAGCCCACGTTGTCTTCACGTCCCCTGGGATTGAAAGATAAATGTAATAACTACCGAATGTGAGAAACTTGTGAATGCACAATAATCCAGGAGATGGAAGTGATCCTATGGTATGTTACGGTTGCTGGTAGCAACTCTACTATTTGTCCACTGATCTCATAGACCAAGATTGAATGACCCTGATATACACTATTCATAAAAGAATCATTGTCTTTTTGACCTAAAAAAAAGGCACCAAGAGCCATGGGTTCGTACTTCGTAGTACCGGCCAAATATGTAGTCAATATTTGTGCCCAACTAAGAAGATACATTTCTAGATATGACATCCATTTTGATTGTATCTATGTAATTGTTTATAGAACATTGCTAATCTAGCGGATTGATTTCTGAAATGTTGCAACGTGTCATATGCCATGTTTCTCTAGAAACTTAATTACATGAGTTTTCAATTAACACAACGGAAATTTGACTGACTGAACGAGCACAGGGGCTTGGAGAAACGTTTGGAAGAGTGACAATTGAAGCAATGGCATTTGGTATTCCGGTACTACACTCTATATTTATGCTTTTTATGTGCTTAGTAAGTAGTATATATCTAAATAAATTTATGACATACATTGCAATTAAACGAAGAACTTAAATGATCTGGCTCGTCACTTTGTCTCATTTGCAATCAAATTTTATTAAGTTCACATTATATCTAAGTACACAAACTTAAGTTTAAACCTGTATTCTATAAGAGAGTTTACTAGTCTTGGTTCATCTTTCCTTTTCGCTCACATTTTTTTGCACAAGTTCGGTGTCTCCACATAAACAACCGCTATACCTTTTGAGGTAGAGGACCTGTCTTCTTACATCCCACCCCCATACCCTATCTTCGAATGGACATATTGAGTTCATCAAATGCTATAATTTAAGATATTATTTCACATATGTTTGTGTTTACAATGTTAAAAACATACATGTGATTTTTTTTTTGTGGTTCACATTGTGAAACAAATTATACGTGTTAAAAAGTTTCACATTGTGAAAAAACTAATATTTTACGAAACAAATATATGTGAAATAATATCTTAAAACCTAGTCTTCAATGGAAAAAAAATTTATGTGAAACATTACATTGAGATTGGTTTATATGGGTTTGTGTTTCTTTTTATGGTTCCCACTGGATTTGCCCCAAACTAAATACTTGGGGTCAAAAGATAGCACTTAGCACATCAAAAAATGATGTTAATATAGAATTTGATGTATTCTTTGTCTATGATTAAACTTACAACCGTCAATGATAAGACTTCGACCTTCAGAACTCCTCCCTTAGGTCACCAGTTCGAGTCCCGACAATGCCAAGGCATGCACGCAAATCGGCTCGGACACCTGCGGTTTCCAAAAAATTAAGATTAGGCAATTTATCATTTTATGCAACTATTATTATTATTATTGTACTTATCTTTAAGATTGTTAGAATAATATATATAGTTTAAGCTACTTCTTACATCCCTTATGCCGGTTGATTAGGTGCTTGGAACGGACGCAGGAGGCACGAAAGAGATCGTTGAACACAACGTGACCGGTCTTCTACATCCTATCGGACGTCCTGGAACCACCGTTCTTTCCGAAAACCTTCGATATCTGCTCGAAAACCCATCGGAACGACAGCGTTTGGGACTCGCAGGCAGACAAAAAGTGAAGAGGATGTACTTAAAAAAACACATGTACAAGATCATGTGGGAGGTGCTTTACAACACCATGAGAGTAAAGTAAAATTTGCTTGCTGCTGCTCATGATTTTCATCTGTTCTTCTCTTCCATGGAGAAATGATGGCGGCAGTGAGCAAATACGTTTATTAAAAACTGTATTATTTACTATTCTTTTAAATTCAATGTTTGCATGGATATTTTGTACTTAAATTTTTATGATTTTTATGTATGTGATTGTGGGTGAAGATTTAAAACGTTGTTAATAAAATGATTAATGTATGGTAATTAGTATATATTGTTTGGGGGCTATTCCAAGCGGTTACGGTCCATGGATGGTTCCGCACGGCCCAAAAAGGTTTATCTCCGTTGATGCCCAGCCCGACATGGTTTAAACAGACAGCACGGGAGTGGAAGGGACAAGCCGGTGGACCTAGTCGAAGGAAGACCGGATTACTCGGAAGTCAACAACCAACTCTCTGCGGAAAGTGGAAAACCGCCAATAAGAAGCGAAGTCGACTCAAAAGTGGAAGGGGGAAATTGACTAAAATTGTCAATCTTCTCAACCAACTTCACTTTTTAGCCACCTTTTTAATTGAATTCTCATTTTAACCAAAATTTACGTAGAATTTGAATCCTTATGCATAAAATTGAAAAAAAAATATGCGTAAAGATTCAAATTTCTATGTAAGCATTCAAATTTCTACGGTTTTTTTCCTTTCTTTTTCTAGAAATCAAATTTCTGTGCAAGGATTCAAATTAAATTTTAGCTATTTTGGGAAAAAAAAAACTTTAAAAAATGGCTAAAAAGTGAATCTAGATGATCGGATTGACTATTTTGGTCCATTTCCCACGAATGGGCAATCCTTTTCACAACAAGCGTATAGCTATAGCTGTCACCCCTTCGATCATTGTTTATCGATACATACTTGTAGTGGTCAGGGTCAATTGTGTTGCCGTTAAAGCATAGTGGACGTGTGGAACAGTGATTCTAGTCACCCACAATTCTTTTCGTTTTTGGGTTTTCCACATCAACAACTGGTACGTGTCATTATCGTTTGATCGTTGGAACTCAAATTAAATCTTGAATTTTAGCCAAAAACTCTACCGGAAATATATATATCATCTTTAAAACAAAAATATCTCATAGTTTCATTGTTTATGTACGTTCATTCATATTTCTAAACAGCAACCGGATTGGACATGGCCGGAAAATTCCTCCGGCACCTCCGCTTTCGTCCACGTGTAGGTACGCAGATCCAACACGTACACCCCATGGGCCCTACCGAATCCAACAGATCCAACGGCCAACAACTGTCCATCGCATTCGATCATACAAGGTACGCTATCCATATCATTCGGAATCCTCGTTTTGGAGGAATAATCCAGTGCGACAACCGCACCATCTCGATACATGTACATCAACCTGTTACCGCCGTCCACACAAGTCCTCGGACACGTGTCAGCTCCTAAGAAGTCATCCGTCTCGTCCCATTGACACGTGGACGGATCAAAAGCCTCTGCGCTTTTCCCAAACTGCCCTTGCATTTGGGTGTTGTACCCACCAATGACGTGGAATTTGCCACGGTGGAAAGCACCTTTACATTCGTCCCGCTCATCCGCCATGTCAGGCAGTGGGACCCATACATCGTCCGCCACGTCATACATCATCCCGGACCGGAGCGCGTTCTTCTCGTTATCATGCCCGCCGGCGACAAACACCCTCCGATCACCGTCCGATGCACACCCAAAGAACGACCTCCTACACCCCGGCATGTCCCGCCCACGCCGCCACATGGCCGACACGAAGTTGTACACGAACACGGAATTCGAAGCCTCCCACTTCTCCGGGTTCAACCCGCCCACCACCACGAGATCATACCCGACCGGAGCAATTTGACAAAAAAGCGGCAACCCGTCCGAGAACCCGGGAATCGGTGGCAGGTGGGTCCAATTACCCGTTCCCGGCTCGTAAACCGTGAGACGGTAAACCGGTGCAGCCATATACTTTCGTAGGCCGTGCTTGTGAGTGGGATCAACCGTCGATTGCACCATGACGACGATGCGACGGGTGAGACCGGCGGACTTTCGGCGGTTCCGAAAGTGGGGAAGCTCGATCTGCGACTTCCAACTCCGGCAAACGGAGGCGGCGGTTGGGAGTTGGTCGTACGGGAGGCGAATTAAACAATCTAAACCGACATCGTTAGGAAGTCGAGGTATAAGATCCATGTGATTAATTAATTAATCGTAGAAAGTAAGGAATGAATGTATGGAATGGAATGGAATGGAATGGAAATATGGAATAGAATTGGAAGTAATTTGGGGGTTAAATAAATAAAGTGGGGATTGTTTCTAGAAGGAATTAATCGATAAGACGAATGAAAACAATGTCTTAACGGAGAGTGGTGAGATTGGACCCATTGGAATCATGGAACTCTATCGGCCGTATTTTGTTTTGATTTCTTCCCTTTAACGGTTCCATCTCTCTATGGGACTATTTTGTTTGATATTTTATTAAATCTTGTATCGATAAAAGTGTCTGTATGGATTAAGAAAACTTGACTTAAACAGCTAAAATACATATTTAAATTAGTATCTTAGTCATTCTTCACCCGATTTTGTATTTTTGTCACTACTTTTGCAATGTTGTGGATCTGGGTTAAAAATATAATATTTTTTTTCCAGATTTCACTCACTTTCGCAATATTGAGGATTTGGGCCCGTAATTTTTTTTAAGTAAAAAACGACTAGATTCGTATTTTTTATTTGGGTCTGCAAGTTGCGGACTAGATATTGCGGAAGTAATGATATTTGTGTAAAATTGGGAGAGAAATGACTAAGAGACCAATTTTTTTCTACTTTGGCTATTTAAGTCAATATAAATTGAGAAATTTTTTATTTGGCGTTTTTTTAGTAAATGGAAGGAACGTGTTTTTTAATTGGGAGGGATAGGTTTGAAAGAAACTTGGATTCTTATATAAAGTTGTCTCATAGAAGACTACTGAATAAGTCATTACCGAACAATCATGTATAATGACCGAATAAGTTGTTAGTCTTGTTAAACTCATTAAGCTACTGACAAGAAGATTTTATGTCGCTTTGTTTTTTAAAACTAAAATAGAATGATTATTTAATTTTAAATATAAAATATTTAAATTTATAATGAAATTTTGAGTTAAAAAACTGTAATAAAATATTTTGTTTAACTCAACTCTCATATCGTTATATTTAGTTTTTTAATTGGGGTTTTTTACTAATGATGTAAATTTGTTAATAAATTGTGTATGATGTAATATTCGGAAACGTAGATTTTTCTTGTTTCCCTCATTTTTGTCCTATCAATGGAATTAAGCCATATCGTTTTTTTATTTGTTTAAACTTAGGGGTCGTTTACCCAAACACTTACCGATTAAATTTAATGTTATCACTTACCTTATCGGATAAGATTTTAGTCCACTAAAACGGTATCGTAGACAAAAATTTACCCGATAAGCACTAATCGGGTAAGAGTCATCGCCCTCACTTACCGGATAAGACTTTCGACCATTGCTTTTGCTCTCACCAAGTAAGATTATTGGTCATTGTCATATTCATCAGTTAAAATAATATAACTTCATAAAGTTGATAATCGCTTACTCGGATAAACGTTTGATAAATGACCTCTTAATTAATTTATATTTACATTTTTTCTTTAATTATATGTATTCATGTTATTGATAGACATAAAATAGGATATAAAAATTTAGGATAGATGATGTTTATCCATTAAGGATGTGTCACACGATCAAATAGATATATTTTGTGTTTATCTTTTCTATGGGTAAAACAATGGTGCGAAAGTATATTTTATTAAGATTAAATTACATTTTTAGTCCCTGTAGTTGTCACTCATTATCATATTTAGTCCCTCTTTCAAAGTAATTATACTTTTGGCCTCCATTTTGTTTCATTTTTTGTCGCTCTGACTAGCTTTAACTAAAATAGTTAGTTATCTTAAGCGTATCTTAGCTAATTTACCTTTTCTTTGTCTTTTTTATTTTATTTTAATAGATTATATAGTAAATTACATGTGGTTTGTCTTTTTTTTCTTTTTTTTTTCCTTTTTTTCATTTTATACTCTTATTATATTAATTAACTAATGATATTTTTTTACTAACAATACATTAATAATATATATTTCATTTTGTAAATTATACCATTAGAAAAGTTTTGTCGACATTTTTAAAAAGGTTAACTATTAATATTTTTAAAATTTTACGCAATTTATTCAATATATATGTGTGTGTGCGTGTGCGCACGGAAATCGGTCTACACTAAACTTAAAAAAATCTCTATTTTAAGTTGTTAAAATAAAAAAAATCTCGTGTTCTTAAGTTTTTTTAAGTACGAAAAAAAAATGAAAAAAAAAACATAATAATGTTGATTTTCCTTTCAAAACTTTCATCTCAAATGTGGAGGAAAATAAAATAAATGAAAGAAAAAGTTATAACAAGTAAAAAATATGTATAAAATTACACATGTACGAATCCGACAAGATGAAAATTTATTTTCTGTCATTCTCTTTATAAAATTTCATCGTAAAATAAATAAGGGTTCATTTATAAAATGACATATTTCTTTTTTCTATATCTCTTGCTAAAAAATATGAAAATTTATTTTATTTCATTTTTTTCCCTTTCATTTAATTCACTCTCTCTATATCACAAATAATAAATTTCCTTTCCTTTTTTTTTTCATTTATTTTTTTTCCTTCCATTTTTTTTCTTTCTTAAATTCGAGAACACATTATTACAGCATCTCCAACAGATTCTCTAAAATTTCTCTAAAATGAAGAATCAAAAGTCAAAATCTCAAAAAAAAAAAAAAAAACTTTCATCTCCAACCGATTCCCCATTTTGGAGAATCCAACATTGATTATAATATTAAAATATTACATTTATCTATTAAAATGTTATTTCTCTCTTTAAATATCTACTTTCAAAGTTTTCTATTGATGCTACCATGTAGTAATCATTTTTGGGGTTATCTCTATATTTGGAGAAAAACTCCTTCTCTCTCATGCTTTCTTCAGTTTGGGGATAGATTTAGGAAAACTGTTGGAGCAAATTTATAGCTCAAAATCCTCCTTTTCTTCATTTTCTCTATGTTGGAGAAGCTATTGGAGATGCTCTTAGTGTTTATATCTAAAAGTAAGAGAATTTTTTTTTTACGGTATTTGTGTTTACGGAAAAGAAAGAAAATAAAAGGAGAAGAAATATTTTATTTACGTGTATATCAATGATTTTAAAACTTTTGAGGGTAAATTCAGAGTTTTGGTAATGTATATGGATGAATTTTGTAATTGACTCTACAATTTGTTTAATTAATATATATACTAGAAGTGTACTCGCGCAATGCCGCTAGATACATCACGATTTTAACGTTTCATTTTATTTTCTATTTTTTGTCGATTTACATTACGATTTTGGTTGGTTGTGATAGATTGATAATGATTTTTTTATATAAATTTGTTTAATTTAGACTTAATAATATAATGTAATTTATTTTGGTTTAATAATATAAATTTTTTATAAAATATTCTATTAGATTTTTTTAATTATATTTTATATTTTTATATTTAAAATTTGATTTTTATTCTATATTTAATTATACTGAGAGTTATTTTAGGGGAGTTAAAGTGGGAAATGATTTTAGGAGAGTTAAAATGATTAGAGATAATGATTGAAAATTAATAAATAACATTAAGTGTAGTACATACAGCTTTAATGGTTGTTTTTTAAGTAATTAATATTAAATAGTTGTACATTAAGCTTTAAGACTTGTTTTTAAGAGTTTTTTATGTCATCTTTATAATATAGTATAGATATAGATATATTAATTATATTTAACATCATTTAAATTTTTAATAAAAAAGTAAATCTATTTTTAATTAATATGAAAAAAAAAATCAGTTAAAATTCTTTAAATAAGACATGTGTAGATCAAATATACTATCTAAGCCTAAATTTACCTCTAATTTTTTTTAATTAATCAATTTTATTTTATTTTCATTTTCATCATCTTAATCACGACAATTGAGATGACAAGAGACAAAGATAAGAGAAGCAATCAAAAAGCAATTTACATTAGGGATGAGATCGGAATCGGACCGGACCGGTACCGAACCAGTTGGTGCAGAAAAATTTTGGGACTAAAAACCGTTACCGAAAACCAAATCGTATATACCGGTACGGTACTTGTTTGATTTCGGTTTCGAGACGGGAACATCAGTACTGGTACACTTAGGACCAAAAATTTTAAAATGTGTCAAAAATGTATCAAAACCAATCGCAAACCAAAATACATTACTAAAATTCCATTTTGCAACACTATTACACCAACCCGAATACCGAAATATTGAATCGCGGATCCGTCGGTTTTTTGATATGTATGTAGGGGGTCGATTTTTTGACGGTGATAAAAAAATTTGGAGAAGAGATATGGTACTTATGGAGAAAGTTTAAGTTGTTTAGGAGATGATTTAATTTGATTAAGAAAAGATATGCATAATCAAAGAAGTTTAAAAGACTCTATCCTTTAACATTCTTGGTTCGGTTTCGGTATTTTCGGGAAATTCCCGGTACCGAATACCGAAATACTGAATCCTGAATTTGCATATTATTTGAAACCGAAAACCGGACCAAATATATGGTACCGGTTCGGTTCGGAAAAACAGTCCGATTTACTCATCCCTAATGTACATGATAATCAGTTTCATGTTTTCATGGCTTATGGAAGTATTTGTATTATCTCAAAAATGGTAAGTATGTACAAAAAATATTTGTTAAAGAAGAGTTAAATGTGAATTTAGTCCATGTAGTTTATTGAAATTAATGGATAGGGTCCCTGAAAATAATATTTAATAGATTGGGTCCTTCCTATTAACAGTTGTTATGTTTGACCGTTAATTGACCACACAACGCACGTGACCGCAATAGAAGGGTATACTTATTTGTAAAGAATGATGGTAACCCGTCAACCCACCCAACCCATCCCCCCAATCCGCAAGAGTTGAGTTGGGTTATACTTTGTAACGGGTTGGGTTGAGTTAAGATTTTTTTCAAACCATCGTAATTGCATTTAGTTGTTTAAATGTTTCAAACCATCTAACTCAGCTCGTATACACCACTAACATCAGGGCCGGCCCTGGCCACGTGCAGCCCGTGCCACCGCACAGGGCGTCAAAGTTCAAGGGGGCATCAAGTTGTCATCTATTACTAGTTTTTTGTTGAATAATTTGGGAATTGGATAACTGGGCTTTAACTATAAAAACAGACCAAGACCTGATATTGATGGATATTGAATGCATACTGAATGCGCATCGTGAACCGGTGAAAACCCAACATTTCAACAACTCAAACTGATTTTTATTTAGCATCTTAACGAACAAACAAGTTTTCTTAATGAACGAATATGATCACAAAAACTTTCATTATCTTTTACGTTCGTTTAGCATCTAAACGAACGAACATTAACGAACACGTTTTCTTTATGAATGAACAAAAATACACAAAATTCCATTTGTTTACCGTTCGTTCATTTGTTCGATTAAGTTAAACAAACGAACAAGAACAAAAAAAACTTTCGTTCTTTTACCATTCGTGTTTATTTACTTGTTCGGTTAAGTTAAACGAACGAACACGAACAAACCTCCTTCGTGTTAGTTCGGTTCGTTTTGCATATTGAAATTTGCAATTAATGCACATGAACACATCACTGTATCAGCACATAGTTGGAGCACATTGCACAACAATAACAACATATTGTGATATTGCCTCATTGGGTACTTGTTCTTTGCAATGCATAATAGCATAGATTACGAATTTTACAATTTATCTTTGTTTTTTTGACTTTTGTTTAGTTTAAGGTTTTAGACCTGTAACTTTCTGAATTTTGCTCTTTGCTTACTATGACATTAACTTTAATTTAATTTACTATTTTAGTTAAAACTAATTATAGTGCTCCTTATCTTCTAGTTTTAAATTCTATATATTGAAGTAAATGTTTTATTGTGTTAATTTCAATTTGGAAAAGGGAAAACTAATAAAGAAGGAAACACGATCTGAATTCACGTTTTATCATTTTATCATTCTATATTTTGTAATTTGGGGTTTTGGTATTTATGTCCCCGTTTGAATTTTTTGTTAATTATAATTAATAAAAATCAATGTGAGGATGAGTCACCTAGCTTAACTAGGTTCCAAACCCTTTAAAAAACCTGTATGTTTCGTCGTTTCATTTGCTTAAAAAATATACATAGAGACATTTTATTTTTTTAGCGTTTTCACACAGGGCATCAAAAACCCTAGGAACGGCCCTGCCTAACATGCACCATGTCACATATAAGTAAACCTCATATATATCATCATCCATCAAGTGTCGATCAGTCATATCCTAACCATCCGTTTTTTCGATTTTTTTTCGATCAACGGCTTCTTAACAATAAGATCATTAAACAAACATAAAGTTGTATTCACTTTTGCTTTTTTTTTCCTTCTTCAAATATTGTCATGATTGTATATTTACCCCAAAAATTTCCATTTAAGGCATAATGGGGTTGTCACCCTTTAGAACCTTCTATATAGATATTTATTATTTATATATGTATAATATTAAAAATTCTATGCGGGTAATGATGCATTTTTTGTAAATGAATCAGGTCCCTATATATGAATATGACCCCTTTATAACGCATTCAAGAAATAGAATAAATCATTTATTTGTTTATTAATATCTTATAATCATTTTATATTATTTATAATTTATTTAGAATATAATTAATAAACTATTTATTTGTTAATAAATTAGTTTTTAACCAAAAAAATCATTTATTAGTTAAAGTGGTTAATAAGTACAATAAAATAAATACTTTAAAAATAATACTAGTAGTTGTGTACCCGTGCAATACGACGGGATGTAAAGTTTCATCAAGATTTATGCAATTTTGAAATCTCAAATTCTGTCATAATGTCTACTACATTTGTTCCTATGTTTGATTTAAATATCCATCTACAAAATTTACTATACACACCACAAACCAGTCCACACATGCTACAACCACTAAACACATATACAACAAGGTACAAAGTATAGAATTCCAACAAATATCAACATTAACTCAACCCTCCAAGCCCAAATCACAATCCGATCGAGAATGCCCCAAGTATGGAGAAAATGTTCGAAAAGCCAAGACCAAAGGATCATGACAGAAGTTTTAGGCAAACCAGATATTAGTCTCCCACGTTTGTCCCTTGGGCAGTATTTCAGATAATTGAGGCAATTCATTAAATATAAGTCCATGCGCATAGAGTAATAAGGCAATCCCTTGGCAGTAGCATCAACGGTTGGTTCGGCTGTTGGCATTTATCTCTACATACATCACCTATCAATTCAAAATTAATATATTATGAGGAGAAATAACGTCAAGCAGCAAAATATACCATCTAAAAATTTGTCGTTGGAGTCTTGTACCTGCATTTTATAGCTGGAACTGTAACCACTCAAAAGTTGGTTCTGGACTTCAACTTCTTCAATTTGTCTAAGAAAAAAACAAGGCAAGTTTATCCATAAAAAACAAAGTTTGTAAACATAAAAGCACAAATAGAAAGATTGCAGAGAACTCATACATAACAAAAGAAACAGTTAACTAATGATTCGATCCATAATATTTTCTAAATCTCTGTTAATTAAACATAAGCTTAATAAACCTTATTTGGAAGGCAATAAATAGCAAAACATTGGCATTAATAATATCATATCAAGATTTGTCTTATTTAACCTTCATGTAATTTGTCATTTTCTTAATGTTGCCACCCTCACTATCACAGTGGTAGAAATCAAATATTCAACTTCAGAGTGATCTCAAAAAAAGATTCATGGAAAAGATAAGAAGCTGCTAACCATCAATCATCATCATTTGGTGCATCCCGATATTTATTAAGCTCCTAAGCATAAGGATTGCCTTTAGAATTCATATTATAAAATATCAATGTGTTTCAAATCACTTTAAAGCATCAAAAATAGTAAATATGTATAAACCTTTTAATAGTCAAATCAAAGAACGAAACTAAACAAATTTTACCTATTATTTTCTTTGCACTTGGTTAATTTGGAAAGTATTGCGTAATATTTTTATTTTAAAAAATACGATAATTTATTAGTGTGTCTCGTTATTTTTTATTTTTAATTCATATCAATCTTCTTTTTTCTTCTTTTAATGCTCGTGAAAAAAATACGTGTAGATTTTATATTAGCAAAAAAATACGTGTAGATTTTATATTATGCTAATATAAAATACGTGTAGATTTTATAAAATAAAATAGATTTTATATTAGCAAAAAAAATACGAAAGAAAAAAGAGTTTATATTACGGCTATGTTTGGCAAAAAAAAAAACTAGTTTATCAGCTAGCGTACACGTTTGGATGACCATAAGCTAGCTTATTAAAACGTTACTCAAAGTAGCGTTTTGAAAAGCTAGTTTATCGGCTACAAGCTAGCTTATAAGCTAGTTTGCCAAACAAAGCCTACATCTCATTATGTAAAAAGATTTTATAAAATAAAATATGGAAAAATCATTATGAGATGTAATATAAAAAAATACGGAGAAAAACAGATTTTATATTACATCTCATTAATATAGATTTAAATGTAAAATCTACATTTAAAATAGATTATGCTAATATAAAATCTATTTTATAAAATCCTCCACAAAAAAAAACAAATATTTATATTAATAAATGAGTATTCATTTCACAAATAGATGATTATATGAGATACTGTGTTTGGAAAGGTTGTACCAAAGCATTAAGAAATTGTAAATTAAGTAATTGATATTAATTAGTTGTAACATGTGCTTAAAATGTTATAATTAAGAGTTTTTTATGTCGTTTTTATAATACTAGGCATATACTCGCGCGATGCAGCGGAATGTAAGTAAAGAACGAACAATTAATGTTACTTCCTTATATACATGTCATCAACAATCAACCATGACTTAAGAATCACAACTTATGAAACCTAAATCCATAAAGATATTCAATAATTAGTTTATATTACAATTATTGACGAAAAAAATTATAATGATATAATTTATAATAAGAATGAAACGTATTTTACGATTATGTATTTTTAACGTGCTAACGGTGGAAAAAAAATAAAACGTATGGATAGAAAACAAATTATTTCGTAGATATTCATGATATTTAATAGTACAGTTAAATTAAAAAATATTCAATATTTGGCTCGTTTTGTAGGTATTGACGAGACGATTATAATGGTATAATTTATAGAAAAATGAACGTATTTTTTCATTGCATTTTTGTTAATATCTGATTATTTGTGTTAATATGATAATGGTGTAAAATGAAAAATGAAAAAGTAAGGGATATAAAGTAAATTAAATAAGTAATTATAAGGATGATAAATGTAACATTATAAGGGTGGTAAATGTAATTGTACAAAAGTTTGTTCAATAACCATTTTAGTTTTTTCATTATATAGTATAGATAGTATAGATATTGAAAAAAGTATTAAAATTATAAATGACATAATTAAGAGATCATGAAAACTTTTAAATACTTTTATTGTTGATTTATAACTACTTAAATATATTTTTCAATAAACTTAAAATTTATTGTTGTAAAAAATTATCTAAAAGAGGATTTCCTCTGTCCCAAAATAAATATATATCTTACTATTTTAGTTTATTTCAAAATAAATATAACTTTAAAAAACAAAGCCTATTTTTCTATTTTACCCTTAATTATGAGACGAGGAAAATTTCTCTATGTATAATTACGAGTAAAATTGTTTTTTATTAATTAAAAACTATAATAATTACACTAGAATTATATGCATTTTTTTATTATAAAGATTTATTTTAGAATAGATACAGTAAAATTACGTATTTATCCACGTGGACGTGGATGTATGGGTGGAGAGATGTGAAGTGCTTGTCGGGGCAATTTGGGAAGAAAAAAACCGCATGTGAAGTGCGATTCACGCCTGCCCTTCCAAAGCCATGGCATCCCATCATGCCCACCCTGTTTCCCATCCAATGAATTTCTTTTTCTTCCATAAAAATAACTTATCTCGATATGAATTTATACTATATTATAAAGCACGGATAAAAAAACTCTTAAATACAAATTATTAGGTACAAAATATCATCATTTTATGCAAGATTTTAAAAATCTCTTAATTTACAAGTATCAAAACACAAGATACATATTACTACTGCAGACTTCTAACACCCACCAATTTGGTATGTGCAGGGTCTTCTTTTTATGCAGATCTTTCTATGTATCACTATTAATTAATATATTATATTACTATAATTTTGTTTTAATTATATTATTAAATATGTAATTGGTTATTTTTTCTAGATGTCCTGAAATCTAGAACTCGAACCCTCGATCATTATTCATACTTTTTGTTCGTCTTTTTTTATTTTATTTTACGATTTTGAGAAACCTAGATTTAAACCAAAAATATATTTTAGTTTAGTTTAATTATGGTTTTTTATAAAAAATAATAATAAAGTATTTTGTTACGGGTCAAAAAATGTTTAATTTAAATGATAACTATATTTAAAATATTTTATATTTAAAATTAAAAATATAACATACTTCAATAAAAAAATAAAAATAAGGTGTTTTATCTCGAATTTTCTTATATTTATCGGTTAGTTATATCAATAGTTAAAAAATTTAGATATTTTTAAAAATAAAAATAAGTGTTTATCTGCAGTTTAGTTACACGAATTCAAACATTGAACTTTTATAAGTTGTACTTATGTTTAATCAATTTGTACTTTTGGATTTTAAGTAATATGCATTAATAAGTGGTATTTAATGCATAAAAATTAGTTTTTAAGAGTTTAGCTTAAATGCTTTATACAAGTTAATGAAACATAATTATAACTTATTAAAGTCCCATGTTTTTATTTGTATAACTAACTGCAAATAAACATATTAAATATAGGATAAACACTATGAGATAAACTACCTGTTTTATTTTTTATTAAAATATATTATCAATAATTTTAAATATAATAACATAACAAAATAATTTATCATTATCTTTATAAACAGATCATAACTAAAATTAAAATAAATTACATCTTTATAATAAAATATAAGTTGTACCAAAGCATTATGAAATTGTAAATTAAGTAATTGACTTTAATTAGTTGTATTTTATGCTTAAAATGTTGTAATTAAGAGTTTTTTATGTCTCTTTTATAATATAGTATAGATAAGATAATCATTGAATTATAACAAAATACTTAATTTTTTTATATAAAAAACATTATATTATTAAGCCTAAACTAAACAAATTTATAAAAAAAATATTATCACTTTCTCAAAACCATCCAAAATCGTACGGTAAATCGACAAAAAAATAAAATGAAACATTAAAATCGTGATGTATCTCGCTGCATTGCGCGAATACGCTTCTAGTTATTATTAAAGTTAAGTGCGAAAAGTTCGTAGAACCCAACAAACTATTTCATTTTGAATGAAAAAATCATTAAACTTTCTCATTTTGAGTGATTAAAGTCTTGAACTATTTTTTTAATGAAAAAACTATTAAACTTTTTCGTTTTAAATGAAAAAACCTTATATTTTTTCATTTTGAATGATTAAGTCCCTGAACATTTTTTTTTCAATAAATTAAATCATCGAACTTCTAAAAATTGGTTACTTACATCATTTTAATCCAAAAAAACCCACATGTAACCAGTTATCTTTTGATTATTCCTTTTTTGATGTGTAAAAATAGATCAACAAGAGGGAGATCGATGGCAGGGGCAACAACGTGTTAGGTGATATGGAGAACGGACAATGTTCGGGCAACGGAGAGTGGCAAGGCGGAGTGATACGATTGTTTGTGAGGGGTTCTAATGGTGTAAAGTTTGAGAACGGTAAAACTAATTTAGATTTGTTTTTACTTTAAAACTTTCATAGTTAGTTCCAATACCAGTTTTGGAGTTTCTTGGAGTGGATCTATCCTAAAGAGTTCAAAGATTTTGTGTTTGGAAGCTTGAGCTTGGAAGGTAGGAAGACCCCATGGAAGAGAGTTTGTTGAGAGGTTAAAGACTTGGATGTGGTAAGTTTCTTGTATATTTCAAGCTCTTGTGTGAGGACCTTTGTAGATCTAAAGAGTTATACTTGTTGGTGTTTCATTTATTTTAGATTTTGAGAAATGAGTTATTTGGAAAACACTAGCTCATTGTTGAAGATGATTTGTTGATGGTGAAAGCTTCATTCTTGGAGGCGAACGATTTGGGTTTGAAATCTAGGTTTAACTTAACCTAACAAGGTGAGTTCAAGTTGATTTGTGAAAACGGTGTACACGCCAAAATGTCAATCTTTAAATGTTTATATGGTTTACATGAAATTATTAACTGTTGAATTATTTGATGAGTTTTGGTCATTTGAGGTTTCTAACTTTATAAACTTGTAAAATACCCACATTTGGGGTTTTTGGAAATTTAATAAATAAATCCTAACCATTGGTATTTTGATGATTTATTTTATGGAAGTAGATTTTTTAGTATAAATGTAATTTATTGTGTGTTTTGGAGAAATGCTTGATTTTGTGTTATGGGACGCTTTGTAAGGATAAATAGTATAAAGTATAAACTCACTTGGAAAATGTTTTGTCCCAATCTAAATCATGTTAGAGTTATTTATATATTTTTGGAGCATGAGTTTGCATAAATGCGGGTCGTTTACATTTGATTTCATCTTATGGTTTTACAATTGGTCTCTTGATTTGTTGGGCTTATGGCTCGGTTTGGCTTGGACCTTGATGGGTCTTGGGGACGCTTGTCCGATTTTAATAGCTTAATGTAGAGCATTTGGTTATGATTTACAGTTACTGCATCTTATTTGAGAATTACATGTTTTGAATGCATTAGTTCATTCGTTTGGAGTCATGTAATGTTTTAGACTGTCATGCAATAGATCCATAGGCACGGTGTTCTTAATGTCCCGTTTTGGACAAGTTCACCACTTTGACACGGAATAGGCATCGGGTCACCATGGTAAGTAAGGTGTTGACCTATAAGGTCGTGCATCATCCCATGGGCAGTAAGGTGTAATTTCAAATGTGCTTCTATGTTTTGTGTGGATTTGGATATCTCAAAGTATAGATCCAGAGGGGTTGAATTTGAGTCTCCACGGGCAAAAGATCTAGAGGGGTTGAGCTTGATATGTCTTATGAGTATAATCCATACGTTTTGGTTTTCTACATAGTTATGTGACCTACTTTTGTATTCCGTAACGTGCAATGTAATCGGGGGTCTCCCCCATCACCGATAGGTGTTGTTTTGGGTATGGAGTTTTATAATCCATGTTTTCGGTGACGTTTTGAGTATGGGTTGTTATCCATGTTCTAAGATTTTGAATATTGAATATGTAAGTTATTATATGCCCACGACACGTGTCACACAAAGATACTGCTGAGGAGTTTGTAAACCTATAGGGTCGCACACAAAGAATGCGTTTGTTTCCATTTGTAGAAACCCGGATCTTATGAAAATATGTGTTAAACTGTAATTATGATATTTACAGGGTGAAAACGTAATTATGTTAATTACGGGGAATTATCTGTAATTATATAATTATATTTTAAAGTTTAAAAGGATAATTATATATAATTATATATAATTATATTTTAAAGTTTAAAAAGGATAATTATATATATATATATATATATATTTGAATTTGAATTTGAATATTACAGATAATTACTAAACCTTATTTAATCCTTAATTGAATTATAGTCTAACTATAATTCTTCTGGTATAAATAAGGGGTTAGGCTAAACCATTTGATAGATGATTGAAATTAGATTTAGCCTTTCAGAGAAATACAGAAAAAAGAAACCTTTTTCTTTTCTGTAAAAACACATATAGTTCTAGGGTTCTTGGGCTAACACCCGGTGGAGACGGGAAACGTGTTCGTGTGTGGACTACCAGTAGAGGAAACCTGCTTTGGTTTCTTAGTGCTCCATTCTTGTCTCGCTTGATCTATAAAAGGTACACATTCTAAACACCCTATGGTGTGGTTTTAGTTTTAATTAAATGCATCATTGGATCCGATTGGGTTTTAAGTTTTATTTAGAAAAAAAAAATTATATAATTATTGTAACCAAAATTACTTTAAGTTTCCGCTGCGTATAACGGTTACAATTTCGAATAAAACCCAACAGTGGTATCAGAGCCTCTTTGATGACATTTAATTAAAAGGGGAACACAATATTATATGGCATATTTAATTAAATCCTAAAATTTCTAAATTGGATTTAGATTTCTAATTGGGCCTCATGTTAAAAGCCTAGTTAATCCCAAAACCCAATTTATTTTTAACCCTAATCGATCTCTCTCTTTCTCATATGAAAGTCTAAAGTGACCTGCAAATTGATCCCTTATCCCTCTCGTTCGAAATCACCGGTCAATGCCGGAATGGCGGCTGTTGCCGTCTCTCCCTTCTATGGCTTGCTATCGACGATGGTAACTTGACGGAGGAATGTTATCCACCTTGTTTTCTTTTTCTCACCTCCGTCGACGATGTTGGGGCTGAGATTGTTTTCCAGCCGATGGATAGTCCAGGCCACCGCCTTTCGAGGGTGGCGGTGTTGGTTTATTTCTACTCCTAGCCATCATCGTTGTTTATCCACGTCCTCTACAACAACAAAAATTTTGTCGCCGGTTTTCCCCGCCGTCTTGGACCACGGTCAAGACTGTGAATGGGTGGTCTTGTCACCGGTTTCTCACCAGTTCTTCTGTTTGTCCATCATCACCGGCTGATGTCGGCTGATTGATGCAGTCCATCAAGACCATCACTTAGGGATGTGTCTCTCAAAATAGAGTTATGGTCGATGGTTGTTGCTGTTGTTGGTAATTATTTTTGGTTCTCGGCAAGTAGGTTCAGATCTATGGAGTCGACCAACAACCATTGCTGGACTACGATCCCTTAAAGATTCGGTTTGTCACCTAAAACCAGCAGCGACTTTTGGCCGTTGGGGTTGTCGGGGTTGTCGCTCGTTTGGTCGAAGCACCACCATGGCAGAAGCCTTAGGTGGTTGCTGCCAATTTTTCCTTGGTGGCTATTGCTTGAGTTTTATTGCCGGAAACAAAGTAGATGTCGTTTCCTTGAGAAATTGGCTCTGAGTGTCTAATTGTCGACCACCAGGCCACGGTCATGGGTGGATCGCGCTGGTTCTTTGGTTTGGTCGCCACTGCCATCATGTCTTGCGGCAAGGGCCACTGGAAACAATAGTTTTCGGCGCTGCGTTTTTGTTATCGGTGTTGCTCGCTTGATATGGTTTATTGTCGTTTTCTCATCAATTGCCTCGTCCCGGTTGTTGCAAGTTTTTGGTCCATAGAAATTGGGCGGATGCCTTAGTTTCTAAATTTTGGGTCCGTCTAAGTGGACCCAAAGGAGTTGCATTTGGGTTTTGGTAATGGTATGTCACATTGATTTGTATTGGGCGGATTTAAATTTGGAACCAAACAGTGCCATCGTTTGTTTTCTTTTACCGGGTTCAACCACCATGATGGTGGTTGGGGTGTTGGGCAGGTGCACTATGCGGTTGAGTCAAAAGTCGGGCCTAAAGTCTAAATTTAGTGTTTTTTTTATCATGGGATGTTTCCCTAAATAATTTGTTTTTAGGTTGTTACCTAAATTTTGGGTTTGGGTCCAAAAGGGTTTTATGTCATGGTTTGTTAACCTAAAACTGAAATAGGACAATTAATTTTACTTTGCCATATAATAAGTTGTTTCATTTATCTTGGCCTTTTAATTATGTTAATTCGGCCAATTTTATATTTATTTTATGATAATATATGGTTTGCCCCAAAGACTCGTGGTTGATTACTTTTATTTTGGAAAGTTAAAATGTATTAACAGCATGGGATGTAATTTTAATTTTCTAAATAGGTTCAATTGTAAAATAGATTAGAATATGTTATCTTTATATTCTAAATTGTAAACCAAACAAAGACGAAGTTCCAAGAGGTCGAGATGGAGTCCATGGAGTTCACCAAGATGGTGAGGCCAGTGGGAGCTTTAAGACGTCCTTAAAATTGACCGTGGTTGTTGTGTTGACTCACAACACCACATTAGGGGCAAATCCATATATTATTATTGTGGTTGTTTATTTTGTGTTTGCTTTTATTTATTGTTTTATTATTGTCATGATAACTGCAAACGTTTTTAAAATAAAATCAAACGCAAAACAAATTTTAAATCGGTAAATAAAATATGATATTTTAAAATTGATATGTTTATCAAAATCAAACCGATTTAATGAGATAAACTTTTAAAACAAGATTTTAGAGATAAAGTCAAACGTTTTAAAGAATTATAATGTTTTCTAAAATTAAACCTTTTACAAAATGTAAATTTAACGCCACCCATTTAAGGTACTTGTCGAGCATACATGATTCTGGGGTGGTCAGTGCTCAGCCAATCATGCCGGTTGAATGTAGTGTTAGACAAGGAGCCAAAATATTGAGATTTAAGTGGACAGTTGTTTGGCCATTCACTTAAATAGTCGTATTTTGGACGACTGATCCCAATAAACCCTAAGTCCAGTATTTAGGTGGGATCACGATACCTTAGTATGGTTTGTTTACTTGAGAATATCATAGACAGTTGCTTGGCCATTTATGAGTATTTTCAAGGCGTTGAAGTAGGATTAAACATGCCAATTTCAATATATGATATATTGAATAGGATCCCACGACATCTAAAGAGTTATGTTGAACATAATTGGATGATGCCTACCTAAATAGCCTAATTCCATAGACAGTTGCTTGGCCATTTATGGAAGTAGGTGAAATATGGATCTTAGCTCAAATAAAATGATTTTTGAAAGGTTAATCTATTTATTTGAGACATTAAAGTTACTAAAATTAAATCATGTTTTTGTAGATGTCTACCTCATATTCAAACTCAAACAACTTATCCCAATTTACACTACGGTCAATCCTGGATAAAGAAAAATTGGACGGAACGAACTTCATCGAATGGTTTCGATTCCTAAGGGCGGTCCTTAGGTATGAAAAGAAGTTCTATGTTCTTGAAAACCCCCCTCCAAATGCTCCTGTCAGAAATGCTCCAACTGAAGTCAGAACTGCTTATGATAAGTACCAAAATGACTCTCTGATTGTTAGTTGCCTAATGTTAGCCACCATGACTCCCGAATTATTACGGGATCATGAAAACATGACTGCTTGGGATATGATATCTTCACTGAAGTCTATGTTTCGGTTACAAATAAAGCAGGAGAGATTTAATACAGTTAAAGCATTGGCTGCTTGTAAAATGACTGAACGTTCGTCAGTTAGTACCCACATTTTGAAAATGAAAGGATACTTTGATCAACTGACCCGTCTTGGTTCCCCACTGGGTCAAGAGTTGGAAATTGATATGGTTCTCAACTCCCTACCCAAAACATATAAGCAGTTCATTAAGGACTATAATATGAAAGGTTTGAATAAAACTCTCACAGAGCTTTACAGCTTACTTAAAACTACTGAGAGGGATATGTGTAACACCCTCAAATCTGGAAATAGCAACTTATTTAAAATTTTCTAAATACACCGATAAAGGAATTATCTACCACCACAAATTAAGAATTTAACCTCAATACAAACATTCATTCTACACAAAAGCCTATGCTAAGAACGGGTGCTACTAAAACCCCATAATAGTCACTATCTCCAAAATTGCGGAAGACTTCACCAACTACTTACAATTGCACAAAGCTAAGGCTCAACTCTTCATGGCTGCTAGAACCAACCCCAACTGGAACCTGATGCACATGCCGACAAATAAAAAGGTTAGGCTTAACGCCTAGTGAGCTCAAGAGTTTTCAACATATATGAAATAATAGTTTAATAGAAAGAATGCGGTTAAAAGTTATAGTCCTTCAATATGATACGTCTTATATGTGAAAACGACTCATTTCCAACAATATGCATTTTAGGTAAAGAACACCAATTAAAACGTTTTCCAAACCAACTACTTCAAAGATAACGATACCAACATAGGCCACCCATTCATAAATTAGTTTTTTTAAACTCAAAACTCACTCAAAGCGTAAGTATAAATTGAACTCTTCATTTATGAAGATGCGGTTAAACCTTATATCCCAAAACACCCCAAAACATGGGTGGGGAATAATACTCAACCCATAAATCAAGGGTAAAACCCAATTGTACAAAGCGTCACCGAAAACTTGGATAATAAAACTCAATACCCAAAAACAACACCTTTCGGTGACGGGGGATTCCCGATTCCATAAAATGTGACGGTCCACAAAGTAAGCCCATTTTATGTTGTTATGACTAGTCATATAAACAAAAGTACACGCAAGGGATGTCAGGCTCAGTGGCTTTAAACATACACCCACGGAAACTCAAGTTCAACCCCGAGGGATTGTTAGGTCGAGCTCCTCATCCAATATCGTAATACTTGAGCACGAAGGACTTATACCCACATCTGGTACCTTAACGTGCAACACGAAGGTCTTACACCCACATCCGATGCCTAACGTGCCTCGACGTGGAAAACTAATCGTCCTAACGCCGGACAATAATAAACCAAATACGGGATCATGACTCCCAATGCATCAAATAAGCCGAATAATACACATAAGACCCAACAAGGCTCGAAGTCGAGCTACCAAAACTGGACTATTGTCCAAAAACCCCATCAAAATAACAATGCCAAGCCGCAGACTTAGCAACCCATTGACTCATTAATAAATGGAATGAAAACACGATAAAACGCACTCACCCAACGGATATGCAAACATCACGACCAAAAGTGAGATTAGTTCAAAACTCGACATTAATTGAGACAACCCATTTTCCAAATGAACTTATATCCTTATAATTTTTCCAAATGTCTCATAACACAAAATATGCATTTTCCAACTTTAACTGCTGATAAGAATGAAAATCATAAAATGAGACTATAAACATTCTTTCAAGTACCTCGCATAAATGTGCAATTAATACTTTACAAAACATTCCATTTCATGAATGATGCATAAGACCCGACAACCATTTAAAAGTGTATTTCTTTGACCAATAATTTATTTATGCAATAAGACCTCAAAACACGTTCATTTGTGACACATTTATCAAAATGCCCAAAAATCCCAAATATGGGTATTATACAAAGTTTGTAAAGATTAAATACGTCAAATAATCAAAGATTAGCAATTAACCCAACATTTGATAATTTCATGTAGAACACATAAACACTTTAAAATAGACATTTTGGCATGTACAACGTTTTCACAAATCAACTTGAACTCACCTTGCTAGATTTAGGCTAAATCTAGATTTTACCCAACGAGCTCTTTTGAAGGCCACTTGGATCCTCAAGCCAAAAACTTCCAAAACCTAGATCCAACATTCCAACCAAAAAATAACCATAAGTAACCATACCCAACCACAAGGAAACATTCTCCAATCATAAAATACCAAGATCCCAAACAAGATCAAAACCCTAATTTCTCTAAAACCAACAAATCCAAGATTGGAGATATCAAACCTTAAGAAACCACCAATGGAGCATTCATAACCTTATTACAAGAAAACTTACCCTTGAAGGCAAAGAGGCTTCCGAGAACACCCAATCCAACACTTCAACCCGAGCTCCCGACCGTTGCACTTGACGAGGAAGATAAAGATGGAGGTTTTGTGGTTCAAGGTTCCAACTAGTTAGATGGTGAAGAAACATGTGGTTTGAGGAGGAAAAACCCCCAAAATGGGTTAGGGTTCGGTTTTGGTGTTTAGGAGAGAAAAGGGAAGAAGATAGAAGTGAGAGTGAGAGAAATGGTTGAGAATCGCGACTCTTAAAAGACCCTGGGGCCGACCGCGATTGTGCCCGACGATTGTGTCAGGGCACTATCGCCCAAAACGTACCGCGGGCACACCCCCGCTGGCGATTGTGTCCGGCGATTGTGCCCAGGGCACTATCGCCCAGAGTGTACCGAGGCTCGTTTCTTCCCATTTTCCGCACAGACCACTCATGACGCGATAAGGCTTAAATAGGTAAGATATAGGGGATGAAATCCTACGATAAGAAACAGGAATTTCTCAAAGGGTTGGCTTTCACATACAGGAATTTACGGGTGTTACAATCCTCCCAACCTTAGAATGATTTCGTCCTCGAAATCTAGGTTCCCATGAAATCTCTCCCGCAGGAAGATTGACCTTAACCCGTTGCTAGCACCACCAACACGTCCCTTATACCGATACTAACATTGTTGGCCCTCTTGGGCACAATATACCCATAACCGAGCGTACACTTAACTCTCCAAAATAACCTTTTACTCACAAGGTTATGGTCGTCTCCCAACCTTGGGTGACAATTACTACCTCCAGGTAGTTAGTGACCCCAAATTCTCGCTGACCAATCTTTCCTTCGGATCTACGGTTCCGAACACAACGTCAAAGATCGCAACCAAACTTCCAAGTTCCTCAGATTTCAACTGATCCATTCTTAATATCGATAAAGATATTCTTCTAAGGCGCACCAAAGCGTCCTTCAGATACTACTTAGCCCATATTCGATTAACACTCAACTCCGTTCCAACACCAATCCTCACAACAATCTTTTAACACAAGCTTTACCACCACGAAAATGCTTAAACACATCGATACTTAATCCTCAACACCCAAACTCCTTCCAAATTCCATCACTGAAAGGACAATATTTCTCATAATCCAACCAGGTTACATCCATCCATTCCAAGATCCATTGACCTCAAGAAAACAAGTCGACGCCTAGGACTAAACGGTGAGCTCGAAAATGTGGACATCTCGCCCAAAATCCCATTCCAGACGGGTTGTCGCACTAAGGTTGACACCAAATTAGAGAGCTAAAATTTCAAATCTTACAACTCTAGCAGACAGATCACCAAAATTTCCTTTAATCGCGGAACCCGCTAAGACGGTATACTGACAACACAACCCATGATGTGACACCGACTAGCAAACCACCAAAACGAAACCCAATCTGATTGCCAATAGTTACGTAACACTTTAACTCGCATGATCACCGGAGCATAAAATCGCCCCTTAAATACCCGGGAAGACTTAAGTCTACTAATTTCATTAATACAAACGCACGCAGATTCGAAAACCCAAGTCCAAAAATCCAAGACTGATCGCAAGTCAGATCATTCGACGCTTCAACTCCTAAGGACTCCCTTAGCCCCTGAATTGCAACTCCTTTCCACGACAGGGGTTAAACCTATAGGCCTAATGAGTTCAAGGTTTTTCAAATAATATGCCAATTTAAACTTTTATAAAACTTTCAAATACACAAGTTTTATAACGATTAACCGTACAGTGACAACACACTATCGCCCATCCGATAGGTTTCAAAACTGGTTACCAACACAACGCATATAAAACCCTTTCTAAAACTCTTTTGATCAGTAATTACGTTAATAAAACGGTAACAAGAGATGCGCAACAAAATTTTCAAACGGACTACCATGGTCCTAGTAATGCATCAATTTATACTATGCATATGAAAGATAGCCTTCCGCACTATAACATGTGCAATAAAAGTTTGTACAATTCCCAAAAGAGACATTCACAAGTTAATTTTAAAGTTCTGACTTCCCAACCCAAAAGTCGTTGCGACATAAAATTATTAACCACTCCATATGCAACAGTTTATTCTCCAAAGTTCGATGAAATGATAAGAATGCAAATAATTCTCAAATCGAGTTTAAAACTTTAAGCTGCCTCGATAAGACACATTTGACCAAGATGGTAACTACAACGATATGCACTCCGAAAATTCATTTCATGTATTGCGGAAAATTTATAACAGCAAGGTCAACAAGCGAAGCACGCTTAGATTAAAATTTAATTTAAGACAATATAAATATTTCGCATATTTACTCACGCGAGTGAAAGTCGGATTCAACCCAAAAGTATGCACCTATACTCGTGTGAAACTCAAGATGCAATCATGCGACATTTAGATTTTCAAGGTGCCTCTTACGGTTGCAAAAGTGTCGATGCAAGACTCGCATGAAACAAAGTATTGACTAGTCATATAAACAAAAGTACACGCAAGAGATGTCAGGCTCAGTGGCTTTAAACATACACCCACGGAAACTCAAGTTCAACCCCGAGGGATTGCTAGGTCGAGCTCCTCATCCAATATCGTAATACTTGAGCACGAAGGACTTATACCCACATCCGGTACCTTAACGTGCATCACGAAGGTCTTACACCCACATCCGATGCCTAACGTGCCTCGACGTGGAAAACTAATCGTCCTAACGCCGGACAATAATAAACCAAATACGGGATCATGACTCCCAATGCATCAAATAAGCCGAATAATACACATAAGGCCCAACAAGGCTCGAAGTCGAGCTACCAAAACTGGACTATTGTCCAAAAACCCCATCAAAATAATAATGCCAAGCCGCAGACTTAGCAACCCATTGACTCATTAATAAATGGAATGAAAACACGATAAAACGCACTCACCCAACGGATATGCAAACATCACGACCAAAAGTGAGATTAGTTCAAAACTCGACATTAATTGAGACAACCCATTTTCCAAATGAACTTATATCCTTATAATTTTTCCAAATGTCTCATAACACAAAATATGCATTTTCCAACTTTAACTGCTGATAAGAATGAAAATCATAAAATGAGACTATAAACATTCTTTCAAGTACCTCGCATAAATGTGCAATTAATACTTTACAAAACATTCCATTTCATGAATGATGCATAAGACCCGACAACCATTTAAAAGTGTATTTCTTTGACCAATAATTTATTTATGCAATGAGACCTCAAAACACGTTCATTTGTGACACATTTATCAAAATGCCCAAAAATCCCAAATATGGGTATTATACAAAGTTTGTAAAGATTAAATACGTCAAATAATCAAAGATTAGCAATTAACCCAACATTTGATAATTTCATGTAGAACACATAAACACTTTAAAATAGACATTTTGGCATGTACAACGTTTTCACAAATCAACTTGAACTCACCTTGCTAGATTTAGGCTAAATCTAGATTTTACCCAACGAGCTCTTTTGAAGGCCGCTTGGATCCTCAAACCGAAAACTTCCAAAACCTAGATCCAACATTCCAACCCAAAAATAACCATAAGTAACCATACCCAACCACAAGGAAACATTCTCCAATCATAAAATACCAAGATCCCAAACAAGATCAAAACCCTAATTTCTCTAAAACCAACAAATCCAAGATTGGAGATATCAAACCTTAAGAAACCACCAATGGAGCATTCATAACCTTATTACAAGAAAACTTACCCTTGAAGGCAAAGAGGCTTCCGAGAACACCCAATCCAACACTTCAACCCGAGCTCCCGACCGTTGCACTTGACGAGGAAGATAAAGATGGAGGTTTTGTGGTTCAAGGTTCCAACTAGTTAGATGGTGAAGAAACATGTGGTTTGAGGAGGAAAACCCCCCAAAATGGGTTAGGGTTCGGTTTTGGTGTTTGGGAGAGAAAAGGGAAGAAGATAGAAGTGAGAGTGAGAGAAATGGTTGAGAATCGCGACTCTTAAAAGACCCTGGGGCCGACCGCGATGGTGCCCGGCGATTGTGTTAGGGCACTATCGCCCAAAACGTACCGCGGGCACACCCCCGCTGGCGATTGTGTCCGGCGATTGTGCCCAGGGCACTATCGCCCAGAGTGTACCGAGGCTCGTTTCTTCCCATTTTCCGCACAGACCACTCATGACGCGATAAGGCTTAAATAGGTAAGATATAGGGGATGAAATCCTACAATAAGAAACAAGAATTTCTCAAAGGGTTGGCTTTCACATACAGGAATTTACGGGTGTTACAATATGAAATCCAAGTTGGGTTCAACTAAACCAAAACAGGCTTTGATGATCAAACCTGACAGTGGGATAATCAAGAAAAAGGGGGAGATAACCAAGGGTAAAACACATGTTGGAAGCTCCAGCATAAATAAGGGCAGATGAGAAATTCCTGAGGTTGCAGTATGGTATAATTGTTTTCACCATGGGCACCAAATGAGAACTTGTCCAGCCCGATTGGCAGAAATCAATAAGCAGAAGGCTAACAGAGTCGGACCTTCAGGTATGTTTACCATTTTGATTTAATTCACTTCTGGATAAGTGTTACATATTGAGTATGATACTCATATTAGTACTACTTTTTTCAGGAAATAAGAAGTGAAGAGAAGATAAAACCATACCAAATGAAGCTAAGCTAGCTGTTGCTCAAAGGGACATATGATATGAACTTTCCAGATGGTCTTACATTAATACTTAACAAGTGTCTTCATGTATCTAGTGCTACTAGGAATTAAGTTTCATTTTCTAAATTACAACGAACCGAATTTATGTTTTAGAAATAAATTTTCGTTTTATCTTAATAAATGTTTTATGAAATTAATAGTTGTAATTATAAATCATTATGACGAATTAAGCGGGGCTTAAAACTGATCTATTTGTGACATTTAAACAAGAAACACATAGCCAAACTCCAGGCGGACAGAGAGTTGGAATCATATGATGATTCATATGATATATGTGTATCTTGTTAGTCAAGATGACAAAAGAACCTTCAAAGGGTAAACTTTTAAGGGCCACAAGAACTATTAGGGGTTGACCATACTGATGTATGTGAGACTTATAGTTATGTCACAAGATACGGTCATCACTACTTCATTACATCCTACTGATGACTTCAGTAGACATAGATAGGTTTGCCTAATAGAACAAATATAAAAGCTTTGAAATTTTTCAAAGAGTTTTAGAATGAAGTAGTGAGTATACTTGGCAAAGGATAAAGATGTTTCGGTTAGATCGAGGTCATGAATATCTAAGCCAATAGATCATCCTAGAGATTTTTGGGAGTGTATCCCAGTAGACTCCTCACGGAACACCGCATCACAACGGTGTATCCAATAAGAGAAATAGAACCCTGTTGAACATGGTTCACTCTATGATGAGTCTCATCACTCTGCCTAAATGTTTCTGGGGTTATACCCTAAAACAGTTGCCCAAATACTAGTTTATGTATCAACCAACAAAGACCAATAAAACTCGCTCTCTTAATATAAACTGGGAAGATCCCAAAGTTATCATATTTAAAAATATGGGGTTAAAATGCTTAAGCTAAGCATAAAGCTTTTGGAAAACATGATTCAAAGGTCTAAAAAGTACATCTTTATGTGACATCCAATTGGATATTATTTCTACAGGTCTAGCAAGAACAAAAGTTTTGTTAGCGCCCCCTGGTGAGTTCTTAAGAAAAGATTTTCTGTCAAGAATCACAAATGGGGACACAATAGATCTTGAAGGAATTCAAGAACCACAAAGATGGGACGAATGGTTGACACTGACATTCAACAAGATGTTGAGCTTTAACAAGTTGTTGAAGATAATAAACGAGATACAAAATAATTCGAATATCGGATTACTGATAAATGGCAAGATGCCATGAAGACTGATGTCAAAAGCCTCATTCCTTTAAAGGAATTTTGAGCGAGGACGAATACAAGGCTTTAAAACATCAAACCTAAAAGTGCAGGTTGCAAAAGTCCATTTATGGACTAGAACAATCATCTCGTAATTGAAATCTTGTATACAAGAAGGTCAGTGGGTGCATAACAGTATTCTAGATCCTATACGACATCCCAATGCTTGAAGGTGTAAAATCATGGATTAAGATAGTACTTCGCGATGAAGGATCTAAAAGAGACAAAGTCCTTGGTATAAAAGATCTCTCGTAGCAGATCAAAATGCTTAATTAGATTAAGCAAAAGTACATACATTGACAAGATCTTGAAACACTTCAAGATGAAGGGCTCCAAAAAAGGAAACTTGCCAATAGAACATAGTGTACATCTGAGTAGAACTCAGAGTCCTAGCACTAAAGAGGACATGAACCGTATAAAGGGTGTTCCCTGTGTTTTCAGCCAACTGTTCAATTATGTATGCCATGTTATAGACCAGATGTCTCGTATGCCCTAAGCATGACGAGCAGTTATCAGTCAAACCCAGGTGATGCTCACTGGGTAGCAGTAAATAATATTATAAAGTATCTGAGAAGAACTAAAGATATATTCTTACTGTACAACGGTCATGAAATAGATATGTGTGTTTAAGGATACACAGATGCTAGTTTCCAAACTGAGCGTAATGACTTAAATTGTAATAGGGATATATGTATTAAACGGAGGTACCATGAGCTGTAAGAGCTTACATACAAATCTACTTGTCAAGCCTATGTCTCAAAATAAACATGATGTTCATGTTATAGGCTTGAGGATTCTTTATTGAATAATAATTTTAGTAAACTTTAAACATATTATTTAGACCTGAGATGTGCATCTCTGTGTTTAAGTATCCTTAAATAAATATGATGATCATATTATTTAGAACTGTCCTTGATCACTTATTACTAGGGGACTAGTAATAAATCAAGATCATTGTGAAGTCTGGTCATAGTCCAAGTTGGAAGTGCACAAGGTGCAACCAGAGTCACATGCGCTTGTCGGAGCACAAGGCGTTGGACAAGACCCACGGTCAAGATCACCTCATAGATCGGCATCATAAGGTGAGTCTTGAAATAGTACAACATTATTTATCCTCAGACCTGAGATGTGCATTGGGATCTAATGCACAAGGAGTGTTATACTTTGATATAGTCTAACGTTACCCTTGACCGGGTAATCATAAGGGCTATATATATTAGGTATAACATGAATTGTGTAGTTAGTCGTGTATATGCAATATGAGATTTGCTCCTCTCAAGATGAGAGAGATATTTTTGGGCCCCTCGATTACATATTATGATTTACATGCATGAACAAGTGGATTAGTTGGACTAATGACACTTGTATAATCAAATATGTTGGGATCGAGAAACACAATCTTTGAACTATAAATGATGAGATAGATCTATGCCTTAAGTTCAAAATAAAATATCGTGAAGCAAAAGGATAATGAATGATTCTACTATATGATTGATTAGATCAATCAAATTGCTCAAAGATAAAAGCACATTTACATAGCCTTGGGGACGGTGACGTGTTGCTAGACGCTTACCATCGTCTGTGTTACTGTGTATCGTGTGCAAATGGGAGAATGTAAGTTATTATATGCCCACGATACGTGTCACACAAAGATACTGCTGAGGAGTTTGTAAACCTATAGGGTCGCACACAAAGAATGCGTTTGTTTCCATTTGTAGAAACCCGGATCTTATGAAAATATGTGTTAAATTGTAATTATGATATTTACAGGGTGAGAACGTAATTATGTTAATTACGGGGAATTATCTGTAATTATATAATTATATTTTAAAGTTTAAAAGGATAATTATATATATTTATATATAATTATATTTTAAAGTTTAAAAGGATAATTATAATGATTTATATAATTATATTTTAAAGTTTAAAAAGGATAATTATATATATATATATATATTTGAATTTGAATTTGAATATTACAGATAATTACTAAACCTTATTTAATCCTTAATTGAATTATAGTCTAACTATAATTCTTCTGGTATAAATAAAGGGTTAGGATAAACCATTTGATAGATGATTGAAATTAGATTTAGCCTTTCAGAGAAATACAGAAAAAAGAAACATTTTCTTTTCTGTAAAAACACATATAGTTCTAGGGTTCTTGGGCTAACACCCGGTGGAGACGGGAAACGTGTTCGTGTGTGGACTACCAGTAGAGGAAACCTGCTTTGGTTTCTTAGTGCTCCATTCTTGTCTCTCTTGATCTATAAAAGGTACACATTCTAAACACCCTATGGTGTGGTTTTAGTTTTAATTAAATGCATCATTGGATCCGATTGGGTTTTAAGTTTTATTTAGAAAAAATAATTCTATAATTATTGTAACCAAAATTACTTTAAGTTTCCGTTGCGTATAACGGTTACAATTTCGAATAAAACCCAACAGAATCTCATCCATGTCTTTGGATGTTTTGGATGATAGAGTTTATCCACGTTTTCAGTATTTGGTTGTTAAAGTATAAGTTATGTTTTGCGTGAGTTTTGGGTTTTGGATTTATATTGAAGGAACATTTTGTATCATGGCTTTAATCATGAAGATGATGAATGTTGGAAAAGTGATTGTTGTCAGCCTTAATGTATTTTATTTTGGGAAATCACGTTTTATATAACACTCTTAAACTTTTTTATTTTACATATCTATGATAAAAACTCTTGAGATCACTAGGCGTTAAGCCTAACCTTTTATTTGTCGGCATGTGCATCAAATTCCAGTTGGGGAATGGTTCTAGCAATACTATGAAGAGATGAGCACTAGTTTTGCACGAGGGTAAGTAGTTTGGTGAAATCATCTGCATTTTGGAGATAGTGATTGTTATTGGGTTTTTAGTAACATCTGTCCCTATTATAGACCGTGTATAAAGATTGAAATGTGTTTATTGAAGTTAAACCTTAAACTGTTGTTGTAGATGAATCAGTTATCGATGTATTTAGAAAATTTTAAGTTAGTTGTTATTTCCATATTTGAGGTTGTTACATGGGGCGGATATGGTGGTCGACATGGGAACGGAGATTGACGGTGACTCGGTTATGGTAGTCGGTGTCAAAGGAACTCAATGAGTAGTGTAATGACCAGAATCTTGGTGGTAAGAAAAGTTACTGCTTGGTGGGGATTTTGTCAAAACTTAAAGTCCAACTAAACTCGAATTAGTGGAAAAAGGGATTTAAAACCCTAAAAACCTCTCTCTCATAAGAATCTTCACGGTGGAGGCTGAGGAATTTATCGGGAGTGAGGCTTAAGGTGCATTCGGAGAAAAATCAAAAGATAAGCGAAATTTCTGAATTGGGAAGAGGGTCTACATCAATCTTCTTTAAGGTAAAGCCCAAGATCTATCTCTTATCCTTTGTATGTTAGTGAAATCTAGGTTTGTTTGATTTTGGTGATAATTTAGGTAAGACTGGTTGTCTTCTCCAAGAAGGGGATGTTGTTGTAGCTAATTAATTTTATTGATCAATGGGTGGGATGGAACTTTTAACCCCAATATTTATTGAGGGATTTTAATCGATTTAAGGGGGGAAATTGTGGGATCGAGAAAGACCTGAACGAGCGCAGTCCCAATCCCGGGAATCGCCACACCCAAATGGGGTGTTAACCGGACTTGCGTCAAAACCTGAGCGGGAGACCGGATTATGGGCCAAGCCGAATTGGGGTCGAAACTCGAAAGCTTGCTATCGGGTAAGAGGAGTCCGGGCGCGACCTTTGAATCCGGGAAAGAAAATCTGGGATTGGGAAACTGGTAAGTGAAAACCGGTGAGCTATACCCGGTAAGCCCAAGCCCGGTGAGCCCAAACCGGATTGCAATCCCGGTGAGCCCAAAACCGGTAAATTAAACCCGGTAAGCCAAACTGGATGGAATATTTGCGCGTTGTGTATCCAGGAGTTGTAATCGGATACGGTTGGTTCCATCCGCGGGTAATCTATAGTTCCTTAGATTAAGTTGAGGTATAGGGTATCTTACGAGAGTTTCAAATAAGTCTTAAGGGTTGATCGAGTGACTCATCACTCTATTGGAATTATGTCGTAGATAATCGGTATCGGTCAAAAGCGTACGTGAGGAGGATTTAAACAAGGGGCGACAAGTGAGTCTTTTAACCGAAACTTGTTATTGACGTACAATTTATATTGCACGAAATGTTTGTTTAAATTATATGATTATACTCAATCCGAAAGAGGTGTTTTGAATATATATATATATATATATGTAACACCCGTAAACTTTGGTAGGTTATTTATTGTTAATCTTGTCTCTTATCGTGCACTCATGAGTCATAATTAGGCTTTATATTATATGAATTTTGATCATGCACTTTGGAGGTTTCATTCATTGTGAAAAAGTCGGATTTCGGAGCCCGAGGGGCCTGGGGCGACAGTGCCATGCGACTATGACATGGTCACTGTCGCCAATGATCATAATCGTGCCCAAATGTCAGGCCACTGGATGTTTGGTGCGACAGTGCCCGACGACTATGCCCGGATCACTGTCGCCTGGTCATTGTCGTCAGGGGGGGGGGGGGTCCAGAAGGTGGTGTGGAGCGGACGACTATGCCCTTGGCATAGTCGCTTGTCATTGTCATTGGGTGGTACTGAGCGAATTTAAAGCCATTTCTCCTCCCCTTTGCATTCATTTACTCCAACCTACTCTCTCTACTTCTCTCTTCATTCAAGGTCGAATCTAGGGTTTGTCAAGGAGCATTTACCCTCATTTACTCTATTGTGGTGTCATCATTCAAGTGTGGAATCTAGGGTTTTCATATCATCATCACCATCTCCACCTTCTCCAAGAAGATAAGTTAGGGTTTTAGGGTTTTCATCAAAACCCTAGTTTGTGAGTTCATCTTCTATATTAAATGCATATATGTTTACATGAAAATATTTATTTACTTTACTTTCAAAAATCTACATTTCTCTCCAAGTTTGTGTTCTTGAATTATTTAGGTCAAAATCTAGGGTTTTGACATTTGATGGTTTTATGTGATAAGATGGTTTAAAATGTTGATGAAATGACAAATATGGAATATTCATATATCTTGGATCTTGTGAAATCAAATGAGTAAAATAATTTATTTAGGGTTATATTGAAGAGTTAGACTTTGTAAGTTTATGGTATAAATGTGTTAATGAACTTGTGTAGGGAACGATATGTTGTTATGATTTTATTGTTGAAGGGAATGAGATTACATGAAAAGAAATGTTATGCAAGTAGGTTGAATTTACCTGATAATGATATGGTGCTATATGAGATTCATGTGTCTGAAATTTATAGCAATATACAAATTGTTATGTTGGTGAATCATATTAGTTTGGAATGGTGAGGTCCCAAGGTAAAGATCCATGAATAGGGTTGAACTTGGTGACTCTTTGGGGTAAGGGCTCGGATAGAGTTTGACCCATGTTTACATCGAACTAAATATTCATGAATAGAGTTGATGTTCTAACGACTAAATATTCATGGATAGAGTTGACGCCGGTAAACAACCATTTCAACTAAGTGCTCCACATGGGTTGTGGCTTACTTCCGTGTTCCATCACATCCTATGGTGGAACGGGTCTCCCCCGTCTCGCATAAGGTTCAAACGTGGAGAAACCGTTCATTATGTTTACCCTCTTTAATGTTAAATGTTTACTATTGTACTACACTCCACTGCCTATTTATATTTGGATGTTCTCACTAGGCTCCAAGTCTAACACTTGTTTATTTGGTATTCGTCTCAGGTTCTGTTAGTGGTAGGGCGGTGAAACCTTGAGTGGAGAGTTGAGCCAACTTTTGGGGATTAGCATTGGCAAGATATAGTATGTGCATATACTTACCGTTATTTTGGGAAATGATGACGACACCCCGTTTTAATCTAAATTAGAATGTTTAGATTAAGTATGTTGTCAGTCCTCGTTTTCATTTCAATTCTATTTTTGTAAACGCTTATACTTTCCCCTTTTGGGAGGATGTCATGTTGTCAAGTTATTTCCATGCCAAACATACCAGGTTTAAACTTCACCTCAATTTATAAACGTTCTATGGCGAAATTTTCAAATTTTAATTTAACCCGGTTTTTAGGGTGTTACAATATATATATATATATATATATATATATATATATATATATATATATATATATATATATGTTTGTTAATGGACATGTGATGGCTCAAGACCGGGGGGGGGGGGGGGGGGGGTGTCCCACAAGTGCTCATACTGGGGGGTCATGTTCATGCCAATTGGGGGGGGGGGGGGGGGGTTCCCAGCTTAACGTAGTATGAGCCAAACACGTCGTCATAGGTGTACATGACTTCCGTGTGTGCTATTAATGTGTGAAGCCCTTGTGGCTATATATATCTTAATGTTGGGAACTATTTATAAATGTTTATAAATTCTTTATTTGTTGTGATGATGCAAATGTTTATAAATTCTTTATCTGTTTATAAATTCTTTATTTGTTTATAAATTCTTTATTCGTTGATTTAGAGGGAACTCACTAGACCTTAAGGTCTAACCCTCACTCTTTCAAAAACTAAACCCCCTTTCAGGAAGACGTGAGGTCGAAGATTCGGGTAAGGAAAAAGAGAAGTTGTGAGCTAGGATACGAGGTTTAGAAGGAAGATGCCTTAGCTTTCCAGATTTAGTTTATTTTTATCATTATTCTCAGCTGTGTAATAAGTTGTTTCTGCAAATCTAATTTTGTACTCGATTCATTGAGTTTTACCTGAGAGTCGTTTGGCGAATTATTTTACTGTTTTTTATATAATGTTATTTTTGCTTGCTTCTTGAGTTGGGTTGTTATAAGTGGGGCATAAACAAATGACGTTGTGATGTATTTACTCACATAAAGAATATAGAGTAAGGGGCCGTTTACCCAATCACTTACCCAGTAAGCACTTACCGGTAAATTCAACATTATCACTTACCTTACCCGTTAAGATTTTAGTCCATGAAAAACGGCATCGTACGCAACAATTCATCCGGTAAGCACTAACCGGGTAAGAGTCGTAACCATCACTTACCGGGTAAGACTCTTGGACCTTGTCATTGTTCTTACCGGGTAAGATTCATGGTCTTTGCCATGTTCATCGATTAGGTAACGTGACTTGGTAAGTACTTATCGGGTAAGCGTTACGTAAACGGCCCCTAAGTTACATATTTGGTCCTGTAGTTTTTAATAGAAAATAAAAATATGATTAAAATGACTAAAATGTTCTTTTAATTAACATATTTAACAGAAAACTTTTTATCAAGTTAGAGGTAGGGATCGGATGCGTTATAATTTGTAAACACAAGGATGTAATTCATAATTATTTTTAAATTAAAACTATCCACAATGGTAGTTCTTATAAGTCAGTTGACTTTTTGCTTATAAACTTTTTGTGTTAGAGATGATTTTAGAGCATCTCCAACAGATTCTCTAAAAAAAAATTAAAATGGAGAACCAAAGTCCAAAATCTCTAGCAAAAATTGCATTCAATCCCAACATATTCATCATTTTGGAGATGACATTATTACTTTTATTATTAAAATATTGTATATATCTAATAAAATATTATTTATCTCTCCTACACATTTCATTTCAATATTTCTTATTGGTGGAATATAATAAAAAACAATTTATCTCTCGTGGTAATCATTTTTGAAGAGTTCTCCAAATTTGAAGAAAATTACACACTTTCTCTCTTACTTTCTCCATTTTAGAGAAAGATTTGGAGAATCCGTTATAGCAAAAAAAATGTCTAAAATCTTTATTTTCTCCATTTTAGAAAAGTTTTTAGAGATGCTATTAATTATTTAAAATAATGGGATTGATGTAAAGCTCACGTATCGTAGAATTTGGGGTATGAATTATTTATTAGAACTAATAATTATTTGGAAAACAAAAAAGCATCAAAATCAGTTCACATTTTATGCTTTCTTTATAAATAGAATATTTTCTAAATTATATTTTCTGTTTTGTACTTGTCATTGATTATCAAAATTAGTTTTTATTTTGAATAAATTACATTTTCGGTCGCTATGATCGTCATTTTATTTTACGTTGGTCCGTATGACTAAATATAGTTAAAAAAGTTCATTAACTCAAGAGGGATTTTAATCTTTTTACTCTATTTTTTATTTTCTTGTTTTATTTAGAAATTCCACGAGGATAGTTGATATTCGTAGGATTTGTTTTTAATAATATTTTAAAATATGTTAAAAGAAACTTGTTTTATAATAATCAGATAATTAAAAAAATATTTTTACAATTTCTATGCATTTTGTTATGGATTTGGTCCCTCGAGCTAACGGACGTCTAATTCCTCCGTTAAACACGAGGGTATTATGGTCATTTTACCTTATTTTATTTATTTTTCCATTTTTTAATTAATTTTAATTGTTTTTCTTTGAATGTTCATCTTCTTCACATTCACATGAATACCAAGAACACCAAAAACAAACCCAAATCAAACTCATTAAAAACCCATTTGCAGAAATCAGTTCCATTCCATTGAAGAGAATTTGATGGATCGATTGATGATTTCAAACCTAAAAGTGCTTCTTTATCACCACCAAATGCACATTCAAGAAACAAATAAACCAAAATCAAACCCAGAATATTATGTTGATATGCTTGCTTTGAGTCCAGTGTCTTGAAAGAGGAGAGAGAGAGAGAGAAGAAAGAGAGATATGAGATAGAGAGAGATATCAAGAGAACAGATCGAGAGGGAACATGTCTGAGGGAAGAGAGAGAGATCGAGAGAGAACCTCGTCTTTTCCGGCGACGTCGTCTTCTCTGGCAACCTCCGACGACGTCTTCTTCTTCTGTGGTTTGCATCGATCTCTCTATCTCATATCTCTCTCTCTATCTATCTATCTCGATCTCTCTATCTATCTCGATCTCTCTATCTATCTCATATCTCTCTCTTCTCTCTCTTCTCTCTCTTCTTTTTTATTTGGGTTTGATTAGGTTCAAATCTAATATATATATTTAGGTTTTGATTTTTAAATCTAGGTTTTATTTAGGTTTTTTAAATTTGGGTATGATTTAGGTTTTTTAATATGGATTTGATTTAGGTTTTTGGGTTTTTATTGAGTTTGATTTGGGTTTGTTCTTGGTGTTCATGTGAAGAAGATGAACGTTCAAAGAAAAACAATTAAAATTAATTAAAAAATGGAAAAATAAATAAAATATAGTAAAATGACCATAATACCCTCGTGGTTAACGAAGGAATAGATGGTCGTTGGCTCGAGGGACCAAATCCATAACAAAATACATAGTGGGAGGGTCATCATGTAATTTTTGATGTTAAAGGACCTATTCCGTAACAAACACCAAACCTGAGGGACCAAATCCGTAATTTACTATTCTTTTTATTTATAAGTATATAATATTAAGATTATTTGCTCCCTATAATTTTTAATAGAAAATAAATAAATTATGAAATGACTAAGTTACCCTCCTAATAAACCTACTTAATAGATTTAGGAATGGCAACGGGGCGGGTTTGCCGTCCCCCGTCCCCGAAATCGAAATGCATCCCCGTTCCTGCCCCGTTCCCCGTCGGATTTTTATTCGGGGTGCCCCGTCGGGGATTTTTTTATGCCCCGTCTCCGTCCCCGACCCGATGGGGAATCCCCAATCCCCGAACCCGACCCGATAATTTAATATTTTATTTATATAATTATATATATATAATTTTATATAATATATATATATGTATATATAATTTTATATAATATATATATGTATATATAATTTTATTATAATATATATATAATTTTATTTTTAATAATATATATATAAATATATCGGGGCGGGGCGGGGATACCTTCCCCCGAACCCGATAAAATCCACGAAAATTTGCCCGTTACTTGACCCGACCAGTAATTGTCTAACCCGACCCGAAATTAGTCGGGTTTCGGGTTTCCCCACCGGGTTCGGGGTTTTCTACCATCCCTAAATAGATTCATGTTAATAGAGTTAGATCAGATGGACTAAAGACGTGTGAAAATGTAAACCACATTGACGTTTTCCATAATTATTTCAAAGTAGGGATGCACAGTGCAATTTTATGTAAATGACAGGGACCAATCGCGTAATTTACTTAAAAAATTATTTAAAAGTATGTATTAAAAGAAAAGGTTATCAAGAAGTCCGTAATTTTTTTATAAAAAACATGTACAAATTTTTTCCTATTAGTTTAAATATATCAAAAAAATATAATTACTTTAATTATGTATTTATTAGTTATATTTAAATGTAATTATTTTAATTATACTAATAAATAAAACTAATTAAATGCGAAACTTTATAACATTAGAGATGAAAGACAACTAATTTTTTTATTTTAGATTATTAACGGATGCAATGTTTTTATAATATTGCAAGGTATCAATATATTAGAGTATGTTACACAAGTTTACTCAATTTTATCTTGTTGAATGATCGTATCGATTTTGTTTACTGAAAAAACTCTTATTACATCACGTAGAAATCAAACATTATTTGTTAGAACATGGAAAAGCACAAAGCAAAAGTTTAGTTACCTTTTCTTTCTAAAATATTTTTTGTCTGATAAAGATTAAGATTGTATATTTTATAAATTAATTAATTAGAGTGCATGATTACTTTTTACATGAAAAAAAGCATGAATGCAATTATGTTGGCTTTTTTCTTTTTTAAGCCGAAACAACATCGTCTTAGCTAAAAATCTAAATTTATCTCTCTTTTATCTCAACATTATGTCTCAATTACCCACTTGCACACGTGAAAAGACAAGACGTCTGTTCATGCACACCTCTCGTCTTTTCCCTCTCTCTTTCTTCTACACTCTTCTCTTTGTCTTTGTTGCTCTCCGCAAATACACAGAATGGGATTGGTGTATAACTGTGTGTATGTGTTACGTCTGTAGAGAGAGTGAGAGACATATAACACTGAGAATTTAATACTTGAGGGATTGAATGTTATGGGTTGTTTACTAAACGTTTACCTGGTAAATGCTTACTATCCGGTAAGTAAATTAAAGGTTTAATCTTATCAGTAAGCACTTATCGGGTAAGCGTTTGAGTAAACGGCCCCTTAGTCTCTCTAAACTGAGAGACTTGTTTATATAATTTTAGAAATTCTCGATACTTTGAAAATGGGAAAAAATATGTTTTCAAAACCGAGTTTACTTCTTTGATGAATAATCAAATCATCTTTAACGATCATCGACCTTATTCATGTATAAAATACCCGTAAACGTCATGATCTATAAGAGGGAAGCAATGGCCTATGCGACCTTCAGGACATGTACAACCTTCTGGACGTCAACTTTTAGAAGTAAAGGAAACTTTGTAGCCGTTTTTTGCCATTCCAACTCCAAGATTGATCCACTTTCTTGCATAAGAGCAATACCAACAAGTAAATGCATCTAAATATCAATCACAACACCAATCCATGCATTATACCAATGATTTATACTTTCCCACACAACATCTTTCAATTCATGATCGTTTTTTATCAACTTGGTGACCTTTCAGCCTTAGTTACGACTCGATTAATGTAACAACCACATACTCAATTTTGTAAAAACGAGTTTGAGTTTGCTACTTTAAACCTGTTAGACAAGAAAATATGTTGAGCTCAATCCCTACCATACTGAAACCTATAAATAATCAACTCTGACTAAAATGAACGATTTAAATGCTCACCCATTGTGTACGTGTGTATCATTGAGTAATACACAAATACTTTTATTAGAGTATCGATCGAAAATACAAATAATATTTTTATAAATTCCATCTTTGATTTTCAATTATGACGGCTTGAACTTGTGTTTTCTTGCAACTTATACATTCAGTACCCATCTATATACACATACAACAGTTGGATATATAGTCCAAGTTTTTCTTGAATAGTCCATAAATTATATAAAATTGATTAATAATATTATACATAGTGTAGCAGCCACTTACTCCATTTAAATTGAGTGGTGGTGGAATTTAGAGAAAAGAAACTTAAGGGCCTTTTGGGTTTTACCTAGAAGTTGCAATAGGATTAAACCTTAAAAACCTCTCCTACTCCCTTATTGTGTGGTCTGCGGCGCCTAGGAAGAGGAGAAAGGAGTATTGGAGGTTCCTTTAAGATCGAGATTCGGAAGCAGTGACCAAGAAATCAAGCTTAATTCCAAGAACTCCATCCTTAAGGGTAAGAAAACTAATCTCTTCTTAAATTTGTAAACGTAAGAAATCGGATGAAGGATTTCTTGAATGTTCATCCTTTTGGGAGATTTCTTAGTGTAAGTCATTGTTGGGGGTAAACCTTCTGTTAATACGATGAGTTTCATATTCTTTTATTTTTTTAAAGGGTAAATCTTAGTGTGAGTAAGGAGTTGAGATAAGGAAGAAAAACCTTGAATTCTTGAGGTTTCTAAGTCGATCGTAATCACTCAAAAACCCTACTGAGGAATTGCAACCGGGCCTGGAGATCGGGAGTATCTCGATACTGGAAACCCCTAAACCCGGGTCTACCGAGAGTTTATGTAAACCGGACGCACTGGGGTCCGGGCCATGAGTCTGGAATTTCTAGTTCCAGGTCTCAACCGGGGTGAGACTTGGATTCCAAACCGGTTGTTCTTGGAACTGGACTATTTTAAGGATTAGACAGGATCGGGAAATCTTATGTTTTGGAGACGGTTTGTTTGGGGTTCTGCTTGGATCAAGATTCTAATCCAATACTTGATTGTGCGGTACAAATTTGTAGGTACTCCGTCTCTTCGGAAGTAATTTTGGGTGTGCGTGTGATCAATTTCCCATTAAGAAGGTGAGTTCCCTCATTTCAAACTCTTTATATCTGGAAATGGATTCTTATGACGGTTTTACCGTATTTTCTTTAAAAAGGGTATTACGGCATTTGGATAAAGGATGAAATGTTTTGTTTATTATTACTAGTATGCTTGCATTTAAATGAGTTAGCGTATGTGTGGATTGTGTAAATTCTATTGTAAGGATGATGCGCCATGGCTTGTTGAGAACCATCGGGGATGGTTAACCTTGTGCCTAGAATTCGTTTCCTGTGCACGTGTATATGGCATCTACTGGGGGGCCAAATGGGGATCTACTGGGGGCCCCGAGTGCGGTATTTCTGTATTGTGCGGTTTGCGATTCTACCCGTGGTTTCGCCTATGATTAATTTCTTATACTGACCGGTATATGTTTAATTAATGGTTTGATAATTCATTTTTTTTCCAGTTCGTTTATAATTATCCGAGGTTGGGAATTCACTAGACCTGTGGTCTAACCCTCACTTCTATTTTCCCCAAAATCCATTTTTTTCAGGTAAAGGAAGCCGTTGAGGCTTCGTCCAACGGGAAAACAAAAACGTTGAGTACTACTAGGAGTCAGAGGAAGCCGGGTTTAGAGGCGGTGCTAGTCGTGGACTTTTAGTATCTCGGTTGTGATAGATTCGTCCCGTTGAACTTTGTTAAACGAAATTTTCTTATGCTTCGTATCGAAACCTGATTTGGGTTGTAATCCTTATGTTATCTTTATGCATATTATAGGTTGTTACAAATTGATATCAAAGCCATAGTTTAAGGGATTTAGGTAACCGGATGGGCCTAAACTTAAACTGCGGAGTAGAGATGGGAACACAGTCGGGATGTAGGATTCCTCTAGGAAGATCACTTTAATTGCGCTAAATATAAGGTAGTGGGGATTGTCATGTAAGGTAAATTTCCATTACACCTGGCCAGTGTAGTTGCGAACTTACAAGTATATGTACGTGCTCGAATTGCCTTACTCTGCGTATTAGTCCATAAAACGTCGGTTATATGCGGTTAATTTAGTTTATGCCATGATCGAAGGGATAACATTGTTGTGATAGTCAATGAAGGGGTGGTGAAATGGAATAAAATTCTAGTCTTGCGGCGTTAGTAGTAATTTTGATGGGATGCTTGAGGTCGCCTGTGATATCATTGTTGATACCCCTAGAAGGAGGATAGAGCAATAATAGACCGACCAAAAGTAGAACTTCATAAGTCGAAATAGGAGAATGACTGATTAAGGGTAAACCATGAGTTCTAGTGAGTCCCCATATTGGGTGCGGATGTGCCGAACAATTCGGATAGGATAAGAGGAATGGGCTAGGATTTTGAAAGTTTTCAATTTAAAGTCGGGCGAAAGAAGGGAACTACTGATTTCCAATCAACGATAGAGTGGTAAGAATGTCGACAAGAAGATATCGGGATTGATTTGAATTATGGGAGGATCGGAATAAGAAGAAAATGTGATTGGTTTATCGACCAGGGTCAAAGATTGAAATCGTACGAATTGTAAACTAGTACTCAAGGGGGAGAACTTGGTGGAGTAATCAATTAGGTAAGTCGTGAAGCACATGCACATGAAGTTGTTGCTATAATGAGGAAACTACCGTCAGTATAGCGGGGCGCCAATGATAACCTTGTAGATGCAGGGGTTGACTTAGACTGAGTGAATAGCCTTCAATTGCAAGCTGAGTTTCATGCATCGTGTCTTTAGGGAAGGTACAAGAGTTTTTCTTTTCTTTTCTTTTCATGATTAAAAGTAAGTGCATACATAACGTATCTTAAGTTTTGAAAATAATTTGACATGTGCAAGTGGGTGTTTAAGGAAGAAAGACAAACCTATTTTCGTTGTTTAATAAATTTTTTTTTGAACTCAGGGATTTACGAACTATATCACCTCTTTCATGGTGAGATAACCTTTGTTGCGAAGATCATAGAACGTTCAAAGGCAAGCCTTTATAACCAAAACGAGTTTTAACACGTTGATATCTTATAAATAAGTGCGGGAGTCGACTACTTTACTTAGGGCAAGCGGTTTTGTTTAGAACTTTTCTAGTCATAAAGGAAAGGTTTCTTTCCATACTTCAGTTGTCACAACTTTGTTTTAGTGGTCAAGTTTGTATTTTACTGAAAGTGTGTGTGCTAACGATACCCATGATCGTTGAGTATAATTTTTGAAGTTATGAGAGTGGGAGTCTTGTGGGCTCAAGTTGCTTTCAAGTGTTGTACTTTTCAAATGTTCAAATATGATAAGTGATTTTAAAATCTTCGAGTCGTCATGCATGAAGGCTATGAACTTAGTAGGTCGTGAAAGTTATTGGATTTAGGGGTAAGGAAAGGGTCGAGAGTGGGGAATGTGTTGGTCAAGTCGATGGTGGATGATTATTGGTTCTGGTTTTCCTATTAAAGAAGAGAGGGGAGTATGTAATCGGAAATGGACTTTGGCATTGATAAAATTATGGTAGGTTGAACTTTTGTTCGGTATCTTGAAACGCTGTTGTCAGTAAACGGTGGTTTTTTGAGGTGAAAAGGATTGAAGGGTCAAAGGAAATGAACCTGGGTTTTTGGGGAATCTTGTAAGTTAGACTTTGCACCAAGTAAGCATTAAACCTCTTTCAGGTGAGGACGGTGAAGTGCTAAGATAAATGCAATTTGTTGGGATAAGCAGGTTCTGATAGAGATTCTTGTTGTCGAGATTATTGTGGGAACATCATCATGTTTTCTTTCTTTTATGATCAAGTTAGCAATGGTTCAAGATGTGCAAAGTTAAAGTCATTGTCAAGAGGGTGGAATTTGAGAATTCACCTTGGTGTGCGGAGACGTAAAAGGTCGTTTAGAAAAGCTATATGTTTGTTGGATATTGGATCTTTTTGCGTGGGTGTTTTGTAATGGAAGATCTCTACTAGGAGGAGTGTTTGTATATGAGGTTTTAGCGGTTTGTAAACGAATGTAGTATTTAGTACAATTAGAGTGAGTGCATGGATCGTATCGAAAATTTTTGAGTTGTGGTTCAACTGGATTTGGGAAGAGACGAAGTCGTGAAATAGATTGGGTGTTTTAGGTTTCGAGAAGGCATGGTAAAGTGGTTGATCGAGATGCTTTGAGGGAAAGATCGGAGGACATGAGTGAGTTCTAGTGCGATGAATATTCTGAGGGAGCATTGTGTGTACTGTTGTGCATATTGAATGAGTTTTGTGAGAATGTGACACCCCTTGTTGTAATGAAAAGAAATCGGAATGGATTAAGAAGTTTATGGATTTTGGTAAATTCAGTGATATCATATCACGTATTTTTGGGACTAGCTCAACTTGTCAGTGGGAGAAATAGATGATGGATCGATGAATGGTGGGTGGTTAAATATATAAGTATATGGTTATCCAAAGGAATAAGTATGGATGACGTCTCAGTTGGTGTGTACTTTGTGCGATTGGATTGTTTACCACCAAAGGATTAGTGATCGATGTAGTGTTATACGTCGATGTATTACGCGAGTTGAGTGCAATCGCATAGGGGGGCTTTATTAAGAATTGTGTTGTTGAATACATAAATTCTTACCTGTATCCTTGGAGATGAAGTTCAAGGATCACTCTGTGTAAGTTGAGAATTTGAGTGGTTGCTATTTTAGTCGGGAAGGGTTGAAGGTCAAGGTAGCATGTGTCCGTCAATAGAGCTACGCGGTTAAACGGCGGAGAGACATAAGATTTTTTCAGAAAGGAACTTCGGTGATATTTATAAGGGTGTGTTCAAATGAAAACCACTTAAGGTATTGTTCAATAATCTTGAAATGTTGTCCGGATTATTATGTCAAATATTATTCCCTGTTTTCAAAATTATACTATTGTGTACATATCTTGGCAGTTGAGTTTGAGGAAATAATAAAAACAGTGGAGTTGCATGTTTATAGATACAAAATAATACATATGGATGTACGCATATAAAGAGAATGATAGAGATAGAGATAAAAGTTGGAATGATTTGAAATGAAAAGGCAGGAAAAAAGGGGGGGGGATATTTTCAGGGGAGCAGAAGCCCATGGAAGACAGGGGAGGATGTGATATCATCTTGCAAGTTCATATGCATGAAATGAATCATAATCAAAAAGTTAGATTGATAGGTTTGTTGTAACCATTCATCACCAATCTGCACATCTGATTCCATTATTTCACATATGAAGTAGAGTATGCATCAAAAGATTTACAACCATGTCATCATTCCATGCATCTCAATCTAAATATATATATATATATATATATAATAATTAATGTAATTAGTCACTTATCGTTAAAACTTGTGTTATTGTCTCTCTATGTTTTGTCTTTCCCTTTTATTTGGGTAAAATATTGATTACCAACAATCTCACTTAACAATGTCGCCACGTAGAACCCGTCATCATAGATAATAATATGATTAGACATTTGACTCACTCAACGGTTGAGGCTAATGATTCAACCAGTTACTTCTGTTGTATATGGACAAAATCACCATGTCTTTTTGTCAATGGAGCTAGACGTCATAGATGAGGTCTAAGTACCCGCATCTCTTTGATAAAGAAACTCCGAGGACGGAATTTTGTTGAAGGGGGGAGTATTGTAACAACCACATACTCAATTTTGTAAAAACGAGTTTGAGTTTGCTATTTTAAACCTGTTAGACAAGAAAATATGTTGAGCTCAATCCCTACCATACTGAAACCTATAAATAATCAACTCTGACTAAAATGAATGATTTAAATGCTCACCCATTGTGTACGTGTGTATCATTGAGTAATACACAAATACTTTTATTAGAGTATCGATCGAAAATACAAATAATATTTTTATAAATTCCATCTTTGATTTTCAATTATGACGGCTTGAACTTGTGTTTTCTTGCAAATTATACATTCAGTACCAATCTATATACACATACAACAGTTGGATATATAGTCCAAGTTTTTTTTGAATAGTCCATAAATTATATAAAATTGATTAATAATATTGTTGGAATCGTGCCCATTGCCACAACAAATTTAATATTATTGATATCCTACTGGGTCACACACAAAGTCTAAATAATAGATGCAAGAAATATTCTTGTAACATCCCGCCTGCCTCGACAACAATATTGTCCGCTTTGCCCCTGGATTTAACCAACGTGTAGCGCACGGATTTGTTTCTGGCGACCTGGTGAGAAACTTCCCAGGGGGTCACCCATCATGGGACTACTCCCACCCAAGCACGCTTAACCTCAGAGTTCCCAGAACCTGACGTGCTTGTGGCCCCAAAACGCGTTGTTGTTAGGAAGGCCAAGATATTACTTATAACACCCAGCATCACTCCTGTCCACGGCCGATATGGGATATGCCTAAGGTGTTACAATTCTCTAGTTCATTTAACATCAAGTTGAAGGTTAATTTGAAACTAGAGATTTATAGAGGGACTTAAAGTGATAAAGTTTGAATTGTTAAAATATGGTTTTAACTAATTCAAACTAGGAGGACCAAGAATGAAAAATTGCATGGCTAGGCTTATTCTTATTGGTTCCTTTAGGTGGTTTTGGTATTTGCTTGTTTTGCAAATACCATCAACAAAAACCATGGTAAAAGGTAATAAAAGGCTTAAGCATGATGCATTTTTAGTGGTTCTAAAAAAATGGAGTTTTGGAAGAAAAGAAAAAACTCTCCCTACACTCTCTTTCTCTCTTGAATCGTCCAAAACACACACATAGTGTATGTTCTTGGTGTTCTTGGTTAATTCTTGCTCTTTTGCTTGGAAGCTTTGTATGTGCACAAAGTAGAGGGATTCTCCTTTGGATCCTAAAACCACATCAAAAGGTATGATCTAATCTCTTGTTTTTTTAATTGCTAAACACTTTTGTACATGGATCAACTAGTGGAAGATGAAGACAAGCTTGCATGTTTGGTTTTATTATCTTGCTTCTGTTGTATTTTTTTTTTGTCTAGCTCTTCTCTTCCAACAAATATTATACATAGTGTAGCAGCCACTTACTCCATTTAAATTGAGTGGTGGTAGAATTTAGAGAAAAGAAACTTAAGGGACTTTTGGGTTTTACCTAGAAGTTGCAATAGGATTAAACCTTAAAAACCTCTCCTACTCCCTTATTGTGTGGTCTGCGGCGCCTAGGAAGAGGAGAAAGGAGTATTGGAGGTTCCTTTAAGATCGAGATTCGGAAGCAGTGACCAAGAAATCAAACTTAATTCCAAGAACTCCATCCTTAAGGGTAAGAAAACTAATCTCTTCTTAAAGTTGTAACCGTAAGAAATCGGATGAAGGATTTCTTGAATGTTCATCCTTTTGGGGGATTTCTTAGTGTAAGTCATTGTTGGGGGTAAACCTTCTGTTAATACGATGAGTTTCATATTCTTTTATTTTTTTAAAGGGTAAATCTTAGTGTGAGTAAGGAGTTGAGATAAAGAAGAAAAACCTTGAATTCTTGAGGTTTCTAAGTCGATCGTAATCACTCAAAAACCCTATTGAGGAATTGCAACCGGGCCTGGAGATCGGGAGTATCTCGATACTGGAAACCCCTAAACCCGGGTCTACCGAGAGTTTATGTAAACCGGGCGCACTGGGGTCCGGGCCATGAGTCGGGAGTTTCTAGTTCCGGGTCTCAACCGGGGTGAGACTTGGATTCCAACCCGGTTGTTCTTGGAACTGGACTATTTTAAGGATTAGACAGGATCGGGAAATCTTATGTTTTGGAGACGGTTTGTTTGGGGTTCTGCTTGGATCAAGATTCTAATCCAATACTTGATTGTGCGGTACAAATTTGTAGGTACTCCGTCTCTTCGGAAGTAATTTTGGGTGTGCGTGTGATCAATTTCCCATTAAGAAGGTGAGTTCCCTCATTTCAAACTCTTTATATCTGGAAATGGATTCTTATGACGGTTTTACCGTATTTTCTTTAAAAAGGGTATTACGGCATTTGGATAAAGGATGAAATGTTTTGTTTATTATTACTAGTATGCTTGCATTTAAATGAGTTAGCGTATGTGTGGATTGTGTAAATTCTATTGTAAGGATGATGCGCCATGGCTTGTTGAGAACCATCGGGGATGGTTAACCTTGTGCCTGGAATTCGTTTCCTGTGCACGTGTATATGGCATCTACTGGGGGGCCAAATGGGGATCTACTGGGGGCCCCGAGTGCGGTATTTCTATATTGTGCGGTTTGCGATTCTACCCGTGGTTTCGACTATGATTAATTTCTTATATTGACCGGTATATGTTTAATTAATGGTTTGATAATTCGTTTTTTTTCCAGTTCGTTTATAATTATCCGAGGTTGGGAATTCACTAGACCTGTGGTCTAACCCTCACTTCTATTTTCCCCAAAATCCATTTTTTTCAGGTAAAGGAAGTCGTTGAGGCTTCGTCCAACGGGAAAACAAAACCGTTGAGTACTACTAGGAGTCAGAGGAAGTCGGGTTTAGAGGCGGACTAGTCGTGGACTTTTAGTATCTCGGCTGTGATAGATTCGTCCCGTTGAACTTTGTTAAACGAAATTTTTTTATGCTTCGTATCGAAACCTGATTTGGGTTGTAATCCTTGTGTTATCTTTATGCATATTATGGGTTGTTACAATTAATATGTTACATAACTCATCCATGTGTTGTGTTATAAATGCCCTCTCTGTAACATCAATTAGCCCAAAGTAGGTTGACCCAGTAACTTCTAATTAAACTTAAAACTATGGTGGAAGTTATTGATGACTCACAAATCTTGAATTTATAAGGAGTTTTCAGATCTACTTCATCCTAATGAGATGGCTTGTTACACCCTCCCTCACAATTGTTGCATGATACGACCTGTATACCAATCCACGTTCAATTGAACGTCTTTGAGTTATTTTTAGGTATGTTCTCTTCCATCTAATGACCATCTAACCCTCGACCTTCATCATTCTCAAATAGTCCAGGTTTAGCCCCTCCCCTGACCATGGATCATTACATTTAGGTTAGAATTAGGGTGTTACGATGTAGACCTTGGCAACTCGAAGATGACCCATGTTTTTGGAAGTTTTTCTATAAAGTAAAACTTGACCCTCAACTTTGAAAATTCACATTTTGATCCCAAATTTGCTATTTAAAGTTTTTTGAAACTACATTTTCCCCCTATATTAAATAAAATGCAATTTTTGGGGATTATTCCAAATACTTAAGTATTTAGAAATTACAAAAAATTATATGGATTTAATAAAATAATGTTTAAGTGTTTAGAAATTACAAAAAATTCTATGGATTTAATGAAATAATGTTTTTGGCTTAGATTTTGTGAAATATATATGTTAATAATGAAATTTATATTTAAAACATTTAAGATATATTTGATCATGGTTTTGATAGCTTGTAATATTTTATCATTGTTTGGTCATGAAAAACATGTAAAATATATATTTTGATCAAAAAATTATTTTTAGTCACTTAAAATACATTTTTATTGTCTTTTCACAACAAATAACAATAGATTCATTTTTTTCTTCTAATTTAGTTACCGGACTTTAAAAATCATTATCAACCCACTATATATTTTAAAAATGATTATTTTGGATACTTTTGACTAAAAAATATGTAACATACTGACATAGTTAAATAGTCTCTATAATGGTCTTTTAAAGTCATATCTTATTTATAACGTTTAAATGGTTTAAAACATAGATGCTTTTGATTTTTGAATGCTTTTTCTTTCGATTACCAACATAGAAATATAATAAAAATGTAGATATCAACAATGAACGGTCATAACTCATAATGATGTTAAATCAATGGAAAACTCAACCACTTAACGTGTTAACAATGATTTGCGGCGCTTCTGTTTCCGGTCGACCAAAACCGCCGAAAATTCAAATTTCCGACGGATTTGACCGTCGGAAAAAGTCGAAAATTTTGTAGTGTATACTGTAAAGTCTGTAATATGCATGATTTATCATTTTGAAAGAATGATATATACTGACCTGATTATGCCCTACACTTATGATATTGATGCATATATATCATGTATCTGAAGAGAAACATCATAAGGAAGATCTGAAATTATATCCATGAAACAATTGGTTTATAAGATGAATTGAGAAGAACATCAACGAACAAAACTTGAAAACAAAATATTATATAAAAAAATATGAATGAAAATGTATCTATTGGTTTGAGCACCAAAATTCCCCACAATAACAGGTTTAATATATGTTGGTCAGAAATTTGAGTGCATTTTAAAACAACAATACAGATTCTAAAGGTGCTCATATTTATTTGGAGACTAGTCTAGGTAAACTCCCAATTCAGGAGTACCTTAACTATCTAGGTTTTGACTTCCATTCATTGTTATATCCAAGATGCGTGATGGAGGTTGAATATTGGATTATTGTTTCGCAACATGTTCCATTTAATATTTTGCAGGTATGCAAAGGCTTCCGGATATGGCAGATAATGTCTTGCTCGTCCCTATTGACGCTTAATGACATTTTGAAATTTCCTAAACCAATAACCTCATATCAATTATGTGGAGTGGTACAATCTACAGTCTGGACTGTTCTTTACGTAACTTGGAGAAATCGAAACAATATGGTCTTCAAAATTAAATTGCAAAGTGGAAAACACTTTATTTTTATACCATTTTATACATTTTTCTATTTTGTAAACGTATTAATTTTAGAAATGTTAAAATATTAAATAATAAGATATTAATTAATGGGCTCATTTTAAATGTATCGACGAGACTTTTCTAATGGTGTAATTTGTAAAATAAATATGTATTTTTAGTTAAAAATCATTAACTCATTAATATCATACAGGTATAAAATGAAAAATGAAAATGGTTGGAAAGTCAAATAGCATAAATGAAGATTTATCGCGATATAAATTGTAAAATTCAAAATTAAAATTGAAACACAAATTAAGTTTCAAGGATTTGATGGTCATTCATAAAATACAAGAATAAGGGTTTGTTTATTATATAATCATTCCTGTAAGAGTCATTATTGTAAATTTGATGGTATTTAACAACCATTCTACTCTGGACGAACATTAGCCCAAGGACAAGAATATAAATAAAATGAAAATCAGAATGACTATAAACGTAATTTCTAAGCCACATGAACAAAAATAAAACCCATTATCAAATCACAATCGTAGTTTACTCTAAAAAAATTACATACGTTAGGTTTTTTTATTATTATTATAATGAGGTTGAGATTTTAAATCCCGTAAAAGTAAACTTAAATTTTCACTTTAAATTTACTTCTCTTAAAAAAATTGAATCGGAATTCATATATTGGTCATGGGCTTTAAGCTCCCTTTCATTCTCGTGCCTTTTAACTGTTTTGTAGCTGGAATTTTTCTGTATCAGTATGTATAGCAGTCAATTGAACTGGAACAAGATCATATGATCTACATGCTTTGATGAATACTTACGAGAACCTTTTTTTGCCATTATTCGAAAGGCAAAATTCTATGTACCTTGAAAGGAAAAAAATGACCCTTTCTACCATTGGTTAAACATGGGTCATACTCAACAAAATTGTTTAGTGTCGTTATCATGACTCGTGTAGTATCTTGTTCCAAAAAATAACAGTGATTTAACTTTTTGTCATTTAATAAAGTTTAGATGTATAACGTAAGATGTAAGTTATTAAAAGTATATAAAAATAAATACATTAATATATCATTTAAATTAAATATTTTGTTTTGTGGGTTTAAATATATACCATGTAATTCAGTATTTTATAGATCAGATTGTATGTTAGAATATACTACTTTAACTAAAATAACATACCACACAAATAAAAACTCAGTATTGATTGTTTACTGTAATATTTAAATTCAACGCTTCAATTCACACGCTTGCATTTGCCTTACAAAACATGCAAGTTTCTCATTCGAAAACCAAGCACCGTCCTCTTGTTCAAAAAAGTCTCACAAAAACACCTGACTAAGGGGTTGTTTACCAAATACTTACTGGGTGAGTATAGTGTAACACCCTCAAAATCCGGAATAGCAACTTATTTAAAATTTCTAAATACATCAACAAATACCTTGAACTACAAACATAAACTGAGAATCAACCTCAATATTCCCATTCATCTTATACATACATTCTATGAACAGGACGGGTGTTACGAAACCCAATAACAAATTCTATCTTCAATCCTGCGGAGGACTTATCTCCAAACTGGGACCTGATGCACATGCCGACAAATAAAAATGGTTAGGCTTAACGCCTAGTGAGCTCAAGAGTTTTAACATGAATGAATAAATCTTTAAAAGCAAGGAAACCAGTTTAAAGCGAGATCCTTCGAAATAATATACTTTAAAACGGAAACGACACATTTTCCCACTTGGCATCATAGGACTACCCTTCCCAACAACCCGACAGACTATCGTCATCCGGATGCATCAAACGTCTTAAAGTCACAATCTCAATAATTTGATAAACTTACGAATTCTCCTTGAAATAGAATCGGTCTAACAAACTCACGAATCTAATCCAACCAAGATTTCTGACCCAAGAGGATCAACTTAGTGACCTCCTCGCACTTGGCTATCATTCCCAGGTGACCTTGATATAAACATCAATCATTCCTTAGCTGACTCACTTAGGAACTTTCTCACTACCCCAACGGTCATCATTTCGAGGTAGCGCAAGTGCATATATGTAGCATGTAGGTTCACCATAACACTAGCCAGGTGCTATTATGAACGTACCGTACATGACCATCCTTGCGACCCTCGACAATTTTCTCGTTTCTAGCCACTAGTCATCCTCAAAACATCTTATCTTATGGTACCTAATGTGCAACTCCACTTATCTTCGCTTATAAGAACGCTAGTTTGAGTCTAGACATCCTAAAATCAATACCTAAATCTCTCAAACTTAAGCTCTGATACCAACTTGTAACACCCTCAAAATCTGGAATAGCAACTTATTTAAAATTTCTAAATACATCAACAAATGCCTTGAACTACAAACATAAATTGAGAATCAACCTCAATATTCCCATTCATCTTATACATACATTCTATGAACAGGACGGGTGTTACTAAACCCAATAACAAATTCTATCTTCAATCCTGCGGAGGACTTAATGCCCATGCATAGTCTTTATCTCCAAACTGGGACCTGATGCACATGCCGACAAATAAAAAGGGTTAGGCTTAACGCCTAGTGAGCTCAAGAGTTTTAACATGAATGAATAAATCTTTAAAATCAAGGAAACCAGTTTAAAGCGAGATCCTTCGAAATAATATACTTTAAAATGGAAACGACACATTTTCCCACAATATGCACTTTTAAAGACAATGCTCCCAAACACACGTTTCATATAAAATGATGCAATCCGGAACTCACCCAAGATGGGGTCATAGTTCGACATTCCAATTCATGGAAATGTAAATAATACCTTATATCCCCAAACACCCAAAACACGGGCGGGACATAATACTCGACCCTTAAATAAAGAAAAACGATTTATAATAATATGGTACGCCATTGGAAATATGTAACTCGAATTAATACTCACGCGACCATAAAGTATAATGAAATCCAAATACCGAAACGTGGAAACGACGCGGTCCATTCGACTTTAATATACGTGGGAAGAACCCAATATTAGAGCCAACATTTACCGTCAACCACTAAAACTCAAATTGGTAAAATACCACATTACCATATAAAATACCATGAATCAACGATGAAGAGATCCGTATACACCGAGAATAGAAAACACGCTAGTAGGTCGTTCACGCGACTTCCTTGCATATCATCTAAACGTTTCCATCTTGGGTGGCGAGAACACGTAAATGGGGTCACCCGCGATGTTTGTTGGATTTCACCACACATCCCGACATCCTGGACCGCATGCCTCTCACGACATCTCCCACAGACCGTTTAATGCCTCTAGCCTTACTCCATTGGAGTTCCACTTTCGAGGACTTACAGACATGGATGCATATCCAACCTAGACAAGTTCCAACTCTGTGGCCCGAGCCACATATTCCTACTCGCTAGCAAACCCGAGCGGTCACTAAATGTAACCCAAAACCTCAGGCCTTACCAAACCGACAGACTTACATGCCTATGGATCCAATACAACACTGTCTAACATTACATGACTCTAATTGAATGACTAACGCACTCAAAACATGTAACTCACCAACGATACGAAATTAATCGTCATCTTATTCAAAACCCCCGCTGGTTATAAATCCGGACAAATGTCCACACGACTCATTTTAAGCCAACACCGAGCTAAGATGTTCAAAATCCATTTGACCAATAATTATCGGTCCTCCAAATAATGAAGTGTCTTTAAAATAACGTTTATGAAGACACATATCTCAAAGACGAGATTAACCCAAACTCCACGCGAAATGGGACTAACGATTTTCCAAAGGGTTTATGAATGCAAATGTACCAAAATGCATATAACATGAAATAGACTTCATTTGTACAATTAATGATGCATAATTCATGAGAATAGCTTTTACTTGTACAAAATCACCATGAATGTGAAAACCATTCTATTTACTCGTTAGAACATTCAAAACCCAAATATGAGCATTTTATGAGGTTAACACAACCCAAGTTCACCAAATATGAAAACTTATCAAAATACTCACTCTTTGACAAATAACCAAGTAAAACATATTTTACTTCAAAATACTCCAAACTTATCAGCAGTTAACCATTTCGTATAAAACACTTTAAAATAACCATTTTGGCATGTACACCGTTTTCACAAATCAACTTGAACTCACCTTGCTAGATTTAGGCTAAATCTAGATTTTACCCACTTAGAGCTTTCCTTGAAGAAACTTGATTCTTCAAAACAAATCTTCCAAAACCTAGATTCACAAGGTTCCAACCACAAATAATCATAATCAATCACTTAGAATCATTCCCCAAACATTTTATACCAAACTCCCCAAATATGGCAAGAACCCTAATTTTGACCCAAAACTCCCAAAATTATCCAAACCAAAATTTAGAGAAATCAAACACTAGGAAACCATCAATGGAGCATTTATAACTTATTTCATGGTTTAGAAATGGAAGGGATACACTTACCACTTAGGTTTTGATGAAAACCTAGAAAACCCAAAAATTCTTGAAGATGTAGGTGATGATGATGAACTCTTGATCCTTGCTTCCACTCCACCACCAAATACTTTTGGATCTTCCCAAAACTAACAATCTAACCTTGAAAATCTCTCAAATACGAATCCATAGCAATTTGAATCGCCAAAATCGGAGTTGTGGTGAAGGAGATATGAGAAAATGAAGAAAATGACTGAATTTCGCGACTTAACAGCAGCCTGGGCCCTTTGTGCGACTTTGCCATGCGACAATTGGTCATTGTCGCTGGTTCTCCCAGCTTTCTTCTCGTTCACTGTTTCGGCCGTAACTTCTTCGTTATAGCTCCGTTTTTGCTCCGGAAAGAACCGCTGGACTCGTAATTGAATCATTTATCCATCAAGACTATAAAATCTAGGATTCAAGTCCAAAATCAAATATCTTATTTTTCCTTAATATATCGGTTTCTGAATTAACTTGAAATGATACCTTTCGAAAATCGGGGTGTTACATATAGCAATGACCGATAATTTTACCCAATAAGAGGAACAACGATCAAGAGTCTTACCCGTTAAGTGAGGATGGTGACTCTTGTCCGATAAATGCTTATCGAGTTAATAAACACTTACCAACAATCTCTTTGTGGTTTGAAATGTTACCCAATAAATTGAGGGTTGTGACTCTTACGGGTAAGCATTTGATAAATGACACCTAATATTTTTTTTAAACGAAAAAGTGGGGTACCTCTATTATATAGTAACGAGATTCACAAAATATGAGTATTGTGATATTTTACATCAATTAATCACAACATTGTTACTTAATTATTTGTTCGATTAAGCCATGTATCAAATAAAATAGATCATCTATTTTGTATTTTAAAATGTAATAATTAAAGGGTTTTTTATCAAACGCGTTCTTAATAAGTGTTTATGGGGTCATTTATCTTACCCGATAAACATGACAATAATCGGTAATCTTACCCGGTAAGAACGATGGTAAGGAACAAGAGTCTTACCCGATAAGTGAGTATGAGCAAACAACCTGATGTGAGCCCATCCAAAGAACCGAATGACGAAGATCCATTGAAATGGCAAATTGGGCTGATCACAAAGCCCAGGTCCAAGATGTTCAAGATGCCCTTAATGGGTTGATAAAATCCTGTTGGAAACAATCTCTCATCAATTCATCAAGTAGGAAAGGAAACCTTCGATTGATCATCCAAATTGAAGGCCAAGATTAGCATAAGTCTTGATAGCCCAAGTTGTGATTATTTCATCTATAAATCACTGAAGTCCAAGAAAATTCGGCCAAGTCTAAACATGATTTATGTTTTAGCCATAAATCATTCATTTCAAGTCCAAATGGACTCAAATCAAAGTCCACTTAAAGAGTAGTTTTATTCCTAAAATTTAAGTAGAATTCAAGCCCACAAAGAAGGTCTAAGCCACGTATGAATCTGCCTACTAAAGATCCAAGTTCAAATAACACATCTCATTGAATTGGAAGACATTTTGAAGGTTCCTATCATCATGAAGTCATTTACTTAGAAGACATTTGAATGTTGCTACAATTTAAGCTTTTGAAGGAGATACAAGTGAAATAAGTGGTTTTGATTATATGATTGCTTATCTTGATAGGTTAAGTTTCTTATCTAGATAAGTAATAGTGTTTACATTTTTCATCTATTAATAGAAGTTTGATGTGATCTTTTAAGGACACCTTTTGATTTGAATGAAATTATGAGTTTTAAACTCTTTTAGTTCTTCATGAAATTTAGAACTTATCAAGTCTTCTTATTTGTGGCGTTCAATACTTATCAATCAACTTGGTAGTTTGATTGTGGCGTATCTTATACCAAGGTTCTTGTCTCTTTATAGACAACGGGTCGCGGTTTCACCAATACTATACTGGCAACCAATAGACAGTCAGGAAAAATCACATCGCAATCCTAACTGTTTTGTTGGTTTCCATAAAGTCTTGTATAGATAAAGTTGGTTGTGTGAACTAATTTATCTGTATAAATTGGGAAAGATATTTATTTGAGATATTTTTTTCATACATGGAAAGAACGTGTGTTTTACTTGGGAGAGACAGGTTTGAAAAAATCTTAACCTTCTGCATAAAGGTCTTCCTAAAAGTTTACTGAATAAACCACTTTATATATCATTAAAGCCACTACCAAACAATTATGTATAACTTTTCGAATAAACTATAAGTCCCATTAAATTCATTAAGGGGCTGTTTGGTTGGTTTTTCATTAAGTTTATGTATGGATAAAGTTGTTTGTGTGGATTAATCTGTCTGTATAGATTTAGAAGGTTTTTATTTGAGAGAGTTTTTTCATAGATAGAAGGAACGTGTTTTTTAATGAGAGAGATTGGTTTGGAAAAAAAATTGGCTTTCTGCATAAAGCCCCCCCTTGAAATCTTACTGAATAAGCCACTTTCTATATCATTAAGCCACTACCAAACAGTCATATATAGCTGACTGAATAAGTTGTGAGTCTCATTAAGCTGCTAACAATTAGATCCTAACTTACTATCAAAATTCAACCAGATCTTTTTATTTGTTGTATACAAAAATTACATAAAGAAAAACATAATAGTTTAGGGTCGGGTACGGATCATTAAATAACCCGATCGTTCACCTGAACACAGTACCAGCTTTCAAGGCCCACCACCACATTATAAATACTAACATTTACCAGTATTGTTCATGAACAGTGCTCATGAACAGTAACTTACAGATTTGGTCCTTGAGGTTTTTAGTAAATTATAGATTTGGTCCTTGAGGTTTTATCTCCCTGTTAGATTTAGTCCTATGTTTGTAGAGTTACAGATTTGGTCCCTATAGTTTTATTTTCCTCTTGGATTTAGTCCCCATAATTTGTTGATTCCAAAATAGACTTTCGATTTTGCATTTGCGTAACGTTTTGGTCCTCGAAACTAAAAGTTGTTAGCTCCTGACCGTTAAGTAAATGACATTTCGATCATTTATAACTTTTTCATTTTCTAATTTAAATAAATAAAAGTTATATTATAAAAATTATTTTTATTATATAAGCATAAAATAAAGATCCCTTAACATGCATCGCATCTCAATGACTGTGTCTTCTCCAACCCAAAACCTTCCGCCTTTCCCATCAATCCAAACACATAGTCGTAGGTGATTCACGCACCAATTTTTTATTTATTAATAAAGTAATTTTTCATAATTTATTTTATGTTTAATAATGATGTAAAATTTGTTTAATTCATATTTTTATTATAATTTAATTTATGTTTAATAACAATGTAACTTTTTTTAGGTTTAATGATGTAATGTACCATTTGCCAATTTATTTTCGCTTCCTATCATACACACACATCATCCTCATAGGGCATTTTGTAAATTATAGTCATGCTGCTAACAGACACAAAATGTTTTGTTCTCATAATTGGTCATGCTCAAATTTATGGTCTTAATATTTCTTTCCATCCGCAGCAACGCACGGGTATTAATCCCACATCGTTTTTAATAATTATAGCATTTTCAATATATTATATATAAATTTTAACGGTTTTACAAATAAAGCATGTCAGTGGAACTGAATTAGGATGTGTTATTAAACCCTAGGTAATTGATGTCTTTATATCAAATTCAATTAATTTTGTATATATTTGGTGGTCAACCTTTCAAATTTTAAACTTTAAAAACCTAGTTAGGTTGATTGAGCAAACCCACCGGCGAAGTACTACCATCATCGACGGTTACCGGAGCTATCGCTAGGTATGCATAATCTCATAATTTTTCTGGTCTTCTATATTCTATTGTTTACAATACCTTAGGGCACGCAATTGATTAGTCACTTCACCACCGATTGGAGCACAAATTGTTGATTCAAACACGCTCGTTACAATCTTCATTCTGCCCTAGTTTTTGATATTTTCTTCAGTGATTGCATTTGCGCATCATTTTATAGCAGTTTTAAGCAAGCATTTATCTTCACCGAGTATTTTTCTATGCAATTGTTCGATTTCGGTACACATGAGTGTTCGTAAGAAGATGATTAACTAATTTTGGATTGTCGATTGTAGGATATTGAGTAGTTCGTGTTTTTGGCTGCTTTCGTGATTTTGAATTTTGATTGTTTGATTTGCTTTGTTTAACTGCTTTACAGAAGTAAGTGGAAGGTGTATTGGCACTTAGATGACAAGAATCACACTCTTTTTCGAGTATCTAACATGCCTATTATATTCCTGTATAACTCATTTTAACACAAGTTTTGAATCAAAGTTAGTAATTACCAATTGTCTTTTTTCATCACTGTGAATTACTGATTGTATTGCTTTTAGTCTACACCATTCCTTTATTATTTACTATTGAGTAACATTCTAATAAATAGTCAATCACTTGTATTTGTTGGAGTCTCACATTGGTTAGACTTATTTCTCGGCAATATATGTTGGAATCTACCTTCTCTCTTCAAGGGCTCTTTTGGAGCGTAATCTAATGGGGTTTTACATATTCTGATATGGTATCGGTCTATTAGAGTCAATGTCTATCACTCTAGGGACTCAACACCCTGGACAATCCGTGCCCGTATAGCCTTGGAGGGGTGGGTTGGAGTCTCAAATCGGCCAGAATTGGACCATTTCTCCTCAATATATGTTGGAACTTTTCTTCTCTCCTCAAAGGGCCTTTTTGGAGATCAATCTAATGGGGTTCCACATATTCTCACAATAGTGAACTTGAACTGCTTACATAGTCAATTGTTGCATTTTTTTTAGGAATTGGAGGGACTAGTAATTATGTATTGTAGTTATCTAATCAGTTTCTAGAAATGGTTTTGTGGGCAGGTTTCTTATTGTATTACTGTTTGGCATCAGCCTTTATATATAGAAACTCTGACTGTTACCTACTAGATGGTTCATGATTAGGTCACCCTGTAAGGGAAGTGTGAGTTGGTGGCTTGGCACAAGTACCTATCTTGACATGCCTGATTCTGGAAGTCATAAAGCCACAGGGCGGAACCTTCCATCATGGATGAGCTCAAGGGACGATGATAAAAAATCTGCCCATGAGGAACCAGCGGACGATAGAGGTAAAAGGCAAAGTAAACCACATGCCAGCCAAACCACAGCATCTACTGAATCAAGTGTAGGGGCTAATAAATCTTCCAAAATCCTGGTATGAGATGGTCTATACCCTATTGACTTTTCCTTCTGGTACATCTCTTTTCACACTTTGGCACAAGCCGGGGGTCTTCATGGAAACAACCGCTCTACACTTTTGGGGTAGAGGTCAGGACTGCCTACATTCCACCCTCCGGACCCTGCTTTCAAGCGAGATATACTAGGTTTGGTTCTTGACCATAACTTTGATGTTTGTAGGAAGGGGTTGTATTTGTACTCTCGGGGTTTGTTAACCCTGAACGCAGCACATTACGGTCTCAAGCGTTGGAAATGGGGGCCGAGTATCAAGCTGATTGGAACACCAATTGCACCCTCCTAGTTTGTGCATTTCCTAACACCCCAAAGTTTCGACAAGTTGAGGCTGATAATGGTACCATTGTTTCCAAGGTTTAACTTCATATCTCAAATTTCATTTAAAAATGTTTACTCATTGTTGTTACTTGTTAGAGATATAAAAATTTCAATTGGTACATATATTGCAACATGATATTCTATATATAATTTAGCATACGATTGTTAGTGTATTACAGATGATCTCACTAAATTGATAACCTTATATTAGGATTGGATAACCGAGTGTCACAGCCAGAAACAGCTTGTCGACATTGAACCTTACCTTCTACACGCTGGTAAACCGTGGAGACGTCAAAGTGGCTCTGCTGGATCAAGCCAAGGTCTTCCTCTCTCTCTCTAGATGCAATCATTTTTCTGAATTTTTCTGTCTCTTGGGTTTTGTCTGTTATCTTCTCATCACTCTTAGGGTGCGTTTAGTATCCAGACAAGATAGGACATAACAGTTGTCCAGCGTTAGGTAAGACAGAACTGGACATGATATAACAAATAAAATGACCAATTTGATAACCTTATGTTTTATTTTGAGGTTATATTAGTAAAATATAGGTCTGTTCCACCTTGTTCCATGGGGTGGGGGTGGAAGAAGTCTGTTCCACTTTGTTCCACTCTGTTCTACATAAAAGTTTTGTCAAACGTGGAACAGGGATCCATTTTCTGTTCTGTCCTACCAAACGCACCCTTAAGGTTTTGTAAACTTTGTGTTTTACGTTGTCTAGTGAGTAAACTATTGACATCTGATTCTAATTGGTGATTGCAGATCCCAAACGATCTTCATCAAACAACTCTTATAAGCAAGTAGACAAGTCTGCAGATTCAAAACCACGGCCTTCTGCCTCAACCAAGGTTATTTAGTCATCTTAATTTAATTATCGAGCAATGTGCATAGCTCTTCATTTGTTTTAAAGGTAATTGCAAATCAAGCACCTTTACCAGTGCCTTCAATTACAATGATCCTTTTGTATGTGATATCTAAAACAGACGACCCATAAGCATTCTAAAAATGAGTTTCCGACTTCTGAAGTGAAGAAATGGGCAATAGATGACATGAAAAGGACGATATCATGGTTGGAAAGCCAAGAGGAAAAGGTATGGCAGATTTTTTTTCTAAGTTGTGCTGCAATGAGACTATGCTACTCCCCCCCCCCCCCCTCCAAATTAAAAAACTAATAAAAAGGGGTTATTTAGCTAAACGACCTTCTAACAAGTGCTTTTTAAATCCGTGACCTTTTGATGAGTGTCTAGGCATTCCTATGTACGAAAGTGACATTCTTCTGTTAAGTAGTGACACTCTCAAACTTGTCAGAAAGTCGTGAATTTAAAAAAAAACTCTGTTAGGAGGTCATGTAACCAAAGAACCCTAAAAAAAACTCGAACTCGGATGTCTTTCCCTTTTCTTCAACTTATTCTTGTGCATTACACAGCCTGATCCAAGTGAGATAAAGAAGATAGCAGCTGAAGGAATCTTGACCTGTTTGCAGGATGCCATAGATTCTCTCAAGGAGGGGAAGGTATGCACTTTCTCCTTTAAATCATCAATAACATAATTTTCGCCCCCAAAACAAAAATTATAATCAATTCGTATATTTTGCCACTCGATATATCTTCTGGCTCCGACACCAAAAATGAACATGTACATAAGGAGAACGTAATATTGTTTTTTCGGCCTGTTCAAGTGTTGTATTAAAGGAGAGTTACAAATTTGTGTTTATAGGGTATGGGAAAAATAATGGAGCAGTGGAATTTCGTGCCACGGGTCGTTGAGGAGCTGAACAAGCTGGAAATAGCCGGAGATAGTCCAGGTTCCGCTTCTAAAAAGGAAACGTACCAACAGGCTATTGTGTTCAAACGGATTTACGAATCGGAGCTCGGGAAATCGGAAGATGAGACGAAAGATAAGATGAAAAGACGAAAGATTGAAAAAGGTGGAAAAACGAGCGATGGTTACGACAGCGATGATACGATTGAGATGACAGAAGAGGAAGTAAAGGAAGCATTCAATAGTGTTGCATCTAGCATTGTAGTAAATGATAACCAGTTTGGTCATAGATATAGATGATGATGGTTCTAAGTTCCTGCTGCTGCAAGAATTTTAAAAACTCTCCTGCTTTCATGGTTTTATCAAGTATTTATGTTATATCAAAATATATATCAAGTATTTGTGTTTAGCAACACGGTGGTGGTGGATAAAGATAAGGGGATGATAAAATCAACCCGAGTTCGAATCCTGCCATCTACATATGTGCTTGTGACCACCGGGATATTTCCTTCAGGGTTGTGGGTGAAGCCTATAGTCGTGATTTCCATGGAATTAGTCTGGGATCACCCTTTTTTTTTTTTTTACCTTTTTATGGTTTGTATGGGCCTATATATAGAGAGATGTTCAAACTAGAACAATAACAAAATAAGAAAGTAAGAAAATGGCTAAATCACGTCACTAATGGTCAAAGTGGTGTGAATCGCATGTGATTTTGCACATAATTTTAGTGTAAAATCACATGTGATTTGATCGTTTTCTTTTTCTCTTATTTAATTATTGTTCTCTTATATATAAAAAGGGCATATTTAGAGAAAAATCACAAAAAAAAAAAAAAAAAAACTGAAAAGCACCCTAATAACCATTATGCACATGTGCATACAATTTGTCTGATACGCACATGTACGTAACATGCACAGAATAAAGCAAGAAACATATTCAATTATTTGTATGCACATATGCATTCCGTAGATGAATGGTTATTAAGATGTTGCTCATTTTTATTTTATTTTTATTTTTTAAGGAGTTTTCTCCTGAACGTCACTATATATATATATATATATATATATATATATATATATATATACTAGTCATATACCCGCGCGCGATGCGGCGCGAAGGTTAAACTTCCTTATAAATTGTGATTGAAAAATTAATACGATTGTTTATAAAATGTTATAAATCATCTAAATTATGGTTGTTTGCAAATAGAATATTATCATGAAAGCCAAATGAAAAATACAAAGGTTCAAGCTTATAAAAATCAATCATTTCGTATAATTTATTTGAAGAAATAGTCCATGTAGTAGATCTCAAAAAATTTGATGACTTTGTTTTTTACTTTATATTAATTGAATACAGATAATAAATTGTCCTATAAACAACAATCATTTTTCATTTGTTGAATGAAAAATGAAAATCATTTTTGTTCCTGAAACTGAAAACTCGAAACGACAATCATTTTTCATTTTTGTTTTATTGCCTTCTTTATCGATATTAACTTTATGGATCTATTTGGTTTTATAGCGCAAATTGAATAGTAAAAGTCAGTGGCACCAATTATTATAAGTCTAAAATTATTTTGAATAATACTCAAATTTCAAAAAAAATCAATTTTTGAATAATACTCAAATTATTTTGAGCAATTTTTCGATATCAAAAAGCAGCCATTTGCATCATCCATAATTCCATACATTGAACAGAAGTCCTGCATGCATATTCTGTTAATATGGCCCCTCATGAAACAGTGTTGGCAAGAGAATGATTTATAACTTCAAAATTTTCGGATGCATTACTTATGCCCACATTTCAAATTCAACAAGAAAGAAACATTTTCACATCTTCTTCCACATTTTGTTGGGAAATTCAGAAATGCACAAGTACAGTTAATACTGCTAGAAGAACTTGGTTACTACTTCTGAAGTTAATGCTGCTGATACAGATTAATGCTACTAGTCAAAGATTAATACTGCTAGAAGAAATTACTACTGCTAAGCAATTTTAGTACTGCTAGTAGTTAGTACTGCTGAACATTAATACTGCTCAAAGTATTAATGCTGTTGAAGACTTAGTGCTGCTTAAGAGATAATCAAGATTCGTGCAGATCAAGATTGAAGATTATGGAAAGCTTGGAGATAAAGATGGAAGATTATTTTGAAGATCTTTTATTATTTGTAATTATCTTTTATCTTCAGTATATATAGAATAGTTTGTATTTGATAGAGAAAAAACTTTTAGAATTCTGAATTTTCTGAGTTTTTGTTTTCATAGAGAGAATCAACCTCAAGGCTTATAGTCCTAGTTCTAAGAGAAGTAGAATTCGTATTGGTGAGTCTGTTCATCAATATTGAGGTTGAGTGTTGAATCTTGTAGCTTTACAATCATTCAATAAAGTTTACAAGTTGTTATTCTGATTCACTGTTTCATTGAATATTAAAGTGTTATTCCGCAAACTTCTTTAATATTGTTTCTGAGTGTTTATTCTTGTTAAGAATTAAGATCCTGACAAGTGGTATCAGAGCTAGTATTCTCAGAAATCTTATTCATCATGGAAAATACAGTTGAATCAAACAGTACTTTGGTCTCAAAGGTTCCAATGCTCAGATCCAATGAATTTGACATGTGGAAGATTAGAATCAAGCAATACATTCTCCTCACAGATTACTCCATGTGGGACATCATTGAGAATGGCCCATCTGATGCAGGAAAGATTGGTGAAGATGGAAAAAGAACTCCACCAAAAACGGATGCAGAAAGAAAGACAAGGCAGACAGAGATGAAAGTCTTAAGCACACTGCTCTTGGCCATTCCCAATGAGTATCAACACCAATTCTGCAATTGCACTGATGCACAGATGCTCTGGAATGCTCTAGAGAAGAGATTCTCTGGTACTAAAAGTACCAAGAGAAATCAAAAGGCAATCTTGAAACAACAGTATGAAAACTTTATGTCAACTAAGAATGAGTCCATGACTCAAACTTTTGACAGGTTTAACAAGCTGATGGGTGAACTAGCTACTATGGGAGTACAGATTGATCAAGATGATGTAAACAGAAAGTTCTTAAGGTCCCTTGGAGATGAATGGACCATGTACACTGTTTCATTCAGACAGAATGAACAATTGGAAGAGAAAGAACTTGATGATCTGTACAATGACCTTAGAGTATTTGAAGCTGAGGTGGAGGCAAAGAAGAAGCCTTCTGGATATATTCATAATGTTGCACTCCTATCAGCATCAATTGATTCTACTGCTGACCCTGAATCAGTTAATGCTACTAATGAAGTAAATCAAGAAAAAGGCACTGAATCTGTGTTTGAAGCCTTTCTTTCCAGTCATGGAAACTCCTCTTTAATTAATGATGATTTGGAACAACTTCATCCTAATGACCTTTAAGAGATGGATATTAAATGGCAGACGGTCATGCTTTCCATGAGGGTGAAGAAGTTCATCAAAAGAACTGGGAGGAACAACTTCTCCCAAAGAAGAGAAGATGGAGCAGGCTTTGATAAATCAAAGGTGGAGTGCTATAAATGTCATCTGAAGGGACACTTTGCCAGGGAATGCAGAAGTGAAGTGTCTCACAACAACCACCAACAAGCACAGTCTGGAAGCTTCAATCACAACAGAAACTTTGCTCAAGCCCTTGTTTCTCAACAAGGAATGGGGTTTGACTGGAGTGATCAAACAGAAGAGGCTATCCAAAATCAAGCTCTTATGGCAGAAGTATCTGATCTCCCAACTGAGGTAAGTTATAATCTCTGTTCTAAAACTTGCATAGACATTGTTAAAAGGTACAGGGATCACAATCAGAAGATGAGTGATGACCTTAAGAGATTAGAAAAAGATATAAAAGACTATGTGAGAATTGTTGAGAGGTTTGAGGAACAGATTAAAGGTTTTCAAGCTAATGAACTCCAACACTCATATGACACCAATTACTGGAAGTGGGAGAAAAAGGATCTAGAACTTAAACTGACCAAATCTAAAGAGGAGAGTGAAAAGTTGAGAGAGGAGCTAACCAAGGTTAAGCTTGATGTGGAAAAGTTTTTCAATGCTTCTAAAGCAATGGACTCTTTACTACAAACTCAGATTCATGACAAATTGAGAAGAGGAACTGGATACAATGTCACACCACCACCATATAACAACAATTACATTCCTCCTACTTCAGACTTGCTAGAAACCATAGATAGGAAGGACTTGCCTGAGGGAGCCACTGAGATAGATCCCTTAGATGAGGTAGTTGTTGGGGATAAAACTGAGAAAGAGATTGGTAAAAGTAAGCAGAACAATGTGAGTGGTGAGATTCCTCTAGAGAATAACATTATCACCAATGAGGACTGTGGAAGGGATTGGATCAAATCAAAAGACATAGAGAAGACAGAGGGAAAGTCTGGTAAGGTCCATTACAAACAGACCACAGTTGTGAATCCAATTCCTTGCAAACAGTGTGCATGTAAGAAAACTGAACCCCTAAAACATGATAAAAAGAGGGGAAATCAAAGAAACTGGAATAATCAGTGGGCACAAAAACAAGGGGTTGATTTGAGTAAAATCAATAGACTAAAACCTTGTTTTATCTGTGGCAAATTGAATCATCTTGCCAAATACTGTTATTTCAATCCTATGAACCAAATGATGAATTTTCAAAGATCTATGCAAAAACCCTTTGGTTATAGGAAGATTGAAAGGAACCATGTGGCTAAGAAATCTGTTAAACCTAAAAGCCACATGAAGAAAAAGATTGTTAAAGAAAGTGTCAATATGTGGGTTCCTAAATGCACTAAACCTGTTAGTACTGCTACCCCAAATAGTACTGCTGACAATGATAGTGCTGCTAGAAGCAATACTACTGCTATCAATGTTAGTGCTGCTGACATTGTTAGTACTTCTTCAAATGTTAATACTGCTAACAAGGTTAGTACTGCTAAACCTGTTAGTGCTGCTAACTCTGTTAGTACTTCTCAGGTTAGTACTGCTCCTAGTGTGTGTGTTGCTAGACCAATCATATTGACAAAGTACTCCAATAAAGAGTGTACTGATTTTAAAAATCTCATCAAAAAGGAATGTAAGTACTTTGATGAGAAAGGGAGACCCAAAACCATTTTGGCTTGGGTCCCCAATCAATACTAATTGTTTAATCTTATGTGCAGGGCAATCAGCAGCTCAAGGGGAAGAGCATATGGCATGTTGATAGTGGTTGCTCTAGGCACATGACAGGGAACATGTCATGCCTAAAGAATTTCAAGAAAATTGATGGTGGGCATGTTGCCTTTGGTAATACTCCAGATGGAGATAAGATAAGTGGTAAGGGGGGTGTAACCAAAGGTAAAATGACCTTTGAAGATGTATTCTATGTTGAGCAGTTAAGGTACAACCTGTTAAGTGTATCACAGGTTTGTGACAAACAACATAGTATATTATTTACTGATTCTGAATGCATTATCCTAGCTCCTGGATTCAAGGTAGTTGATGAAAAGATGATACTACTAAGAACTCCCAGAAAGGATAATGTATATTGCTTAGATATGGAAAGTGTTTCAACTGATTCATCCCTAAACTGTCTTGTTTCAAAAGCTTCTTTGGATGAATCATCACTTTGGCACAGAAGGATGTGTCACATGAACTTTAAAACAATGAATAAACTTGTTAAAAACAACCTTGTAAGAGGTTTACCTTCCAAAGTCTTTTCATGTGATGATCATTGTGTTGCTTGTCTCAAAGGAAACAACACAAAACTTCTCATAAGTCCAAAGAGTTGAACACAATCTCTAATTCTCTTCAGTTGTTACATAGGATCTGTTTGGTCCTACAAATGTTATGAGTATAGGTAAGAAATCATACTGCCTAGTTATTGTTGATGATTACTCTAGATTTACTTGGGTATATTTTCTAAGGACTAAGGATGAGACAAGTGGACTGATCAAATCCTTTATTATAAGAATTGAAAACCAAACAAATCAAAAGGTAAAAGTCATTAGGTCAGATAATGGTACTGAATTTAAAAATCATGACCTAAACACCTTTTGTGAGGAAAAAGGAATTGAGAGGCAATACAGTTCTCCTATGACTCCACAACAAAATGGTGTTGCTGAGAGAAGGAATAGGACACTGATTGAGGTTGCTAGATCTCTGTTAGCTGATTCAAAACTACCAATTACTTTCTGGGCTGAAGCAGTTAATACTGCTTGCTATGTCCAAAACAGAGTACTAGTAGTTAAGCCTAAAAACAAGACACCATATGAGCTTTTAAATAACAGAAAACCATTTATTGGATTTTTCAAACCTTTTGGGTGTCCTTGTACCATTCTCAATACCAAAACTCACTTAGGAAAGTTTGATAGCAAGGCAGATGATGGTTTTCTTGTTGGTTACTCATCTCAGAGTAAGGCTTACAGAGTTTTTAATACTTCTTCTAAAATAATTGAGGAAAGTGACAATGTCAAATGCAATGAGAACACACCAAATCCTATTGGGTCTGGTCCTCAGTGGTTATTTAACATTGATTCACTAACTAACTCTTTGGGTTTCAGTAGTGATTATCATGCAGGTTCAGGAAGTGGAGGATCAGGGGATGATCAAGTACACGTACAAGACATTATTCCTCAGTCTGTGATCTTTCCCATACCTACAATAGAGCCTGTTGATGTCTGTGCAAAGGAAACTATGACTGAACCAATTCAGAGTGAAGAAGAAGGAAGAGATGAGGAGAATCAAGTGCATGAAAATCCAGAAGCAGCTGATGAGATCCCCTCAGCTGACTTAAATGACTCAAATCTAGATGTGGGACTCAATGAAGAACCTAGTCATTAGACTATAACTCAAAAGAACCATCCTCCAGAGCTGGTCATAGGAGACATTTCTTCTCCTATGATAACAAGGAATCAAAGCAGACTTCAAGAGCTGCAGGATCAGCAACACACAGTACTCTCTTGCTTTCTATCTCAGATTGAGCCTAAGAAGGTTTATGATGCAATGAAAGATTCCAGTTGGATAGAAGCTATGCAAGAAGAGTTACTGCAGTTCAAATTGCAAGAAGTTTGGAACTTGGTGGACCCTTCAAAAGGTCATAGAGTTATTGGCACCAAGTGGATTTTCAGGAATAAAAAGGATGAGAGAGGAATTGTGATAAGAAACAAAGCAAGGCTTATGGCACAAGGGTACACTCAAGAAGAAGGCATTGACTATGAAGAAGTGTTTGCTCCAGTGGCAAGGGTAGAGGCAATTAGGCTATTTCTAGCCTATGCCTCATACATGAAGTTCAAGGTATACCAAATGGATGTGAAGAGTGTCTTTCTTTATGGTACAATTGATGAAGAAGTATATGTCTGTCAGCCCCCTGGATTTGAAAATCCATCATATCCAGACAGAGTATACAAACTGAAGAAAGCATTTTATGGTCTTCATCAAGCCCCAAGAGCATGGTATGATACTCTATCTACCTATCTCTTGGAGAATGGGTTTGAAAGAGGAATAATTGACAAGACACTCTTCATTAAAAGGAGTAAGAAGGATATCCTACTTGTTCAGATTTATGTGGATGACATCATATTTGGATCCACAAAAGATCAGATGTGTAGAGACTTTGAAAAGTTGATGCACAAGAGCTTTAAAATGAGTTCAATGGGTGAACTTACCTTCTTCCTTGGGCTTCAAGTGAAACAGAAGAAAGATGGGATCTTCATAAGCCAATCAAAATATGTGAAAGACATCCTGGATAAGTATGGTTTAACAGACTCAAAGCCAGCAAGCACACCTATGGAGACTCATAAAAAGATCACTGCTGATCTTGAGGGGGAGGATGTTGATGTCCATCTATATAGATCAATGATTGGATCTCTCATGTATCTCACAGCCTCAAGACCAGACATCATGTTTCCAGTGTGTTTGTGTGCCAGATTCCAAGTCAAGCCAAAGCAATCACATCTTCAAGCTGTTAAAAGGATTTTCAGATACTTAAGAGGGCAACCTATATTAGGTATTTGGTATCCTCATGAATCCAACTTTGACTTTATTGCTTATTCAGATAGTGACTTGGGAGGTGCTAACATGGACAGAAAGTCTACTTCAGGTGGATGTCAACTTTTGGGTGCAAGACTAGTATCTTGGCAGTGTAAGAAGCAAACCACAGTATCCTTATCAACAACAGAAGCTGAATATATTGCTGCTGCAAGTTGCTGCTCTCAGGTTCTATGGATTCAGAATCAAATGCTGGACTATAGGGTAACCTTTCTTCACACTCCAATCTTCATTGACAATAGCAGTGCTATAAACATTGTTAACAATCCAGTCAAGCACTCTAAAACAAAGCACATTGAGATCAGGTATCACTTTATTAGAGATTGTAATGAAAAGAAGCTAATTCAAGTTGCTAAAGTTCATACTGACAACCAGTTTGCTGATCTATTCACTAAAGCCTTTGATGTGGGTAGATTCACTTTCTTGGTCACAAATGTGGGCATGATCAACTCTGAATGAGCTCATGTCTTCAAAAGTGTTTTCATACCTGTTATTGGTTTATTCTTTGGTGCTACTAACATCTTTTTCAGGAAGTTATTACCTTGCTCAGAGTACCTCAAGCTTCAAAAAGTGTAAGTATAGTTAATGTTGCCAGTGCAGTTTTAATACTGCCAGCGCACTGTTAATACTGCTAGTAGTTAATACTGCTCTCAGTTAATACTCTAGTTAGTTAATACTGCTAGTAGTTAATACTGCTCTCAGTTAATACTGCTAGTTAGTTAATACTGCTAGTAGTTAATATTGCTCTCAGTTAATACTGCTAGTAGTTAATACTGCTAGTTAGTTAATACTGCTAGTAGTTAATACTGCTAGTTAGTTAATACTGCTCTAAGTTAATACTGCTAGTTAGTTAATACTGCTAGTAGTTAATACTGCTCTAAGTTAATACTGCTAGTTCGTTAATACTGCTCTCAGTTAATACTTATAGTTCGTTAATACTGCTAGTAGTTAATATTGTTTATGTCCCGAATCGTATAAATACCCTTTTTGCCCGCTCAAAAGTTCATAACGACTTTGATTTCTATTCATCTGCTCTCTAAACCTTTTTCTCTCAAGTTCCTAGTAAGTTTCAGGCAAGAACACTCAAGCTAACATGGCATCCATGGCATTCATTGATGAGCACAATGAGATTGCAATGCTACAGAAGCCTAAACAAGCTGCTGGATTTCATCAGATTGTGGATTTTCTCAAGTCCAGCCACATTGCCCATGCTCTTACAGTATCGCCAACAATATACATAGAGCATCAAAGACAATTTTGGGCAAATGCCACTGTAGTCACAGAAAATGGTGTACAGATAATCAAGACAAGGGTGTGTGACAAACCCTTGTCAGTTTCTGAAGAAGTGATACGCATCTGTCTACGTCTAGACGATGCTGCAGGTATTACTTCTATTCCTAATGAGAACTTGTTCTCAAATCTGTCAAGAATGGGGTATGGAGGCCAATTGGGTGGTTTTAAATTCTCAAAAGCTAAATTTTATACCCAATGGCGTTTTCTTGTTCATACCCTGATGCACTGTATTTCCAAAAAGACTACTGGATGGAGTGAGTTTAGCAGTACCATTGCTTATGCGTTGGTCTGCTTGGCCACTGTCAGAAAGTACAATTTTTCAAGAATGATTTTCAGTGATCTTGTATCAAACTTGGGAAGCAAAAAGAGTTTTTATATGTACCCAAGGTTTGTACAGGAAGTTATAACCCATGAATTGACGGATATTCCTCACTTTGATGAGGTATATGTACCCAAAATCCCCAAAGGTAAGGTCTTTTCAAACATGAAAAGATCTCCATTGGACTCGGAAGGAGTTGACACCCCATTGTTCTCTACAATGATGGTGGTGTCCCACAATGAAGAAGGTATGGCTTCAGGGTCAAGGCCCTCATTAGACCAACCCACTGAAAGCCAATCCCAACCTTCCATCACCATATCAATCCCTCAGTCCCTTGTTCAAAAACCAACTTCACCAATAACCAATACATACATCAGGAAAAAGGTAAAGAAGGCTCATTCCCTTCTTGTACCTTCACCCACAGAGCCTTTAAGCCCTCTAATGGAGAATTCTCCATTAGAGAATATCAACAGGGAAACCACAGGGGCGTCTCCCAACCCCAATGAGGTGCTCAATGAGGAGATGAATGAGCATATGGGTGCAAAGGCTGCCACTACTCCTGCTATCACAGAGGAGGTCAGTGGTAACATACATAAGACCTTCCCCATGGCAACTTTGGGTGAGCAATCATCTAAAGGTCCCAGGTGCCAAGAAACCATGGGGGTAGCAGGCAAGGTTCTAAATGGCGCGCGGCGCGGCGTGGCGGCGAGGTCAAGCCTCAAGCCTTACGAGTTACGGCGAGGCCATGGCGTTTTTCATGGCGGCGCCAAGGCGACAAATATATATATATATATATATATAATAATGGGAGTTTTATATCATATAAAAAAACAAAAGAACCATGAATTGATTTGATATCAAATATACAAAGTTTACAAAAATGATATCAAGAAATCATAACTCCCCAAAAAATCATAACTCCCCCACGTGATCGTGACTGAGAATTGAGAAACAGAGAGAGAAAGGGAGAATGGGAAGTGAAATTCTAGGGTTTAAAATATTTAATTTTTACTTTTTAGATTTTGACTTTTTTACCATGTAAATTTACAAGTTTTAGAAAAGTACAATTTCCCCCCATAACTCCATAACGCGCCATGGCGCGCCATGGCGTGCCTTAGGAAGCTTAACGCCATAACTCCATAACGTAACGTAACGCCATAACGTGCCATAACGCGCCATGGCGTGCCTTATGAAGCTTAACGCCATACATCGACGCCAAGGGTAAAAACGTGGCGGCAAGGTGGCGCCTCGGCGCCATGGCGCCGCCATGGCGCGTTTTTTAGAACCTTGGTAGCAGGTGCTTCTGCTAGGCAGAAGACCTCTACTACAAAAAGATCCCATGATCCTTCAAAAGGGGGTAACACTCCTGGAGAAGGTGAGGACATATATGACTATTATGAATTGATGGAAACAATGGGAAACATCAACATGGATGTAATCAATCAGGGAAAAGACATAGAAGAGCTAAAACTGATCATTCTGTCTCAACAAGTTCAGATCACCAACCTGAAGAAAATGGTGAAGAAATTGATCCAAAAAAAGAAGAAGAAACAGTTTATGCTCAGGAGAAGGGAACCAGTGACTGATGCTCCCAAAAAGGGGGAGTCAGAAGCTGATGCCAACATGGAAGATGCCAAAGATAAGGGGGAGCAGGATAAAGTTGATTTTGAGGGGGAGCAAGAAAAAGAAACATCAAGCAGAGCAGTAGTAACAGAACAAGCAGCAGTAACAGTTAATGCTGCTGAATCAATCAAAGCAGCAGAAACTGTTAATACTGCTGAACTGAAGGAAGCAGCAGAAATAGTGCAAGAAGTACTAACAGATCTTGAAATTGCTGAAACCTTAATCAAATCCAAACATGATACTCCCAAGGTCACCTCAAAGGCCAAAGGAGTTGTCATCAAAGAAAGAGGTGAGGTTGTAAAGAAAGCAAGTGTTGAGAAGGTGATAAGCCAAGATAAAGGCAAAGCTAAAATGGTGGAATCTGATCAACCAATCAAAAAGCAAAAGTTGGTTGAGTCAGATGAAGCTTTGGCCAGGAAGATGCAGGATGATCTTGAGCAAGAAGAAAGGGTTCAAGTTGAAAAAGACAGGGAAATGGCTAAGGCTCTGGCTGCAGAATTAAATGAAGCTTATCAACAAAGTCTGGCAACTGAAATAGCACAAAAGAAAGCTGCAACCATGAAGAAATCTGTGTTGGTCAAAAGAGTTGCAAAGAATAGACAACCCTCAAAGACATTCCTTGGTACTCAAGAACATTTCTCAAAGGTGCTGTAGGAGTCAGAAAGGAGATGTTCTCAAAGATGACTTTTGAGCAGATTAAAGAGCTGTACAATTCAGAAATGACCAAGCTTCAAGGGAATGAAACTGCAAGGGTGGAAATGGATAAGAGAATGAAAGAAAGCAATGACTTTCTGATAGAAAAGCCTTTTCCAGATGAGCAAGAAACACCTAAGAAAGAAGTCACTCTAGGTGAAAGTTTGAGGACTTTAAAAAGAACTAAGATGATGGCCAAAAGAAAATCAGTCAAGAAGCCTAGAGTAGCTGAAGTAGAAACAGAGAAGGTTGCTGAAGAGGAAGGGGCACCTAAGTCATCTGAACAGAAAGAACCATCAAGTACTGATGATGTGAATCTGTACATGGTAGTGATGGACAAAGTGCCTGAACCTATTACAGCAGAACCTGTTGGAGTTAAGCCACCTGAGGTCATTTTCTGGGATACAATGAAGGTTGATGGAAAAGAATACATCAGACTCAAAAGAAAAGATGAAAAGCATGAAGTGTATAATACTTGGGCAAAGATTGTCAGAACATGTTCCAGGTCTGATCTAGAAGAGATGTATGAAATAGGAATGAAGTTGTATGCAGATCAATTGAAAGCTCCAGGGATTTCAATCACAAAACTTGTGATGGAGTATCTGTGTATGATGTTCAAGCCTGAAGAAGTGAAGCATGTGATCAGAAATGTGTTTCAAAAAGTCACCAACTGGACTCTATATGAAACTAGTGGAGTATATGCTTTGACTATGGATTCAAATCACATAGAATACTTCCTAGTGGATAGAGTGTACAACCACAATAGACTGAAGCTACATGCAATGTTGAAAAAGAAGCTTGGATGTGCTCCAGATTCAGAAATGGCAAAATATTTGATCCAAAGAACAATCAATCAGAGTTTGGGGTTGGATGCAAATACTGGTGTATGAGCTATGAAGTTTTGGGAGCATCTTAAAGACCATCTGAAGAACTTTACTTCTCTTCCTAAAAGTCAAGTTAGGGGAGATTGTTGGGAAATTCAGAAATGCACAAGTACAGTTAATACTGCTAGAAGAACTTGGTTACTACTTCTGAAGTTAATGTTGCTAATACAGATTAATGCTACTATTCAAAGATTAATACTGCTAGAAGAAATTACTACTGCTAAGCAATTTTAGTACTGCTAGTAGTTAGTACTGCTGAACATTAATACTGCTCAAAGTATTAATGTTGCTGAAGACTTAGTGCTGCTTAAGAGATAATCAAGATTCGTGCAGATCAAGATTGAAAATTATGGAAAGGTTGGAGATAAAGATGGAAGATTATTTTGAAGATCTTTTATTATTTGTAATTATCTTTTATCTTAAGTATATATAGAATAGTTTGTATTTGATAGAGAAAAAACTTTTAGAATTCTGAATTTTCTGAGTTTTTGTTTTCATAGAGAGAATCAACCTCAAGGCTTATAGTCCTAGTTCTAAGAGAAGTAGAATTCGTATTGGTGAGCATGTTCATCAATATTGAGGTTGAGTGTTGAATCTTGTAGCTTTACAATCATTCAATAAAGTTTACAAGTTGTTATTCTGATTCACTGTTTCATTGAATATTAAAGTGTTATTCCGCAAACTTCTTTAATATTGTTTCTGAGTGTTTATTCTTGTTAAGAATTAAGATCCTGACACATTTCAAAAATCAAAACATTTCCACAGCTTCATCGGAAAGGCATCAAAATCGAATAAATTTGTACTTGACGTGAAAGAGAATTCAGGGGTTAGAATTTGATGAGAGGAGAGAAATTGATGTGAAATTCAGGGGGTGTGATATCATGGAGGAGCATGTGATCGAACGGAGAGGGGAATAATTCGTAGGAAACGTGGAGAGGAGAATGAACGTGGGAAGGAAGTCGAGTCTGCAGAAATTCAAGTTCTGCTTTTAAAAAATTACTTAATCCTAAATGGTGAACATAGGCTTTAGGATAATCCAAAAACTCTTCACAATCAGCCCAATTCTTCAAGCCATAATTCTTATCATGAAAAAATTCTTCAAGCCCAATGATGTTGTGGTCCAACAGTCTTGAAATAACGCAAGCCCACTTCATTTCTCAAATAAATACTCCACCAAAGATAGGCCCAAACTGTAATTAATTAGCTCCCATATCACCTTTTTACATCTCACGGCCCATATTCTAGAGATAATAGGACCCTTCTTTAAAGAAAAATTAGCCCACTTCTTTTTGTCCCTTTTGATTATTCCTTTCCTTCTCTTTACAATAGCCCAAAAAGAAATTTCCCTCCTCATATACCCACTATCAGGAACAAAAACCAATAAAAAAGATGAGTTTTTGCAGTACCCAACCCCATTTTCCAAAAACACAGATAAGACTCCAAAGATACTTTGGCCTACGACCATTATCATGAAAACATTAAACCACCAAAAATCACCATAAACCCTCAAATTTGAATGCCAAACCTCCATGATTCCAAATAAAAACCAAAGGAGAAAAAGTTGGAAATAAGTAAGAAAGAAAGCATGTCCATAGCAGTCTGAGAAATTAGCCAGATCAACCATAAGAGGGATCACTTGCCAAACTAACTGCTTGCCAAAATAGCACAGGACTGCAGCACACAACAAAATGGGATAACCAGAAAAGGAAATCAACCACTTACTTAGTACCAAAAAATTAGACCAAAGGAGGGGGAAGATCAAAAAACAAGAAATCAAACCCATCAAGCAAAAAAACATATTAAGAACAAGCTTACCATATATCCACCACCTATGATTAAGCCAGAAAAGGATCCACTTATTAAAAGGATGATAAAAAAACCTCAGCATCTTCAGATTATCATCAAAAAGAACTTCCAATCTCAATTGGGAATTCCATCCTCCATAAAAAATCTCCCAGCATCTGTTCTTCTTCAAATTGGCCTTTAATTGAATAGTCCACGCTCCATACTCCAAAGAAACAGACGTACAAAGAGAGTACCTACAAGAAAAACAATTAGTAAAAACAAAAATTATCCCGGCCCCCCCATCAAAAACCTAAAGAAACCCAAATTTATCCGGTCCACCCCATAAATTCCCATCCCAAAAGATATCCTCAATGGCCAAAATAAAAATCTCTCTAGAATTTCCAGCATTCCCTACAATGAAGCTTCTCTGTCTTCTTTTCATATCCCACAACATAAGCTTCCTCAAACTTCTAACTTTTCTGTCCATCATCATGTTTAATGTTTTCCAGCCCCCATTTCTTCATGACATGATTATACATCACTCCTTTCTTAAAATCAGCCCCTATAATCTTAATCCTTATACATTCAGAAATAGAAGAGCAGATTCCACTCTCATTTCTATAGAAAGAGAGATTTTAATTGACCCCAGATGGAAAACGACATAAAACCACTTACATTGATAGTACCAATCAACACAAATGAAATACATGGTAAATGAGTAGTTTTCTCTTTAAATTTCTCTGTATCACTTCTCATGCCCGTTCATAATAATCCAAAAATGATTGAAGAAAAAAAAAGTATGACATAATTGAAAAGAAGAAATTAAAAAAAAATCTAAAAGAAATACTTGTAAGAAATTTATGGTTCTCGTTTGAACCTTCCCCGTTATTGGAAATGGATTAAAAGTTTACAACTGGAACAAATGTGGGAGCTGGGAATGAATGTTACAGGACAACAAAACATCATAAACATGTTATGCTTAGCTAAATCAAGTAAAAACATATGCCAATTGCCCATAATTTTTTTGTAAATGTGCATGAAAAAAGTTTTAACATGTTTAGATTTTTCAACTAAATCACATACAAAATCAATCAGAAAGCCAACGAGCACATAATATCCCATCAGAAAACCAAACGAGACCTGTATATCCCAATATGCAAAATCAATTACTATAAACGGCTAATAGGAATGAAGTAATGAAATTATGTGGATAGAAAAAGATGCCATAAAAACCTGTAAACAATTTAAAGGTTGTCAACACACTTCTTCTCTCGGTGATCCAAAAAACATCAGTCTTTTTCGTCATATGCAGTCCAGGATCAACAATAACTGGCTTTGCCCTCTGAAACCTGAATAACACATCAAAACCCTAGATTCAGTAACAAATTCAAGAAAACTCATTACGGAAAACCAAATCAAAACCCATTATAGAAAATCACATCAAAACCCATTCTGTAAATTTGGAATTTGAACAATTTTCAGTAAGACTTTACTCCATCAATCTGACTGTTCTGTTTGATACCTCACAGAACCATTTAAGTTCCGGCTCTTTTTCTCATTCAATGTCAATAATATAACTTCGAGGAACCATGAAAAGCTAAAAAAAATCAAACAAGATTAACTGAAAAAACACCTGAACTCTATTCAACTGCTGATTTGCAGGGTGAAAGAGCTTCGAGTCCTTAGTTACAGAAACCCTAAATATAAGACGAATCAAACACTTCATAGCAAGCAGAGACCCCATATAATTGCCGACAACCCATTAAATCACGGATAATTTTTCCAAATTAACAAAAATCACACCTTGAAGAAGAAGAAGGATTGGAAACCATAATTATTAAATCTCCATCAGTAACACCCAAACGACTAAACATCTCAGCATTCCCCATCTCCTTCCCATTGTAAAGCAGGTGTTGTTGCTGTAATGGTACTTGAGACTGCTTATTGTAAACACACACCACATTAAATTGAAATCACAGAACTGTAGACATCAAAAATCAAATTGTGTGCCTTCGTTTGTAAAATTAGGGGTTTTTCAAAAGGTAAGAATTACTAAATCTCACCTCAATTTCAAGTAGAGCTTTCAGATTTTCAACCTGTAGACATAAACAAAGTTATGAAATACTTCAATGGCGGAAGATGATAAAACAAAAACGAAAAAAGGATTTATAGGGTTTTGAGATTTAAGGATAAAAAAGATAGAGAATTTATACAGATTCATCGCGATCTACTAAAGTAATGATTTGTTCGTCGGCGGTCATTACAGTGATCTTCATATTGTTGTTCGATTGGATTGGAATTCGTGAAGAAAAATTGATGACATTTTTTTCTGTGGGTTTTCTTCTTGAAGGTTGGTGTTGTTGACCCTTTTCAATATTCCTTATACCGTAATCGTTGGGATCGCACCGGGGTTTTTACAGGATCAGAATTGTTGACCCGTTGTTGATTATTCTTGATGATGAAATCGAGAGGGAGACGCGAGATAGAGAAATTAGGGGGACGAAGGCCATGAATGTGGGACCTGGACCTGCAAGTAATTAACAGAGAAATTAAAGAAGGAATTACACAGGAATTAAGAAATCATGCATCGAAAAGTTACTCTGAGAGAAGGTGGATGCGATTAGGGAGGAGCATGAAGAAGAAAGAAAGGGAGATGGAAGCCATTGTTGAGAGGTTTCCGTTCATTGATACTGTACGTGGGAGGAAGAGGGGAATCAGTGTGGTAAGTGAACGTGGGAGGAATTCCAAAAACCGTTTTTCCAAAAACCAACTTTTCAATAACCTTAATAGAACTTTAATATAATAGTATATATATATATATATATATATATATATATATATAACTTAATAATCATAAATCCTAGAAAGTGAATGGCTGTACTTGTCTATTATATCAACAGTTAAATGAGAATGATAGCGGATACTTCAGCATTGGGAAATGAAAATGAATATTTCACTGACATTATCGATAATGCGAAACCATAATTCAGTTGACGATCGTATTATTGCGACATGATTAACCGCCCATTCACCACAATCCTTCTACATACAAAAATAACAATTAGGGTGTGTTTGGTTCGCATAATGAAATTTGATGGAATTGAAATCTATTAAAAGGATTTGACTTTGTAGGAAGTGGATTGTAATTTGATGGAATTTAATCACGTGTTTGGTTTGTAGGAATTGTGTGAAATTCACTCTTTCACTTAAGCCAATGGATGATGAATTCCTTAATGGATTCCGTCATTTTCATTATGTGAACCAAATATAAGATTTAGAATTTGGTCAAAGAATTATCCATTCCAATTTCTTTCAATTCCTTCAAAATCCATAAACCAAATAACCCCTTAAAGAAATTTGATGGTATATATTTCGGGCCATAGTTACAATTTTCGTAAGTTAAGTGGCCAAATTTTCATACTCATTACTTTGGTGCTAAAATTAGAAATTAAAATTTTCTAAATAGGTTAACCCTAATGAATCAAAGAATTACAAACACACCCCTCGTAGTCTTCCAACAATAAAAACCTTTTGCGTTGGCTCCCTCGTTTTCTCTTTTTCTGAGTAGGGTTGCAGCAGATAAACGCCACCACTCACCCTTTTTCATCTCTCCCATCTCTCTCTACGGTTACCCTCACTGAACTATCGAACCTCTGTGTGTTTTGTGTGTGTTTCCTTCACATCTACTTTCTCTCTCTAGAAGCGTCTGATTGGCAATACAAACAATGGGCGCTTCGCTTCCTCCAAAAGAGGCCAACCTCTTCAAGCTAATCGTCGTAGGTTCTTTCAATCTCTATGGATTTAATCAGTTGTATCGATTTGTTATTTCTTATGTTTACTGTATCTGAAGAACCCTAGGTTTTTTGGTAGTATGTAACTAACTATCTCGTTGACTGTTACACACGTGTTGTAGATGAATTTTGGATCGTTCATTGTGAATTTGTGATTGTGAAGTTCTTTGTTGTTGCCATGAAATAAAGTGAAGATTCTAGTTTTATGTAATACAGAGAACTAGAGAAGCCTTTGCTATGGAGACGGCCAGCATATTGCTTTTGTTATTGCTCATGCATTTGATATCACATTGAATGAACTTTGGATTGGTACTTTTTTTCTGATGAATAAAAATTTGAGGTTTATGTTACATGCAACACTATACACGGCAGTGTAGCAAACTATAAGTCCATTATGTTATCCAGAAATGTGGAGTTTGCTTGTTCTTTTTTAGTTTTTTCTTTAATGTAGCGATGTTAAGAACTTACTATGTAGCAGAGACCATTTTCTTAAGAATAGTATGGAATATGATTGAGACAAGGGCCAAAATTGTCCTTCATCTGATTTGTGGAGTAGTAGCTATATAAACTAATGTCACGTGGTGGTTCTGCATGAATCGAACCTCACATTCAAATTGCATTAGGCCGTACGACATATTAGGCATGCATGCGTAGTTGCATACTTTAGTATTATGATTTCCAACCATCTCGACTCTGTGAAATAGCGGTAATTGTGGATACTTCACATATTGTATTGTTCTATTATGGGGCTATCAATGTCTTTCTAGAACCAGCATCATTGCCTGATTGACTTGAGTGGTTTGCTAATGAAATGATTACATGTTCTCTTGATTGTATGTTTGGCAGAAATCTTATGAAACAAAACAGTATAAGAAGGGGCTGAAGGCTGCAGATGCTATATTGAAGAAGTTCCCAGACCATGGAGGTTTGTTAGAAGTTATCATCTAATTCAACTCTGAATTTGTAGCCATGATGCTTTCCAAATATCAGGATATTGAGGAGATGCTAATTGTCTTAGCCAATCTAGTAGAAGTTACATTATGCTGCTCTGAAATAATGCTGCGATCTTTTGCATTTTTCGCATAAATTTGATATATATGCTAAATAGTAGACTGAAAGTAGTAACATGTGTTTGTTATTTGTGAAATTAGTCATGTTTGTTGTAAGGATGAAAATCAGGTTAGATGAGCTCTTGAGTTTAGATTTGATTCCTTAAACTAGATGCGAGATATCCTATACTAAATTGGTGTCTATTATTGAATTCACCTGACCCGATAGTACCTACCTGATTAGGGAAGTAAAATTAATCCTTGTTCATCTGTAGGCTACTCTGGTAAACGAGTGATTTGCCTCTGTTATCTGATTTAAAAACTATGGGTGGCTGTTTTAATTGTTATTGAGACTACAAAGCCTGTATGTTATGGTTTAAGCCATTTTCGCTGGAATACTTTTCAACTTGGTTATCTTGAACCATTGCATCATTTCTGATCGGTAGGATTCTTTAGCCCTGCGTATGTTTACTGTTCTGAACATAGTACTTTCACAAAATTGAATTTTGAGTTTCAGGGTAGAGTAGGTAGAATGATTAATTTATTTATTTCTGTCTTGAATTTATAAGACTCTTTCATTTCTAATACTTCTTTGTTTTTTAGAAACTCTTTCGATGAAAGGATTAACGCTGAACTGTATGGACCGTAAGCCAGAAGCATATGAGCTAGTACGGTTGGGATTAAAGGTCGGGATTCTTTTCTTGTACTTTTCGTTAAACATTTGCGTAACTTTTTGTGATATGATATGGATCTTAAGACTGCTTCTTCCATTGTAGAATGACTTGAAAAGCCATGTTTGTTGGCACGTGTATGGTCTTCTGTACCGGTCAGACAGAGAGTATAGGGAGGCAATAAAATGTTACCGCAATGCTCTGCGGATAGATCCTGACAACATTGAAATATTGAGGGACCTATCACTTCTACAGGTAATATTCTTACATTCAATAACTGTTATTTGACACTGGTTTTTTCTTCCTTCTCATAATTTTCATTTCATTTGGAGCAATTTATGAATCATGCGAGTGAAAACCTTAATCTTGGAAAAAGGGCCAAAGTGGGTCTTCGAAGTTGGTCTACAAGCATGCGGCGATCCTTGGGATGTTGTTGGGGGTTTCTATGCATCCAACAGTTTTGATATATATATATATATAGAGAGAGAGAGAGAGAGATAATTTTGACTAGCTTTCCTATCTAAACGGCATTACTTTGCAAAGAAACAGAATGTTGGTGCTTTTGACACTACATCTCATGTTGGTGCTATAATCTGACGACATTGGTGGTTTGTGATGCCTCTAAAAAGTAGGGGTGTTGATCAATCCACATTCTATGTTTTTGGATAGAATTGATCAAATCCAATTCTTCATTGGATATTGGATCATTACAACCGATTCAAATCAATTAACCATTGGATTAGATTAGTTTTATCTGTTGGATATTACTATTGTTTATTTATTGGATCAGATCGGATCCATCCAATATTTTGAACCAATTATCTTTACATTTCACTTAGAAACATCACCCATAAATAGAGATCCATATGAATCCAACATAATGTATAGTTGGATGACAATTGGATTTGATCGCTTTGGTTGTATTGGATTTTGGACTATTGTTCAACAACGATTGATGCAATTTGGATAGAAATTTTGCATCCGAGCAATTCAATTACAGTTGAATATCTGATTTTGGTCGATTGGTTGTAATTGGATTAGTTGGTTGTAATTAGATCAGATGACTTTCTACACACCCCTACTTAAAAGTAGCAAGCACAGGAAAGCAGACATGAAGTTGTTGTACTATCGTCATATTGTCATTTAATTTCTTATGTCTTGTCTTCTTTAGTGTTCCGTTGTTTCATGCCCTTTGTATTTTGTTTTGGGTGGTTAATGGTACCTTTCCTTCCCCGCTTGCAGGCACAAATGCGTGACTTAGGAGGTTTTGTCGAAACTAGACAACAGTTGCTGACATTAAAACCAAATCATCGCATGAATTGGATCGGTTTTGCAGTTTCTCATCATTTGAACTCAAAGTAAATTGCGATACTCTGTTATATTAAAATTAATTCAATTTAAATGTTTCTCTTTCCCAAACCTCCTATTATCTTTTTAGACAATGATAAATATTATTTTGTTTATGTTTCATTCAGTTATACCATTTTTCTCCATCTCAACTCTCCATCTTGTGGATCCTATTATCATTATTACTCACATCAAATGAATAGGGCCCACAATCACATCTTTATTTATTCTCACACATTATAAATGGCACCTGCAATACTATATTGGCAACCAATAGACGTTCGGGAGCTTACACAGGAGCCAAATGCTCCCCCCCCTCCATCTCTGTGTGCTTAATTAGTGGAGAACAAAAAAGAAGAGACTACTTATCTCCTATGTAGCCATATTCTGAAATTGAGCTTGCTTGTAATCCCATAATCTTGTCTGACAATGTTGTACTTGGTGGATACTTAAGTTGTAGCATCAAGCCTACTTGTAATCTCATACTCTTTCTGCTAGCCGCATAGGGACATGCATGCATAGTACTCATCTTCTTTAATTAGGCATTGCTTATGGATCATTGCATCCATAGGGACTAAGGTTGAATTTGCTTGATGAATTTATTGAATATTTTGCATTATTAATGCTACATGGAATACAATCATTTGAAGTCATAACAATGGTTTTAAACTTCTGTTCAACCTTTTTTGGTTAAACAATTATTTTCTGTTTATACACATGCTAGCAGCTACCTGCACACTTGCTCAATTTTATCGAAATTATATCTCACTATCTTCATGACTTGTACCAGTGAATTATTGTCTACAGACTCTACAGTTTCATGAGGGAGGAGTTTGGTTACTGCTAACCAGTGGTTATGATATTAAGTGATTAAGTTCATCTTTCCTGTTGTCCTTCTGTAACATATTAACCTTTATGTTGTTTGGCCAGTGCATCAAAAGCCATTGATATTCTAGAAGCATATGAAGGGACTCTTGAGGATGATTATCCTCCAGATAATGAACGGTGTGAACATGGGGAAATGCTGTTATACAAGGTAATATATGTAATAGATAACTCTATAATAGCAGTACTTTAGATTTAACTTTTTTATTGATTGAGTGTAAATCAATGTGCGTGTTCAACGATAGTTGATTCATCCAGATGATTGTCCTCACTGAAAAGGTCTACAAGCAATATGATAGTCAAATATGGAATATGTGTTTGTATGGCCATTAGATTTCCCACCGTTCCAAACTCTTTCCTGTAACAGTTTCCCTTGCAAGTTAACAATCAGTTGCTCGATGCAATATTGTTATGTAGAAGTTTCTGTTATGTTTGTTGCTGTTAATCGACACAAGACAGAAGGAACACTTTGCAAAGGGCTTCGTGGTTGGTTTTTCTGTTTACCTGGCAAAGGGGAGTTATGTTCTTTCAGAGAAAACTCGAAGTTGTGTTGGTGCTGCTAAGATTGTCACTGTCTAGATAGCACTGCTCAGGCATGCCAGCAATCCTGTTACATGCAAGTAGCATTGATTTTAATGAAATTATGACAGGCATTCAAATTTCTCCACGCTGGGGTTGGGAAGGGGGGAGGGTTTGTAAATGCTAAGTTAGATGATCCACAACAAATTGCGTGGGGGGATCTCTTTTGAACTGGTGTCGGATGAAGGAATTGGACTTGGCATTTAATGTGAAGGTCCACCATATTATTTGGTAGCTTAAGGATGATTATCGCTGGTGAGATAGATGTATTATAATTTATATATCTTTTTCTACTATTTTTTGTCTTTGCTCTTTTCATTGAGTATGGCTCTTCTTTTATGCATAGATGTATTAAGTTTCAAATCTGGAGGATATGAACTTGAAAACTGCAATATTGTTATCTCAAATCTTCCTTATAAAAGTAATAACTAAAGGAGCCTATTATTGCAGAAAATTGTGCTTTGCTCTTATTTTCAGAGCATCCAGGTGGTACAGTTTATAAAGTTGTTATCATCGTGTAATTCATTATAGATGCTCCTGGAAGTACTAGCTTTAGCAAATCCTGTTTGCGATGTTGAAAGCATATGAGCCAGTTGTTGATTGTTCTTTTTTCCTTTGTTCATACTTTATGGTTTTCTCAAACTGTTTCCATTCTTGCTCACTGCATATTTCTGGTTAATTCTTTTGTCTGTGTCTACAACTCATGTGTTTTATGCTGGCATGCATTTCCCTTCGTTGTTAAGGTTCTAAACTTTTGTTTGATAGGTGTATACCTTGCTAATACTTGAATATTTAATAGGTAGGAGATGAGATGGATCCAGATTGTATCATATCTCTTATACTGTTTCTTATTGTAAAAACACATTTTGTGTTGGGTTGTAAAAGATATTTTCGTGGTGAAAAATTGGGTTGGATAGATTGGATTTAAATGTCAGACCTCATACGTTCAATCTAAAAACACCTTTACATCCATTAATTGGTGCATGTGGTCGGTAAATATGAAAGTGCATCTGTACCCCCCCCCCCTCTCCCCAACACACACACACACACACTCTCAAATGATGCAGAGTCGCTGTGCATTGCATTACTGCAGATGGGTTGAATTCATCTCGATTCATGGCCATCAGATGGTAATATCAAAAGCTGAAGATATGTTATCTGCTTTTTGATCCAGGGATATCCCTTGACCACACACACACACACACTCTCTCTCTCTCTCTATATATATATATATATATATAGGGTTGGGTTCCGGTGAGGAGTTGAGTTAACGGTGAGAAGCGTGAGAAGTGGTTATCAACCGTTGGATGAGAAATTGACGCACATTAGGATGAGATGCACCGAGATAAGATGCACCGAGATGCATCAGATCAATTCCCTTCTAAGCCACAATTCATGGGAGGGCTTGAGATTAAAAGAGATCAATGGTTCAGATCCACTTCTCACGCTTCTCACCGTTAACTTAACTTCTCACACGATCCCTCACCTATATATATATATATATATATATTAGTTTCTTGTTTTAACAGTCAGTATTTTATCTGGGTCTTCCTTTAAATCTTTGTTACCCTTGAGTTTTTGGTATGGAGTTTCTGGTTGTTCAGGACCGTATTGTCTACTTATAGCCTCTATTTCATGTTATGTGGTGTCTGCTTTTGTAAAGTTGACATTTGCTTGTTAGTCAGGCAAATGGTGTAAGGAAGACTCACTTTTGATGGTTTTTGTGTGTCTGTGTTGTCCTCCAGATATCTTTATTGGAGGAATGTGGATCTCTTGAGAAAGCTCTTCAGGAGTTGCGCAAGAAAGAATTCAAGATTGTATGTTTATTGTCTATTCGCTTTGCAATGTTATATGAGAGAAACAATTGGCTTAATTTGTCACCTTCTGCGAATGCCATGATAGGTTGATAAATTATCCTACAAGGAAGAGGAAGTTTCTCTTCTTGTGAAACTTAATCGTCTGGAAGAAGGGGAAAAATTGTATAGAGTTCTGCTAGCAATGAATCCTGACAACTACAGGTAGACTGCTATGTTTAAGGATTTTCTGTTATTTCAGGACTTGGAGTCACTTTGTGAATTAGATGATAACAGTCTACTGAAAGTTGTTGGTGCTATTGCAATGAGTTATCTGTCACATTAGATTGAAATATATACTTATGACTTGGTTTGATGCTTTGGTTAATGATTAGCCCCTGATCATCAGCCTTGGTCTACTAAGCTATGAAAGTTGTTTTGTTAACTCATAAAGGAAATGAAGTGGAGGTTTTCATACATTGTATAGACGTGTTGCATTGTGTTACTTTTTCATCAAGGATAAGATGTTCAGCTGCACACAACTACACAGTGACATTTAATGTTAAGCACAATTCTTTATTAACGCATAACTAATTGTGCCCCTTGCTCTGTTAGATGCTATGAAGGGCTACAAATGTGTGTTGGACTACATTCAAAGATTGGCCAATATTCCCCTGATGAAATTGATCAGTTGGATGCGTTATACAAGTCGCTTGGGCAGCAATACACCTGGTCTTCTGCTGTAAAGGTGATATTTTCTTCATGTGCTTATGTCCTTTCTCACTTAACTTGGAGATTGTAGTTTCTTTTTGTTAATTGCTGACTAATTCTGGAAAAGAAGGTCGACAACCATGGCAACTCTGGTTTTCAAACAAAGGGTGGTCTTTTCTTGTTACAAAAATGAGTGTGGTGTTGGTCTGTGGTCATTTCTTGTCAGAGTATGTGTTTTAGATAGATAATCTAGATTTTCACCATCACAATAAGAAAACAGATAGATATAAAGACGGGTCATTATTATTTAAAACAATTCCTTGTGTCCTCGAGGACTCGATTTCTTTTGACTTCTTTGAGGATTGAAAATTTTGATTTTTAAGTGATTTGATTCCATAGAAAATCAAGTTTACATCTTGAATGATATAATCAGCAAGTTCGATTGCATATGTGAGAGAGAGAGAGAGAGAGAAGGGGGGGGGGTCTAGATTGGAGTTGAAGGGAAAAGATTCTCAGTAATTATTATGAAATATTATCTTAATGCAAATAAAATGGTTGTGAAAGAAGTGATTGTGTTTGCATACAACTTGTTTCTAGACATGAGATTGTGTGTTCACTATCATTTGCAAGTTGTAAAACCTTCCCATATGTTCCTCAACTCATATAACACCTGTGTGTCCTTGGAGTATCATGCCTAATGGTCTGTGAATTAAATGCCTGAATCATGTTGAACGCTATGAGGTCAACTTTTCTTTTTATGGATTTGGTACCCTGTGACTTTTCCTGATCTACTTAATATTGTAACACCTCTTCAACTTTGTTTGTGCTAAGATTGTTTACCCAACTTCTTAAAGTTTATTTGGCTCTGGTATTTTATATACAAGTAATTGGACTACTGTCTCTCTTTTCTCTTTCTAAATTACAACACTTTGTTTTTAGAGGATCCCGTTAGATTTTTTGGAGGATGTAAAATTCCGGGATGCCGCAGATAACTATGTTAGGCCTCTTCTAACTAAGGTACTTACAGTCTTGTTTTTTGTTGCTTTGGTGACCCTTCTTTGTATTGCCAACTCTTAATTTTCACTAATGACACATGTAGGGAGTCCCTTCACTGTTCTCTGACCTTTCTCCTCTATATGATCATCCTGGCAAGGTTTGTGCAAGCTGCCATGTTGAAGCTTTTACAACTGTTCGGTTCATGATTTCTTCCATCACTTTGACAATTCTCTACCCTTTTCTACAGGCCAATATTCTGGAAAAGTTGCTCCTTGATTTGGAGGAATCACTTAAGACAACTGGTGGATACCCTGGAAGGTAATTATGGATCATGTATTAGCTCCTGCTTTTCAGATTTTGGAATAGCTTATCTTGTGGTGTAGATGTGCAAACTTATAGGCCTGTCTGCAAAGTTAATCATAGAACATGCAATGGAGTTCTGTAGTTTGCATATATTCCTTGACACAAATATACTTGGTGTTGAACCAACTCTTTGAGGAAATGACCTTTTACCCTTTCCTCATTTTTATGTTCTTTGAAACATCTTGATCGCTTTTTTATTTATTTCAATGTTACAATATCTATTTGTACAACTAATATTGCTGGACATGGATCTTCTGGGAAGCATGGAGTATCTACTAGAGTTTATAGTTTATTTGTTACTACTAAAGTATCTACGTTGTGCATATTGTACTGCAGGTAGATATATTTAGACAGTCATAACAACAATCAGCATCTATAAGAGCTTATATGGTCCTTTTGAGTTTTCAGATGCATTGTTGGTATGCAAATTGAGATCAGACTACATGGCTACTTTTCACTATGAAATTAGCTGGCACTGCCACTTGTGCCGTTGTATTTTTTATAGTGTGGGACTGTGGGTACAATAGACGCTAATCTTTCTAAGGCATGATAACATGTTCTCATTTTATGAGGATGCTATAACCTACCTTGCAATTAAACAACCCTCCCTTGTAGTATAAGGAGACAGAAATAATAGCTTTTAAGTTTTAACAGCTCAACTGCAAATATGCCGTCTTCATAGTGCTTCTGTAGCTTGTCAGTGATCTTGATTTTTGGTGGGTAAATGGTAGATGGTTAAAAGAAGTTACACATACATGAAGTCCCTCCCTCTGTCTGTCCTTATTTTGTGGTCTGGTAAGGGCTGAGGGAATGATCTGTTGTTGAACTTCTATATTTCTTGGAAGACTTTGCACTTCGTATAAATGTGTGTAACTAGATGCACTGCTATCCTTCATTGCTCTGTATGCGTTTAACTTGACATCATTCATGCTCTTTTATCATTATTGATGCACATAACTGAGGTATATGGGTGAAATTCGTGGCTTGTTTCAAGTACACGATATAACCATCTATTGATTTCACTTCTATTTGTCTTTCTAAATTATCAGAATCTGAAACTTACAATGTTGACTTCTATGGGAAATTGCTGCATCAGGCGATTTTGCAATTCCATGCATTTTCTTGTAGAGATACAACTTCATTGCAATCATGTTAAGGGTGCATTTCTATATGTAGCCAGATTATCTATTCTTCTGGTCCCATTCATGTGGTGTGTTGCATCTAATATATAGGTCGGAGAAAGAGCCCCCCTCGACACTTTTGTGGACCTTGTTTTATTTGGCTCAGGTTTGTCCTCACTGCATGAACAGTTTGCTTGTATAAAATTTCCTTTTTCTAATTTTTATGAAGTTCTGCATGTGTAGCATTATGACAGACGAGGCCTGTATGATATTGCACTTGCGAAAATTGAAGAGGCTATGCAACACACTCCAACCGTTATTGATTTATACTCTGTCAAGGTCTGTTTTTACTATCCTTTTTTACATTTTGAGTAAACTACTATTTTCGTCCCTGTGGTTTGTTGTTTATAACTATTTTTGTCCCTGATCTTTAAAAATTGCTTTTTTGGTCCTTGTGGTTTGCAACTCCTTTCGCTTTTAGTCCCTGAGAATATTAGTTTTAGGGACGAAAATGGAAAGGAATTGCAAACCATAAGGACTAAAAAAACAACTTTTAAAGTCAGGGACAAAAATGGTTATAAACAATAAACCACAAGGACGAAAATCGTGGTTTACTCTTACATTTTATTATAAATAGTAACACGATCTATCTGTGAGGCTTATATTTTATCGGAGACAATTATCGGTTATGCGTTATGTGCTGGTATATTAATTTTCTATTGGGACAGCAGAACAACATCCAAAATTTATTCTTCTGTTTTTGGCATTGGCTGATGTTTTCTTGTTGGTATTGCATATCAAAATGGTATTTTGCTACACATTAACTTTAAAACTGTGAATTGTGTGAATCCTCAATAGGTGGCTCCTTTAAATCTTAATGGAGTTTCTTTTGTTCACAGAGCAAGATATTGAAACATGGTGGGGACTTCGCAGCTGCTGCAGCATTGGCAGATGAAGCTAGATGCATGGATCTTGCAGATCGTTATGTAAATAGCCAATGTGTCAAGCGAATGTTGCAGGCTGATCAGGTTGAGGGCATCACATAATATTTTTTCTTCACTTCATATGTTTGTGTGTGATGTTTTCTTTAGTAGTCTACTCATCTTTCTTCCACATGATACACCATTATTTACAGGTTCCACTTGCAGAAAAGACAGCTGTATTGTTCACAAAAGATGGAGATCAACACAATAACCTTCATGACATGCAGTGCATGTGGTTAGTGTTTCTTACAAACTTGACTCTGAATACGTTCGAGAACAAATATATCTAAAACATATGCTGAATGTGTTTGAGATGTCTTCATTTGTAGGTACGAACTTGCGTCTGGGGAAAGTTATTTTCGCCAGGGTGACCTCGGACGTGCTTTGAAAAAATTCTTGGCTGTTGAGAAACATTATGCAGATATTACAGAAGACCAATTTGATTTCCATTCTTATTGCTTAAGAAAAATGACTCTGCGTGCCTATATTGAAATGTTAAGGTTTCAAGATCGGCTCCATGCACATGCATATTTTAGGAAGGCAGCAGTTGGAGCTATAAGGTGAAGCTTTTTGTACTGTATCACTTATAGGATTTAGGTGGTTTGTGTGTAGTTTGCAGTGCTTGGACAGATAACCGACGAAAATACTTCTCCCATAAAGAAGTTTATCTTTTACTTATTCCTTTTGACGTGATGTTTTTTTTTTGGTAGTTAACCACTAACTATTTGCTTCTTCATGTGATCCATTTTCTGATACAGATGTTACATCAAGCTGTATGATTCTCCTTCAAAGTCATCGACCGAAGAAGATGATGAACTAGCGAAATTGCCTGCTTCTCAGAAGAAGAAATTGAGGCAAAAGCAGAGGAAGGCTGAAGCACGAGCTAAGAAAGTATTAGCTAGTTACATCTAAGGGATACAAATAGAATATTTTGCTCTCTCTATGTGATATGTATATTGACCTTATATGTTTTTGTAGGAGGCAGAAGTGAAGGGTGAGGAAGCAAATGTTGGTGGTGTTTCTAAGTCCGGGAAACGACATGTCAAGCCAGTTGATCCAGATCCACATGGAGAGAAACTATTGCAGGTGCCTCTTCTCCTTCCATCTTTCTTGAGATGCAATCATTTAAATCATTTTCTAATTGTTTGTTTTTCTAATCTGTTTTGCTCTTATAGAATATTGTTGCTTGTATGAGAATATTACATCACTCTTTTAATCTTTCTGATGTTAGACTGAAGATCCTTTAATGGAAGCCGGAAAGTATCTGAAGTTGCTGCAGAAACATTCATCTGATTTTTTGGAGACACATTTGCTTTCTTTCGAAGTAAATATGAGAAAGCAAAAGATCTTGCTTGCATTGCAGGTAAATTTTTTCCCCAAAATGCTTCTCTTGGAAGCTTTTTTTGGGTCCATCTTAGATCGAAATTTCGATAGCAAACAATTGTTTGTTGTAGTAAGCTCAGTTTTTCTTCTATATATGCTGGTCTTCATTTTCAGTGTGGTTTCCAATTTTGATCGTATTCTGTATTACAATCTGTTTTTGCTACATCCTGGTAGGTTAAATAGTAAATGTATTACAACCATCAACCATAGCATAGAACTCATAATTCTCTCTTTTTGAAGAGAGTGTCACTGTGAGGAGAGAGAATGTGCTTTAACTTCCATCTTTATTGTGATTAGTTCAGTGGTAATGTTTGATGGCTGTCGTAGACCTGTAATGGTTTCACATAATATCTGTTTTTGATAACTTAGGACTAGTTATGTAATACCATAAGCGAAAAAAGGAGCATTCGGGATCCAGATAACTTCCAAAAAACTCTAATCATGGCTGGAATTTATTGGAAGCCACCAAAAAGGGCTCTCAGTTTACAATCTGTGTGGGTTGCGATGTTACATACTTCCCACAAATTTTTGACATCCTTGTTAGTCCAGAACAGGTGACCACCCACAGGTCAAGCCGTAAAACAATCTATAGATTCCAACCTTCTTTAATATCATTTATAACAAGCCAAGCCAAAGCTTCAAGCAAATAGAAATATGGACGGAAGTTATCGTTAGAAACTAGTTTTGTTGGATGTGACTTGGATGATAAACTGACTACTTTTCTCTTTAATCAGGCTCTGAAGCAGCTACAACGATTGGATGCTGGAAACCCAGACTCTCATCGCTGTTTGGTATGTCATGTACTTAACAAGCAAATTTAGTTAATACTTTGCACATGTATTGTCTGATAGTTTCAGATCTTCATTTTGAATCTTACTTTATTTTCTGGTTTTCTCAATGAGAAAAGTATTTTATATGACCTTTTGTATTTGAGATGTTAATCTTTTAGTGCGGTTTTACAGTTAAGATTCTTCCATAAAGTGGCATCAAGGCCTGCTCCTGCCACCGATGGTGAAAAACTGATTTCAGGAGTCTTAGAAGCGGAACGACCAACTTTCAGGTAACTTTCAGTGTTCTAATAAGCATTAAACAGGGCTAGGAGGTCGGGTGACCTTTTAGCACATAATCGCCCAAATGGGGATTAAATGGATGCCTAACCGGACGCATAGATAGTTGATTTTGATATACAAATACACTTGATGCTTCGGCAGTTGCTTAAGCGACATTACCTTTTGAGTTTGAAATGCATGCTGGCCTGTTTTCTCTAATTACTGTCAAGTTAATTTTTTGTCTTCTCTTCTGTAGTCAGTTGCATGGCAAATCTCTGATGGAGGCAAATACTGTTTTTCTCGAGCAACATAAAGGTCATTTTTTACTCTAAACCGCTGATTACATCTTGATAATATGTACATACATTACAACCACTATTCACCTTTAAGAGGCTGTGCTGGTGGTTTATGCAGATTCCTTGATGCACAGAGCAGCAGTGGCCGAGATGATTTATTGTTTAGAACCAAACAAGAAAGGCGAGGCCATCAAATTGATTGAAGAATCTCCCAATAACCTTGTGTCTAGGTAAGTCGGGCTAATAAAGTGTTATGATATTTATTTAGAGAAGAGTACAATAGCTACCTTTTTTTTTGGAAGGGTGTCCTAGGCTATGCCTAGACTAATCCCTTGGCAAATTATGACCGTAAATCATCAGCCCTGTTTAAACCTCAGTGGCCACAATTGTTCTATACGTCTGGATTCGAACCCTGGGCAGATGGGATATTCCACCACATCCCCTAGGGCCTTAACCAGTACGCCACAACCCTTGTGGTTTACAATAGCTACCTTTCGGCTATCCTGCGTAAAGAATTTGACTCCCATAGTTAGTATTTTAGACAATTTTCGTGCTTAAAATTTACCCAACTTAACATTTCCATTTAAAACTACTGGTATGTTGGTCATGTATCAAGCTAATGACCATTGTAATTTTCACATTATATTCTTCTTCTTCAACTTCAAAAAAAACCTTAACCTTAATCTTCTCCATCAAATCTCCTTTCTCATCTTCAATGAATTTTCATCCAAAATTCAAAATCTCCTTCCTAGTTTTCATCTAACCTTTTGCCTAAAAAAATCAAACCTAGACAAACTTTATCCAAAATCAAACAAAACATTGAACTGTAAGAGTAAAAATTAAATTAAATCCAAATAAAGTCAAGATGTGGTAGGGGTTACAGTGATGAGTAGAAATCTTTCAACTTTGAAGAACAGCAGCCACACAAAATACTTGTAGCAAGAAGAGTTTTGAAAGATCTAGGGGTGGCATTGATCCGATACTTTCTTGGGTTTTGATTTAGGGTTTTGGTTTCATCTGATTTTGATGTTTTTTAGTTTGATTTTTGGATTATAACTCTATAAAGAGGAAGACGTGGAAGGAGATGAAGAGGGTTAGGGATTTTTGAAGATGAAGAATGAAGATATTGGATATAATGTGAAAAATTACATTTATACCCCTTTAAGAGAGATCATTTGCCTGATACATAACCAAGTTAATGGTAGTTTTAAGCGCAACCATTAGCTTAGGTGGCATTTGTGCATGAAGAAATTGTCTAGACTGAATCTGAGAGTTGAATTCTTTAGAATTTGCCGTTGCGCGTTTCATTTCATATTTGTTTTAACCCTTCATTTAATTAAGAATGGCTAGCCTATTGGACAAATCCCTCTGTTGATATATACTTAAAAAAAGATCTGTTGTTTTTTTGAATCAGTAATGGATCACTTGGATCAGTTAGAGAATGGAAGCTGAAAGACTGTATTGCAGTTCACAAATTATTGGTGGCTGTTTTTGATGATCAAGATGCTGCATTGAGTAAGTCATCATTTTCATTTTTCAATCGCTTATCCGGGGCTCTTTTTTTATTGATCCATATAAGTGGGACCACCGACATGAAATGTTAAATGGTGAAAACGAATCGAACTATAGCTTGTAATTCTTATGTCTTTGGGCGCGTTTGAGACAGGACATTAAAAAAACTTCTTGTGTCATGTTTGGCACGTCATTAATATGTCCCACCAAAATAGGTGTAAACAAAATCAGGGAGATGAGACAAGATTGCTAAATTACAAAACTACCCATGTTAAATTGAAACCTTAAAACTTTTCACAATTCTCTCACCCATCATGTTGTGGTCTCTTAATTATTGCAAATCACAAACTTTTGTGTTTTGTAGGATGGAAAGTCCGATGTGCAGAATACTTTCCATACTCGAGCTACTTTGAAGGCCGCCATTGCTCTGCAAACAGAGATTCGAAACAAGCACACGCTGAAAATGGATCGATTGAATTCCTTCCATCAAACGGAAAGGTAGAAAAGCTTGAAGCATTGAAGAATCTTGCGATCTAAATAAGACGGTGCGGCATACGGATCATCTCTTGGGATATAAGTTAAATGACAAGATTGTTAGATGGCAGGTAAGAAGAAAGAGAAAGGGTATTTTAGTAAAATCCAACCTCCATTTGTTTATGGGATGATTCCATTGAAAATGTGTATACTTGAGTTGAGTTGTGTTTAGAGTTGATTTGTGGAGGGTTAGATCTCAAGAGAGTTATGTTGTACTTTGTCTTATTTTTAATTTATTATCATCATGTACAAATGCTATCAAAATTTTGGCATTGAATCTTTTACATGCTATAAAACAAGTTGATGTTTCAACTTTACCCAACTCAATAGTTTTTTTTTTCTCTTCATCTACATCAATCCTTTGTGATATGTGGCTTATTGTTGTGCATTCTATATCTTTGAGGCAGATTTAATCGAGTACCAACTGTTCATGAATTATTCATCATAAATATCGTGAAAAATGAAAATACATGAGTATTGAGAGAGAAAACTACGGTGGTTTGGACATGTGCGTTAGAGATCAATTGTGAGACCGGTGAAAAGAGTAGAAAGTGTTACGGTCGAGGGGCAGACCAAAGAGCACGTAACATTGAATATTATTAAAATATTCAATAAATTAAATCTAACAAATTTTCAAAATAACTTTTAATAAAAGGTTAACAAGTTTTGCAAATTAATACAACATTTCTCTCCTCCAAAATGGTAAAGTACAATTAATGCATATTTTGTAAACAATTTTTTGAGATTTATCGCAATATAAAGACTTTTCTATTCTCTCTCATGTTTTTGGATAGTGATATACAAATTGTACTTTTTTACATATTGTATTCGAATCCTGTAAGGACACTGGAGGATTTTCCTGACTGTTCTCCAAGGTTTCTAGGATTAATCGAGGTGTGTACAAGCTGGTTTGGACACCCATAGTTAATAAAAAAAAAGTTATTTTCGTTTTGCAAATCTGATTATAAGAAACACTGTTTAATAACTGATGAGGAACCGCTGAGCAGCTCTCCCTATGAGTATAGTATATCTCGAGATATTAAGGGCGCGTTTGGTTTGCGGGATTGGAATGGATTTGGAGGGATTTGGATTTCAAATCCAATCCAATCCTGTGTTTGGTTTACAGAAAAGAATTTCGTTGACCGGATTACAAATCCGTTGACCATTTTAAAATCCCTCATATGATGGATTTGGAAATCCTTGGCATTGGGCCTGGATTTGAAATCCAAATCCGATGGATTCTAAAGCGTGATCCAAACTTCAAATTGTATTGATTCAAATCCGACGTTTACCAATAAAAATAATTTTTTTATAAAACAAACATATAGTAAAAAATTAAAAAAAAAACTCAATCCAAATCCAAATCCTACAAACCGAACAAGACTTGTAAAAGAATGGATTTGAAATCCATTCCAAATCCTACAAACCAAACACATGAAGGGATTTAAAATTCCCCCAAATCCAAATCCCTCCAAATCCAAATCTCTCCTTCAAATCCAATCCATTCCATTTCATTCCAATCCCGCAAACCAAACGCACCCTAAGTGTTTGATTGGGTCGGGAATAAGGGGGGACATACTGTACGTAACCACTCCCTTGGTTGGGGGTTGTGCCGCACTTGAGCTTCTATTCAAGGTGCAGAGGGAAAGATAGGCAAAGTGGAAGCGGGTTGGTTATTCAAAATCAACAATTGGCTGTTGGATTTCGTCCTACGTCTATGATTTTTACCTATTTAAGTTACTACAATTAGCGTAGTTATGTGAAAGGATCAAGTAAATCATTACATTAAACTTGCGATTTAAGAAAGAAGGAAAAAAAACAAATAGAACAAAGTCATTAATGTTAATTAGGCCCATTGACAAGATAAACAAATCCACGTGTCACTCAATTAACCACACATTAAATATCAATGTATCCATGGATACATGTATGCACACGTTCATGACATACCATCCACATATAAATCATCCATTGGGCCCCTATATAATAAATCACAATTAGGCTGACCCACAAAGTAGGGCCCATTGGGCCATACGGAACATAAATTTGGTTTTAGTGTGTTAGGGATTTCCATGGGCCCAACCCATTAGCCCATGGCCCACCAAATGTGTCCATGTTCTTCTTCAATTATTATATTTTTTGTCGTAAAGAAATTTACATGAAGTGGGTCCCAAGATGTGACATTGAAAACTCTCTCCCTTAGACATCATGGGTTACGTGTAAACACACCACAAAACTAATAGATATGTATAAGGTTCGGGTTTCTTTCAAGCCCGTTTTCAGTGAGCAACAAAAAAGATTAGGATTTTTTAAGGCTTGGGGGCTAAGGCTAGACAAAAAGGTCAGATTAGACTTTGAGTCCTGGCCTGTACAGGGCTCCACTAGGCCCCGATTCAGGCCAGGACTGGGTTGGACTTTGGTCTTGGGTTTTTTGTACATCTGAAAAAATGAATATGAACGTGTTATTAGAAGAAAAATCATCAGTGGTCTTGGAGGGATGGGAATCGATGACCCTTGTGAATCAGCCTCAAATACCCAAATCTTATTGCAAACGAGTTAACTCAGTATTTGCTTTTAACACAGTCATGTTTATATCAAATGAGCTAATCACGTATTTGCTTTTAACACAATCATGTTTATATCAACGTGTTATTAGAAGGATTTAACATTTTTTTTAATTATATTTCATTAGATTATTAAGCTCGTACTCCTTTTGTCTATCGTTCTTATTTATATCAAATGAACTTTTATGGGCATCTATGGAATATAAATTTGCACGAGAAGAAAGATACCCATAAAACGTTAAATCTAAATCATATCGAAATCGACATTCATAATTACATGTTCCTTTGTCTCGTCACAATTGGTCGCTTGGTGTATTCCTTATAAACTGTGACGGAACAGAAGAGAAATTTTGTTTATTATGTATATATATATATATATATATATATATATATATGCAAGTAATTTCTTTATTTAAATAAGATGTTTTTTAAATAAAACATTATATCGATATCAAACAAAAAAAATTCTCTTAATCAATTTGTTAAACAAAATGAAGGTGAACTAAAATTGCTTTTCAAGCTTTAAACTGAATGATAAATATTCTTTCAACTGAAATGATAAAATTCAATTCAAAATTTATCGTTTAGTGATATATAAGTGGGGCCACTCTTGTCTTCATAAACCTCGACCACCGAATCACCCGACAATTTCCGAATTTTATCCAACGGGGAAAAATCTATTTAACTCTTTGAAACATTCCACGTTACGTAAAATGTTAAAATTATATCAGTTTAATGTAGTGCACCAATATAAAAAGAATTCTAAATTAGCAGTTCTTGAATAGAGATTAGCGTCTCAAAATCCTAGCATATACGACATTCAATAGACATACACATTGACATTGATCTAGTAAGGCTTGTTCCCATATAAGTATTTTACGTCTAACATGAACAACTATTGATATATGAAACCATTATCAAATAATTGAATGTATATAAATATGAGGTTGTGATTTATCATGGTCCAGTTGTTGAAATCTACTGAACGCCTTCTTAAAAGTAGAACATAAATAATAATAAAATCGTTAATTTTTAAAATCAGTTATTTCTAGTAGTTTTCACAATAACAAAAACTTGTAACATGTTAACAAAAATTAATTGTTTATTGTTTACTGTTTTCCAAAAGTGGATTATTCTGAAGCGGTTTTTGGAAGCTGGATGAGTAGAAACTATTTTTAAACTCTAATGACCATATTATAAATTAAGCGAAAATCTGTTGTTATTGATGAAACATGCCAAAAAAAAAAAAGATAAGATTTTGATCATTTATCAAATATACAAACTGCACGCTCGATTAACCTACGTAAAATTGAAAAACCGTTTGTAGAATCAAAAAATGCCTCTAAATAAATAATCGTACTAAAGTTCAAAAAAAACCCAACAGACTTTAGAGTTTGGTGTGATTAAGTTACTGGACAATTTTTTCGAACAAATAAGTCATTGGACATTTCAAAAACCGTTAAATAAATCCTTGGATTTTTGATAACCTGTTGAATACATCTTTATTACTTAAAAAATGTAACTTGCAACCTACATAACAGGTAAAACTATAAATTAAAAAAGAAATGTCACATACTTTATCCACCTACAAACTAAAAATAAGAAAATTAACTGAAATAAGTCAATCTCATCAACCAAGTTCAATTTTTAACCACTTTTCAAAGTTTTTTTTTTCTTTCTAAAATAGTTAAAGTTTGCACATAATGTTTTTTTTTCCTGTGTAAGGATTGTTTTTTCCAAAAAATAAAATAAAAAACATCCTTACATAGAAATTTTTATGTATAAATATTCACTTTGCTTATAGTTTTAGAAAAAAAAAATACACTTTCCATCATTATAAAGCTATAATTAGTTATTTGATTTATTTTATATGCATTACTTTTTCATTTTTATTATGTTAACACATAATCGTATATCAACTAAAATATATAAAAAAAATTGGTTTATTCTTTTACAAATTATATCATTATAATCGTTTGATCAATACGTTCAAAATGAACTCAATATTGTTTTTGAATTTAATCTTATATTATTCAATATCATAAATACGTATGAACTATTTTTAATACTTATAGTTATAGATTTATCTTATATTATTAAATAAATAACCCTAAAATGATAAAAAGTGTAAATATTAAATATAATTCGTACGTATTTATGATATTTAATAATATGAGATTAAATCCAAAAAATTCAATATTAAGCTCATTTTAAACGCATTGACGAGACAATTATAGTCGTGTAATATGAAAAAATAACATATTTTTTAATGTATTTTAGTTAATATACGATTATGTGTGTTAATATAATAAATGGTTAACTGAAATTAAAAAAGTAGAAGATATAAAGTAAATTAAATAACAAATTATAAAGATGCTTCTTTTTTTTTTGCCAAAAACAATTCTTAAGGCAAAAAAAAAATTATACATAAACTTAGACTATTTTAAAAAGAGATTTTGAAAAGTGTTTAAAAAATGAATTTGGTTGATAAGATTGACTATTTTAATTAATTTTCCCATTTTTTAATCTGTATAGAGATAAAGTAGGTGACATCTTTTTTGTTTTTTTTTTAATTTGTAGTTTTATCTGTTATGTAGGTTGCAAGTTACATTTTTAAGTAATAAGGATGTATTTAACAGATTTAGAAAAGTCCAAGGATTTATTTAGTGTGTTTTGAAATGTCTAAGAACTTATTTGTTCTAAAAAATTGTCCAATGATTTAATCACTTTAAACACTAAAGTCCATTGGATTTTTTTAGACTTTTCCCAATTAAAAACTCCAAAAGGCCTCGATTGGCGTATAGAAAGTTATACGTGGACTATTGCACATCATACATATGGCTACACACGTTTGTTTCGTATACAATATTTTTTTGTGTTCAGCGAGACTTGAAACCAAAAACAGGTCGCTTTATTACAAAAACAGATCCCTAAAATTCCGTAAAATCTCAATGTTCGACATTCTTCCTGATGTTCAATTCCTAGTGAATACAAGGTCGGCCCTAGGAGGCTCTAGATATCGATTTGTTTTTTTTTTCGGGATCGCGATATCGATTGTATATCATACCCTAATAATCGAAAATTGACAACACTTATTTATTCAACTCATTTATTTTTCAAAAAAAACAAACAGAATTTCCGACAAACAAAAAAGTGCACAGGGTTTTGGGCTTGGCCCATTTTGATTTGGGCCTACACGTGGTGGATAACATGCGCATTTACTGAAACCACGTGATTTTCACGTGACTATGGCCAGCTTATTGGGCCCTACGATTCATAGCACAAAGGCACGTTTCGATTTGGGAGTTTTACTAAAAAACCCAATGGCTTTAGTCTCAACTCATTAAATCTCGGACAAAAATAAATTAAATCAAAAGAAAACACTCATCTGGTATTTATATATGGTTTCCATAAGATCCAAGAAGCCCTCTGTTACCTTTGGTTGATGTAAAAACTAAGGGGTTGTTTGGCAGTTGCTGAATGGTTAGGTGCAGAATGATTAAGAGACTCTTATGATATAATGCGAAATGAAATATGGTTGTTTGTTAATTGTTCAGGATGAAATCAGGGCTCTGAAAGGTTAAGACAGGGTCAAGACACTAAGGTGCCGTTTGTTTTTTAAGAGGTCTAAAGCCTGAAGTCTTATTTTAGTTATGATTAATAAGAGGTGGTGTGTAAAAAGGTCTGAACGATTTAGACTTAAGAGTCATTAAGAGATTTAAAAAAAAAAAACAAACATCCCCTAAATCATTAAGAGAGTTTTAGAACCATTAAGAGACAGACTTTTTTTTTGCCAAACAAGATTTACCTCTTAACGATTCAGAGGTTGCCTCTTAATGGAACCATTTATTTATGCCCTTTACTTTTGTAAAAAAAACAGCACTGGATAAAGCGAACCATGAAACCTATAAAAACCGTAAAAGACAAAATTTTAAAAACCCTAAAATCTCAATATAAGTAAAAAATGAAGGACTACTAGGATTTGTGAATTTAAAAACAAATCAATTTAGGATGTGTGGAAATTTTGGTTCTTAACAGAAATGAAACAAAACCAAACTTGTTGAGACATTTCTCAAAACCAAGCTCGCATGCTAATATCAGCTTCTTATCTTCAACACGTTAAAGTGGCAAAATTAAAACCCAAATCCAAGAACACGGTTGAATAAAAGATTATCATAATCCCAACATGAGTAAGAAAAAAATTCTAGAGAATAGAGGAAGTTGTTCCAGGAAGAGAAAACCATAGCTTGAGATGAAGATAAAATGAAATCGGAGATTGAGAAAGGCATAACTAGACCCAACAAAAATTGACATGACACGTTAACCCGACACGAACTCGACATGAAATAAATGAGTTTGGGTAATACATATCAACACGTTTAAGTAAACGGGTTGGCACGACACGACACAAAAATTAAACGGGTAAGGTCAGGGTCAAAAATTTAAACTCGAAAATGACCCGAATAACACGTTTATATATATATATAGGGGCATAATCAAATGAGAATTCGGTAGTTTGTGATAACCGTGAGATCCAATATAAGCCACTCATTTGAGATTATTTATTTTATTATTAATTAAATACCAAAAGTTAATTTAGTAAATTGCTATGATTGGACAACTCATAAATAATTTTATTTATTTTAATTCCATGATTTTAGGTGTATCTCTTTCTCTCTCCTCTCTCTTTCTAAACCTTGAAAAAATATTCAACCTCATGGATATTTCCATGGCCTCGTGTGGAAAATCATCGAGACTCTTGCTTCTTTGGGTGAAACCACAATCACCATCATCTTGTTTTACAAGTATATCATAGTGTGTTTTCGTTGTTTTACGCGATGTATCACAACGTGTTTCCGTTGTGTTACGAAGTGTATCACAACAAGTTTTTGTTGTTTTATGAAATGTATCACAACGTATTTTCGTTGTTTTACAAAGTGTATCACAACATGTTTTCGTTGTTTTATGAAGTGTATCACAATGTATTTTTGTTGTTTTACGAAGTGTATCACAATGTATCATGTAATTTTGCTTTACTAAGAGTATCACACTATGTTTTTTCGTTTGTTTTATTAAGGGTATCACAGTGTGTATAATGTGTTTTCCGGAATAAAGTTTGCTGAAAAGGGGAGATAAGATAGGAGAGAGGATATTTCTAAAATACATAAAATGCCATTTAATTAAAATTTTAAGTCAACATTAACAAAATTATTAGTTTCCTAATTTATCATTTGATTTGTGGTTGAAAATGGATCTCACGTTTATCACAAACAACTCAATTCTCCCTTGAATGACCCCCTATATATATATATATATATATATATATATATATATATATATATATATATATATATATAAAAGGGTGAGTTATTATACAACCTTTTACATGATACAACCCCTGCAACCCCTTTATCCACCACACATTTTACTTTTACCTTTTTTCCTTTTTTTTAATTAAATAAAATATGTGGTGGATAGAGGTGTTGCACCATGTAAATGGGTTGCATTTAAACACCTCTCTCTCTCTCTCTATTTCTATCTATCTATCTATCTATCTATATATATATATATATATAGTGGAAGGATATTTTGCAACCCTGAAAAAAGTTGCAACCCTTGCAACCCACATCTTAACCGTTGGATTCATGATCGACGGTTATTTTATTTTTATTTTTTTGTTTTTTTTAATTAAAAATATTGGGCCCCATATCTATTGTAACCGCCGATCATGAATCCGACGGTTAAGATGTGGGTTGCAAGGTTTGCAACCTTTTTAAGGGTTGCAAATAAAACAACCCAAATCAACTTTCAAATAGATTAATGCCAAAAGGTTCCCAAATAAACAATTTAAATAAAAATGTTTACGGAAGACAACCTATTACACAACTAAGAATTTATAAGAACGACTAAGACTGGAAGACTAAAATTAGCAATCTTCTAAATTAAGCACCGACTCACATCTTCTCGTTCCCCTTCCGGTTCCTCCTACTTCTCGATCTCCTGAAAAAGGTTTTTAGTTTTGAAAGAGCGAGGGTTAGACCAAAAGGTCTAGTGAGTACCCTCTAATAACATATCTCAAGCCATACCATCATATAAAAGATTTATAAACAGTTATAAACCAGTTCAATTTGTATATAACATTCACACCCGCATAACACGCTTTCGGCACACACTGAAGTCACACATAGGCGACAACGTATCTGGCTCATACTGCCTTATTCTGGGACAACCCCCCCCCCCCCCCCCCCATTGGCATAAACGGGACACACCACCCGGAATGAGTGCAGGCGAGACGCCCCCCCCCCCCCCCCCCCCGGGCGACTTAGGTCATACTCGCCAACAACAATGTATAAATACAATTTACACCATCAACACAATAAATCTCGCATGTACAACAATAGTATAAATAATGCAATGATTAAATAAGCTTCGCATGTTTAATAACATAAATAACTGAGGAAGTCTTTGGTTAGAAAAACTCACCTGATTTTGCAAAGGCCTTCCTTACGCCCGTTCTTAGTTTTATACCGATCCCCTAAGGTAGAGAAAGGTACAAAACATAAATTTCCAATTCTACCGAAAAGGAAAACCCAACCCAACAATCCTACCCGGGGTTACCCAACTCCCAGGTCCCCCACAACTGTCGCCGTCCGACTGAACAACTCTACCCGGGCGCCCCGACTCCCGGGGTCCCCGCCCGGGTTCCACTCCCGCATCCAGGGTCTACATCTCCCGGGATCCCCGCCAGAGTCCTCCCATCCCGACTCCTGGGACTTACCACCCGGTCTCCCCGGGCTTCCCTTACCCGGGACCCCTGCCTCTCAGGGCCCTCCCGATTCCCTCCTCACCTGAACTCCCGGGTGCGGCTCGGGCGACTGGGCTTCCAGTGCGTCAAACGCTAAACACACGAAGGAAATCCCAGGTTTGATTTCCAGAGATTTGGGAGGAAGGAATCTAATAACAACCAAGCGAGTGAAGACTCTCACTCGATACGTTCATCGATTTGGAGTCTTTTCACTCTAAAATCACTAAAATCTCCCAAAACTCCTAAGGGTTCCAAAACATCCATACTTCACACCAAAAACTAAAGAATCAATTTTAGAAACAAAAGGGATAGGTAGGATTCAATATTACCTTCAAAATTGCACGAGTTTCTTCAATGATCAACCTCTTCCCCAATTGCTCCCAAGAAATGATTTCACCTTCTCAAGTTCTCTGCTTTTCTCTCTAAACCGCCTCCACAAAATGAAAAGAATAAAAGGAATACTAGGGTTTATTCCCCTTTTCATCACTTTTACAGATAACCCTCCCCCCTCCCACAATGGGCTTCATACCACTAATAACCCAAACCCCCCTTTTTTCTTATACATTGGGCACGGTTATTACATTTAATGTTTTGGATTTTCAATGTTTTAGATTTTGTTAGAATTTATAAGTTTGAACTATAAATTTTGGATTTCTAATGCTTTCATTTGAATTTTGTATTTGTAATTTTTTTATGAATTTTCGATTTTTAATTTTTAGTTTTATAAATGTTAAACGGGTTAGGCGGGTCGGGTTAGGGTTGGGATTTTCTTTGCCGTTTATTAAATGGGTCAGGTTAGGATTAGACACTTTCAACCCGTTTAACTTTGAACCCGACACGACACGACACGTTTGCCAGATCTAGGCATAACCGAAAGAGATGAATAGTTCGAAATTAAATGTTTGCTTTAATTACATTAATTAAAAAAAAAGCTAAAATGGAGAAAAAAGATATTAGGAATTCATGTGTTTAGAGAATGTTACCTTATTCTTGGTGGTTCTTCTTTTTATATATATAAAAGATTTATATACGACAAATGTAACAAACTAACTCATATATGTTAATCATCTTTGGTGGGGTTTGAACCCTTGATCTCTTGGGAGGCGAAATGCCCGAATACTACTAGACTAAATGCCTTTTGTTTTAGGAGTTATTCTTTCGGGACCTAATTTGAGGGTTCGGGTTCTGATACAACATACGCGTCTAATGTATAACAATTTTTACTCGAACTTCTAAACCTTTTCTAAACAACCCATATATATAATTAAAACCCCACTTGAAAACCAAAACCAAAACCAAAACCAAAATCTAATTTTTATTTTTGGTTCAATTATCACAATTGTGACGATATGTGATTTTTGTATCCGCAATCAGTATTTTTGAATTCATAATTAATTCTTAATGCGAATTCAAACGTTCAAAATATGAAATATCTTTTGTTTTTATTTTTTTAATAGAGATGTCGACGAAAAAGAAAGTTGTACATAAATGACGGTACCAGTTTGCGATTGTTTTTCTTTTGGTAAATCATTGTGTTTTGTTTCATGTTCCCTGGGCTCATCCTGCCAAGAAAACTCTTGGGGCAAAATCATTGATCACAAATATTTTGTAATAATTGCTAATTAATTAGTAGACAAAAATAGCATTAAAGAAAAACAAGTTGTTACACTTTTTGGTCAACTTATAATAAAAATTATTATACATAATGTAAAGAAGAACGGTTGGATAAATACCATCAGCTTAAATATTTTTGTCAAGGCTTAAATATTACTGGGTTTAACCTCAGGGCTGCATGTTTTAGCAGTCGATTTCATTGTCAAGGGATTAGTTTGGGCCAAAGGCCAAGAACACCCTTTCCAAAAAAAAAAAACTTAAATATTTTTGGTGTTCATAGTTTCAGTCTCAAACGTAAATAGTTTTTTTCCAGAATAAGTCTCGTCTAACGTTAATTGCAAGTATGTTGATCGGTCTTTTAATTCACACCCGTTCGTAAATTCTTATCTTAAACTTTTTCTATCATGAAAGAAACCGTATAGTATAGTAGCACATTGTTTCGTAATACACACACACATATATATATATATATATATATATATATATATATATATATATGTATGTATGTATAGGGTCAAGTTCAAATGAGAAGTTAAACATTTTACGAGAAACCGAGAAATTTCAATATCATATATGATTACATGCATGATACATAAGCCTAATCATATATAATTAATTAAACACATGTTGTATTGAAAATACATAAACGTTTATTTTAAACACATCCAACGGAGTGTAATCATATATGATACTTCCCTCTCTCTCTCTCTACACACACACACACACACACACACATATATATATAGGGGACGTTTCTTTTGCAAACCAAACAATTTGTACAAACTATGCAAACCACTATATTAGGAAACAATAGATATATTTATGGATAATGATTATGATTCATTAATAATGATTGTGATATATATGGAAAATGTTAAGTTTATTCATTATAATCATGATTTTAAATTAGGAAATGTTAAGTTTATTCATTATAATCATGATTTTAAATTAGGAAACATAATAAAATCATATATTCATTAGACTTGATGAACGGTTAAGATTGGTTTGCATAGTTTGTACAAATTGTTTGGTTTGCAAAAGAAACGCACCCTATATATATATATATAAAAGATTTGGTTCATTTGAGAAATGCTAAAAATATGAGAAATAAAGAAATGATCCTAGCCCTTTATCTGGTCAACATTTGCGACTTTAACCGTGAAACACCGGATAATTACTTGTGTGGTCTGTAAGATAGAGGAGTAGTTTCGTAAAATAGGCTGGACGAGTTCATATATGAACTTGTATGATTCATATATGAACCAGTGTAATTCACATATGAACTCTTTTAACTGATTTATATATGAACCTTTGTGATTTATATATGAACTATACATTCATATATGAATCAGTTAATTAGTTTATATATGAATCTGTTAAATGGTTCAACTGATTCACATATGAACCTACGATTAATTAGTTCATATATGAATCAATTAATTGGTTCATATATTAATTAGTTAAAAAGGTTCATATGTGAATTACACTGGTTCACATATGAACTCGTCTCGTGTATTTGTAAAAATTACGAAACTGTCTTTCTATTTTTGGAATAGTCGCAACTTTTAATCAGTCAAAACCGTAATTGTTGACCAGTCAAAGACGCAATATTTGACCGGTCAAAGCCAATATTGACCGAATGAAAGACTATGATTAATTCTCTATTTATCATATATTTAGCATTTCTCAAATGAACATCTCTCTATATTATATATATATATATATATACACCACATGACTTACAATAAGTATACCATAAATTCGAACCGTATGCAATGCAAGTTATTAATTAAACCACTTAAATTAAATATTGTGTTAATTTTCGAACAATTTAATCATATATGATCCGTATAGTGCATTTGTTGGTTAATTATATAATTTTGTGTATGATTGTCAAAGTGTGATCAAGAATTAATATATATATTGGAGTAAATGCTTTGAAAATTAGCTTCGAAACAACTTCGTGTTTTAGAAGGCAGGTGAGATCCATGCACATGGTTTGTCCCCATAAACCCTCATCAAATAAAATCTAGCAAATGGTCAACAAACCCTACGATTCATCAATCTTGATTCTTGCCTAATATCCAAACCCTAGCTACCTGTTTTTTTTCCATATATATATATATATATATATATATATATATATATAGGGTATATATATATATAGGGGTGAGTTCAAATGAAAACTCATCTTTCATTGTGCACATGAGGACAAATATCAACCATTGATCAAAACTTAGAAAACTAATCAATGGTTATTACATAATAAGGTTAATTGGTAAGTGATTAAGGACAAAATTGTAATTTTGAATCAACGTCTACCTTCTTTGACTTTTTATTTTTATTTTTAATTAAAAAAAATTTACCCCCTTAAACTTTAAAATAATTTATCTTAAAAATTACTAATATTTTAATCAAACAAATTACATCAAAAAAACGAGAATTTCGTGCTCTTCGATATGACATCCATCTCGATATAGTTTTTTTCTCGATTTAACCGTTTTTTACGTGAAATTCTATATACGTGTTATATTCATTATGAATATGCATGCACGTCCCCGAATGTCCATATTCAGTCTGAATAACAAAGGTGAACGTTCATTCACTATTCATGATGAATAATACATTATTCAGGATGAATAATACAACATTCATGATGAATAATACACGAATTCATGATTCATGTATTATTTATCACAAATCGTATAGAATTTTACGTGAAATTCTATATATGTGTTATATTCATTATGAATATTCATGCACGTTCTCGGGTGTCCACATTCAGTATGAATAACAAATGTGAACGTTCATTCACTATTCATGATGAATAATACAGTATTCAGGATGAATAATACAATATTCAGGATGAATAATACACGAATCCATGTTTCATGTATTATTTATCATGAATCGTGTATTATTCACCCTGAATGTTCTATTATTCATCCTGAATGATACATTATTCATGATGAATAATATATGAATGACCCGTGAATGTGTAGATACATGGCACACTCTCTTTTGTTTCCCAATTTACAACCGAAATTTGGTTTAATTCATTATGAATATGTATGCGCATCCCCGGATGTCCCACATTCAGTATGAATAACAATTGTGAACGTTCATTCATTATTCATGATGAATAATATAGTATTCAAGATGAATTACACAACATTCATGACGAATAATATACGAATTCATGAATCGTGAATTATTCACCCTGATTGTTGTATTATTCATCCTGAATTACACATGAATGACCTATGAAGATTTGGAGATGTAACGCGCTCTCTTTTGTTCCCCGATTCACAACAGAATTAGTCGATAGGTTCTTGATTCGTCTTGATGGGTGTTGGGTTACGGTGCTGAAGAAACGTGATGCCTTACGACGTTGAAGAAAGTGTTGAAGAAGGTGATGTCGAGTTACATACTTACGGTGTCGAGGCGTTGTACAAACTTGAACGTACATAAATATTCATAATGAATATAACACATATATATCATTTCACATAAAAAACGGTTAAAACGACAAAAAAACTATATCGAGATGGATGTCATATCGAAGAGCACGAAATTCTCGTTTTTTTGATGTAATTTGTTTGATTAAAATATTAGTAATTTTTAAGATAATTTATTTTAAACTTTAATTGAGTAAAAAGTTTTTAATTAAAAAAGAAAATAAAAAGTCAAATTTGGTAGGCGTATGTTTAAATTTTTCATTCATTTTTACCCCTAAACATTTTATAATTAAAAACTCTATTTAATATGAGTTGTTGCATCAAAATAGATCGAGTGGCTGAGATTTGTCCTCACACGCACAATGAAAAATGAGTTTTCATTTTAACTTTCCTCTCTCTCTCTCTCTCTCTCTCTCTATATATATATATATATATATATATATATATATATATATATAGGGGAGAGATCAATTGGAAACCAATATTACATTGGAAACTTTGGAAACCGAAATTAACCAATCATTGAATTTCTTGTTTTTATTTTTATTTTTAATTGATAAGGTTATTTTAGTCTTTTACATAATTTCATAATATATATGGTAAGTGTTATTATTATTATAATATTAATTATTTAATTTTTATGTATTTTATATATGGTAATATTGATAATTTATTAATTTAAACATGAAACATTTAATTTAGGTAAACACAAATTGATTCATACGCAAGCTACAAATCAAATTATTTTTTCTGATTCTTATGAATCAGTGATTGATTCATCCAATGAATGAAAGTTTATATTTATATGAAATCTTCAATATTACCTCGAGGCACAAAATATTAATATAGTGAAACATAATGGATTTGATATAGTGAAAAAAAATATTAATATCGTGAAACCTGATGAAACATAAAATGTTAATATAGTGAAACCTGATGAAACATATTTGATATAGTGAAACATAATGGAAAGGTAATGAAACAAAATATTAATATAGTGAAACCTGATATAGTGAAACAAAATATTAATATAGTGAAACCTGATGAAACAAATTTGATATAGTGAAACATAATGGAAAGATAATGAAACAATAATGGTAATGAAACTTAATTGGATTTTTACATACTGCACATTGATGAACAAACAATAAAAAGGTAGTCTTGATATATTATTGTTATCTTTTATTAATAAATTAATTAATTTATTACCATATATAATTATTATCTTTTATTAATAAATTAATTAATTTATTACCATATTTCATCTTTGTTGCCAAATTTGAAACACAAAAGAAAAAGACACATTTACCCTTTTGATATATTATTATTATCTTTTATTAATAAATTAACTAATTTATTACCATATATAATTCAAATGAATCTTGACCATTGATTAAAAAGATCAATGGTTGAAATTTGGTTTCCAAAGTTTCCAATGAAATTTGGTTTCCAATTGAAACCACCCCTCTCTCTCTCTCTCTCTCTCTCTCTATATATATATATATATATATATAGGGTCCCCTTCATTTGCTAACCACCGCATTGGTGCTAACCGTGCTAACCAAATTTCGACCAATCAGAAGCTTTCATTTGTTTATGTTAATCGATCAAGGCTATTAAATATCGAAGGACATAATTGGAATTCTATAAAATCGTTCAATTTAATGTATACCATATTTTAAGGAGGTTTTAAATTTGGTATTTATGTAAACAATAAATGTATTAATTCAAATTTAAAGTTTGATTTGCATGTGTTTAACTGTTTATGAATGAAAGTTATCTTTTTTCTTAATTTTAGCATTTGATATATTTCTCACGCCATAGCCAATTTCATCAATTTTTTTTTTGTTTTACTAAGATTCAAAATGAACAACTATAGACAATATACAGAAACTTTGTGCACATATCCGATAGTTGTGCACATATGCATATATGATTTTAGTACATGTATGAATTTCCCCAAATGTGCACATATGCATTTTCAATTACAGTGCACATATGCATGTAATATTTCAGCAAATATATTTCCATATTTAAATAAGTTTTTTAATTTGGTAGTTATCCTGATATTAAATATATCTCCCCATTTAATCTATTTCCATATTTAAATAAGTTTTTTAATTTGGTAGTTATCCTGATATTAAATATATCTCCCCATTTAATCTATTTCCATATTTAAAGAAGTTTTTTAATTTGATAATTATCCTGATATTAAATATATTAATTTAAAATTTTATTTTGATTTGCATCTTATAAATTTGGTAATAGATAGAACTATGCATATATGCATTTGAGAAATATGTCCATATTCATATCCGATAGTTGTGCACATATGCATGTATGATTATAGTACATGTATATATTTCTCCAAATGTGCACATATACATTTTCAATTACAGTGCACATATGCATGTAATATTTCATCTATTAAACAACAGATTTCTTGAATCAATCATCAAGAAGATTCAAAAACTAACAAAAAAGATGTCATTTACATACAAAACCCTCTCTATGCATTTCATCTTTTATCCACCAAAAACTAACAAAAAACAAGTGAATTTTTCACAAAAAAATTGAACTAATCAAAAACTACAACTAATACTAGCTATCAAGAGTCACCGTAAATGCCTTGTCGCCGCCACCACCATCTCATTCTCCGGCGGTGGTTTCACGTACTTTCCGATCACTTTCTGGTGAGTCCGGTTCTTGATCCTTTGAATATTGGCTCGTGTTTTTTGCTTCTTCGTTCCTCTCTCTCTCTTCTTCGTTTCACGGTGGATTGGAAGTTGTAGGGATGGTCGGCGGGAAGAGTGACCGGTGGAATTTGGAAGCCGGAGTTGTAAATGTAGGAAATGGAGAATTCGTTGAAGGTAGGAGATTGAGAAAGGGTTGTGGGGATTGAGATGGAGAAAAGATGAAAGCAATGCCCATGATGCCCACGATTTTGGGGATCAAATCCCTAATTATTTGGGATTTTAATTTGGTAGGTGTACATTCCCCAAATTAATAGGAATTGTATTTTGACCGAAATACCCCTGTGCATACATGCATTGTATTTTTTTCAACCGTTTTTAATATTTTATTTTAATAAATAAATAAATTAATTGTGGACCATTGATCTCATTAATCTACGGTTGAGATTGGTTAACACGGTTAGCACCAATATTATGGCTAGCAAATGAATGACCCTCTCTCTCTCTCTCTATATATATATATATATATAAATATATATATATATATATATATATATATATATATAGGGGTTAAATTATGGGAGAACCAAAAAAAGATTGAGAACCGTGAGAACCGATCTAAGCCGTAATTTGGTTTTGATCTTGTGGTTTTAATTAAAAGTTGTTTCATTTCTAGTTCATTTCAAAATTGTCATTGCATTTAATGACCATGGATTAAAATTAATTAATGGTTTAAATTGGTTTTCACAATTCTCAACCTATTTTTGGTTTTCATTTGATTATCGTCCTATATATATATATATATCTTTGCCATGCCGGCCTTTAACTAGCGTTAATGTGTTGTTGGTTGCAATATAGTATAATTAAGTGCATTCCCACCCTTGCTCACCTTCATGTGACAACCACTAACATGATTGACCCCCCTTTGTTCTTTCCATGTCCTCTTAATTTCACTCTCTATATCTAAATCTACATATCTATATCTATATCTATATCTATATCTATATCTATATCTATATCTATCTATATATATATAAAGAAAAGCAAAACAATACACATGATAAAAACCATTAACTCATTTGCTTCTTTGAAAAAAGAAAAGAAAACCGTAAAAAGAAAGAAATGGAAACTCAATTAGGGTTGGGGCTTGAGATTACTGAACTGAGGCTAGGGTTACCTGGTGGTGGCGGTGGCGGTGGTGGTGAAAGAAGTGAGAAGAAGAAGAGGGTGTTTTGTGGTGATCATGGAGGTGGTGGGGAGGTTGATGTTTGTGGGAAAGGTGGTGCTGGTGGTGGTGGAGGAGGAGGAGGGAAGAATAGGAATATGGATTTGGTGGTAGGGTGGCCACCGGTGTGTTTGTATAGGAAGAAAAGCGTACAAGTGAAGAAAATGTACGTGAAAGTGAGCATGGATGGAGCACCGATTCTTCGTAAGATTGATTTGAGTTGTTTTGAAGGGTATTCTGATCTTGGCATGGCTCTTGAGAAGCTCTTTAATTGTCATGGCATTGGTATGTGTTCAATTCTATCGATCACAGTATATTGTAAAAAGATAAATATATGCTTATTTTGGTCATGTTCATTTGAAAATCGTAGATATTTTGAAAACCCTAATAACCAAATTTTGTTATGAATGAAATTAGTTATCACATTTCTTAAAATGTGTACGATTAATTTTATGTTATCTTATGATTATTTACGTTCATTAATTATGAATATTTAGGTTACTATGTATCTACATTTTTTACATGAATTTGTATACTTTATTCATTCAATCTCAAATCAGTTGTACATAGTGTCAGATTTAAAACTCTAATTTTATCACCATTATCAAAACTAAACGATTATATTCTTAGAGTAAAAAACGATCCCTACTTTTATGACATCAAAAGTTCGAAAAAGAGGGTGTCATTTTATTATTCATTTCAAAAAGAAAAGAAACCGTTGGCGTGCAAAAAATTAGGAAATATTAAAACAAGAAAAAGATTCAAGCTTTTCTTATAAGCCATATTAAAACTAACTTTTTATGGGTTATAATGTATAAAGATATTGGAATTAATTAATACAAAAATCAATTAAATGAAAAATTAATAAAGGAAATAGTTAAAATGGATATACAGAGAGAGAGAGATACAAGTTCATACGAGAACAATAACTAAATAAGAAAATATAAAAACAACCAAATCACATTTCATTTTACACTAAAATAGTATGTAAAATCACATGTGATTCACATGAGGTTGCAGGCAGCTGGTCGCCCATTCACCCTTGCTTTGACTGTATTCTATTAGCACATATAAATCACATGTGATTTTGTCGTTTTCTTATTCTTTTCTTTTGATCATGTTCTTATTTGATCTCATCTTTCTGTATATATTATAGGTGAATCAATGAAGAAAGAAAGTGAGAGTGGTGAATACGTAGCAATCTATGAAGACAAAGATGGAGACTGGATGCTTGTAGGAGATGTCCCTTGGGAGTAAGTAGTTAATCATTGTTTTTTGTTCTCTACTCTCACTCCAAGTTTTTGAATTATTTCAATATTTAATAATATATCAACTGATTAATACGTTTAAATTTTGTATAAATCGATTTTATAGATACTTTTTGTGTTAATTAGTTGTTTGAATACAAACTTAAAAAAGATGGAAAAAAAAGTGAAAATAACTAATCTCTAGATTATAGAAGTTTGTATTTAGAAACTATTTTAAATTTTATTTATTTATTTTCTAAAATGATGCATTTAAATATTATGACTTTATAGATAGTTTAAGGTAACTTTTTTGTTTCTTGATATGAACTTAAGCAGTTATTAATAGAATTTAATATAAAATGAATTGTTTAGTGTTTGGGTAGAAGTGTTAAAAAATCATTTTCATTTTCATTTTCCTACATGAATCAAACAACTCTCTTAGTTTTACTTATTAGTAATTTTTTTTTTGGAAGACATAGCGGCATCGAACCAACGAACGACTACCACGAACACACGCACACACGCACGCACACCTCCCCGGCGGTATCGGGCATCCACGGGCAGCCCACTAATCCGCCGCTGTCCCGGCCCAACTTACGCTGAACCTAGAGCCCAACCACAGTCTAAGACTGGGCTGGGGGGGCAGTCCAGTCAAAGACTGGATCAGCCCAAGGACTGGGTACTTCTCATGCCCTCAAATTGACTCCCCTTGGATTCGAACCCGGGTAGATTGGGATACCATCCACAATCCCCCCAGGATGTTACCGTTCTTGGGGAAACCAACTGAGCTAGACATGATTTGTAACTTTGATTTTGATACATTAGTTTCTTGTATTTTATTCTTAGTAAATGATATTTAAGATCTTTTTATTAATATTAAAGAAAACTTATTAATTAATAATATAAAAAATCAGATGGGTCTACTTAAAAAGTGTCGGCCTCTTAGTAAAAATGAGAAATAAAAATCTCATCTTTGATCGACATACCTCTAGAACTATAACCACAACATTTTAAACTCATCTTTTAGAGTAAATTACATTTTTGGTGTCTGAGGTTGTCGTTCACTATCAAGTTTAGTCTATTTATTAAACTAATTACAATGTTAACCATTGTGGTAATCAATCTGTTTCATTTTTGGTCCCTCTGGTTGCCATTTGGTTTCGGTTTTGGTCCATCTAATTAACTCTGTTAAAAAAAGCTAAGTTAAGATGAGGGTATTTTAGTCTTTTTTTTTTTTTACCTTTTTTTGGTTTTATTAGATTTTGCCTTTTTCTTTTTTAAATAAATTGAAATCAATATATACCTTAAGTATGTGTACACTGACGATGCACCCCCCGACCTCATTGTTCCCCGCTGAGCGTCTTCTCCGACAATCCAAACAAAGAAATTATCCAAAAATCCCATAGACAAACCTAAATCATAAATATACCAAATTCAAATTCAAATCCAAATCAAACAAACCAATTTGAAATCCAAAACAAAAATAGACTAAACGATCGTTGAGACGGTGGGCGCTGGAGGGGATGCTTTGAGATCTACGGCTTTGAGAAGAAAATGTGGGGGGATTAATATGAAAAATATCCAAACAATTGCTTGAGTTCTTGGAGCTTAATTGTGTGGTTCAACCAAACAATACCTTTAACCCTATGGATGCTAACAGGGTTCTTGAAATTTGATAAAATAGAAGATATAAATCGAAAAGCTTAAAATCTAAAATCAAAACAAACCTAAATTTGGAAACCACAAAAACAAAACCCAACAAATTTGATAAACGAAAAGGTATAAATCGAAAAGCTTCAAATCTGAAAATCAAAAGTCAAAACGGACAAACACACATCTGGAAGTCGAAAACACTCAAAGGAAATATGGAGATGTAAACCTAAACGAAATCGCACCTGCAAATCCAAGTGAACAGATGGAGATGCAGGAGATGCAGACTTAGACGAAAATCGGTAGAGGCTTCAAACACCCAATCAAAATCTGGAGATGTAGATCCAAAAGAAATCGGCAGATGCAGATCCAAATGAACAAATGGAGAAATAGATCTATGTGAGATGTGCTTGATGGGGAAGAAATAGAAGAGAGACGAGCATGAAAGAAGAGAAGAGAGATCGATGACCGTCGAAATCGCCGAAGAAACGGTCGGAGGCTGGAATCGGCGGTTTCTTGTGGGATGGTGGTTAGATTATGCTAAGGGATGAAGATTTGCTTATCGAATGAAGATTTGCTAAAACGTTGCCTGTTGATTGACATATTTATTTATAAATTTTTATTAAAAATTAAGAAAATAACAAAAGGACCAAAATGCCCATGAAGTTAACTGACTTTTTTTAACAAAGTTAGTCACAGAGACCAAAAGTGAAATAGATTGACAACCACAGTGACCAAAACTGTAATTAGTTTAAAATAAAGACTAAAGTTGATAGTGAATGGTAACCACATGGACCAAAAATGTAATTTACTCTATCTTTTATTTATGAGTAAATTACAGATTTCGTCCATGTAGTTATATGAAAATTATATTTTGAGTTCCTAACTTCAAAAAATTATGCATGTGATTCATGTGGTTTTAGTTTTGTTGCCGTTCAAGTTAAAAAGTTCCATTGAGTCATCGATATTTTAGTCTTTTTAACCATTAATTAAAAATCATATTAAAATTAACACTCAATTAATTGATCTTGACCACTTGTCTCCACGTCACGCCTTAATTTCCCTTCTTCGGTGAACTTCATCGGTGGCCCCTTCTCTGATCACAGTCTTCAGCCACTATACTCCATCTCCGACCACCATACACCAGAAAACACACACACCCAAGCACCTCAAATGCAAACCCCTAATTACCAAAACTCAAAATCAAACTTAAAATCAAACCCAAATTCACCATTGATGAAACGCAACCAAAGTACTACTTGCTATTTCTTCACCTACCACTGTATCCAAAGCATCGATTAAACCTAACCGAACCACATGCAACCTAACCTAACCCCTCACACTAACCCATAACTTGAGATGATAAAACTCTATCGAAGAGGATGAGCGATAATAGAGGGTCACCACATCGATCCCCACTAAATGGGTTTCACACTCTGGTGAGTTCAGCAGACAAGTTTTGGCATCTCAATCTACGGCAAAGTTTAGTAGAAAACTTTCAATCCTTAATAGAAAATGAAGGAAAAATGAAAAGTATCGTTATACCTCTGACTTAAATAGTCAGAGGAACATTTTTTACAGAGTTAGAGCAAATACAAATGAAACCACATGGTTTCTTTCCATAATATTTTAGGGTTAGGGACATAACCCGTAATTTCTATATAACCACAGGGATGAAATCTGCAACTTTAAACATCCAATAAATCGTGTGTATATTATTTATTCATCGATGCATATTTAGTAAATTTAGTGCACGGCCGATATGATAAGAGAGTAATGGGCTTTAATGTCAATTTCACTCTTGCTTTCAAGCTTTGCTTGTTGCCGACAAAAGAGAAATCGAGATGAAGATGTTATGAAATGACAAATGTGTCCTTATCCTATATGTTATCGAATAACCACTTCTCGTGTTTATATATGAGTTCTTTATGCAATATAACATTTGAAAAACTAGTAATTAAAATGGGTTTTTACATCTTGAGACGCATACCACATAGATTATCGGGTTGTACATAAATTACAAATTTTAACATGTTATCACTTATATGTAATTTTGTTTTGATTTTAATATTGACTCTAACGTTAAAAATACAATTGATGACAACAGGATGTTTATTGAAACATGCAAGAGACTTGGAATCAAGAAAAGATTGGATGCAAATGGAATCGAACTGTGCAAATGATCGTATAGGTCGATCGGTGGAGATTGAAATTAATGAATCATTAATTTGCATGGATTAGTTAAGTTAAGTTAATTTATTAATTGTGTTTTAATTAATTGTTATGTGTTTGATTAAAAAGATATAGCATACTTAATTATAATGATGTTTGTGTTTTAATAAGTTGGATAAGATGAATCCTAAACATCAAAGGACATTTTACTTTTCAATTACTTTTTTGTATTTGTGATTAATGTTTGAATTAATTTAGTTGGATTGTTCATTTTCTATATATATATATATATCAACATTTTCATATATGCATATGAAATTTAATTATTTGTTTATTAATAATTATTAGTAAATTTTGATAAAAATATATATTTACAATTTGTAGCTCAATCGAATTTCCTATATTTATTATAATTTCATCTGTTTAAAAACCAAAAAATATGTAGACTCAAAAATCATGTGAACAAAACATCTTGTAAGACCTATAAGACACTTGTGGGCCCTTGAATGAGTTGTTTTTATTGTCTCGTTGAACCTTTACGATAAAAATCACTAAACTTTTACGGCAAAGTTATGCATATGCATAAGGCTGATCGAATCTTCACATGAAAAAGATACGGACATTCACATTCACATGCATAAAAAGTAAAATGGATATTCGTTAAAAAAAACATATGAAGTATATACATTGTGCATCTAAACCTTCACAACGTGTCTCACAAAAACTGGTTGTTACGATTGAGAATTTACATACATATATACATACATAAATACATATATAGACTTTCAATCATATGGGACCAACATGTTTTCATGAGACTCGAGATCCTGTTTTTACACTTGAAACTTCACAGCAAAACACTGTGAAGGTAAAAACCTTCACAGTAAAACTTTGTGATGACTCTGAATTTTTTTTACCTTCACAGTGTTCTGCTGTGAAGTTTCAAATGTAAAATCATGGTCTCACGAAAACAGGTTGGTTTCACGTGAACCCAACCTATTAATATATATATATATATATATATATACATACATACATAAACAGAGAGAGAGAGAGAGAGATAATCAAACGAGAATAGAGTCAAAATAAAAAAACACGAAAATGACCAAATCACATGCGATTACGGAAGACAATTAACGAGTGAGCAAATAACTACTGACTTGACCCTCGACCTCAAGTCGCGACCAAAATCATGTGAATCACATGTGATTTTATACATGATTTTACCGTAAAATCACATATGATTTAATTGTTTTTCTATTCACTTATTTAGTCACTTTTTTCGTTTGAATTCTCAGACTCTATGTATGTGTGTGTGTGTGAGAGAGAGAGATTAAAGGCATAGCAGATATGAGGACATTAGGGATATTCGATTATAAGATACACTGAACAATTAATTATTGTGACAATTAATTAGAAAACGTATCGATTTTCGAAATTAAATAAATTAATTAATCGAAAGAAGGAACAGGAGATGAACCTATGGAACTGTGAAAAACCATGTTCTCGTACGTGTGCATGCATGTAAATTCAGACACTTTATAAAGAGTCAAACATATATAATTATGTTCTTCTATTATTTAAAAAAAATTCTAATAAAATGTTTTTTTTTTGTTTCGTATATCCTTTTCTGAGCCATTGTTTAGTAAAAATAATCTAGTTTATAAGTCAGTTTATCTTTTGAGTAAGTGTTTAGATAGACATAAAACTAGCTTATTAATAAGCTATTTGAAGTAACTTATAAGAAACTTTTTTATTTTTTTTAATTATACCCTTATTAATATTATTTAATAACAATTAATTATAAATAAATTTTAATTATTAAAAATATTATGCATTGATGTTAATTTTTATTATTTAAAATAATTGTTAACCATTATCAGTAATTTTTATATATATATATATTTTAAAATATTAGTCAATATATTTTAGTTATCAATTACTATTTTTTTAATTATTATTCAGTCATTTATTCCGATTCATATTAGATGCAATGGTTATTTAAAATCATAAGTTAACGTAGATTTTTTATAAAACTAGTTTTAAAAAATTCAAAATTTATAGTATATATATAATAACAATTTTTAATTCTTTTAGTTAACATATATGCTATTTAATTTTCTTTACTATCTTGTTTGTATTAATTAACATATTATATTACTATAAAATTTGTTTTAATTATATTATGGAATATTTTAATTGATTATTTTTTTAAGATACCCTTTTTGGTTATTTTACATGCTTATCAGTTAGTTTTGTCAAACTTGACTTATCCAACAGCTAGTTTATCAGTTATCAACTACCTTATCAGCTATCAGCTATCTTATCTATCATCAGCTAGTTTATTAGCTAGTTTGTCAAACATAGCCTAAGTGTCCGCCAGATTTACCAAGAGATGTCAAAAAACGAAATTAAAAAATCGTCGATAATTCGTTAGTATTGTGTATCATTTATCAATAAGACACAAACGGACTTTATAAAACCAAAAACAATACTTAAAACTATCAACGATGTTTACCAAGGACGCTAATATACATCCTCGTATATGATTTGTCGATAATTACCGACATATTAATGACGGATCTTCTGTTCTCACTTATCTATCAATATTTCAGTCATTAAATTGGAGTTTATGGACCATGTTACTATTTTTGTGAAAACACCCAAAATTTATATTATAAAATTTGAAACGATTTAATGTAAGTGCATGCATTGTTTAGCCAAAACTAGAATGTGTTTAAAAGAAGCTAAAAACCACGTGCATTGTGACTAACGGATACAAAAAAATCATGTGTTATAACTCCACGAATTTGGTTATAACATATGAACATGTCCAAACCCGATGAATCTCGATCTTCGCACAGAATGAAAGGAATTGTTCAGTTGGGGATATGTGGTTGCACTTTTAAGGTAGATTAAAGATTTGTAAAGTTTTTTTTTTTGAAAAGGTATCCTGGGCCTATGGCCGAGACTAATCCCCAACAATTAAGGTCTTTGGCCCAGCTGCTAAAGCATGCATCCCTGAGTTTATCCTCGGTGGCCACAAGTGCTGCTAGTGGGGCTCGAACCCGGGTTGAGCGCTATGAACTCCCCAAGCCTTTACCACCACACCATAGCCCTTGTGGTTAAGATTTGTAAAGTTGTCCGTTGTGTTTTTAAAAGAATTTAAGAATGTTTAAAAAACCGAGAAACGGAACCGTACCATTGATCCAAAACCGAAAAAACCGATAACTGAAAAATCGAAAAATCAAAAAACCGAAAAAATCGGGTATTCACAGATCGGTTTCGGTTTTGAATTTTAGGTAGCCGGTTAGTTCCCGAACTAAACCGGATATAGTGTATATATAATGTTCAATTTATATTTATATTTTTATATTTATTTAGTAACCTAAAGTTAAATGAGTAAAATATTTTTACATTTTGCTGTCAATCATTACGGTGGATGATTAAATTTGACGATATGAAATCGTGAAAAGTTTACATTAACCGAAAAATGGATGTTTCTAAACAAGTACCTTATTTTAATTTGTAGCGTTTTGATTATTTTATTTATTTGTTGTGTAACTGTTTTAAATGTTATATTTCGATACTATTTTTATATTGTAAATGATATTGTTTTATAATTTCGGTTCGGTCGGTTCAACCTACGGTTGGGCTTCGGTTCGGGTAACCAAGACCCAAACGTGATCACCCTTAGGTGAATTCCACCGTTTCGAGGGTTTTTTTTAAAGTTTTTTAGTTGATTTCGAGGATTTTTCAATTTTTTTTGTTTATTGATGTCCATTGTATATTTTAACATCTCAGAACACTCCATGTACGTCTTTCATACCCAAAAAAATAAAAAATTACTTGTGAAAATTGATTAAATGAATGCACGAGATTACGAGATCTTGATGGGGAATTCATAGGCCCGCCTCTACTTCAACGTTTTCACTTCTTCCGGTTTTTTAAATCAACTATTCTTCCGATTTAATAGAAACATGAGAATTTTTGTCTTTTTATCACTAAATTAACTGGATTAATATTTTTTTTCAAACTCTTTTAATGATAGAGAAAGTACTTAGTCATTCAAAAATGATAACCACATAAACAAAATCCATAATTATTCAAATTTAGGATCACTCATCATAAATTTCATTAAATCATAATTCACTCTAGCAATTACTTAAAAATGTAATGACATTTGATCGAATTTTATCCAAAAATTTAGTACGAATTACATCAAAATTCTCATTTTTGAGAAGCATTTTCTCAATATTTTGATTTTGGTATTAACAAGACATTTAAATAACAATTTTATTTTATTTAGAAAATTACAATACATTCTTTTTTTCACAAAAAATATAAGACATTCTTTAATTATAGTAAATAAACAATAATACAATCTTTAATTGCAATGCATTTTTAATCAATATTAAAAATAAATAAAAATTTTAATATCACCTTTTCGATATTAAAAATTGCAATAAAGCATTTTTTGGTTTGATACATAAACCGTAACTATAAAAGGGGTTGTTTGTCAATTACTGAATGATTTAGTGTATAATGATTAAGTGATCAGAATGATTAAGAGACTTTTATGATATACTGTAAAATAAAATATGGTTGTTTGATAATTGTTTAAAATGAAATCAAGGCGCTTAATGGTTAAGGGAAACCCAAGATATAAAACCATTAAGAGGGTTTTGGAATCGTTAAGAAACATATTTTTTTTACCAAATAAGATCTAATTTTAACGATTTAGAGGTTGTCTCTTAATAAAGCTATTAAAAGATAAACAATCAGCCCGAAAGTAAACTTGTGATGAAAGGTTAATTTTGGTAATTTAAGTTTTGCAAAAGATTTAGGAGCAGCATGATTGATGAAGTTATCTAGAAGACGCACGTGTCGGTTTGAACCGGTCCAATATTTAAAACAAGATCCTTTTCTTAAACCCGACAAACAAACACGGTCACATGCTTGTCTCTGGGTCCCATCTCAGCTTACCATTAATACAAATTCTTCATAACATATTTTATTTTATTGTAAACTACACTTTTGGTCTATGTGGTTTAGTGTTTGTAACACATTTGGTCCCTAAAATTTAAAAATTACAATTTAGTCACTACAATATGCTATTTGGCCGGATTTGGTCCCTTGTCGTTAACTTCGTTAAAAAACTCAGTTAAGTGAGGAGTAATATCGTTTTTTTACATGTTTCTTGAATCTTCATCTTCAACCTCATGAACACCAAGAACATGATGAATGTTCATCTTTTACCTCAAGAACACCAAAATTTTAAAACTCAAATCAAACTCAAAAGTCAAAACCAAAAACTTAAATCAAACTCATGTCTAAAAACTAAATCCTAAATCAAACCTAAAATTTAGAAACCTAAATCATACCTACATTTAAAAATCAAAAACCTAAATTAAACACATATTCAACACCCAAAATTAAACCCACTTAAAAAAAAGGAAGAGAGAGATCGAGAGAGAGATTTGTGAAAAAGATAGAAATTGAGAGGAGAGACAGAGAGAAGAACATGAAACTTACAGAGCTCAAGCTTCTCTTTAATGGCAGTTCTTAAACTCATTGCTCTGTTTCTCATCTTCTTTGCTGCATTTCCAGGTACCCAAACTCAAATTTCCCATGAACATATTTAGAAATCTCATAAAACCTAGTTAAATCAATCCATTTTTCTGTTTAAAAATATTAGAAATTTCTCAAAAACCTACATCAAGAAACCCCCTTTTTGCACTCAAATTCACAAACCTAACTTCAAAAATCTCTCTATCGATCTCTCTCTCAGATCTGTATCTCTCTCTCATTCTCTCTTCTCTCTCTCTTTCCTTTTTTTAAGTGGGTTTAATTTTGGGTGTTGAATATGGATTTAATTTAGGTTTTTGATTTTTAAATGTAGGTGTGATTTAGGTTTCTAAATTTTGGGTTTGATTTAGGATTTGGTTTTTAGACATGGGTTTGATTTACGTTTTTGGTTTTCGAGTTTGATTTGGGTTTTAAAATTTTGGTGTTATTGAGGTAGAAGATGAACATTCATCATGTTCTTGGTGTTCATAAGGTTGAAGATGAAGATTCAAGAAACATGTAAAAAGATGATATTACCCCTCACTTAACTGAGTTTTTTAACGGAGTTAACGACGAGGGACCAAATCCGGACCAAATAGCATATTGTAGTGGCTAAAGTGTAATTTCTAAATTGTAGGGAACAAATGTGTTACAAACACTAAACCACATGAACCAAAAGTGTAGTTTACTCTTTATTTTATTTCAATTTTAAGAACTTAAATTTTAAGAATTTAATTATTCCATCACAAATAAATATCCAAAATAAAAAGCTTATAATTTTTGAAATGTATAATTGTTATATTTTTTTAATTAACTAAACGACAATATTACCAATAACTATTAAAATAGAAATTTTATTCACCTCATAATTAAGGGTAAAATATGAACGTAGATTTTTTTTTGAATAAATTAAAAGAGTAATGTAGACACTTGTTTTAACATGGATGTAGTATTTCTTTGATGGATTTAAAAAAGTTACTATGTATTTAAGAGGTCGTTTACTAAAAAATTATCCGATAGCGCTTACCAGGTAATTTATCTTATCGGATGAACATGGTAAGGGACAAGAATCTTATCTGGTAAGAACGATGATAAGGATGGAGAGTTTTACTGGATAGGTGTTTATCAAGTAAATTGTTGTATACTTGTATACAATACCGTTTTAAAGGACTACAATTTTATCCGGTAAAATAAGTCAATATACTGACTCTTACAAGTAAATGTTTAACGTTAAGCGTTTGGATAAACGTCCCCTAACACAATTAATAAAATAAATTAGAATTTTGTAAACAAAATTTCAAAAATACAAATTATAATTTTTATAAACAATTATTTTTCTCTAAATATCAAACTTCTCTGTTCAAAATATTTTGTCATACACAATGAAATTAGATTCTAAAAACAAGTTAATTAACCATATGCTCCTTATTTACATTTTCAAAGTTGATTTGAGTTAATATGAATGTTCCTATATGAGCCTTATTTTATTCTAATCGAAGTTTCAAAAATATAAGTTTCTTTTATATGGATGTAAACATTAATTTATAAAGAAAGATTCAAATAATATATAAAGAATGTTTATCTATGAAAGAATATATGTGAAGTCCTCCTTTTAAGATTATTTTCTAAGAAATCCTTCAAAAATAGAAAAAGAATATATTGAGAAGACATGGTTTAACTCTAGCTAATGTGCAGTTTTAACACGACCCCCCCCCCCCCCCCCCCCTCTAGTGAGCTAGACAGACATAGACAGTTGAGGGGGGTTAGACGATTATAGCTTATCCAGAGTGTCGAGTCTAGAGTTGCAGATTTTATCTTTGATAATATTTGTGAAGCCTTATTAGATTGCTTTTAAAAAAAACGTTTTGAGAAATAAAATAAAATTCCTACATATATAAAGAATAAATGGTTTGAAAACTAATGTAAAACCCTAATAATAAAAAAATCATTTTAAAAAAGTTGATGCATGTTGGTAGGATCCTAAGAACCCGTTTGTTAGCAACTTAATGAACTTAATGTGACTCATAATCTACTCAACCAACTATACATAAGTGTTTGTTAATGACTTAACTATATAGAGAATGTCTTAGGGGTTATTAGGCAGTTGCTGAATGGTTTGGTGCAGAATGATTAAGTGGTCAGAATGATTAAAAGACTCTTATCATATAGTGCAAAATGAAATATGGTTGTTTGGTAATTGTTCATTATGAAATCAGGACGCTGAATGGTTAAGAGAGACCTAAGATACAAAATCATTAAGAGGGTTTTGGAATCATTAAGAGACATATTTTTTTTTACCAAACAAAATTCACTTTTTAACGATTCAGATGTTGTCTTTTAATGGAACCATTAAGAGGTAAACAAACAGTCTCTTACTTATTATGCTTCTAAGAGAACTTTTATGTAGAAAACCAAGTTTTCTTTTTTCCAAACTTAGGGGTTGTTTACCAAATTTTCCATTAAGTCCTGTATGGATAAATGTGTTTGTCTGGATAAATTGATGATGTTGTTTACTTTTTTATCTGAATTAACAGTCTAAATAACATAAATTACCATTTTACCCCCGAATATGATTTTCCCCCATCTCACCGGTTTGTTCCATACCTAAAATAAAGACATGATAACATTCTATAAAAAAATGGTAATCAACAAAACAAAAGATTGAACTGTAGACAATGGAAACATATATGAAATTAAACAAAGGACAAATATATAAATTAAAGAATCAACAGATGGGGAAGAAATCAAACAACAAAGAAATCGGGAAAAAATCAAAACACAATAAATCGTGCAGAAATTAGGAAGAAATCAAACTGCAAAAACTGCAGAAATCATAAACAAAAGAACATTTGAAAACCTAATGTGCAGCAGAAATCGACAAAAATGTGCAGATATCGTAAACAAACAACCAATAGCAGAAATCGTGCAGAAGAAATCGACAAAAATGTGCAGAAATCGTGATTTGGAGGAGAAGATGAAGATGATCAGCGCCGGACAAGACAAAGAAGATGTGCGCCGGAGAAGATGAAGATGATGCGCCAGCGATGAGAAGTGAAATAGAAGTGGGAATCGGACTAGGGTTTATGAAAAGTGGGAAGTGATATGATGGGAGGATATGATGGAAGCGTGTTTTTTCTTTAAGGCTAAAAAAGTCAAAAAATTTTCTTAATGGGGAACACATCTCTTCCTACTATGCGAATAAGACACTTGTTTTTACGATTAAGGCACAAGTAAACACCCCAATATGTCTGTGCGAATAATCCAAATACACCAATAAACCCAATTAAGCCACAAGTAAAACAACCCCTTAGCTTGTCCCGTTCAATTAAAACTCACTTTTTACATTTATAAAAAAAAACTCTTCAAACAAAAATATTTTTAATATATATAAACAAATTAATTCATGCAAACAATTTTATTGATACATAATTTAAGAAAAAAATCCTATCAATCAATTGCCGAGATGTACCCCAAAGGCCAGGGAAGCACATACGTTACGATGCACTCGCAGTTCTCAATATTACACGTGTCTGTACCTCAATGGTCCGATGATTTGTATCTTCTCTCTATATAAACTATACAACAGCCCACAAGTCCACAACGCGTTATAATTAATCAGATTTCCGATTTCTTCCGTCTCAAACTACCAACTTTTTACCAAACAGTCATATCATCAGAAGATCAGATTCCATTCCACCAAACACCATGTCATCGGAAACCTCCAACATCACGTCGGAGCTACCTACTACCGCCATCGCCATCGCCACCGCCACCGCCGGTAGCTCTAATTTCAACGATACAGAGCTCACCTTAGGATTACCAGGTGATCAATCTCGCGGCAGAAACTTAGGAACGAAGCGAAGGTTTTCCGATCTGATTGATCTGAAATTAGGCGCAACTGATCAATCCGATTCCAAATGCTCCGTCGTCACGAAATCTCCTCCGTCTATGTAAGTTGTTGTATGTTTTAATTCACGCGCTTAAAATTTAAATCAACCGAGATAATTAGGTGAAATTTATCGCTTGAATCGATTATTGATACGAGAAGAAATGTACGGATTTCACAGGGAACAAGTGGTAGGATGGCCGCCGGTTAGATCTTACAGAAAAAACACGACGAAGAGCGATTGTAAATATGTGAAGGTGGCGGTTGACGGAGCACCGTATTTGAGAAAAGTAGATCTGGAATTGTTCACAGGCTATCAGCAGCTTCTGTGCGCATTTGAAGATCTGTTCTCCTGCTTCACCATTAGTAAGTAGATGAATTATCGATCTGATCATAATTTTATCGTTAATTTATAATTATGTTATTTCATCATCGATTGATAATTGATGAACAATTAGTTAATGTATTGAGTAATTGTTATAGGAAATGTATTGAACGAGAGGAAGCTGATGGATCCTCTGAACGGTTTGGAATACGTTCCAACATATGAAGATAAAGAAGGTGATTGGATGTTAGTTGGTGATGTTCCATGGAAGTAAGTCTGCATGTACATAAACTATCAATAGTTCATCTCACACTTTCGTTTTCACGAAGAAATTAACCAACAATTTTCTGTATATGATGAATTTTACAGGATGTTTGTTGAATCCTGCAAACGAATAAGATTAATGAAAAGTTCAGAAGCCATGAATTAATGGATCAGGTATATATCTAAACCGATTTCAATTTATTTACACAAACGAATTTCAACAACGATCAATTAGAAACTTGAATTCTGTTAAATCTCATGAATTAATTAACGACTTACAATCTAATTAAGTTCTTCTTGTTTAATTAGATTGCAACATCAAGAACAACTTCAAACTGGTGGTATAAGTTGTTGAACAAGTGTTGATGATTTATAGAGGCACGATCAGTCGGGGTGTTTACAGAAACAATATATATTCACTCTCTATTATTTGGGGTAAATGACATATCTGCACACATCTCAACCCCAAACCCACTCAGAGTTTGATTTGGTTTAGCATGAAATATCGATTAAGGATTTTGGAGGGGATTTGGTGTATATAGGACAACAACAAGTGTTTTGGAGAGTAGGAAATTGGTTGATGGATTAGGAATATTTTACAAGTACATAAAATCCACATGCATGAGGTATGTACAAAATGCTTGTTGAGGATTTGGGTGAGCACAAACTGCCATTGAAAAAACCAGCTTTTTAGGGTTTTGTAGAACTTGGAAAAGCCTTGTTATGTACTAGCATAGTACCATATAATTATCTTTCTTTTTCTAACATTTATATATTTTTTAATTTCTTGCCAATTTTTTTTAAAATTACATAAACATCCATATTAAAAACAGATTTATTTAATTCATCTATAAAATATTAAAAATATATTTTGTAACATAAAATAGATAAAACAATGGTTAAAAGTTTTTGTTATTTCAGTTGTCTATTCAAGAAATTAATATGTGTTAATCATATATTTATGTTTATATTTCTAGCCTTGTTATATGGGAGTTTTTACAAAACAGAATGACAGAAAAGCGGCTTAAAACTAAACGAGATATTTTAATTACAACAAAAAAAGGTGTTTTAGAGCAACTTCAACACGAAAAACATCAAATATGGTGGGTTCGTTAACACTAAAAAAGAATTCAACTTCAACCACACTCTAAAAAAACACAAAATTTGTAAATTTTTCATATTTTAAAATGTAAAAATATAAATAAAATAAAATAAAATTAAGCATTATTATGTGAAGTTAAATATCAAAAATCCGTTTTTAATAGAATAATAATAATTTCATAAATTTAGAAATAAAAAACAATTGAAATAGGGATAAGGTTTTTCTCTTTGTCGTGCGATCGATTGGGATCAACAAATCGACAAAAAAATCTTTCTACCGGTTGATATAGAGTGCTTGATGAGACTTTAAATTTAAAGGAACAAGATTTGTACATCATATCTAAAGACAATATACATTTCAATAAGTTGTTAGAATAAAGTTAGAGATCAAACAAGTTATATTGATAAAGTCAGACAAGCTAATATTAATTGGACAAAAAATGTAAATCGTTCGATTAACTATTTTTTAGGACACTTTTGAAAATTGTAAGGTTTGTATATATATATATATATATACATATATATAACATTTTTCAAAAGTAAATTTTCAAATAAAAATACTAATATAATGATAAAGGACATTGTGTCCATTTACCAAACGTTTACCGGGAAAGTGCTTACTTGCAAGAGGCACTATCGTCACTTACATTATCTGGTAACATTTTCGGCCATCAATGTGTTATTGGTTAACATCTTTTACCCGGTAAGTGCTAACATGATGAGAGTATTCTACTCACTTATCGAGTAAGAGTTTTGGTCATTGCTATGTCTCTTAGTACTGGGTAAGATCCTCAGTATGTGTTATATACTCACCGGGTGAGTTAGGTGACATCCAGTAAATGTTTGGTATACGACTCTTTCATCTTTCATGTAAATGTGCAATTCATCCTTTTTAATACAATGAACATGATTTGATCTTCATACTTCGCATCTATTGATCTCAAAGATTTTAGAGATTTACGTGACACCATTAACGTCTTTATAATATAAGAAAACTTAGGTGTTACATAAAACAGTTGTAATAAAACAAAACATTTGATGATTTGAATAAACAACAAATGTTTTAATTATCTCACACATCCTTTGCTTTTAATTTTATGGTCTATTAGAACAATAGAACTTCATCTACTGACTTAAAAAACAAAATTTTATGTGTTTTCTATCAAATTGGTTCCTTACGAACTACGAACATGGACGGATCTAGCTTGGTGACATGGGTGGCACGTGCCACCATATCTTTTCTCCGACGAAGGATAAAATTTTTACCTTCGTAAAAGGTGCAACCGTATCGTTTTGGAAGGTGTTACCGTATTATTTTGGAAACTTCAAGATGGTGCAACCGTAACTTGTAATTAATCAACCAAAAAACCAAAAAAAAAAAACTTTTGAAATCAACCAAAAAACCGAAAAAAACTCTTGACATCAACAAAAAAAAAACGAAAAAATCCCTCGAAATCGATAAAAAAGATTAAAAATTCGTCGAAATTAACCAAAAAACTTTAAAAATTCCTCGAAATGGTGGAATTAAGCCAAAAAAACACATAAGACAATGTTTAACGTCGGTAAAAAGATAAAGACACGTCGATAAAAACCGTGCTTTTTGTAATTTTTTTGTCTATATTATGTGGTGTCACCGTATAAAAAAAATTCTAGATCCGTTCCTGACTACGACGGGCACAATCTTACATGGGCCTAGTGAGTTATAGGAATTGGGAATTATAAAGCCTGCCCGATGAAGTAGTGGGCCTATTTGAATCAAAATTCTTTGGGTCTCAAAACTAGCCCAAAAAATAAGTCGGGTTTATGTGCATTTTTTTATAATGTGAGAGGCCTCAAAGCCCATTTTTGGGTTTCTCTCGATATCCGTGTGTCGGTGCGAACGCTGTCAAAACTGAAGAAGGGGAAAATCAATTTTTCGGCCACTGCATCAGGGGTTGTACCTGTATGGATAAAGTTTTCTGTGTGGATTAATTTGTCTGTATAGATTATGAAGGTTTTTGTTTGGGAGGTTTTTTTTAATTAAAAGAGACATGTATGGAAAAAAACGTCACTTTCTGCATAAAGCTCTCTCGTAGAAGCTTAATGAACAAGCGACTTTTTATATCCTTAAGCCACTACCAAACAGTAATGTATAGCTAACTGACTATGTTGAAAGTCTCGTGAAGCTCATTAAGTTGCTAACAAACAGACTCTCAATTTTGTTCGTTAGCATGTGTTAAGGTTTTCATGGTGTTTATATGTTACTATGAGTTAAGGTATGTTAAGATTACATGTTAAGTTGTATTAATATTTTCATATTAATATATGTTAAAATTGTAGGCTATATTAACTTATTTGCAGAGTTATTATAATGTCTTAATGTAGTATTAAGGTTGAATAGAGAGAGTTTTAAATATCATGACATATTTCATGAGGGTTAACTTATGTTAAACTCAAATGTCCACCCAGATTCCTTCCTTCAATGAAATTTCTGTGGGTTAGTTAAAAAATGTTTTCGGCTTCTGTTCTACTACCTTTTAAAACAATTTTAAATTTTTTCTACTTTTTTATTTTATTTTATGTTATTTATAATATACTAGAAACGTACTCGCGCAATGCAGCAAGATACATTACGATTTTAATGTTTTATTTTATTTTTTTGTTGATTTACAGTACGATTTTGGATGGTTTTGAAAAAGTGATAATGTTTTTCTTTTATAAATTTGTTTAATTTAGGCTTAATAATATAATGTTTTTTATATAAAAAAATTAAGTATTTTATTCAAATTCAATGATTATCTTATATATTTTAATGACATCTATAAAAAATAAACAATTACATTTAATAATATAATTAAAACAAAATTATAGTAATATAATATATTAATTAATAGTGATATATGGAAAGATCTGCATAAAAGGAAGACCCTGCACATACCAAATTGGTGGGTGTTAGAAGTCTGTAGTAGTAATATGTATCTTGTGCTTTGATACTTGTAAATTGAGATATTTTTAAAATCTTGTATAAAATGATGGTATACTGTGCCTAATAATTTGTATTTAAGACTTTTTTATCCGTGCTTGATAATATAGTATAGATGTGAGATTTTATTTTCTAATAAACTTTAATTCTAATTTATAAAATTTAGAATTTAAGATTTAAGATTTAAACTTACTAAAAAATAATTTCCAATATGGAATTTTTATATTAAAATGTTTTTGTTAAACTATTTATTAAGTCAAACATTAAAAGTTTTAAATAAAACAATAAATCAAAGGTTTTATTTTGGTTTCCTAATATTTCAGAAATAAACAATAAAAAATAATCAAACCATGGGTAGGATTGGAATAAAACTTTTGGGGGTCTATGTGCGACTTGATGTGATACAGTAGGAGAATGGACGTGGTTTTATTCAACATATTTTCTTGTTCATATCCTAAAAAAGATTTAATAAATAACTACAAACTAAATACATTTTTATTATCAAAGAAGTGCTAGCCTAGTGGTGAGGCCCTGGGGGATAGTGCATGGTATGTCTATCTAACCAGGGTTCGAATCCTGGGGGATGTACTTCGGCGATACCCATACCTTGGGTTGGCCTTCGGGTCGGTTCGAGTCCAGGTTTACGGGCATACCAGTCTATGGGTATGCGGGTTCGGTCTTGACCGAACTTAGTCGTACCTGGACGGGTCCAGTCAATTGAGGCTGGACCGGGTCGCCGCGGATTAGTCGGTGCTGCCCAATTGGATGCCCGGATACCGCGGGTGCGTGTGTGTGGGCATAACCCAAGTTGCCGTACAAAAAAAAATACATTTTTATTATTCTTTTAATTATACCATCAGGGGGACGTTCAATTCCCAGGTTTCTAATGAAATATGATAGAATTAAAATGGTTAATTCCAACGTTTGGGTTATTTATGGAATGAAATTGAATTTCATACATTCCACCCAACTATGAATTTCATCATTCCATCATAGGGGGAATGAATTAAATACCATTCAAGCCAATTTTCTTAAGATGACAAAACAACCTCATTAAACCAATTTTCTTAAAATATTATATTCATAGTTTAAGAAGAAAAAAAATCAAAGAAAGGCATTTTTGATCAATTTTCATCATTTCATTTCAATTTCTTTATAAACCAAACAAACATATTTCAATTTATTTGATATATTATATTCAATTTCAAATCAACCAAATACCTGATAACATTTCATTCTAAGGTGGCGTTTGTTTTTACGAGGTCTGAAGTTTTAAGTCTTATTTCACTTCTGATTAAAAAGAAATGGTGTTGAAGTCTTAAATCTGAATCAATAAGCATGTTTGTTTTTGTAACGTCTGAAGGCGTCTTGAGATGAAGGAGTATTTGAAATGAAGCGGCGATAAGAGATTTTAAGAAGTAAGGTCACCACTTTTTATTTCAGATGTATTTTGAGCCATTAAGAGGTTATGAAAACTGGAAAAAAAAACAGTATGAATGTCAAAAGGTCTGAACGATTCTGTAATACCCTAAAAATTAGAGTAATATATCGAAAATTTGACAAAATGACGTTTGTATTTGGTATAAACCACCCAAGAAGGGCAAATATAATAGGCATTTACAAAAACCTGTGAACGGATATAGAAATCAACAACAAACTAATCTAAACATGTACTATTTAGATTACATCGGTTGTCAACCCATAATCACCAAAATATAGGGAATTAATCAATGTCCAACATCAAATACTAATCATCTCAAAAAAATGCCTCAAGACCATGCTCGTCATTCAAGCCCTTGACAACCCACCGCTAAAGGAATCTGTTATACATATCATTTGAGAAAAAGTGTTAGGCTTAAAACCTAGTGAGAACATACAGTTTATATATATAAAGAGATATGGACAATTGTAGCGAAAGGAATTCTTTTCAAGAAAATTTATTCTACAATTGAAATATTTACCACATAAGGGCCTTTCGATTCAAAAACTCATCTTGCGATGACGGGGGATACCCGATTTACCAAGGATTGTAGCGGAACACTGAGTAGGACACAATCCGAGTTATGAGCTAAATACTTGGAATCCATGGCCACGAACAACGTCGGTCCGTACTAAGATGTAGGGGAGGGCACCCGAGGAAACCAAGTCATACTCGTTCACTAGGACTACATTATGATACATGGCTAGTTACCGATCCTACATAACCGTACCAAAGGGTGTAACACCCCGAATTTTGGATTATTGGTTAATTTGTAATGTGTTATATCTGGTTTCGTTCAGCTATTTCCGTCAAAGTTGAGTGGTGTTTGCGTTTTGGAAAAACGTCAAAATTCGTCTGGGAAGAGCAGGCTGGCGAGAGTGCCGGGCGAGAGTGCCAGGGTCACTCTCGCGGAAGGCACAATCGCGGGGACTCGATGGCCCGCGGTACGTATTCGGCGAGAGTGCCCGGCGAGAGTACCAGGGTCACTCTCGCGTGTCACAATCGCGGGAGAAGTGGGAGCCGCGGTACATTCTCGGCGATAGTGACTGGCGATAGTACCCTGTCACTATCGCAATGTCACAATCGCCGACGGGGGTTTTAGCTTTAAATTTCTGATTTCTAGAGGAGAGCTCATTTATTTTCATTTGGGGTTTTTGAAGGCAGCCGATTTTCTCTCCTAGGTAAGACTTCTTCACCTTATAACTCAATCTCTTCAACATTTAATCCTCCCTAGAATCTTGTTGGGTGTATTAAATGCTAACCTAGGGTTTCTCTCCTTTGGTAGTCAAGTTCTAGCCATTTGGTGAACCAAGGTTCCTCCTCACCTACTTCTCATCTCCTTGAACCACCTAGGGTTTGGGGTATTGGAGCAACCTAGGTAAGTTTTCTTAACTTATGTACGTCCATACTTGCACCATTAATTGTTTATATGATTTTATTGAAATACTTGCTATTAACCTAAAAGCTAGGGTTTTGGTTATCTTCAATAAATAAGATGATTGGGGTTGATGGAAGTGTTTAAACATATCGTAGAGTGCTTATTTGCAAGTCTTGTAGGAAAGGACAAATTTGGTAAAGGTCTACACCTCTATATATTAAAATGCCAATTATATAAATTCTTATCAGCAGTTGGAGTCATTGTTACTATTGGGGAGTTGTATGTGGCTAAATGAGTTGTAGTTTCTCTTGGTGAAAATGTAACAAGTATGACAATGTTAGTTGTGTCAGTATTATACTTACTTGAAGGTTGCCATCTTTAATTGTTTATATTCTCGTTGGAAAACTTATATCTATTTCCTTGTGCACGAGGATTTAGATGGTATGCATGATTATTGCATGGTTATTGCCGTTGGGCATTTTGAGTAGACAATAGGGGGCACAAGTCCCTTAGTTGTACACTCGGCTAGATTGGATAGGCACCCTTGCCTGTAAGACCTTGAGGTGTAACCCGACGGGGTAAGCACTAGAGGCAGAGAGGGTTTGAGGATTGTGATGTCCGGCGTGGCATGGGAACTAGAACCGGGCTGGACGGTGAAATCCAATCTAGATCGCGGGTTACCCCGCTTTATATGGAAGATATTTGTGTATTATTTGTACAGGAAATTACAATGTCCCTATTGGGAGGTCTGGCATTGACCTCAATGCATTGGGAGCCGGTAACATTTAATTATTGTTCTTGTTTGCATTATAATTGGTATCGACATAACAACCAATAGACTTCGTTCTAACACTTGTGTTCATGTTTAAATGGTTCACAGGTTCCGTTAGCGGTGCGAGTAGGATGTCTTGATAAGTCGGGATCGCACCTAGGATTCCTCCTTGGACCGGGCATTTTTGGGATTTGAGAAAGAGCGCTTTTGAAGTCATAGTGACACCCATTTTAATCTAGTTGTTAATTGTTCTAGATTGAATAGGTTGTCATGTATATGTCTTATTTATTCCGCTACTTCATTATAGAACTACCCCGTATCTTTTGGGTTTTAGTCATCATGTTTACAAGTTTTGGATTCGCCTTATTTTAGGCGTTATATTGCAGAAATTTTAAGTTTTATTTTACCTTGAAATTTTAGGGTGTTACAAGTTGGTATCAGAACTCTAGTTTAAGTGAACTAGGTATGTAGACTCGATGCCTAGACTTAAGCTGAGACTAATAAGTTCTGAACTGCGAGCTTTGGGTAGAGTTTTTTTTGATGGGACGACCCTAGAGTCAACTGAAACTACGTCGTTGGGAATTGTAAAAGTGGTAGCGAGAATTTTTATGTAGTATATGTTCATAATTTCAATTAGCTACTGTTGTTATGAATATATGATTATGTGAACGTACTTGAATTACTATGATTATGATGATCAATGGACCGTACGAGTATGTTTCTTGTGTAAATCTAGTGTTGCTTATTTCCTTTTCCCTTACTTCTTGTGTGGCAGATCCGAAATGGTAATACTCGGAGTCGCCCACTGATCGAGGGAGAGATGCTTGAGGATATTTCGTCTAACCCGAATCCTGTAGCCCGGGTGGCGAATGTGGTTCCTCCTGGAATGCCGCCAATATTTACTGGACCAGTGGAAACCATACCTAGAGTGGAGTTGGCATCCACAAATCCGGTTATTCAAGATGCAAACCCGCAAGCCGAGTTGATGGTCAGTGTTATGCAGATGGTAACATCGGCCATGGAAAAACAACAAGAAGCATTCCTGAAAATGTTGGAGGATAGGGATGCCAGTCATCGGAGGCCAGAGGTGGTGGCGGAGAACGCGGTAGCCGGATCGGGTGGTACCGGTGGCGAGAACCGTACGGAGGGAGTGGTGGTCTTAGCGACAGGGCAAACAGGAAAGGGTTGTTCGTATAAGTCCTTCATGGGGTGTAAACCGCCAGAGTTCGCCGGGGCCGATGATCCCGTAGCTTGCATGAAATGGTTGAGGGAGACTTAGCAGGCCTTCCGGGCTTGTGGATGTGATGAGAATCAGAAGGTAAATTTTGGTTCCCAAATGCTTCGGGTGCGGCTTTAATATGGTGGGACGTCCACACCGCAACCATAGGGGAAGCCGTGTTAACAAAGATGTCATGGGCCACCTTCAAGAAGAAGGTTATGGAAGAATACTGTAATGAAAACGAGATGGATCTGATCGAGGAAGAGTTATGAGCGCTAAAGAAAGGGGATCTGACGGTGAGGGAATATACCCGTCTTTTCATGGAGAAGCTGAATCTTGTGGGGAATGTGGCCCCGACCGAGAAGGAACAAATAAAGGCCTATCTGAAGGGCCTACCCGCGGACATGGGAAACCGAGTCCAAAACTCGAAAGCTACAAATCTACGAGAGATCATTGAGGAAGCCAAAGTAATGGAAAGAGTCTACGCTAGAGACAAGGAAGAGAAGTCGAAGGCCGCAGAAAAGAGGAAAAGTGAAGTGCCACCGAGTTCATTCAAACGACCGAAGTTCCAACCGAACGTTAGAAACTTTGATTATCGTCGGGAGGCGAATTTGTGTCCCAAGTGCAAAAGCAGGCATTTTGGTCTTTGCAACTCCAACCCCGACAAGTCACGTGCTTCAAGTGTAATAAGCCGGGTCACACGAGTCCGCGTTGTCCCATGCCGGGGACACTTTGTTTCGAATGCAAGGATCCAGGGCACATTAGAAGGGATTGCCCCAAGCTAAGGGGTGGAGCTAGAGGAGGAAACCCACCAATTCAACCAAAGAGGGAAGCCTTCCCTAAAGCTCAAGGGAGGGCCTTCCAAATGACAAGGGAGGAAGCGAAGGAAACCACCGACGTGGTGTCGAGTACGTTCTTACTCAACTCACTTGCTGCTAAGGTGCTATTTGATTCTGGTGCGAATTTCTCTTTCGTGTCTCCTGACTTTTGCAAAGAATTGAACGTGTCCACTAGTACTCTTATCGATGCCTTAGTAGTAGAGATAGCAAATGGGGAACAAGTGATCTTACGGGAAGTGTTGGAAAAATGCCAGCTAGATATTGGTGGGGAGTTGTTCATTGTGGACCTATTCCCTATGGAAATCGGGGGTTTCGATGTAGTGATCGGAATGGACTGGTTGTCTCATCACAAGGCGGAGATCTTTTGTTCAAAGAAGTTGATCAGATTACCTTCTTCAAGCGGGAGGTTTGTCTTTGTCTACGGGGAGAAGCGTAAGAGTGAAGTGGCTCTTATTTCTTCCATCAAGGCAAGTAAGTGTCTTGCGAAGAATTGCCCTTCATTCCTTGCCTACGTGTTGGATGCCAAAGCAGAGAAGAAAAAGATTGAAGATGTTCGAGTCGTTAGTGAGTACCCATACGTCTTTCCTGACGATCTTCCGGGTTTGCCACCCGACCGCCAGGTGGAGTTCCGAATCGATTTAATCCCTGGGGCAGCGCCGATTGCCCGTGCACCGTACCGTCTTGCTCCGACCGAAATGCAAGAAATGATGTCACAACTTCAAGAGTTGTTGGAGAAGGGATTCGTGAGGCCGAGTTCCTCGCCTTGGGGAGCTCCGGTACTCTTCGTCAAGAAGAAAGATGGATCGATGCGGATGTGCATCAACTATCGGGAGTTGAACAAGGTAACCGTAAAGAACAAGTATCCATTACCCCAAATCGACGATCTCTTCGATCAACTGCAAGGAGCCGGATGTTTCTCAAAGATTGACCTTCGATCGGGTTATCATCAAGTTAGAGTTCGAGGAGAAGACGTGTCCAAGACCGCCTTTAGAACCCGTTATGGTCACTACGAGATCTTGGTCATGCCCTACGGGATAACCAACGCGCCGGCGGTATTCATAGATTTGATGAATCGTGTTTGCCGGCTTTTCCTAGACAAGTCGGTCATAGTGTTCATCGATGATATCTTGGTGTACTCGAAGAATGATGAAGAGCATGAGCGACATCTCTGTTGATCCAAACTCTTTCAGTGATTTGATAACGACCCTTTTTCTGTACTTAGTGAAAATTACGTTTAATATGTATTAGTGTTTCACCATCAGCGATCATAATGAGTCTGTTCAGTTATCGTTGATAGTCTTTCTTATAAAAATTTAATATGTATTAGTGTTTCACTATCAGTGATCAAACTGAGTCTGTTCAGTTATCGCTGATAGTTCTGATGTAAACAGTAACGTAATCCCTCAAGACAAGTCTCGCGTCAACAGAGGTTCATAGCTGAATCAAAGACGAAGCTGCTGAACAAAGAGAAGTCTACTAGTGACCTGATGTGGATATCAGTGAAGCAAAGACAACTCTACTTATACGCGAAGGAACATGAGGAAAGCTTCAGCGATCGCTGAACTCTTGATGTCTCTGAAGAAAGAGATATTCAACGATCGAATGATCACAAAGCTTATACCTCAAGTTTCCTTTTGTCTTACCTTGCACAACTCAGTACGATGTGTCAGAAAGGACATGCCTCTGCCACAATTCGTACAACAATTCTGTTAACTACACTGTTCATGATCCGGCCGAAAGCATGTCTCCCAAAGTCAGACTTCCAAAGCCAATCAGTGAACGCCATGTGTAAAGTGCCCTGCCATGCATTTAATGTATAGGGTATAAATAGGAAGATCACCCCTCCATCTGAGGGTGTGCTCATTCCTTGAACTCCAAAATAGAAACCCTTGTTCTCTATATTCCTTAATCCCCCATTCTCTGAAATTCTTGTGCAACCATCTTAGTGTTTCTTAAGTTTGTTTAGATTGAGTCTGTCTTAATCTTATTCCGCAACAAACTTGTAAATTGTGTTTGATTTATCAATAAACAATTTATTAAACTTTAAATTTCTGTGTTTGTATTCAACCCCCCTCCCTTCTACAAACTTGTTAAGCACCTCCGGGACCAACAAGTGGTATCAGAGCAGACTGTTTAATCTGATAAACAAGATCTTGATTTATTCTCTTCCTTGCTGTTCTAAATGGCACTTAACACAAACACAAACTACTATGATAATGGTTCACTTTCTAAACCTCCTCGATTTAGCAGAGATAACTTTTCTCTATGGAAAAATCGAATGATGCTATTTCTTGAAGGTGTTGATCCTACTATACCTGAATATATAGAAAATGGACCCTATGAACCTGTTAGAATTATAGTTGCAGTTCCCGCTACTGCCACCACTGAAGTTGTCCCTGAACGTTATGTCGTTAAGGAAATAATACAGTGGAGTGATGAAGACAAAAAGAAGGTAGGCATAGATGCAAGAGCAAAGACCATTATCTCAATGGCTCTGCCTGATGAAGTTTTCCATTCCATCATGCATCTGAAAACTTCTAAAGAAATGTGGGAAACCATTTGTGTTCAATATGAAGGCACCACTGAAATCCAAGAGACTCGAAAGATTAACTTGGTAAGACAGTATGAAAGTTTCATCGCTGGTAAGAATGAATCTCTCTCTGACGTTCATCAGCGGTTTAACTGCTTAATCATTGATCTAAGAACCTTTGGTAGGACCTATTCTAATTCTGAGGTCCTAACAAAATTCTTAGAATGTTTTCCTGAAAGTTGGGACAGTTATTCAATATGTCTTAAGCTGACAAAAGACTTAAATTCTCTTTCTCTCAGCACCTTGTATGGAATATTGCTCAGCTATGAGCAATCAAACCTTCTGAAGAAGAATCTTATAAAAGATTCTAAAGACTCCAAAAGCACTCTCACTATCACTGAGTTAGATTCTGAATCTGAGGATATATTAGACACTGATCTATCAGAGTTTGATGAATCCTTAGCACTCTTGACAAACTCTTTTAAGAGATTTGCAAGAAAGAGCAATTTCAAAAGAAATAAGCCTCTCTCTATCACTGACAAGCCAAAATCAACTCTTGTTGATAAGGCTTCTGCTACTTGCTATAACTGTGAAAAGATTGGACACTTTGCAAGTGAGTGCAGATCAAAGAAAGTCTTCAAGCCTTCTACCTCAAGAAGATCCAGTGAAGACAAATACCTAAAGTTGAAGAACAAATATCAAAAGCTGAAAAGCTACAAGCGAAAAGGTAAAGGTCTCATTGCTGAAGAACATGACTGGGCTGAATCAGAAGAATCAAGTTCTGATGAAGAAGAAGTCGCTAATCTCTGCCTCATGGCTGAGATTAAAGAAGAAGTGGAAGAACCATCTGAACCTTCTATGAGCTACATATCATCTCAGGTATCTATCTCTACCAATCCCTCTCTGCCTAAAGCTGAGAGAAGTCGTGTTGTTGATGTGCTGACAATTGATCTTTATAATGCTCTAAACGACAAAACTCAAGCTGAGAACAAAAATGTTCATTTAACTCAAGAGCTAGAAAAATGTCATGAAAAGATCAGAGAACTAACCCTTTTAGAAGAAAAGTTGAAAGATCAAGTCATTATAAATGAAATCATCAGCATTGAACGCGAACAAGCCATCGCTGCTCTAAAAGCAGAAAAGACTCATGTTGAAAAATGGTGCAAATCATCAACAAAGATCTCTGAGATAATAAATGCTCAAATTCCTGAAAGTGATAGAACTGGTCTTGGTTTTTGGAAACCACAAGATGAGACTAAAGAAGAAAGTTCCATGCTTAAGTTTGGAACGTTTGTCACTTCTTTCTTTGACACTTCTTATAATCAATTCTATCACTGTTCTTCTTCAAATTCTATCCCTGAAGAAAAATCCAAATTCTCTAAGTCTGCGGATAAAGGAAAATCCATTCTTCGTCCTCAGAAGGCTACCAAGAAAGCAAAGATGAAAGTTCCTTCTAAACCTTCAGTGAATCAATCCTCTAGCTCTGTGATAGAAATCTTCGATCTCTGTCCTCTAAAGCTAAAAATTGACCTTAAATCCACGAGATCTGAAGAAATGAAAATTCCTCCCAGATCTCATGAGAAAAGCATTCTTGGACCTGGCCCCGCTCATCTTAAACTTGCAAAACCTTCTACCTCTGGTCCTAAAACCATTTTCAAATATAGAAAATGCTATCACTGTGGTTTTACTGACCATATTGCAAGCAAATGTCCAACTGCCACTAAAGCTGATAAAACAGCTAAAGTGAAGATAAATGCCTTTAAGGCTGAAAAGGTCACTAAAGCTGAAAAGTCGACCAAGGTGAAGAATACCACTAAGATTAAGAAATTAACCAAGGTGAAGGTTATCACTGAAGCTGAATCTTCATCTGCTGTGAAGACTATTGAATCTTCCATATCCACTAACACTAAAGGACCCATTGAAAAGTGGGTACCAAACAACGCTTAATCTTCCTTATGTGTGCAGGGATCAAAGGGCATCTGGTATCTTGATAGTGGATGTTCTCGTCATATGACTGGACAAAAAGACCTGCTCACTGAATACAAGGAAGAAAGAGGTCCCTCTGTGACCTTTGGTGGAAATGGAAAAGGATATACCCGAGGGTTTGGTGTTCTCAGCAATGGGACAACTACCTTCAGAAGAGTCGCTTATGTAGATGGACTGAAGCATAACCTTCTGAGCATCAGTCAACTATGTGACAAAGACTATGAAGTTCGCTTTTCTAAGAAAGTATGTTCAGTGGTGAATGAGAAAGGAAAACTTGCTCTCAAAGGTTATCGCAGAGAAAATGTCTATGTAATAGATATGGACTCTACTACCACTGAAAACTTATGTTTTCTCTCTAAAGCCTCTTCTGATGTCAACTGGCTATGGCACAAAAGGCTCTCTCATCTAAATTTCAAAACCCTGAATTCTCTCTCTTCTAAGGAACTGGTTTCCGGTCTTCCTCAGCACTCATATGCTAAAGAATCTCTCTGCTCAGCATGTGAAAAAGGAAAACAAACAAAAGCTAGTTTCAAGTCAAAACAAGTCTCCTCAGTGACAAGTCCTCTTCAGCTCTTGCATATGGATTTTTTTGGCCCTGTCAACATCCAATCAATAGCTGGAAAGAAATATACACTTGTCATTGTAGATGAATACTCTCGCTATACCTGGGTTATCTTTCTTCACTGCAAGAGTGGTACTCCAGAAGAACTAATATCTTTTGTTAAAAAGATGGAAGTGTTGAATAATCTTACTGTTTGCTCTATAAGAAGTGATCATGGAACTGAATTTAAAAACAGTTCTCTGAACAATTTCTTTGAGAACAAGGGAATTTCTCATAATTTCTCCTCAGTAAGAACACCTCAGCAAAACGGAGTCGCTGAAAGAAGAAACAGAACGATCATTGAAGCTGCTAGATCAATGCTCAGTAATTCTCACCTCCCTACTCAATTTTGGGCGGAAGCTGTAAACACTGCATGTTTTACTCAAAACAGATCGTTGATAGTAAAGCGATTTGGAAAGACAGCTTATGAACTCTTTCATGGAAGAAAACCATCTATCAGTTTTCTTCATATCTTTGGTTGTAAGTGCTTTATCTTAAACAACAAAGATCAGCTTGGAAAGTTCGACCCAAAAGCTGATGATGGAATATTTCTAGGATATTCCTCCATCTCCAAAGCCTACAGAGTTTTCAACAAAAGAAGACAATCCGTGGAAGAAACAATTCATGTCACTTTTGATGAACTCCAAACCAATCGCTGACAATGAAGAGTTAAATGCTTGGATGTTCTCTCACTACAAAGAAACTGAACCCTTCTTTTCAAACCATCAGCACACAGAACCACCTACAGCTGATGATGATCCAAACATCATACATCCTAACGCTGAATCCAACTTATGGGTTTCAGCTGAACCTCTTAACACACTGCTACCATCAGATCTACCTTCGTCTGAAAATCTCTCTGATAACAATAGTCTGTCCAATACTCAAAAGTTAATTGTTGATGAACCTCAAACGTCCTCATCAGTAAACATCCCAATTGTTGATCCAACCTCTGAGTTAAGTGATCATACTCCTGCTCAGCGATGGACCAGAGATCACCCAATAGATCAAATTCTTGGTGATCCAGATGCAGGTATTCAGACACGACGAAGCTCAGGTAATATCTGTCTCTTTGTTAACTTTCTCTCTTTATTAGAACCAAAGAAGACTGATGATGCCCTCAGAGATCCAAACTGGGTCAGCGCTATGTAAAAAGAACTGACTGAGTTTACTCGTAACAATGTTTGGAATCTCGTTTCTAGACCATCTGATAAAACTGTTATAGGCACCAAATGGGTGTTTAGAAACAAGTTAGATGAACATGGAACTGTAACCCGCAACAAGGCTCAACTTGTTGCTCAGGGATACAGACAAGAGTAAGGCATAGACTATGATGAAACCTTTGCCCCTGTGGCTAGGCTCGAAGCAATTCAACTATTCTTAGACTATGCAGTCTATAAAGACTTCATCGTTTATCAAATGGATGTAAAATCAGCGTTTCTAAATGGAAATCTGAATGAAGAAGTCTATCTAGAACAACCACCAGGGTTCTATGACCCTAAGTATCCAAATTATGTTTATAAATTGGATAAGGCTCTCTATGGTCTCAAACAATCCCCTCGTGCTTGGTATGACACTCTCTCATCATTTCTTATCTCTGAAAATTTTGAACGTGGCAAAATTGATAATACATTATTTTTCAGAAAGATAAAAGGTCATATTATTCTTGTACAAATATATGTTGATGACATCATATTTGGTTCTACTAACCCATCTCTGTGTACTCGCTTCGCTGAAAGAATGAAGAAAGAATACAAAATGAGTATGATGGGTGAGCTGACATATTTTCTTGGTCTTCAGATTAAACAATCTGACAAAGGTACTTTTATCAGCCAAGGTAAGTATGTTAAAGATATGCTGAAGAAGTTTGATCTTACACAAACTTCAGCGATGAAAACTCCCATGGCACCTCCCCTGACACTTAACAAAGATCCTTCTGGAAAACCTGTTAATGTCACTACCTATAGAGGAATGATAGGCTCCCTGTTGTATCTTACGGCGAGCCGACATGATATTATGTACTCTACTTGTTTATGTGCACGCTATCAATCTAAACCCAAGGAATCCCATCTGATCGCTGTTAAGCGAATTTTCAGATATCTGAAAGGAACTCCTAATCTCGGTCTTTGGTATCCCAAAGACTCAGGGTTCGATCTAACTGGTTATTCTGATAGTTATTTTGCAGGTTGTAAACTTGACAGAAAGAGTACCACTGGTGGATGTCAACTCCTAGGAGAAAGCTGGTAAGCTGGATAAGCAAAAAGCAAAATTCAGTGTCCACTTCAACAGCTGAATCTGAATACGTAGCTGCTGGAAGCTGTTGTTCTCAGATCTTATGGATGAGAAATCAACTATTAGACTATGACCTTCAGCTATCCAAGATTCCAATCTATTGCGACAGCACTAGTGCTATCGCTATAGCAAATAATCCAGTGCTACATTCAAAGACGAAACACATAGAGATCAGATATCATTTTATCAGAGATCATGTGATGAACGGTGATATTGAACTTCATTTCATCCCTACTGACTTTCAGCTTGCTGATTTATTCACCAAACCTCTTGATGAGACAAGGTTCAACTTTCTCATCAGTGAGCTTGGAATGCTGAATCTTGAAGAATAATTATTCAGCGTTCATGCATTGTGTCAAGTAATCATAAGTTCCCCTTTTTATCATTCTCTGATAAACATTCTGACTCTCAGGTATGTTCTCTTCATCCCTACAACTGAATCTTCATTCAGTTAAGATGTTTTTCAAAATATAAACTTTAATCACTGAATTTTCTTCAAATGATTAAAAGCTTTTTGTAAAATAAATTTATCACTGATATTTCTAGTCAGTGATCCTTCTTAAAAGAAAATTCATCCCTAACTTTACCATCAGGGATACTTTCAAAAAGAAATATCTATCGCTGACTTTTCTTCAGCAATAATTTCAAAACGGACAAATGAACAGTCTCTCTCTCTTCTATGACGTCATTTGAACCGACAATCCACGACATGCCTTTTTCTAACACGTTCGTCCGTTGTCCTTCTATCCAATCAACTTCGTGGGACGTGTCCATGTCATGATGAACATTTGTTTTCCCGCCTCTCTCTCCTTCTCTCACACGTATAAAAAGAATGTTTTTCCATTCTTATCGTTTTACGCTTTCTGGAAATACTTTCAAGGCAAGAAATCTCTCTCAAAAGAATTCTAGCATTCTCAAGCATTTGCATCATCTCCTTCAAAGATCAACAGGTTATTCTTGATCTTCTTCTTATTCTTGTTCTAAATCTTTTTAAATAATACTCCATTTATGGGTTTATAAGATTTTTTTTCATAAACTCATTCTTCTTTTTGATTTTATTCATTCAAAACCATTTTCTTTTGATTATCTTCATTCAAAATCTTTGGTTTTTCTTATTGTTCTTATATCTTATAAGAACACCTTTTTAATCTTCAAATATGTTGATTTTTCTATGTTTCTTTCTCAAAATAGAAACTGGGAAAACCTTCTTTATTTTTAGACTACAACCTTTTTTCTATTCTTCTATCTGTTCATATTCAGAATGGCTCAATCTGCATTTGTCGCCTCTAAGAACGTCAAATTCGCCATCACTGACTCTGAGCTTCCGAAAAACAATCATCTTGCTCGCCTTGATTTTGATGGTGTCAAATACCCACATCTAATGGAAGCCGCAAAGTTTCTAAAGCAATAATGCATTGCCTACGCTATCACTGTGGATCCCACACCTTCAAAAGCTCTTCTCCAACAATTCTGGTTTACCGCTGAAGAGACCTCTATCACCAACAAAAAGGGTGAACTGGTACCTGCTATTTCCTTCAGCACTGAACTTGGACCAGAGATGATGACGGCCTTAGGGCTAAGGAAAGCTCTGCGACTTCCTGACAAACCCAGGAATGGATTCGATGCCTTGCCCACTGATGCTGAACTCATCCAATTCCTGGATGCTATGGAATACTCTTGGGAACCAAAGCCGAGGACGACAATTCCCAACAAGAAGCTGACTCTTGTGAAGAAGGCACTCATTCCTTCTCAGCTTAACTACATCTTCTCTCACTTCATTCAGTGTATGAGTGGGAAGAGTGGGTCACTGGACCAGGCCAGCAAGATTCAGGTCCAAATGGTTTACTCAGTGATCGTCGGAAGAAATTTCGACTACGCAACAGCTATCTTTGACGATCTAAGGTCAAAGAAAGAGAAGACTAAGAGGGATCCCAAGATCCCCTATGTACGCTTCATCTGTGCGTACCTGAAGTTCCTCTACCCGGCTACTTACCCCACTAATTCTGATGCAACTTTTCCCAAAGTGGGTCAGCGCTCACTGGAGGTCAAGACGCTCCCCAACGAGGTAAGTATCTCTGAACTTCGCTCCCGACTCTCTCTCCTCACTTCTTCGTCTTCAGCGGCCACGCAGGAGGTTCCTTCTTCTGCTATCCCTGCCGCTACCCCTTCCAAACGACCATCAACTGGCTCCCTTGGTCCTTCGAAGAAGACCAAGGAGAAAGGTACATCTAGCTCAATACCTAAGGTTGTTTCTCAACAAACCTCCTTGGATGCATTCGTGGGTCTCTCCTCCACATCCTCAGAAATACCCACCTCAACCTTGCCAGCGACTACGATCGTTGTCACATCAACAGTGACATCACCCATCATCTCAGCTCCTCCACATCCTGAGGTGATCACAACGGTAACTACCCCTATCCCTACTTCTATCCCCATCTCTCATACCTATTAGTGGGTCTCGACCCCTCATCTAATTTTTCGCAACCACAGTTTGGACCCATAGAACCTGAACATCAATCTTTTGAGGAATCTATGCAATTCTACAAAATGTTTGATAATTCAGGTACTCCTATAACCTTAAACACTTCTCCCAACTCACCATATAAGCCTGTTTCTCAAAAACTAACTTATATTTCAGGTCCTAGTTTGGCGACTGTTGACACCAATGTCAACAGTTTGAGTGCAAAGGTGGAGTCTCTGACTGCTTCTCTCAACAACAACACCAGCGCTGTTCATATCGCTGGTGAAGCACTGAAGACGCTGACAGCTAAATGCGCCTCCAAAGCGGACGTCTCTCAAATCGCTACTCTCCAAGAAGAGATTGTCAAAGTCAGGGAAGACTCACAACAACAGTTTGCGGCTCTGTCTACAAAGGTTGATTCCTGTGAAGTTCTTCTTCAGCAAATCCTGACTCACCTGAAGGCACCAGCTCCAATTCCTGCTCCTTCATTTACAAAGAGCGATCGCACCTCTTTGAACATAGCTGTGGAGTTTATTCATCAAGCTACGTCAGATATCCCTGTACTTGAAGGCCGTCTGGACAGTTTGGAGACTGAAGTTCAGAAGTTGGCCGCTGCATACACTTCATCTCCTTCCAAAGATCTCTCCCTCCGTGATAATGACAAAGAGGGGGAGAAAGCAGCTGAAGAAAATACGGAGTTAGAAGCTGTTGCCGAGGTCCAACTGAAGGAAACTCCCTCTCATGTTGAGGGGGAGATAACTGCTGAAAAAGCCCCTCCTACCATCGATGAGTTAATCGATGAAGAGGAAGAGGAGGACGATGAAGATGAAGCCCTTGATCTTGAAGATCAAGAGGAAGAACCTCATCAAGATGATGATGATGACGATGAAGAAGATCAATCTCTATGGTGTTCTTCAGCCGTCACTTCATCAGCGATAGCTTCGAAAGAAGTTATCAAAGCAGGGGGGAGTCATGAGACATCTTCAGGAACCCCTTCCCAAAGCAAAGGTGCAACTGCTGAGGAAAGCCCAAATATGATCTCACTATCTGAGGAGAATCCTTCTCAGGTATGCCTTACCCTCGTTCCCTTATCCTTCTATAAAAATCCCACCCCTGTTTCTTTCTAGCCTTTATCTCTCTTCTTTCTTAAAAATAAACTAACCTTTTTCATTTTCTGACCAGATAGTTCTTTCCCCTGCTTAAGGGTAAAGAGCTCCAAATAATCCCAGTTGCTGAAGCTGATGACCAGATAATCCCAATCTCTGTAAGAGAGATTGATGAAAACCTTCGATCGGGTTATCATCAAGTTAGAGTTCGAGGAGAAGACGTGTCCAAGACCGCCTTTAGAACCCGTTATGGTCACTACGAGTTCTTGTTCATGCCCTTCGGGCTAACCAACGTGCCGGCGGTATTCATGGATTTGATGAACCGTGTTTGCCGGCCTTTCCTAGACAAGTCGGTCATAGTGTTCATCGATGATATCATAGTGACACCCATTTTAATATAGTTGTTAATTGTTCTAGATTGAATAGGTTGTCAAGTATATGTTTTATTTATTCCGCTACTTCATTATAGAACTACCCCGTCTCTTTTGGGTTTTAGTCATCATGTTTACAGGTTTTGGATTCGCCTTATTTTAGGCGTTATATTGCAGAAATTTTAAGTTTTATTTTACCTTGAAATTTTAGGGTGTTACAAAGGGCCTCCGAGGATCAAATGCATCCATAGCTACAAAGGGAAAAAAACATCCCAAAATATAAGTCGACTCAATACGTAGGGATCCACTAGTAGTAATCTAGACTTGTCACAATTTCATTTGTGACTAACCAAAGCTAAACATATAGCTTCCAATAACATTTATTTCCAAAATGCATTTCCAAGTTAACTGCTGATAAGAATGAAAATCATAAAGTGAGATTATATACATTCCTTCAAGTATCTCACATAAATGTGCAAGTAATACTTCATTTTACTTCATATAAGATGGAACCCTTTATTTTAGTTGAAAATGATTGGGAACCCTAAAATCTCCCAAAACTCAAGTTAGGTCAAAATGTAATAAACTTAAATCCAAAACCAAGGAGATATATAGGAGTTCAACATGTAAGCTTTGACATGTATAAGGTTTAGAAAATGATAGTAGGAACTCACCAAATGGGTTTTTGAAGAAAACCCAAAACCCTAGGTTTTGACTCTTTGGAGAAGATGAAGATGGAGGTGGTGGTTGTAAGCTTGCAAACCCGAAACCTTAAATGAAGCTCTTGATTCTAGCAATAAATGGGGTAGATAGAGTTTTGAAGAAACCTAATAAGAAGTAAATGAAGAGGGAGAAGTTTAGGAGAGAAGTTATGGAGGAAATGAGGATAGAGAAAAGAAATTGGGGGCTGAAATCTAACTTAAGTCGATCAGGGCCACCGTGCAGTTCATGGCGCGAACCAAGCCGCGCGGTAACTCGCGCTGCACACTGGAGTTCGCGACAGACAACACACCGCGTGGGTCATGGCGCAGGCCAAGCCGCGCGATAACTCGCGCAGGCCACTGTTTTCCAAACTTCCTCATATCAGGCCAACTCAAAAATCGGGGTGTTACAATCCTCCCCAACTTGGAGATGATTTCGTCCCCGAAATCCCAACTACTCGAAAAGAGTAGGATATCTAAGCTTCATATCCTCCTCGGCTTCCCACGTCACATTGGTTCCCCGATGATGCTTCCATTGTACTTTGACCATCGTGACCTCCTTGTGACGAAGCTTCTTTGACTTCCGATCCAAAATAGCTTTGGGTTCCTCGACACAACGATTACCTTCGTCCACTCTTATCTCGGAAAGGGGAATGACGATTTCCTCATCCACCAAACACTTCCGGAGATAACAAATATGGAACGTGTTGTGGATCTCGTTCATTTCCAGTGGAAGTTCCAATTGGTAGGCTTGCAAACCCACACGCTTTAGCACCTTGAATGGGCCAAGGAAACGAGGATTCAACTTCCCACGTTTTCCGAACCGAATGATGCCCTTCCATGGCGACACTTTAAGCATCACACGGTCGCCCACTTGAAACTCCATCGACCGTCTTTTCTTATCGGCGTAACTCTTCTGCCGATCCTGAGTTGCCTTCAACCGTTCCCGAATGCCTTTCACTTTATCGGCTGTCTCTTGCACAATTTCGGGTCCGACGAATTGATTCTCTCCCGTTTCTAGCCAACACACGGGAGTTCTGCACTTCCGCCCATATAAGGCCTCAAACGGCGCCATGTCAATACTCGAGTGGTAGTTATTGTTGTAAGCAAACTCCACCAAAAGTAGGTGAGAGTCCCAACTACCCCCAAAGTCGATAACACAAGACCTTTGCATGTCTTCAAGCGTTTGGATTGTTCTCTCGCTTTGACCGTCGGTTTGTGGATGGTAAGTCGTACTCAACTTTACTCGTGTACCAAGTTCCTTCTGAAAACCATCCCAAAAGTTCGAAGTGAACCGACTATCGCGATCCAACACGATCGATAAGGTACTCCATGCCTCGAGACCACCTCATCAATGTAGAGTTTTGCTAACTAGTCCATCGGTAAGATATCCCGCATAGCCAAAAAGTGAGCGCTCTTAGTCAACCGATCGACTATTACCCAAATGGCATCGTGACCTCGAGGAGTTTTTGGCAACTTCTTCACGAAGTCCATGGTAATATGCTCCCACTTCCACTCAGGGATCTCTAAGGACTGAAGACTCCCATACGGTCGTTGATGTTCGGCCTTCACTTGTAAGCACGTCACACAACGCTCCACGTAACGCGTCACATCCAGTTTCATTACCGGCCACCAATAATGTAACTTCAAGTCCCGGTACATCTTTGTACTTCCCGGATGAATGGAATAATTGGACTTGTGGGCATCCTCAAGAAGTAGTTCACGGTTACCCCCAACCTTGGGTACCCACACACGACCGTTGAACAGTTTTACCCCACGACTATCTTCCGTTAAGAGCAAACGTTGCTTTGTCATGACTTCGTCCTTGAGATTTTCTTCCAACAAGGCTTCTACTTGAGATGTTTTGATCTTCTCAACAAGACTTGACACCAACTCGATTCTCAAAAGGGTAGTCCGAATATTTTCGCTATAGTCCTTCCGACTTAACGCATCGGCCACTATGTTTGCCTTACCAGGATGGTAAAGTGTTACGAGATTTATATGAACTTAATCTCTTGGACTGTTATCTAACGGTGAATAGTGCAAGTATACACTTATCAATCCGTTGTCGTCTTTTACAAGTAATAAAACGGTAAAATACCGAGTATCGATCCACAGGGAAAGGTGTAAAAGCTTAATAAAAATCTAATAAAAGAAATGATTTCAGATGGCGACTTTGAAAAAATATTGTTGGGTGGTTTTTAACAACTAGTTTGACAGAAATTAATTTCTTTAAAAAGGAGCAAGGGTGTAGGGATCCGTTAAGATTTTTGACAATTAAATCAAGTGAAACGTCATAATTAATATATCCAACCATTAGCTTTTCTAAGGCACTCTCTCGAGATTGAGAAAGGCTCGCATCCATATACTTGATTCTAATGTTTCCAAAATAGAAAAAGTCTAGGCAATGGCACGATCTATTCCTTGTATAAGCTATATGGAATGAAAACGAGTTTCCTCGCATCTAAATAACTCTCTCGAGTATATCTCCACATCATTCAAGTTGATATGTCACGACGGCTTATCTCTAAGTCCATCACACTTTAATCATTTTCAACAATGATCAATTGTTAGAAAATGAATTTTATAAAAATAACCTTGAATGAATGATTGGAAATATTTATTATCTAATAATTTCCACCATCAATTGGTTTTAATCTTAACTTCACCCCACACCCAAGCTAAGGTTGTTAGTCTATCATCGCTTGGGATCCTTGCATTTTTTAAAAAGAAGAGAATACGACTAAAAATAAAAACTACTGTAAATTACGAAGATTAAATGAAAAGAACGATGGTAGATTAAAGGTTACAAAAATTATAAATAACGATGACGTAATAAGGCGAATAATTAAAATGCGATAAAATAAAGACGTAAAATTAAAGTGAAATAATTAAAAGAGACGTAATAAAGCAGATAAGAAATACTGAAAGTTAAATGTTTTATATAAAATTAAACTAGTCTTCCAATTTTCTCCCAATGATTGGAGAATAAAAGTACACTTAGAGAGGATATTTAGAGGTGATGGGAGATAATGTGTGATTTACAACAAGTGATCAAGGTTTTTTATAGCCAACAAAAGAGAGGATAAAGTTATTGCCCAAAGGATAAAAGAAAATGATCTCATGGAAAATATCTTCCAAGATTTCCACCAGCTAATGCAAGGTTGGAGGAATATTCTAGGAATATTCCATAAATCTTGAGACGGCGTCAAGCTGCAGCAAGCTACTATCCCTCGTTTTTCAGCACACGAAATCTCCCAACAAAAACGTCTAGACGTCAATCTGCAAGCTACAAAAACAATATAAAACCAATGATTCAATGGTCAAGTAATAAAGATATGAGTTTTGCTCAAAGGGTCTTAATTAATTAAATATTCGCCGTAGATCACAACATCACCATCAGGATTGGGAAGCCGAATTATTTTCTTGGAGCATACGATCTCGGCATGATTGTTCGCCAACCAATCCATACCGACCACCACATCAAAACCTCCAATAATCATCGGCATCAAATCTATCGGGAAATCTTTCCCTTCGATTCCGAGAGTACACTTCTTCAGAACATCGCGAATTAGAACTTGACTACCATTCGCTATCTCTACCACTAACGCATTCTCTAGACTATTAGTGGGCATAACATGCTTTTGACGAAACAACTCAGATATAAAAGAGAAACTGGCACCCGAATCAAACAGTACACGAGCAGGTACGGAGTTTAGAAGAAACGTACCCGATACCACATTGACGGATGCCTTGGCCTCATCGGCCATCATCTGGAAAGCTCGACCCGGAACCCTAAATGTTGAAATATCGAAAATAAAGAATCTAGGATGTTAAAATTCTCTCTTTGTTTTAGATAAATTTATAAACAATTTATTGGAGATGCTCCTATGCATGTAAAATGGATAACACCAAAACAAAATATTCCAAAGTATATTTATTTTTTTCACACTGATTATGTAAATTCCCAATAATACCTATAAAGTTACTAATTTTACAAATTATACCCATGTATTTTTATTTTACAACAACTTAATAAATTTTATTATCATAAGACTATTAAGTTACAGCAAATTGTATGTGTTTTAAATTATTTAAAAAGTAATTAATTATCACCTATCTATACTATATTATAAAGCATGGATAAAAAACTCTTAAATACAAATTATTAGCCATAAGGTATCATCATTTTATGTAAATTTTTAAAAATCTCTTAATTTACAAGTATCAAAGCACAAGATACATATTACTACTGCAGATTTCTAACACCCACCAATTTAGTATGTACAGGACATTCCTTTTATGCAGATCTTTCCATGTATCACCATTTAATTAATATATTATATTACTATAAATTTGTTTTAATTATATTATTAAATATGTAATTGGTTATTTTTTCTAAATGTCATTAAAATATATAAAATAATAATTGAATTCTAACAAAATATTTAATTTTTTTTATATAAAAACATTATATTATTAAGCCTAAATTAAACAAATTTATAAAAAAAAAACATTACCATTTTCTCAAAACCATCCAAAATCGTACTGTAAATCGACAAAAAAACAAAAAATAAAATGAAACATTAAAATCGTGATGTGCTTCGCTGCATTGTGCGAGTACGCTTCTAGTTAAGATGTAAAAAAATTAAGCTTATTAATTCTTATAGCACAAAAAGCTCTTAAAATTAGAAAATTTTGATGTAAAAGTATATAAAATCTCGAAGTTAAAAAATCCATTTTATAAATATAAAAGCTTTGCAAATAATCAATGTAATGAATATTGTTTTTATATATTTAGTGTTTCACTATTCAAAATATAATTTTTTCTATAAAAAAAAAAAAATTGATACACTAGAGATAATAATAAATCAATTAACTAACGATTAGTTTTTTTAAAGAACAATTAATTTATTAGGATGAATGTTTATGGATCTTAAAATTTTTCAATGATTTCCAGTCAAAATATAATTTATTTGTTTGCCGACGAGAATCAAAAAATGCAACATCATAAAGTTACTATTTTAATAATAAAGAAAACGTCTTTTTCAATCTTCACATGCAAAAACCATTGCTGAATTATGTGGGTATAGTTTTATGATTTTTTTAATGCGAATAAAGAGATTTTTATATTATTTGAAAATTGATCTCATTTTGTTTCAATTTCATCAAATATTTCAAAACTCTCCTTCTCGTAACTTTTAAAATCTACTTTTTTCTAAATTAAATATCATTCTCTTTCTGCTTCTGAAATGGAAACGATGACTTACGAAATAAAAATAACCCATCATATTTTAATTTTATTCATAAAAATTAAATTTCGCAAGATGCAAAAGAGTCACTTACGGTCAATTTCACTCTTTCTAGGCTTTCTCGTAATAGTTTTGTACAAGTCAATAAGAGCATCTCCAACAACTTCTCTAAAACAGAAAAAAAAAAAAAAATAAGTTTTTATTTTTTCTAAACATCTCCAACAGCTTTGCTATCTTGTTCTCTATAATAGAGAAAACTTGAAAAAATTTCAAGTTTAGAAATGATTATTTTACTTAATCCCACCAATGAGATTAAACTTCTATCATTCTATATTAAGTTTTTTCTTTAAATTAAATTAGAAAATATTATAATAATATAATTTATGTTAAAAATCTCTAAAATAGAGAATCTATTGGAGTTGAATATAAGTTTTTTTTTAGAGATTTTAACTTTTTGTTCTTTATTATAGAGAAATTATATAAAACGTGTTTGGAGATGCTTCAAGTGATAGCATTATGAAGGACCTGAATGTAATAAACCCATAGTTGAAGGTCTATTCGGTACTTATCCCAAAACCCAAAATCAATATATATATACACCTGTATCTATACGCGTTTCTTGATCCTTCAACTCACTTCCGTCAATCTAGATCCACAAAAATCTTTGTTTTCTTCTTCAGGTAATAATTCACTCTCAAATTCTCACTTTCCCTCAATAATTCTTTTCAAATTCCACATTTTTTCACAAAACTCATTCAATTTGCTTCCAGATCACAAATTTCACAATGTCGGTGGAAACCTCAAAAACCTGCAACATCAATGGCGATTCCAATTTCAGCAACGGTCACACCAAGAAACCGTACAGGATCTACATCGGTTACGATCCGCGAGAAGATGTAGCGTACGAGGTTTGTCGCTACTCGATCCTCAAACGATCTTCGATTCCGGTGGAGATCATCCCGATCAAACAATCCGAATTGCGAGAGAACAATTACTTCTGGCGTGAGCGAGGAAAGCTCGAGAGCACCGAATTCTCGTTCACGCGATTCCTGACTCCATTTCTGGCTGGTTACGAAGGTTGGGCGATGTTCGTCGATTGCGATTTTCTCTACCTAGGTGACATCAAGGAGCTATTCGATCTGATCGATGACAAGTACGCTGTGATGTGTGTTCAACATGATTATACTCCAAAAGAGACGACGAAGATGGACGGTGCGGTTCAGACGGTTTACCCGCGGAAGAATTGGTCATCAATGGTGCTTTACAATTGTGGACATTTGAAGAACAAGGTTTTGACGCCGGAGGTTGTGAATAAGGAATCAGGTGCGTTTTTACATAGGTTTCAGTGGTTAGAGGATGATGAGATTGGTTCTGTGCCATTTGTTTGGAATTTTCTTGTGGGTCATAATCGGGTTGAGGTGGGTGACCCGAATTCGTACCCGAAAGCTATACATTATACGCTGGGTGGGCCGTGGTTTGAGGCGTGGAAAGATTGTGAGTTTGGGGATTTGTGGTTGAATGAATTGGAGGAGTGTGAGAAAGCTAAAAAAGATGAGAAATTGGAGTGAGATTTTAGAAGTTTTATTGTTTATTGTTTTAGTTTACTGTATATCTTGATGTTGCACATCAAGTGTTCGATGAAATGCCTAACGTTTGTAGCCTTAATTATTCTCTTATTCATTATGAATATGTATGATTATGTTGTAATAGCAAGTTCTTTGATTACTTCATTCAACAAATAAATACCAGTTTTATTTTCTCTTAATGCTCTTTTTCGATTTCATTTATGGCCATCAAAATACAGAGTTTTGATGCTATTTTGTATCTCAACAAGGAAGAAATTTGCAGTCTTGATTCACTTGTGAATAATGAATATTCTCACAAGTAAATTGGCATTCAAATGCTTCTTCCTCAAATGGGTTTGATTTTGATTCTTCATTGATTTGATCCAAAATTGCAGTCTTGATGTCATTTTGTATCTCAACAAGCAAGAAATTTGCATTCACTTGTGAATATTCACATGTAAATTGGCATTCAAATGTTTCTTCCTCAAATGGGTTTGATTTTGATTCTTCATTGATTTGATCCAAAATTGCAAAAATGGAGTCTTAAGAGCCTCCTTGAAGTTCAATTTACATCAGTTTTTTTTTTTTACAAACAGCCTCACATCCCACATATCTATAACCATTACAGAAAGGTTTTCAAGAACCAAAACCTCATTTTCCCACTTCTAATTTCAAGATCTTAGCAACAGTTCTCAAAACAACAAAAACAGAGACCGATACAAATATGGTAAATAGACGATTAGATAATCGCCTTTAGAGGTAGCAAAAATACCTTCTGATCTGTTACGGCCTAAAATAGCATCTCGGGTACCTTTGGAGAAGGCAAACTTGCAACACCTTTGAACTGTAAAACACAAAAACCATATAAAGTTTGCAACTTTTGAGGTTAAAAGTTGATGTAAAGTTGAAAGGCAAACGGGTTTCTTGTTCGCTACCTTATCTTGCTTGTATTTTGATCGTATCGCATTCAGAGGGGAACTACTATCACTTGATTTTAAACTATAGAGTGCAAAGACTGTGCTCTTTAAATCCAGTGGCTTGTAACATGTGTAGTACTCTAAAGTATCATTCTACCATAAAATTCAAGAAAAATATCGTTAAACTTCGGTTGGAGACCTTAAGAAACTTAAAGAAAACGACACAGAGAGGGAGAGAGTCGAACCCAAGGGTGACACGACTGGTCTAGCATCCATCGTGCAAGAAATACAGCCGAAGCAGCAACAGTTGAAGGAACAAATACCAAGAAGTTATAGTCTATCAATGTCAACTCCACCAGATAATTTGTCAAAAACTCCAATTCAAGACTCGGGATCTACCAAATCATAGAGAACAATTAAGACACAGAGGTTAAAGGTTTTGGCCCAAATTACAAGCGAAGAACGGGCACCACCAAGATTACCTGGCGAGAAGCTTGTGCCGCTCTTAAAAATCGCCTGTAAACAATAAAGATTTGTTAAGGTGTTATCTTTGCAGAAAGGGTATGCAAATTTGCAAAATAAAAGATGATGCATATACCTGAGAAAAGTTTTTGCTGTAGGTGCAGAAAGTTGAAAGTTCAAATAGTTGAGAACTAGACTCTCCATTTTCAGAACCTGCACACAACTTATTTGACTGAATACTTTGATGATTTAAATAGGATCCATAAAGAATGTATATGAGTTTGTATGATGTCTGTCATATTGCATTACAACCATCTTGCACTTGATGTATTTTAGCAAGATGTTATCGTGTAATATAATAGGAGGGGTAAGATCATATCTTTGTTTAAGCATTGATGTTACAGAAATCAAACCTCTGATTTTGTATAAGTGCTGTCAGTGATGAAACAAAATTCCTCCACACTTGGTGAGCAGATTTCTTCATATTTCCTTCAAACGAAAAAGAATGTAACCATATCAACTTAATAAGAAGTGTGGACGAATGACGTAATCGGGTAATCTACTCGGAACGAGTGAGACTTTGCTGTAGATGTACTAAGAAAGAGTTTATTCTGTAGGAAAGTTCAAATGAGAACCATAAAGATTTTGATAACTTCGGAACCAACTTATTCCATGTACTATTCACGATGAATAACCCTGAATAATCATGAATTTTCATAATTCATGATATCATGCATTTTTAACATGAACACTATGTATCTTCATTATGAGTAATTTTCATCGTGAATATCTATCACAACATTCATTGTGAATAAAGTGTGAATAGTTGGTTCCTAGGTTCTCAAATTATTTACGATTCATCATGAATAAAGCATGAATAGTTGGTTCTCATGTGCTCAAACTATTTATAGTTCTCATTTGAACCTGCCCCTACTAACATAACCTTCCAAATAAGACGGAACCTGAGGCAATTTCCCCATGAACAAATGAAGTAAAAAAATCCTGCTGAAGGTAACATACTACCCAAGGGTTTCTTTGAAGTATAGGGCACATATTTTAGGGGAAAAGGCGCGAGAGCTTACGAAGCAATTAGCATACAAGTGATGCCTAGCAGTTGAAGTTTTTGTTGTTCAATGTATTGTTGAGAAAGAAACAAGTCAATGAGATAAACCGAAAGATATAGCGTGTCTGGCACCATCTTATATTCCTCGCATACCTGCAAGGAAAAATTCACAAGAATACAGACTCTTAATATGAAAACAATGTGGATTGACATAGGTTTTAGAGGATCAATCAATGAAACTAACCTCTACAAGCCAATCAACCAAGACTCCCCTCATACTCTGAGTTACATCTCGCTGTACTGTCTCCATGAAATCAGAACGTGGTCGGCGCATAAGCTGAATGGTAAAACGGACATCTAAAATCAGTATTAAGTTTCGGGTCAGGAGCAAGAAAGGTGTTCGGCCATAAGACAAACCTCTGCTGCACGCAAATTGCTGTATATCTCACTTGCATACAGGCTGCACAGTTTAGGATCTTTCTGATCAGAATCTATATCAGTTATCATCAACTTCTCATGAATGTTACTACTCCCTGCATCATAGATGTCAAAAAGTTCAAAACTTTGGTTTCACATAACACTCTTGAATGCATCATGCATAACAGGAGATATAGTTTACATAATGGTTTCGAGTTCTTGATGGAATCTTGAGAATGTGTTAAAAAAAGCGTAGTTTACATAGACTTTGTAATTACAACAAACCTTTCTTCGAAAAGCTTTGCATCTGTGAAGCTTTCTGAAGATTTCTCTTGTTGTCCAACTTCACTACGCACTCAACAGAAGTAGATCGAGTTTGAGTTCCCTCTGTTTCATCGGATTTCTTTGTTTGGGAACGAGCAGAAACTTGTTGTGGTTTAACTGTCACAGAGGCAGCTACCTTCGACATATTGACTGAATTCTTTTTACCCGGTTTGCTATTCTTTTTCTGATCACAAATGGCAAAATGTAGAAACGAAAAAGACTAGAGTTATCCATTGGGACATGAGTTCTGGATATATTAAAGCAATATAAAACATAACTGTTACACAAACCGGAATCTTAGCTGCAATTATGCAGTTCTTATAAGAATTATCACAACAAATGTTTGTGACATCTTTAAGCACTGCTCTCCTCTTATTTTGAGCACCGGCTATTGTCGTATTAGCATTGTTGCTCCTCTCATCTTGCACAGCTCTTTTAGGATTTTTACGCAGAACTCGACCCTGTCCCTGATCCTTTGGGACTTCTGAGCCCATAGATGACTGGCAAACAGCAGCTCGAGCTCGTGTTACTCGAAAACATGGCTCTCCAACATTAGTTCCTTTCGTCATTATATGAACCTTGATGAAAACCAAAACAAGGTTCCAATTCGCAACCGTTTTCCCCTATCTGCAACAATATGGAAAAACCATCAAACAACAAAATTACAGGCATTTATGAAATTCTCCCCTAAGCATATTGAAATATTTAAAGAAAACTTGTTTAATTAGGCCAATTGAGAATGACTTTTCTGTTTCTAATTCTATCCCAAAGAATCTCAACCTTATTGAATCTAGGATAGAAGGTTGGAAAATGTGAGGTCATTTGAAAGACCAAAAACAAAACCTTTTCAAAATCCAGACCACAAATTGAAAAACCCTAATTGTCATATAAACACAAAAAAGAGGATCAAAAACCAAGATAAAATCATGCTTACAGTAATACATTTAGCTAACATTATAACTATAAAACATAAGCCACGATTTCATTCAGGAAATCTTGAATCAAGATTTCCTCTAAACTCTCTTTTCTTTCAATCAATTTCCCTTTCATCAATCGTTAAATCTACAAAGCTTTGACGTAAACGAGAATATCAACAATTTCTTCTCTCTTTTACTGCAATAACACACAAGATTTCGCAATGTACGCCTTATTGTATGTAATAATGTAATATGTACATGTTCTCCACAAAGAATCGAGAAAATGTAGGTGAAAATCATCGTATACATCGCAAAAATCAGAGTATTTCAAAAGTAAACCAAATGTATAAACCCTAATTGATCTGAAAAACAAAGAACAATACAAATTGGCGATGAAAACGTAATGCGAATTGAAGAAAAATGTAGAGAAAGAGGATTACTAACAGATGGATGAATTAGATCGTGTTAGAGAGCTGATTGAATAAGCTCAAAGGATTGATGATGGCTGAAACATGAAGAAATTATAAGAAAGAAAGACAGCTGGATGAGAATGAATAAAAAGGGAAATGGCAACGAGAGCGGGACGAACGTAGAGTTCAAACTCGAACATTTTTTTTTTTTGAGAGAAATTAAAAATTAAAAATTTTTAAAAAAAAAGTGTGGATTTTTTAATGGAATTTAATGATAAAAATAATATTTGGTACAGGAATTAAATATAATGGATGTTGGAAGTTACCAAGATGCCCTTTGACTGATTTGAACAACCTTTTTCAGGAAGAGATTCTACCGGTTTTTTAAAATGAAGAATCAAAGTCGAAGAATATTGAAAAGAAATTGTATTTAATTTCAACATTATTTTTTATTTTGGAGATAACATCATTAATTACAGAGTAAACTATAAATTTGGTTCTTATGGTTTGTTGAAAATAAAACATTTTAATTTTCAATCGTATTTTCTTTATTTTGGAAAAAGTTTTGGAGAATTTGTTGAAGCAAAAAGTTGTCTAGGGTCCTCATTTTCTCCATTTTGGAGAAGTTGTTGGAGATGCTCTAACAAATTGTAAATGTATGAGAGAATCTCCAACAGCTATGTTAAAATGGAAAAAATTAGGATTTTAACATTTTTGTTGCTCCAACAGTTATTCTCTCTATGCTAAAATAGAGAAAAGATGAGAGAGATTCTAAAAATCTCTAGCTTTAGTAAAATCTCTAAATTGATACCCCCCACACACAACAAATTTTTTCATATATTGAATATTTTAATAATATAATTAAATAAATTAAATATTTTAATAAGATAATTAATATTAGAGTTGCTAAAATAGAATAGTTGTTGGAGTTAGATACAAATTTTTTTAGGGATAACCACTTGGGTTGTGGTGCACTGGTAAAGCCTTTTGGGGTGTAGTGGAAAATCTCATCTACCCAGAGTTCAAATCTAGACGCTACCAAAACCCTTGTGGCCATGGAGGTTCACCTGCAATGACTCCAGGCCATTCGTGGTCGCCTGAGAATTAGTCGGTACGCGTAAGTTGTCCCGAAAACCCACAGTTACCAAAAAAAATTAGGGATTTTAATTTTCTTTACTCTATTTTAGAAAAACTACAGCATAGCTGTTAGAGATGCTCTAATAGGATCTGGAACAGATTATTCGAAAGTTTTTTTCTAAAACTAAGAAGTAAAGTTCAAAATCTTGGAAGAAAAATTACATGCAACTTCAATAGATTCTTTATTTTGAAGATGACATCATTAATAATTATATTATTGAAATGTTTCATCTATTTAATAATATATTATTATTCTCTTCTAAACATTTAATTTCAATGTTCTTTATCGTGGAATATAATAAAAAATAATTTATCTCTCATGATAATCATTTTTAGAGGGTTCTTTTAATTTGAATTTACGTTTTCTTTCCTACTTTTTCTATTTTAAGGAATCTGTTGGAGTAAAAAATTATCCAAAATCTTCATTATCTTCATTTTGAAGAAGTTGTTGGAAATGCTTAACAAATCATGAATATATGAACCATTTTGTACACATCTCAACTAATCATATGTGGTAAGTTTACAATTAAAAAATTCCAATGACATTAGAAAAACTCGAATTATTTTAACGGTTGAACTAACTCTCATAGTTAATTGAATTTAAATCAATTGAAGTTTGAATTAAATTATTAATTTAATTTAATACTAGGCATATATCCGCACGATGCAGCGGAATGTAAGTAAATAACGAACAATTAATGTTATTTTCTTATATACATGTCATCAACAATTAACCATTACCTAAGAATCACAACTTATGAAACCTAAACCCATAAAGATATTCAATAATTAGTTTATATTACAATTATTGATGAAAAAAAATTATAATGATATAATTTATAATAAGAATGAAACGTATTTTACGATTATGTATTTTTAATGTGCTAACGGTGGAAAAAAAATAAAACGTATGGATAGAAAACAAATTATTTCGTAGATATTCATGATATTTAATAGTACGGTTAAATTAAAAAATATTCAATATTGGGCTCGTTTTGAAGATATTGACGAGACGATTATAATGGTATAATTTGTAGAAAAAATGAACGTATTTTTTCATTGCATTTTTGTTAATATATGATTACTTGTGTTAATATGATAATGGTGTAAAATGAAAAAGTAAGGAATATAAAGTAAATTAAATAAGTAATTGTAAGAGTGATAAATATAACATTGTAAGGGTGGTAAATATAATTGTACAAAAGTTTATACAATAACCGTTTTAGTTTTTTCATTATATAGTATAGATTAAAATATTAGTTTATTAACTAAAATCGATACAATGACAGTTATTTGAAAATAAAATAATTAATATGATATGTAATAGAATATTTATTTTAATTTACAGAATAATTTGTAATTTTCATTTAAATAGTCGTATTTATGTTTGTAAAAATATTCATTTAAAAAATATGTTTAAGTTAGTTTTTTATATTATTTGCAATATTAATTACATATAAATTTTAATGTTTAATAATATTTTATTATATCTATACATATTTTATTTTATTTAACAAAAATTAAAAATAAAAATAGAAGTATTAGCACACAACATTTATTAAATGATAAATTACTGAATTTAAATGTTTAGTAAACATTACATTAATCATAGTTTTCTTAATGTTCAAATCGAGTACAAATCTCTCAAACTGTCAAACAAATTTTAGTTGTGGTTAATTATTTGTCGATGTATTATGTACTCTTATATGATTTCAAATATAGTTTTCATATTTAGGAAGGTGACTCTGAAAATTTTAGATATAATAAAATTCGACGTTATCATATCAAATTGACATCAAGTTATGCATTATTATACATATCTAATTATTTCTCCATTTACCTCATTGACTAAAAAATTAGTTGATAAACTAATCACGTTGGTAAATAAACTAACCGATAAGTTAGATAACAATGTAAAATGACCTAAAAAAATATATGTTTATTGTCATTTGTGTAAAACATATGGTATGATTGGGAAATGAAGGGAAAAAACCCATATAACTTATTGAAACTTTATCTAAAATAGTTTTTCAAATATGAATTTATAACTTATCAAACGGGGTTTTTTAATAAAGTCTAAAATAAACTAGCTTATAACATTTATTTCAATAGAGATGGTTGTTGTTTTGGTCCTTGAGGTAATTTAATGGACTTGGATTGGCTTGCATGAAGAAGAATATGTTGGGGGATTCAAGGTGTGAACCAATGTAAATTATTGAATAAGAATTTCGTATTCCCATTAGGTCGCGTTTGGTTTGCCGAAATGGATTGGAATTAGGGGATTTGAATTTTAAATTCATTCCAATCTCGTGTTTGGTTTGCAAGATTGTCCGGATTTGAAATCCTAACATTTCTTTGAAATCCCTCCAACATATGATTTTGAAATCCCAAAGGAATGATTAGGATTTCAAGGGATTTCGTAGGATTTGTATATAATAATGTTTTAAAATATGTTAAAAACACTTGTTTTCTAATAATCAGTTAAGTAAAAAGGTAATTTAATTATTTTTATATTTTTTATAACTTTTTAATGATTTTTTTTATAAATAATGGAATTCAAATCCATTCCAATCCTACAAATCAAACACACACAATGATTCCAAATCCTCTCAAATTCAAATCCCTCCAAACCTAAATCCTTATATGAATCCAATTCACTCAATTCCATTCCTACATACCAAACATATACTTATTAGTGATATTTCGACCATATTTTCCTGGGTATCATGAAATTTACTCGAGGTTAATCTAAATCTACAGTAACGATTTAAGAAGAAATTGTAACCTATAAATCTAGAGAAATCGTAACGGTTTGTACAATAAACCGACAATGAAAGCTCATTAGAGGGAAATGATTGTTAGAAATTATGGGCAATTATTGGACGGTTGCGGTATTAAACAAAGTGGTTACAAAATGGTGGAACCTCCACTGATCAACATCAACGGGAAGAGCTATCAACATCAGTTCGATAGGCATTAGTTGTTGTTGACGTTGAACTACCACCACTACAACCAATGCAGTAGCATCAGCTGCTGCTGATGGTCATCAGTTGATCCATTGCCATTGCCAATGAACCAGAAACTTAAGCATACCGTTTTGGGAAGGGGTTCTTAGGCTCTTAGCAAAGGGGCTCTAACCCCCTTGGAACCTCGCTAGGGCGCTACCTTTAGAATTCCACAAAGGGGTGCGACCCCCTTGAACCCCCTCGGCTGTCATATGACGCAATCTAGCAATCTCAGGTTCTAGGTAGCTTATATGAGCATGTACTCCGCAACTCCAACCCGTATTATACCTTAACTATCAACACCTCTATTCTTTTGTGAATTCCACAAAATAGTCTGACAATTTCAGTAAAATCATCAACATTCCTTCCCCATTTTAATGCAATTTATGCTTCACAAAACAATAAATTAATGTACGAAAATAACCTCATGCATAAATAAAAATATATTCAAGATTGATTTTTCATCTTAATTCATTACATATTTCAAATACCCAGAGAATTGGGTGTCTATGGATTCAACCCTTCAACCCATAAAAATGTTTGTTTTGAATACTACCTTTTGAACAAAAAACACATTTTACTGGATCGAAGTCTCAAATGGATTATATAAGATCCAAAACATTATTATTACATTTTTAATCTATACTACAACAAACTAAAACGAAGTAGAAAGGTAAGTTTTTGGTTTTTGCTTCCAAGAAAAAAATCAAGAATTCATGTCAAATATAAATCATTTTTCTCAATGCAGAAACTTCTCTTAGTAAGTTTTAAGGGAAAAGTCCAAAAAAACCCAACGGACTTTACTGTTTGGAATGATTAAGTCCCTGGACAAATTTTTGAAACAAATAAGTCACTGCACTTTCTAAAACCTATTAAATAAATCCTTAGACTTTCTAAAACCTGTTAGATACATCCTTATGATCGCTAAAACCTGTTAATGTGGTAAAATAATGGAAAAAGTCCGAAAAAACCTAACAGACTTTCATATTTTGAACAATCAACTCCCTAGACATTTTTTGAACAAAAAAAAACTTGCATTTATAAAATGAAACGAATATACCACTTTCGCTACTTTTCCCAAAACATACAAAAGTTGTAACAAAAGCATATATAGATGTATACAAAAGTTGAGCATAAGTTACCAAAAGTTGAATAAAAATATATCAAAAAGTGAGCCAAAAAATACCAACAATTGCGCCAAATATACCACAAATTGCGCCTAAATATACCAAAAGTTGCGCCTAAATATACCAAAGTTGCGCCTAAATATACCAAAGTAACGCCAAAAAAAATATGTTAAGGTCGTGGCATGATTAAATCGCATCATTCATTTCTGGTGGAGATACAACCGTTTGACTTTCTTGTAACCCTTCTTGATGTCCAACAACAACAGTCTCAACTTCATCGTGGTCTTCATTGTTTACAACAACCTCATTTGAAATTGAATACGGTAGGACACCTTCGGGCCATGCTGGTTGTGGCACACCTTGGTTATATCATCTTCATCTTCAAGGTCCAAGGATAAGGAATCTGACATACATTCACTTGAACAATCACTTATATCATAGTTAGGATCATCACTTGCATCATCACTATAATCCGATGCCATCCTATAAATAAGAATAACATGACCTCATCACGATTCACATATACAATTAGAAAACGTCACTATTTTATGCAAAAATATACAATTATATACATAGACATTGTGTAAAAAAGTTTCAAAAACTTAAAAAAGTTATAAAAAGACTAATGTGTAAAGCCATACAATTATATGCGTAGACACTGTTTAAGTTTAAACCTTAAACCCATAGACCATTATAGAGATGAGTAAAAATGTAAAACCATAACCCCATAGGACATCATCTACTATGCACAGAAAATTCATACCATTAAGCTTCAAATTGTGAGGACTTTCTTCTCAAAATATGTAAAATTTCTCTAAAAATTAAGCATAATTAAGAAAATTGATTATGAAAATTTTACTGATTTAGAAAATTTGTATGCAAACTGATTCCTCTTTTATGCTTTGCACCAGTTGCTTTACATTAAGAAAATTAAGACAATAGATGACTCAAAACAAATACTCTTTTTTATTAGTTTTTAGGCACAGGACTTAGAGGTTTTGGATAGTGTCTAGGGTTTGGTTTGATGTGGTTTTCTATTTACTCCATTGAAACAACATTTTTTCATCGTTTTCAATTAGTATTTTGAAGAACTAGTAAAGAATTTGTAGCCCTCTTTCCTTTACAACATTTATTAAATGATATACAAACCATCAAAACACCATTACTTTTGAATCTTTTACGGGAAATTTTAATAGATAAATCAAAACAGATTTGCTTCAAGCAGAACCTGCAAGATGAAGATGGTGGGCGACGGGGCTGGTGGTGGACGGCGGCGGCGGCGGCGGGGCTGGTGGTGTGCGGCGGCGGCGGCGGAGGTGACGAGCTAGTGGTGTGCGGCGGCGACGGGAATAATGGTCTACGGCAACGACGGGAAGGGTTCTACTATGGCGTGATTGAGGATGGGCCGATGGTTTAGAGAGAAGAATGAAGCGTCGATGGTTTTAGGTTTTTTTTTATTAAATTTATACATTTACCTGCTATACAGGTTACAATATTAGATTAATAAGGATTTATTTGACAAGTTTAAAAAGTCTAAAAATTTATTTAATAGGTTTTAAAAAGTGAAGTGATTTATTTGTTCCAAAAATTTGTCCAGAGACTTAATCATTCCAAACAGTAAAGTCCGTTGGGTTTTTTTGAAATTTTCTCAAGTTTTAAATATATTTAATTTTTGTCTTTTACTGATAATTAATTGAATTAGTAACTTTGGATAAAATCTATGGATTTTTTTTCTTAATGATTACCGAACAACTGATATCCGGTCATATCTAAACTTATGTTGGTGACAAACTGTAAAACCGATTAGTCAAAGCCTCTACAAGCTCCATACAACATTGTTATATTAGGCTATGTTTGGCAAAAAAAAGCTAGCTTATAAGCTAGTTTTTTTTTTGGTACATGTTTGGATGACCATAAGCTAACTTATTGAAAAACTATTCATAGTAGCGTTTTAAAAAACTAATTTATCAGCTACCAACTAGCTTATAAACTAGTTTGCCAAACAATACCTTAATCTTTACAAGTAATTTCTTTTGTGTATGTGAGATCAACAAGTTTGTTGTTGTAAATAATGTTGTTGAAAGTTTGTGTTTTCCATAAAGAACATATTTTAACAGATGTTTGTCTTAAATGGACTAAGGGAAAATGGATGTAAGCAAATTGACGAACCACTAATCTATACTATATTATAAAAACGACATAAAAAACTCTTAATTACAACATTTTAAGCATAAGTTACAACTAATTAAAGCCAATTACTTAATTTACAATTTCTTAATGGTTTGTACAACCTTTCCAAGCACATTATCTCATATAATCATCTATTTGTGGAATGTATACTCATTTATTAATATAACTATTTGTTTTTTTGGTGGACGATTTTATAAAATAGATTTTATATTAGCATAATCTATTTTAAATGTAAATTTTACATTTAAATCTATATTAATGAGATGTAATATAAAATTTTTTTTCTTCCGTATTTTTTTATATTACATCTCATAATGATTTTTCCATATTTTATTTTATAAAATCTTTTTACATAATGAGATGTAATATAAACTCTTTTTTCTTCCGTATTTTTTTTGCTAATATAAAATCTATTTTATTTTATAAAATCTACACGTATTTTATATTAGCATAATATAAAATCTACACGTATTTTTTTTGATAATATAAAATCTACACGTATTTTTTTCACGAGCATTAAAAGAAGAAAAAAGAAGGTTGATATGAATTAAAAATAAAAATAACGAGATATACTAATAAATTATCGTATTCTTTAAAATAAAAATATTCCGCAATACTTTCCAAATTAACCAAATGTAAAGAAAATAAAATAGAAACGATGTAGATATAAAAATATTCTTTCATATTTTTAATATATTTACATTTAAATGTAAAATCAAAAATGAAAATAAAAGAATTTAAAATATTCTCTACATTCACTATAAATATATATATATAGCTTCTCTATGTATCATCCGAGTACAAGAAGAAGACGAACGGTCGGGTGTCAATGGCGGAACATGCAACTGAACAAAAGATATTCTACTATATTTTTGTTTATTTGAAAAACTACTTTTTTATATTTTATTTTATTTACTGAGGATTTATTTATATTTTTCAAAACACACAATCATATTTTTCGAAGTAGGGGAATAAGATATATATACATATCTTTATTTTTATCGACTAATACTATGAGGTCTTGACGTCAATAGTCAGATAAATATGTTGTGAGACATGTCGTTTGAGTTTTAAATAATATAATACAAAACTATTACCAATATTATTGCACAAACTCATAACAACAAACGATTAAGAATATATGCAAGTTAACCACTTATGAAAATACATTCGTTTTTCACATTGTATTTCATTAACTGTTAACAGAGAAATTACGTTTCATTTTAACCCGGTTCAATATTCCAACAAAAAATTTATTCTCCCGTGCAATGCACGGGCCCAACACTAGTTATAACAAAATTAGCTTTATAGAACGCCTAAAATATCTAAGTGTCCTAATAAAATACTTTAGACTTAATTTTATAAAACCAAACTATAAAACATATTATATAAAAGTGTTACAATAAGTTTATAGGATATTTTTTAGCGTCTTAAAAGTTACTTGTAAAAATGATTTTCTGTTATTAAGGGTTATTTTTGTTAATTTTATAAGCAACCTATATTCTTTAAAAGGTCAAAATAAATATAGACTAAAATTGCGTCTAAAATATTTAGGTTTTACTTCTTAAAACGAAATCTATACTATATTATAAAACACGGATAAAAAACTCTTAAATACAAATTATTAGGCACAATGTATCATTATTTTATGCAAGATTTTAAAAATCTCTTAATTTACAAGTATCAAAGCACAAGATACATATTACTACTACATACTTCTAACACCCACCAATTTGGTATGTGTAGGGTCTTCCTTTTATGCAGACATTTTCATGTATCACTATTAATTAATATATTATATTACTATAATTTTGTTTTAATTATATAATTAAATATGTAATTGGTTATTTTTTCTACATGTCATTAAAATATAAAAGATAATCATTGAATTCTAACAAAATACTTAATTTTTTTATATAAAAAAATTATATTATTAAGCCTAAATTAAACAAATTTATAAAAAAACATTATCACTTTCTCAAAACCATCCAAAATTGTACTGTAAATCGACAAAAAATTAAAATAAACATTAAAATCGTGATGTATCTCGCTGCATTGTGCGGGTACGCTTAAGTATTAAAATAGTATGTATAAATCCAAAATGGATATTTGATTTTATAATATTTTTATTTATCTTTTGTAAACAATAAGAATAAAACTTTGAGAACTCATATTATTCGTTTAATATATGAACAAATCAAGTTTTGAAAATTTAAATATTTGTATTTAAATTTAATACCTATATTAATATAGCCGAAGGATCGTGTGAGAAGTTGAGTTGACTGTGAGAAGCGTGAGAAGTATATTTGAACCATTGATCTCTTTTAATCTCAAGCCCTCCTATGAATTGCGGCTTAGAAATGAATTGATCTGGTGCATCTCATCCTAATGTGCGTCCATTTTTCATCCAATGGTTGATAACCACTTCTCACGCTTCTCACCATTAACTCAACTTCTTCCTAGAACCCAACCCTATTAATATATATATATATATATATATATATACATATACACACACATTTTAACTATATTATACAACATTTATGACTTATTAATACATTTGAACTTCATTAACCAAACCCAAAATCAACTGATAAACATGTTCAAATGCAATATAAGAGTTGAGCCCTACTAAATGCTAATACAACAAAATATTCCATAACATTGATAATCAACATAAGACTATATTACTCTATAAATGAAAATATGTTACACTACATTGTACAATTACATTCTAGTATCAAAAAAAATAAACAAAGGATATTGAGGGGTAAAAAACGAGAATGATAATGAATAACGTGTTTTGATTTGATATAATATAATGAGCCAATTACCCCAAACTAATTAGTTTCTATATTTGACCTAACTGACGGGAATAATTTTTTTTTTCTATTTCTATTTCTATTTCCATTCTCATTTTTATTTTTATTCTCATTCCTTATACAGATTGTTTGGTTATAATAGTGCATTAATAAATTCTTCATGTTTATTCCATGTACTTTTAAACGTTAAAAGCGGGTTAACCATTGAAAAACAGGAATTTGAAATGGCAACGGTAATTTACATTTGATAAATAATTTTTTTTTACTTACAAGTTATTTTCAGATTTTAACAAATAATCAAACATATATGTTTTAAACTTTTATTTTTCTATAAAATAATTAATAATAGTAAGTGATTGTTCTGAATCGTGTATCGGAAATCACTTTTCAAATACTATATTTCATCCTTATAAATGCCTTAGGTTTATACGAAATTAGTACTAGTATAATCTAGAAATTACATACTTGAATTAAGGCACAATTCGTATATAAATTCACCAAATCAACCGATTATGTATTTATAAGAGAGATCAATGGTTAAGGGTAGTTATGTAATTGATTTTTAACTGCATAAATTTATAACTGCTTACGGATAATATTAGAAAACAAGTTATAAGTGACTCAGAGGCCCTGATATAGACACCATTTTGTCTTACTTCATCTTCAATATGCTGAGGGTATTGAAATATAACTCACGTGTACATTACCCTGTCAAATATTGTTATAGTCTTCCATATATATATCCTATCAGCCATATATATCTCCTATAGTCTTCCATATATATCTCCTATTAGTTAGGTTTGTTTGTATATATATATGCCTCTCGATTTTTGTGTAAATAATCAAAGTATTCAATATAGAAACAATTCATTTGATATTCTCCATATCTTTATATGGTATCAGAGCCTAGTGCTTCTGAACTTTCTCTTCTCACACCAGAAAACTCACCTTCCTCTACCCCCTCAAACTCTCCTCCTTCTTCCCCAAAACCTAAAACCCAAATGGACGGCACTACCACCACTACTCTCAAAGACGTAAATATCGTCAATTTTCCTTCAACCCTAAAACTAACATCCACTAACTATCTTGGATGGAAAACTCAAATCGAAGCCCTCCTCCATGGACTCGACCTCTACCGCTTCATTGATGGCACTCATCCAGCCCCATCGCCTGTCACCGCCGCTGATGGAACAGTCACACCTCATGCTGACTATTCGAAATGGTTTAGGCAGGATCGGCTACTTTTTGGTGCCCTAGTTGGCAGCCTCTCTCCTCAGATTGTTCCACTGATCACAAATGCTTCTTCATCACACGAAGCTTGGAAAATTCTGGCAGCAACCTATGCGTCTCCTTCCCGAGGTCACATCAAACAACTCCAATTTCGCCTAAAACAACTCACTAAAACCCCTAATCAGTCCATCACAGACTATATGCAACATGTTAAAACTCTGGTTGATGAACTTGCCATCCTTGGCAAGAAACTTGATCAAGAAGACATCATCGATGCGGTTGTCAATGGTCTCGATCAATCTGCATACAAGCCTATCCTAGACGCCATTCATGCCAGAGATTCCACCATCTCCTTCAATGATTTGCACGAAAAACTGATTCATCATGAATTAGCCCTAGCTCAGCAAGTACCGGCTGCTGGTATCCATCAACCAATCACTGCTTTCTACGCCAATCATCAACACAAGAAGCCCTGGACCCCAAAGCACACACACGCAGGAACTGGTCTTCTCCCCACTCCATCCAATCAAAACACCATTGGCCAACGTCCTTTTCTGGGAAAATGTCAATGGTGTCACCAGAAAGGACATTCCTTAACCAACTGTTCCCTATTCAAAAGGTCTTTTCCCACTGCTTCTGTTCCCCCTACAATCGCAACTTGCAGGTCCAAAATGCTCAAGCTCACCTAATGAGTCCTCAACAAACAAAGGCTCCCACCACAGCCACCTGGCTCTTTGATAGTGGAGCAAGTTTCCATGCCACCAACGATCTCAACAACCTCTCTATTCATGCACCATACGATGGGAAGAACTGGTTATCGGTGATGGTTCGTGTTTACAAATTTCTCACATAGGCTCATTAACCCTTCAAACACCACACACACCTCTCATTCTCAAAAACGTTTTATTTGTTCCATCTCTATCTCGTAATATAATTTCTATTTCTCGTTTATGTATTGATAACAACTTCCTAATTGAATTCTACTCTTTTGTTTTTCTTATTAAGGATCTGTCCTCGAAAGTTCCTCTCTTCCGGGGCACAGCAACCCAAGGAATGTATGAGCTCAAGTCATCCCCTCCACCTACTGTCTTCACCATGCACCGCAATAATCCAGCTTTGTGGCACCATCGCCTAGGCCATCCACAAAATAAAGTCTTTAAACAATTGTCATCATCTCTGTCATTTACCTCTAACTCTCAAGCGTCTACTTCGATACCTACATGGCACCCTCCATCATGGAATTCTCTTGCGAAGAAACTCTCCTCTTACCTTTCATGCCTTTACAGATGCTGACTGGGCAGGTGGCAAAGACAACTATCGTAGCACCACAGGTGACATTGTCTATCTTGGTTCTAATCCAATCTCCTGGAGCTCTAAACGCCAGAGCACACTAGCAAGAAGCTCAACCGAAGCAGAATTCCGAGTTGTAGCTTCTACAGCCACTGAAGTTCAATGGCTCACTTCTCTACTCAGAGAACTTGGTTTTTCATCTTCCGCCACCCCTACTATTTACTGCGACAACTTGAGTGCTACATCTTATTATGCAAATTCTGTATTTCACTCAAGAATGAAACACTTGGCCTTAGATTTTCACTTCGTCCGAGAAAAGGTTCAACAATGTTCTCTTCGTGTTCAACACATCGCAGGTGATGACCAATTGGCAGATGCTCTCCCCAAGCCTCTACTCACATCGCGTTTTCACTACCTACTTTCCAAGATTGGCCTCATCTCCGGATCGTCTATCTTGCGGGGGCATATTGAAATATAACTCACGTGTACATTACCCTGTCAAATATTGTTATAGTCTTCCATATATATCTCCTATCAGCCATATATATCTCCTATAGTCTTCCATATATATCTTCTATCAACCATATATATCTCCTATTAGTTAGGTTTATTTGTATATATATATGCCTCTCGATTTCTGTGTAAATAATCAAAGTATTCAATATAGAAACAATTATTTGATATTCTCCATATCTTTATAGAGGGAACAGTAAAATAAACAAAGTACCAAGTAAATGATGTTTTTGTACTTACTTAGGCTGACATGTTGTTTATGTTCTCATATCAAGGAGGTGAGGTAAGTCAGTTGGTGAGCCAAACTTGTTGGCCAAGTTTGTACTTCAAGATTCGGCTTGCCAAAAGTAGTACTTGTCATACTACTATTTGACTTTTTACCTTGTATTGATCTTCTTTTGGCTAGATGACAAACCAATCCGCTTTGGTGACGACCGTGACCTCACTTCAACTAATTTTCGATTTTGCTGAAGGCTTTTTCCATTTTGATCAGTACAAATAGTTATAAGAATTTTACATATAAAATCATACCTTTTTCTACTTTCTTCATTTTGAAGATAGTTTTAGGAAAGATGTTGGAGCACAAATTAAACCTAAAATCTCAATTTTCTTTAAAATGCTGTTGGAGACACATTTAGTTCGTCCAAATCAAAATCAAAATGTATTTAAAATACAAAAAATCGTTATTAATATATATAGAAAGGTTTGTTTAACATTCTATTCTTAAAAGTTGATAACATTGCCAAAAACGAAATAAATAATTAGGGGTGTTCGTTTTGCGATTTGGAGCAAAACCGCAAACCCCACTATATATGCAGTTTGAGCATTTTTCCAAATCGTAAACCGCATCACATATACCTCAAACCGTACTGCAAAATGCGGTGCGGTGTAGTTTATGCGATTTGTGTATAACGCACTTTACACCTATAATTCAATAATTATAAAGATTAAAAGTTCATTTTAAAGTCAACGATAACTTGATCGTAGTTCAAAAAATAAAAATATTCAACACATCCGATTCGTAAAATACATATTATATAAATATTGCAATTATTCTATACACACATATATGTGTATGTAATATATAAAATTAAAAAAATATACATATATAATGTGCGGTGCGGTTTGAACCGCAGTTTGATAACTCAAAACCGCAAAATGCACCGCATAGTTCAGTTTGATAAAAATGCAAATTGCAGGAGTTCTATACCGCACTTTGCAGTGCGATGTAATGCAGTTTGAACGGTTTAGATGAACACCGAGAAAACCACCCTCCTCCCACTCCCCTTCTAATCAATTCCATCATCATCTTCATATAAAATTTCTTCAAATCTCAATCGTCATCATCTTCAACACATCACAATTCACAAAGGGAGGAGACCAACAACATTTAATAAAAAAAAAAGGGAAATTGACTCAAAGAGCCACATTACATTGACATATTCGTCTCCTAGCCATTTCTCTACCTTATTGACGAAAATAGACCTAGGTCCGCTACCTCTAGAAAAAGACAAAAAAAATTGTCGGTCCAAGCCAGGTCCGCAACGGGTAGGTCCGCCACCCGACCCAGGTCCGCCATTTCGTCACGTGTCACGATCTCACTCAACGACAACAGAGGATGGCGGAGGTAGAGGACTGCAGGTCGGCCATTGCGGACCTAGGTCCGCCATTACGGACCTAGGTCTATTTTGGTAAATCATGGAGAAAAGTGGCTAGAAGACCAATATGCCAATGTAACGTGGCTATTTGAGCCAATTTCCAAAAAAAAAAATACCCACAATTAAATCGAAGCGGAATTGTTGGAGATTCCATCGTCAGTGACACTCTGTTCTTTGCAGTTTACTTAGACTACAATTTTGTTTTCTTTTTCTTCATTCATAATTTCTTTTCCTTTAACAAAATATACATACACATATACATATATAGAGGGACGTTCATATATAATACTCTATTTATCATTCATTTTGTTTTCACTTTTATAATTAATAAAAATGAAAAAAACTGAAAATAAAATGAGTGGTGAATAAAGAGATTGTATCTAATATATATATATAGAGAGAGATATTTAAGATGGGTTTTTTGTTTAGTGAGAAATAAATCCTTTTTTTTTTTTTTTCTTTTTTCTGTGAGCTACAAGTCAATAAAAGCATATATATTATCTGAATCACGTCACTACGTTCAGATATAAACCAGTAGTTCTAAAAGCCGTTCATCTTTTTGTCATTCTCTCTTCATCATCCTTTTCTTTTCACATACAAACTCTAGAATTAACCTTTAATTTCCACACCCTCATCTTATCTCATCCACTAAAGATCTCAAATTTCATGATCTTGTTCATCATCTTTCCAAAATTTAGGGATTTTTGATTAAAAAAAAGTCACCCCCTTTTTTTCAATTAGGGGGTAGGTGAATCTTGTTTTGCTTACAGAAACAAAATTATCAGAAAAAAATTTGAGAAATGGGTTCTTATGGAATGTTAGCAAAGAGGGTTGTGTTAACAGAAACACCAGTCATGGTTCAGGTTAATTTTTCACTCTTTTTTAGCCCTAAATTATCATGGTCCCAAATCCCAATTGGGTTTTCTTGATTTTTGGGAGTTGGGTTTTTTGATTCATGATTGTTTTGATCTGGGTTTGTTGTGTTTCTTGTTTTTTGTGTGTTTTTTTTATTTCTCTTCTTTTGGGGATATGTGTGTTAAATTGTTTAAAGATTGAAACTTTTTTGATGTTTGCAGATTCAAGAATTGCTTCGAGGTGTTAAAGATGCCATATCTTTAGCTCAGGTTTGGCTATTTCCTCTATGGTTTCCACTTGTTTTTTTATAAAATAATTTTGTTGGTGTTTGATTTCAAGAAACTTTTCAATTTTCAAAATTCACAAAGATCAATGAACATTTTTTTACTTTTTACAATTGGGTTCTTGTTTATGATTTATGAACATCTTTTATGGATTCCAACTCTTTGATGGTGATGATGATAAACACATTTCCCTAAATCTTTTTTTTTTCCTTAAAGTTTTTAAAGAATTGAATGAATCTTTCTCAAGAAAGTTGGAAACTTTAGCATAAAATCCATCATTTGGGGTTGGAAACTTGGACTTGAAGTTGTGTGAAGCAGTTGGGATCTGCAATCAAGAAACATAAATTTGACTATTTTTGCTATCTTTTTTGTTGAAAATACAGGGTGTTGTGTATTGGCAACCACCGAAACCGGCGTTGGAGAAGGTGAAAGAGCTTGTATGGGAGCCTTCGATCAGTCGTTATGGTGCCGATGAAGGTCTTCCTGAACTTAGGGAGGCATTGACTAAAAAGGTGTTTTTAAAACGCTATATCGGTTTATGGTCTTTATATGAATGTTTTGTTATGGTTTCGTTTATTAGTTTCGTAGCGACACGGGTTATTTAGCTCAATGGCCTTCTCTAGAAGCTCGTTTTGCAAAATGACCCTCTAGTGTTTTGAACTAGGAGTATTTCAGATGAAGGTCATTGAGCTAAAAAAAATGTTAGAAGGTCGTGCTCTTAATTGAAAACTCGTTTAAGGTCGTTTTTATCCAAAGGACCCATACAAGCACATATCATAGTTTTCTTTGGTTCATTGTGCTTTGCAGTTGCGCGATGAAAATAAGTTATGCAAATCCTCGGTGATGGTTACTGCAGGCGCAAATCAGGTATCCGGGGCTAATTCCTTTTGCTTGTTTAGTGTGTGTGTGTATATATATATATATAGAGGGAGGTTTAGGGGAAAACCCAAAAAAATGAAAAACTGAGGAACACTCTGGTAACCGTTCATCTTGACGGTATGAACATGTGCATACAAGTAATTGAAGCTGTTTTTTGTTTTTTATGCACATGTGCATATGCACGTGTACATGTTACAAATTACTTGTATGCACGTGTGTATACCGTTCCAAATGAACGGTTATCAGGGCATTCCTCAGTTTTTCAATTTTTTGCGGTTGTCCCCTGAACCTGACCCTATATATATATATATATATATGTTCTAAGGTCTTTCTACAAGGGTTTTACATGCCATTATAATTTCTTGCAGGCATTTGTGAATATTGTTCTTGCACTTTGTGATGCTGGGGATTCGGTCGTTATGTTTGCACCTTACTACTTCAATGCCTACATGTCATTCCAAATGACGGGTGTTACCGACATTCTGGTGGGCCCCGGTGATCCAAAAACGCTTCATCCGGATGCAGGTTCAAGCCTTTATTTAGAACGGGCTATTTGTTTACGTCATCCTCTGTTGACTGCACTTCCGAATTCGTTGCTTACTCTGTCAATTCCTGAAAAAAGTGATTTTCTTTAAAAGGATTACATTTGAACTTCAAGCTTTATATGTTTGACAACTTATTTCTTCCATGGAAGATAAAGATTAATGGTGTATTTATATCGTCTCTTCAGCAAACTTGTGTAAGATGCCACTAGGGACAAGTTTATTTAGGAACCCACGAACCACCTATTTTGTGAACATGTATTCATTATGAATATCTGTCATGACATTCATTATGAATATCATAATATTTGATCATGTTATTCATCATGAATACTCACAAAAAGGGTGGTTCCTAAAATGTTTAAGGTTCCTAAATGAACCTCCCTCATGCCACTTAAACCTGATTATAGATCAAGATATCTTCATCTTTCATATTTTTCGGTTTCTTTGATTCCACTTTTGTTATGCCGCACATTTGGATTTGCGGAAGTGTATATATCGATGGAAATCTTTATAAAGTTGCTATCTTTTCATCAAATTATTTTTCTTGATTTGTATATCGCCTTATATATATTCCAAAATTCATGAACTTTAGATTGGCTAGAAAGAACTTTGCGGGAAACTAAACCGACACCAAAGCTTGTTACCATTGTTAATCCCGGGAACCCATCTGGAACTTACATCCCGGAACCCCTTTTGAAGGTACTTTCTCTCCTCTCTCTCTCTCTCTCTCTCATGCCGCAATGATTCTAATGATATTTAAAACTTTTTTTTTTCGGTAGAAAATATCAGAAATTTGCAAAGATGCTGGATGTTGGCTTGTTGTAGATAACACATACGAGTAAGTGACTTCCCTTGTCCAAGAAAATCGTTAACGTTAATTGTAGAAATGTTTCAAGATCGTATCTTTGTTGTATCTGCAACTGTTGGCTTCTTCGGCAAAACATTGTATTTTGTTGGAATTTAATCGTTGAAGTTAACAGGTATTTTATGTACGATGGTTTGAAGCACTCGTGTATCGAGGGGAATCACATTGTCAACATTTTTTCGTTCTCTAAAGCTTATGGGATGATGGGTTGGCGAGTTGGATATGTAAGTATCACCTTATTGTGACGTGATTTACGCTTATGGGGTCATGTTCAAATAAGAATCGTATATATTTCGAGAACCTGAGAACTAACTATTCATACTTTATTCATAATATATGTCGTGATAAATATTCATGATGAAGATAAATGATATTCATGATTATTCAGATTTCAGGGTTATTTATCATGAATAATACAAGAAATAGTTCTAGGTTCTCAAGATATTTATGGTTTTCATTTGAACTTTTTTCCTTACGCTTATGATCCAACTTTATTCTTGGCTTCTTGTGGGCTATCGAGCAACAATTTTGATATTGATCGGGGAGTACGTACGACCACACACTACAAGAAAATTGAGTTTATAGGACACCAATAGTGTTTAAGCGTCCTAATAGACCACTTTACAAGACCTAAGTTTATAGGACGAAATCTTTGTGTGTCTTATATAAAAGTGTTGTAATAAGTTTATAAGATACTTTTGGGAGTCTTAACAAGCTTTTTAGGACACTTTTGTCTTTGAAACAAAAGTGTTCTATTAGCACACTTTTAAGTAGTGTCCTATAAACAATTTTTTTATAGGACACTTATTTTATAAGACACCTTTTCAAATAGTGTCCTATATAGCTAATAGGACACTTGTTTCAAAAGTAATCGTCATATAAATTTATTACAACACGTTTAGACAGGACACACAAGTGTTTGATCCTGTAAACTTAAGTCCTATAAAGTAGTCTATTAAGACACTCAAACATTTTTGTTGTCCTATAAACCCGATTTTATTAACATATTACGGGGCATAATCAAACTACAAAATGTGTAATTGCAGATAGCATTTCCTTCAGAAGTGGATGGTTTAGCACCACAACTCCTTAAAATCCAAGACAACATACCCATATGTGCTTCAATAATCTCACAAAGATTAGCCCTTCACTCAATGGAAGTTGGATCACAATGGGTCACTGATCAAGTCAAAGATCTGGTCAACAACAAAAAACTTCTTATTGATGCATTATCACCATTAGGAGAAGATGCTGTTAGAGGAGGAGAAGGGGCTATTTACCTTTGGGCAAAGCTACCGGATAAGTTCATCGATGACTTCGAAGTGGTCCGTTGGCTCGCTAAAAAGCACGGTGTGGTTCTAATCCCGGGAACCCCGTGTGGGTGCCCGGGTCACGTTAGGATCTCGTTCGGTGGTCTGGTGGAGAAAGATTGTCGACTTGCGTCGGAGAGGCTAAGGAGAGGGTTAGAAGAACTGGTCAAAGATGGAATGGTTTGACTTCGACTCGGGTGTATTTGAAAATGCCGTGGTTCGATGTCGGGATTGAAGAATTGTAAGAAGTTTTAAAAGATTGAAATTTTAGAACAAATGGAAACTTTCTGGTGAAACTGAAGAAGGTTTTTGTATTTTTATCTTTATCTTGAAGATCATCAACTTGTTTATGATCAGTTTGCATATTGATCATATGAATACAAGCAAAGTGTTGTTATGGTTCACTTGCTCATTTCTGTTTTTTTAAACCATGTGTGTCTGAGTCAGCTTGTGTGCACCTCAACTAATTTTAGGGGTTTTGAAGAACAACAATAATATTGCAGTTGTGTATCTTTGTTAGAACTTATGTTAATTTTTTTTGAATTTGTTATATAGATAAAATATCCAACGAAAACGTAATATATATTTATAAATGACGTGTAAAGTTTAGAGTAGACTACGATTTTTATTGTTTGTTGTTTATAACCATTTTCGCCCCTCATTTTAAAAGTTGTTTTTTTGGTCATCGTGGTTTGCAATTACTTTCCATTTTCGTCCCTAAAACTAACATTCTCAGGGACTAAAAGCGAAAAGAGTTACAAACCACAAGGATCAAACAATCAATTTTTAAAGATCAAGGACTAAAATAGTTATAAACAACAAACCACATGGACGGAAATAGTAGTTTATTCTAAAGTTTAAGTATATACAACAACAATATCCAACAATTAGATAAAATAAGATAGTTGATTTGACAAACCGACGTATTTTGACTTTTGAGGTCAACTGGGATGGTTTTCAACTTTTAATTGGAAAATTGCTCGAAAGTCGAAATGGCCGTTTTTCATTCCTCAATTGGTATTCTAGCCATTTTTCTTTGCTTTTTAATACATATGTCACTGCCTCTGCAAGTGACGGGTCCACAAATTACAAATGGATGACAAAGTAAAAAAGAAAAAAAAGTTTCTGAAATGCTCCGTAAGTATAGGGGCCAAAACTACTTGCGGACATAGAAAAAATTATGGATTTGGTCCATGTATTTGCAGACTATGTTTAGAACTTTTTTTTTTTTAAACATTTTCATCCATTCATAATTTGCGAACCTGTCACTTGCGGAGGTAGTGACATTTTGGTAAAACCGGGAGTGAAATAGCTAGTAGACTAAGGGGTTGTTTGTTTTTTAAAAAAAACTCTTAATGACTCTTAAGTCTGAATCATTCAGACCTTTTTACACACCACCTCTTATTAATCATAACTAAAATAAGACTTCAGACTTTAGACCTCTTAAAAAACAAACGACACCTAATTGTGAAGAGAGAAATGACTATTTGGGTCAATTTTCCCTTTTTAACGACATGCTCTTTGCTTTTCTTTATAATCGTCCAAAAATCAATTTTTTTTACATATTTTTAACCATATTTACTTTTAATCTTTTCTTTTTTGCTTTTCGAAACAACATTTTGCCTTTAAATGAGATATATTAAATTTTTTCTGATATAATTTGGTTTCATATTATAAATAGTGTTTGATCGGGATATACATAGTTTGATTATTCATAAATTATTTAATATCTATTTAAAAATAACAAAAGGTCTAAAATACCCAAATAAGAAAAAGAACCAAAATAGAAAAAAAAAATCTTCTTTTTTGTATTAGAAATTGGAAGACAAATATGTCAAAAATGAAACATGTCTAAAAGTAAGGGGTTGAAGTATAAATTAACAAGTAATCATGAATCCAATTAGAAGATTGGGAATTCTTTTTGTTATTTATTTCTTTTACAATTTTTATAGAGATTTGAACTTTATAATTAAAATTTATATATACTTTGATATATGTATTAGCCAATAAGTCTAGCCTTTGGCAGAAGTGACATAAACAAGGATGTTGAGATGGACATGTGTTCGAATTATTTTAGAGTGAATACCAAATGAGGTCTTTCAGATAGAGTCGAAAGTTGCGCCTACTACGTATAAATTGAGAGAGGGAATATTGTAGTGGTTTGCACACGTTCACGACACAAATGATGGCGTTGGTGAGAAGGGTCGAGAGTGTTATACGGTTGATGGGATGAGGAGGGGTGAATCGAGGAGTACATGGAACGAGCAGTGACAACCTTAGATATTTTCAAGGTAGGAGTTTTACAAACACATGAACAATGATAACGGATTATGCCTACCGTCTAGGGTCTTTTTTTGGGGGGGGGGGGGGGTGTCCTAGGCTATGCCTAGACTAATAATTCTTTTGGCAAATTATGACTGTAAGACATTAGCCCTGATTAAACCTCTGTGACCACAATTGTTGTGTACTGTCTAGGGACTTGTAAGCTAATTTAGACGTAGAGGTAGAGGGTGGGACGAGAAGATAGATAAAGGGAGGTCCTTTGACGACAGTTAGGAGTGGTATAGCAGGGTATCCAAAAACACGTCTTTCACTTATTTGCCCGTCCTACAGTTAATGTTTAATTCCTTCTAATTCTTCTATATGCTTTCACAATACTTAATTGTTTTAACTTTTTTCTCTTTTGCCTGTTGTACTTGTTCTTTTTTCCAGAACTCTTCATACTTTGCAAATAAATGAGATAAAGGTTGATCTTACTTAACTAAACAAGAACACTGAACAACAACCCGACATTGATTGAACCAGTCATTTGGGTAGCAAAATTTTACGATACTTGTTTTATAAAAGGTAAAAAAGAATCTTGTTTGTTGAAAGTACTCTAAAATCCAAGGCTTTCATTTCTAATTTAATGAGAATGATATAACAAACTCGAATAATTAACTCATAGAAAATAGAAGTTTATAGATCATGTATAACAAAATAACAAAACAAAATAGTGTTTTTACCGCAAATCATTCATCTCTACTACAATTTGCAAGTTGCTATAGGTTTTTTATTCAATTTGCTATTAATAGGTGTAAGACCCCACAGGCCACATCGGCTGGGAAGAGAAATTAAGGTTGCCTTATAAGTGAATGAATACCTTATCTATCAGACGCGTTTTAAATCTGTCAGTTTAGATGTGAACAAATTGGACCATATCTAGTACGGTTGGCTTAGGATGTTACAATAGGTTTATATTCATATTTTAACAAACCATAAGAATGAAATATATAAATTAACATAAAAGATATGGAGAAAGAGGTTTTTCACTACAAAAATAACCACTATCAGCGAGGAAAAAATCCGTCGCTGATTGTCGGTGGGTCAGGAAGGCGTATAGGTGATGCTATCAGTGAGGGATTGAGTTTGTGGTCAATCCGTTGATCCATCGTTGATAATGAGGGATTGAGTTTGTGGTCAACCCCTCGCTAATTAGCGAGAGATTAACCACAAACCACATCTGTCACAAATCCTTCGTTGATTAGCGAGGATAGAGTTTGTGGTCAATCCCTTGCTAATCAGCGACGGATTAACGAGGGATTGAGCACAAACCCATCTCAGCAAGGGATTGAATCCGTCGTTAAATATCTATCGCTAATATCCATTTTCTAGTAATGTTTCAAGAAGATTCACATTGGGAGAATCCCTTCTTCACCTCCTATTTCTACAAATAGATCATCATTTGTACACATGAAACAATAAAAACCCTAAAAAAGATCAAGAATCTTGTTTTTGTCTCGTACCAACACTCTAAGCAAGAGATTTCCTTGCTACTATATGCGCACGGGTTAAACCTTAGGGGATATAGTAGAAAATCTCATCTATCCTAGGTTTAAATCTAGCCGTTGTCAAAGCCCATGTGCACATAGAGGTCCACCTGCGATAACTCTAGGCCATCCATGGTATCCCAGGGATTAGTCTGTGCATGTAAGCTGACCCAGAAACCCATGTTTACCAAAAAAAAAAAAAAAAAAGTCACCACATATCAAACAAGAAAAACAATGGATTCTAAACCTACCCACATAGATTTCTCAGGTTACTAGAATCCACTAACTATTTTTCTTGGATTTTGAGAAAACCAATGAATGTAAAAAAGATTTCTGATTAATCTATGAACTATCTCCCAAAGAAATCTTGATTTCTAGACAATTTAATAACAATAAAGATTCGAAGGTGGTAGTTATATGTTAAATTCCGGTATTTCCTCATTGTTTTATTCATTTTACAAATGACAAATCGGCTAAAAATCCACTTTAAAAAGAGGGTTTTGTAGCAGTTAGAAAATAGAAAGCCATTTGTTCATTCAGAAGCACAAAAAAGCTAGAAACTAAAGAGATTCAGACCAAGATGGGTTCAGAAGCACCATTTCAGCTTCCTATTGTTGATTTCTCAGACTTATATAAACAAGATTCAGACAATCTTATCTGGGATTCAGCAAAAACTAAAGCCCTTCAAGCCCTTCAAGAATATGGTTGTTTTGAAGCAACTTTTGCTCAAATCTCGCCTGATCTTCAAGAGTCTGTGTTCAATGAACTTGAACACCTTTTCGACCTCCCATTGGAAACCAAGAAAAGAAACACATCCGATCGAGACTTTCATGGGTATATCGGGGAAATCCCGTTCATGCCTCTCTACGAAAGCATGGGAATCGACGCGCCTTACATCCCGGAAAAAGTTGACAAGTTCACTAGCCTCATGTGGCCTCAAGGAAACCCTAAATTTTCGTATGCGCATATATATATATATATATAGGGGCAAATTCAAACGAGAAACTAAACATTTTGTAAGAAGGCGAGAAGTGTGATACACAAGTTTAATCATATATGATTAAACACACGTTACATTGACAATATATAGATACTTAATCAAATATGATTAAACACATATGATACTAAGACTTCTCGCCTTTTCGTAAAATGTTTAACTTCTTGCATGATCCTTCCCCCTCTCTCTTTCTCTTTCTCTCTCTCTCTCTCTCTCTCTCTCTCTATATATATATATATATATATATATATATATATACAACAGAGAGAGAGATGGAGGTTCAGGGGTTCAAAAAACGAAATATTGAGGAACACCCTGATAAATGTTTATCTCGACGGTATTTACATGTGCATACAAGTAATTGAAGATGTTTTTTTGGTTTTTATGCACATGTGTATATGAACATATGCATGTTACAAATTACTTGTATGCACATGTGCATACCATCCTGATGAACGCTACCGGCGTGTTCCTCGGTTTTTCATTTTTTTGCGGTTTTCCCTTGAACCTATATTGAATTCTTGTTTTTACTACTTACTAGTTTCATTTCAAGATTCGTGAACGATGAAAACATGTGTATGCAGGAAAAGCATCCAAACATACTCGAAGAAGCTGTGGGAACTCGATGAAATGGTGAAGATGATGGTTTTTGAGGGGTTGGATCTAGAGAAGTATTTGGATCAACACTTGGAAGCAACAAATTACCATTTGAAAGTGATGAAATATCGAGCGGCGGATCCAAGCGAATCCACCATGGGTTTAGATTCTCATGCCGATACAAGTATCTTGACGATTTTACATCAAAACGGAATTCAAGGGCTAGAGATTCGGACCAAATGTGGCGATTGGGTTACTGTTAACGTTTCACCGAATTCTTTCGTGGTCATGGTTGGGGAAAGCTTCAATGTAAGCATCCATGAACACTACAACAAAAACCAGCCAGTCTTTTTTATAGGACTTATGTTTGTAGGACCAAATAATAAAGGGTTCTTTCTAAAGGTGTTGTAATAAGTTTATAGGACGCTTTTGGGCGTCTTTACAAGTTTATAGGACACTTTTGGGCATCTTAACATATGCTGGTAGCGGATTATGATAAATAGGGGACATTGGTTAATAATTTATGATGTTGCAAATGCAGGTATTGTCGAATGGGCGATTGCATGCGCCATTCCATAGGGTGGTGATGAACTCTAGCAAGACTCGGTTTTCGGTTGGTTTATTTTCGTTGCCAAAAATCGGGTGCATCGTGAAACCTCCGAAAGAGATGGTGGATGATGAACATCCATTGTTGTTCAAGCCTTTTGATTATGGAGAGTTCATGGAGTACTTTTGTATGTCTGGTGTGAAGAAAGACACATATGGCCTCAAGAATTATTGTGGTGTTTCAAACTCATGATGATCATAATCTTGAGGAATTAAGATGATATTCTGAAGATTATTAAATAAATGATCAATCTCCATGATCATATATATGCTTCAATTATACTATTATTATATATATATATATACATATATGTGAAAACTAATAAGTATTTTGTCCTTGTTTTGCAATGTAAAAAAGCTCGATCGATCGTTCATATCGATTACGATATGCTCATTTTCTAGTGTTGTTGTCAAGATTAATTACTTTGTATTAATCCATCTCTGATTTTTGTGTTTACTCAATTATATATGTGTTAACCTGTATCTAATTATGTAACTAATGTTATATATATATATATATATTGCTTTTTTAGCTGATATTTTGTGATTCTTGATTCTTGCTTTCGAATAATGTTAGAATAATGATTCCATTTTACTGAATTCATATGTTGCTTTGGCGTTTTAATACCTTTTTTGTTGTTTTAATTTGTAAAAGCTTTTAATATAATATATGATATGGACTTTATATTTTGTTTTATTTATGATCACTCGTCCAAGTCGATCTATAGTTTTGTACAGGTATAATAGGGCCTTCAAAAAGATTAGAACGACACTGTTAGTTGCTTAAATTCAAATGATCTTGTTGTTCTTTAGTTAAAGTGAATAAGCATTGATGTGGAGATGCAAGTAAAATAATTGAGCTTTTGGTCATCATGCTTTTGTTTTCTGGTTTTTGTCCCCTTTTAATTTATTTCGTCGATGCACAAAACTTTTCGCAATCAAATCATTGCAGATTTGCTTAGAAAACCATTGTTATCGCGATCATGATTCGGACTTGGGGTTATAAAATAATTTATCGACTATTATACCCCTTCATTGATGTTATAGATTACAGATTATTTGTGTATTTGTCATTTTCGGGATGTATGATTTTATACGATTAATCAACATCGATCTACTAGGGGTTCATGCATATCATCATTCTATTAATCTAATTAATCAGGCTAAGAATCCACTTAATTTATAAGAAATTAAAGGGTTAATGTAGCAGTTAGAAAATAAAAAACCAGTGTTCAAACCAAGATGGGTTCAGAAGCACCATTAATTCAGCTTCCTATTGTTGATTTCTTGTTTGTTTACCTCTTAATAGTTCCATTAAGAGGCAACCTCTTAATCGCTAAGAGGTGAATCTTGTTTGGCAAAAAAAGAAAAAAAAATCTGCCTCTTAATGGCTCTCTTAATGGTTCTAAAACTCTCTGAATGATTTTGTATCTTGGGTCTCCCTTAACCATTCAGCGTCCTAATTTCATTCTCAACAATTCCCAACACCATATTTAATTTCATTTTGCACTATATGACAAGAGCCTCTTAATCATTCTGACCACTTAATCATCCTGCACTACACCATTCAACAACTGTCAAACTATCGAACTGGCTTCTAATTTAATTGGTTCAGATCATACAAGGTTTCAACTTCAAGTTACATGACATAAATTTGAGCTTTGACTATGAAGATACCAGATAAATGTTAGATGTCAAATTGCTTCTTCATAAACCCAAAAAAGTATCATTGTAGACATCAAGCATTTGCGAGCTAATACAATTTTTAGATCCTTGTGTCTTGTTTGGCTTAGTACTCATCGGAATATATATAGCAAGTTAATTATGGTTTAAACTTCAAACGAAGTTTTTATTTCACATAATTTGTCACAAAATGTATTAAGGTTCGTGATTTTAATCCAAATACGCGTGTGCACAATGCATACAATTTCCAAAATGTAGCAACCGTAGAGTTTCGGACTTTTAGGAAATCTGTTGAAGATGAATATATTTGATGTGGGAAAGTGTTCTTAAGACTTGCACACTCCACACAACTTCTATATATGCATTTATTCACTGATGAATACTTGAACAAAGGGAAACAACAAAATGATCAAACATGTGAATACACAATTGGTTATATATAGATATTACAGTCCAAATGGTGCTTCAAATTCCACAGTATGATTTGATGGGGCACTTTGATCTCTTCCCGTCATCGGTGTAATAGTAATGAATATACTTGTAGTTATCAAATGCCTTAAACTGTAGAGGATGGTCTTCATTTACGAGTTCTCGAGGTATCTGTATCTCGAGATCCCTGATAAACGTAAATAGCCCCAAAGAGAATCTCTCTTCGTTCCCTTGCATCATCACCCTATGACATGGTGATTCGATTCTTCCATTTGTCCATGCCTAAAAGAAGGTAAAACACTATAAATTCACATAATTCATATTCATTCACATGTGAATAATCATAGTAAAACCAGTGAATCACTGTAAACTACCATGCAAGCATCACCCGCCATGACTATGAAAGAACCGGGCGAAGGATCAACTTCAATCCACTCCCCGTCCTTTGTCTTTATCTCGAGACCCTTAACTTCTCGTTGATGAAGAATCGACATGAAACTTTTATCCGTGTGAGGAACAATACCAAGATTCCTCTTTTTATCTCGAGGGCTTAGGTATTTTATGAATCGAAGAAGATAAGTTGTCGACCCAAGTAGCGATTTGTAATGTTCCTCAATTCCATAACTTTTCGCTACCATTTTCATTACTGTCTGATCTAGTTCCGCTACAGCCTTTGCAAACATCAACGCACTTCCGCTGAAAACAAGTAAACTTTAGGCAGTTGCTGAATGGTTTGGTGCATAATTAATGATTAAGAGACTCTTATGATATGGTGCAAAATGAAATATGGTTGTTTGCAGGGGTGGATGTATAAGGGAATTGGTTTGGGGGGGGGCATTAAAAGAATATTTTCTCTTTTTTATGGGTTAAAAACAAATTTGTTTTTAGTTTCTACCATTCGTACCCCAGTAATTTTCTGCCTGTGCCCCCATCAACCAAAAAATTACCTGGAAATCAACAAAAAAAAGTAAAAAAGTCCCTCGAAATCGACAAAAGAACTTAAAAACTCTTCGAAATCAACCAAAAAAAACTTTAAAAATCCATTGAAAAGGTGGAATTAGGCTAAAAATACATCGTTCGACTTTGCGGGCCTTTAATGTACGTTGAAGGTGCCCCACGTAAAAATCCTAGATCCGCCACTGGTTGTTTGGTAATCGTTCAGGATGAAATTATGGCGCTGAATGGTTAAGGAAGGTTCAAGATACAAAATCATTCGGTGGGTTTTGGAAACATTAAGAGACTTTTTTTTTTGCCAAACAAGATTAACCTCTTAACGATTCAGATGTTGCCTCTTAATGGAACTTTTAAGAGGTAAACAAACAGCACTTTAAACAAATTACAAGTAGATGTTGAATGTAAAGTCATAGAACATGGCATGCAGTCTATGAGAAATTGAAAACCATACCAGAAAGTTTGATTTTCAGAGGGCCACATGAGTTTTGTGAATCTTTCGACTCCTTCTGCAGTCGTTGCATTTTCGATGCCTAAGCCTTCGTAAAGAGGAACAACGGGTTCTTGGCCGACATAACCATGAGATGGTGTATGCGAAGTGTTTTGGACTTTCACTTCAGTAGGAAGATCAAATAGGTCTTGTGATGCGAAGAAAATTGCATCGTGAAGCTCGTGAGACACGCCATCGTACATAGCTATAAAACACCCGTATTCTTCAAGTGCACGTATAACATCGCTGCACTTTGTGATCCAAGAACTCGAAGTAGTAGAGTTTAAGTTCTCTACGGAGATGTCGATAACAGGAAGCTTGAGTTGTGTTAAAGAACCCATTGTTTTTCAAGTGTTGTACTTTGTTCTATATATTAGAAATATGAGAGGGTTTAGAGGACAAGATGTAGGTTTAAATTGCTGGTTTTCTAGTTATAGGAGTAGGGTTTGGTTCAGGGCAGTGGCGGATCCTGGATTTTTTTCCGGTGGGGGCACCTTTAAGATAAATTAAAGTTTTGCAAAGTCGTCCGATATATTTTTAGCTTAATTCCACCATTTCGAAGGATTTTTAAAGTTTTATTAGTTGATTTCAAGGGATTTCTAAGTCTTTTTGACGATTTCGAGAGACTTTTTGGGTTTATTGGTTGATTTCGAGAGTTTTTTTTTTTGGTATTTTGATTGATTTCGAGTTACTTTTTTTGGTTGATGGGGTTCCATACGGAAAATCAGTGGGGGGACTATGGTAGAAATTTAAAAAAAGAATTGTTTTTAACCTTAAAAAATGTTTTTTTTTTACTTTTTGACAGAGGTCCTTTTCCCCCTCCTTTTACACTCTACCTCCACCCCGGGTTCAGGGCAAAACTACAAAAAAACAGAAAACTGAGGAACATCCTAATAACTATTTATTTGTCCGGTATGTACATGTGCAAAAAAATATTTTTTCTTAGTTTCTTGGTTTCTATGCATGTGTGCATTTTATACACGTGTGCAGATTGGACAAACGAATGGTGATCATGGTGTTATTCAGTTTTCCATTTTTTTTCTGCTGTTTTCCCTGAACCGAACCCTATTTATCTCATATGGCATACAGAAAATGTTAACAAATTGGAGTTGTAGGGACATGCTGAACAAAGCTGGGGACCAGTATTTTAGCCCCTGTTGTATATATTGAAATCTTGAAAAACATTATCTTTAGGTTATTAATTATAGAAATACATATATGGTAGTACATCAACATCAACACTGGTCCAGTTCAAAAAACAAAATTAAAACTTTGTACCACAAAAGTCGTTTAGCAGCTAAATGATTGTACTTATAATTGCTAAGTGTCAAATGATCTTCTTGTTCTTTAGTTAAAGTGAATAAGCATCGATGTGGAGATACTAGTTAAATAATTCGAAATCTTGTTCATCATGCTTTCGTTTTCTTGTTTTCGTGGTCCACTTTTACGTCGTTTGGTGCACATGCACATTTGAAAAATCAAGGAGGACAAATTCAATCTTATGTCATTGCAGAGTTGCTTAGAAAAGCATTGTTTTGGTGATCTTGATTCCGATTTTCGGTTATATAATATTATTGTGTTGTCTATTACGGTCACGTTATTTGATGTTAGGATTTCGGATTATATATTTATGTGATTGTAGTTTTCTGGGTGTATGATTGTATGATTTTCAACATCTATAATGGTCCTTGCATATTCACCATATGCGATAAACATTAGCACGGTAGAGAGCATTTTTTTGGAAGGGTATCCTATGCTATGCCCTGATTAATCCCTGCAAAGTGCGACTGTAAGATATCAGCCCTGACAAACTCAGTGGCTACAATTGTTGTGGACTCCAGGAATTGAACCCAAGGCAGATGAGATCTTCCACCACATCCCCCTGGGCCTCAACCAATACGCCACAACCCTTATGGTTAGGAATAGAGAATTTGTTATTTAGATACAATTGTTTTGTTTCGTAATTCATTTCTAAAAGGATTACCGTCATCTTATTTGAAATATTTCTTGATTAAGTGGTAAGAATGATTAAGGGGTTCTTATGATATAGTGCAAATGAAATATGGTTGTTTGGTAATTGTTGATAATAAAATTAAGGCGCTGAATGGTAAGGGAACCCATCATACAAAATCATTCAGAGGATTTTGGAACCATTAAAAGACAGATTTTTTTTTTTTGCCAAACAAGATTCACCTCTTGGCGATTCAGAAGTTGCCTTTTAATGGAACTATTAAGAGGTAAACAAACAGCCCCTTATTTGAAGTTGATTTGTGTACTTTTGCTGGCTGTTATGTTTTGTCTTTTGAGTAAAATACAATAACATCACTTATCAATATGAATCTTGAGTGGTCCTATACATATTTGCTCTCACTTATAGTATTCAAATATAGAGATATCAAATGAATATTAAAAATCGGTTAGTGATTTTAGTGAAATCATCTGTTCATTTTATGTAATTGGACTCACAAGAGAATATGAGGTTGGTAGTTAAGCTATATCTGGCTAGGAGGTGTAGAGTGCACACTCATGTAAGCTAACCAGAACCCAGGATTCATATCTGTATCTGAGTTCACAAACATACAGTTTTCATTATCATAGAAGTAAATAGAGATTCACACAAAGCATCATCGGCATTAAGGAACCATTAGTCCTTAATGCTGTTTACATTATTCACATGTGCATAAGAAGGTAAAATAACAAATTTTCTTTTGTATAGACTTAGACATCGATATCAATACGCGTAAGATTAAACATGTCTTCGCAAGTCTCACACTCCACAATAGGTTCTTATGGCACTTTCGAGTGTCCGGTTTTCCTCCCTGCTGTAGAAATCTAGATATTTAAGATGATCAAATGGCTTAAACTGCAAAGGGTGTTCTTCATCAACCAACTCTTCGGGCGTTTCTATTATCCCTTCCAGAAACGAAAATTGAGCTATAGAATATCTAGTTTCGTTTCCATTTATAGTAACACGATGATAAGGAGAATGCAATCTGTCGTTACTCCAAGCCTGATCAGAAATTTGAAATCTTTAGTTCGTTTATATAGAACAAGGGGCACGTTCAAATGAGAACCCATAAATATTTTGAGAACCTGAGAACCAACTATTCATGAATTATTCATTATGAATAGCATGATAGATAAATATTCATTATGAATATCATGATAGATAGATATTCATAATGAATATCATGATATTCATGAATATTTTAGGGTTATTCATCATGAATAACTGTCTAAAAAACCGATAGTTTCATGACTAACCATGGCCGCGTCACCTGACATGACTATATACGATGCAGGCAAGAGCTCGACGGTGAACCATTGACCATCCCGGGCTTTGACCTCCAAACCGTTGACTCCGTTTTGATGAAGAACAGTGATGAAGTCTTTATCAGTGTGAGCAACAAAGCCCATATTGGTTTCATTCTTTTCTGGTCCTCTATACTTCATCCCCCTACAAAGGTATGTCACCATTTTCCTATGAGCATCCAACTTCTTTTCCACACCATAGCTTTCAAACACCATTCTTGTCACCATTTCTTCCAACTCTGCCACCAGTTTGTTGTATGCTAGCAGCGTTGCACTGACACAAAGCTAGCTGTTAGCTGAAAAACTAGTCATATTTGATATAAAAAAAAAAATTCATAAGCTAGATGACAATGTAAAACGACGTAAAACAACATTTTGAAAAATTAATTTAAAAAAATACAGCGGGCATAATTGGAAAAAAGTGGAGAAAAGCCCTTGAAACTTATTGAAATGCTACTTGAAGTAGCTTACCAAAGAGGCCTTTTCCAATAAGCTCTGGCTGTTTGATAGTGGCTTAATCGTATGAAAAGTAGCTTACCAAAGAGGCTTTTTCCAATAAGCTCTGGCTGTTTGATAGTGGCTTAATCGTATGAAAAGTGGCTTATTCAGCAAGCTTCTAGGGGGAGCTTACTCAAGTTTTTTTTTTCCAAACCTGACTCTCTCAATTAAAAAAACACACCTTTCATCTATAAAAAACCCCTCCAAGATTAAAAAAAAATTATAATCTATACAGACAGATTAATCCACACAGACAGCTTTATCCATACAGGACTTAAGTCAGCTTATGGTTGCTGAACATCACCTTTATATAAAAGAAAGAAGGGAATTAAGAACAACCATTACCTGAAAGCTTCGTTTCCGTTGGGCCACATGACATCGGTGAAACTTTGAACTCCATCGAGGGTGTTGGAGTAATCGAACCCCATGCTTTCGTAGAGAGGAATGAACGGGATCTGGCCGACATAACCATACAAGGGCTTCGTGGACTTGTTTTGAACTTTGGTTTCGAGTGGGAGACGAAACAAGTCTTGTAATGCTTGGAAGACGGCATCGTTGAGGTCCAGAGGTACGTTATCGTATTCCGCTATGAAACATCCGTATTCTTCGAGGGCACGAGTAGCCTCGATGGAAGCGGCGAGCCATGAACTCGAACCGGGTTTCAAGTTTCTCTTGTTGGTGAAGTCTATTGTAGGAAGTTTATGCATGTTTTAGTGTTTATTCTTTGTGATTTTGGTTGATTCAGATGTGAATGAAGTAAAAAGTGCATTCTACAACTTAATCTATTTATAACAGATTATTATGGATGAATTGCCAATAAGAAAATGCCAACCCCAATCATTGCTGATTGTTATTGCATTGGGATGTTTGTATTGTAATGCAAGGGAAATTGAATTTCTATGCTTAATGTTACCCCAAATATCAAAAATATGCTTAACTTTCAAATTCTCCCTAAAATACCCCTGAAAGTAGGGGTGAACACATGTTAGGTTGAAGGCATTTGAACAACCCTACCCGATATTTGTGATTTGAAAATTCTCAACCTAACTTGAATAAAAGTACAACCAACCAAACCCAAACCGTACATGTTGGGTTGAAACTTGGTACATCAAAAGATTATCGCATGTCTGTTACCTTGAATATGGTTTTTTTTCTACTCATAATTCATTTATTCATCATAAATTAATTTGTACGAATTATTCATACTCCTTAAGTAGTAAATCACATTTTAACTGTTTTTCTTAAATTGCATATATGATCACATTTACTGAACATATATACAAAAAGAAATGCAGTTGCGTAGAGACGAAGAAGAGATTTAAAGTATATGTGTATGAAGAGGTTGATGGTCTAACGGTCTAATATACATATTAATACGTGGACCCCACCTGTTAAACATACTTTGTATTTAAGGACAAGGGTATTTTGGGAAAATAAACATATGATACATTGATACAAATCACAAGTTTAATACAACAAAGTAATTACACAAATTGATGCATTTAAAATCAAAATCATCTCTTCTGGAAATTGAAGGCTCTGATGCAGTAAGCAAAGATGAATGCAAAGAAGAGAACCAATCCGATGTTCACCCCCGCCACGGCCCCGAGAAAATCATGCTTGTAACCGAAATATCGATCCAAATAAACTTTAACCGTTTCACCGTTTGGAAGCACATCTTCGTAGTCCCCGAACTGCGAAGCAACCATGCCGTAAATAGTCCACGCCAACGGGTTTCCCCAGTAGTACCATCTCCACCACACCGGAATGCTCTGTCGTATTCCAACAAAACAACAATCAAGAACTAGAACACACAAGTGCTAAAAAAGTAAAAAACCGAAAATTGTGACAATAAGTGGAACCCCGTATTACTCTCTCAAAGAGCCATTAAGGAGAGAACGTAGGTTCCAAACATTATGTGGGCCCCTCCAGTGGAGGCTAGACGGCACAGATTGTCCCAGATGTCAAGAGGAGGCTAGACGAGTACAAAATTGTACTACAATGTCTCGAGTGGTAGACCCTACTCTGATACCATGTGAGAATATGTGGGCCCCTACTCGATACCATGTGAGAATATGTGAGCCCCTCCAATCGAGGCTAGACGGGCACAACTTGTCCCAAATGTCAAGAGGGGGGCTAATGAGTACAGATTGTACTACAATGTCTCCAGTGGTAGACCCTGCTCTAATACCATGTGAGAATATGTGGGATACTATTAGATTATTCTCCAAAAGAGCCCTTAAAGGAAAGAAGGGAGATTCTTGACATATATAGAGCAGAAATGGTCATAAAGTCTAGGCGACGTGGGACACTAACAAAAAGAGTGGAACTTACGGGTCGTGGAATGATGAATCCCGAAAAGAGGTTGAAGATCCCGTAGAACGAGGCGGCAATGATGGCGGCGATGTTGGCGTTGGGAGTGATGGCGACGGTCATCATACCATAGAACGTCATGTAGAGTAAACAGCAGAATTGGAAAAACACATACCAAAAGAATTTGGCAGCAGTCCACTCGAAGCCTATCATCGCGTAAACTATGAGACTGTATACTCCGGATTGCATACAAATGTATGGGATTTCCACCACAACCTACAAAATAACAACGAGAAAAGAACGTTAGAATACCCAACAGATAGAGACACTTCAACAAAATCGGCTTTATATGACACCATTATTATATCCAAGTGTCTTAATAGACTGCTTAATAAACTTAAGTTTTATAGGTACAAACAATTAATTGTGCGTCTTATATAAATGTGTTACAATAAGTTGAAAGGAATTGAGCCGATTTTGTTGTATACCTGAGCAAAGGCATACGGCATGGCGGAATACATTCCGGCAGCTCGTTCCCTATAAAAGACGGTGCGTTCGACATCTACAACCGGTTGCACCGATGATGCGTTTTGGACTCCTAAGAAGAGAAGTGCAGCATACATAGAACCCATCGCGTTTACCAAATCCTGTTGAGTGTCCCTGAAATGCATAGCGTATGTCAATCGTTAAGTATCGAGACAAGGAAAATAACCTATCAATTTGTTAGAGTCCCACATCAGCTAGACTTGGACCATTTATCCTCAGTATATGTTGGAACCTCAATATAATGGGGTTCCGCATATTCTTATTTCTTACATGGTATCAGAGCAAATGATTTTACCTTTTCCCGCCAAGATCCCAGAACATGGTACCGAACATGAGCGCGATGAAGACGGTGAAGACAAAACGTACGGCGGTGTAGGACGGGTTTCTCCAGTACGACCATCGTTGTTTCCATAGACACGCTTTACATTGGACGAGGAACGGCTGCGAGTATTGAGTTGGGTAATACAGATCTTGAGTGCCGGGCCGCGGTACACTTAGTTCGGCGATAAGGGCTTTGTTTCTCCTGCGAATTCGAGCAACAAGAAGTCAACAAGACAATATCTTTTAACAAAAAGATTCGGATGTAAGAATTGTGTGATCGTTTACTCACTTGTATCGGTCTGAATTCCTGTAGATTTCGGTGAAATCGACTCCTAGAGACATTTCTTGTGCTGAAGTACTGATTTCCAACATCCAGGTTGCGGGGTTGTATCCGTCTTTAATCTTGCTTACGCCTTCGATATCCTGGTTCACCAGAAAATTCGGGGTTTTTAGACTAGAAAAATGGGTACAACTTATTATGTACACGTATGTTGGTAGTTTTTTACCTCGAAATACTTGATTAACTCGCAAGAATGGCGACCTACGGGTCCAACGTATAGCTCTTGTCCTCCTCGTTTCATCAAGAAAAGCTGCACACCGATGGTTTTTAGATATGTAGACGGAATTGAATTACGACTCGAGTTCACGGAAAAACCACAAAAAAATGGAAAACTGAAACCCTAATAGTCATTCATCTGTCTGGTATGCACATGTGCATAAAAGTAACTAGAAATGTTTCCTACTTTATATGCTCGTTTGCATATATCGGACAAATGAATGGTTATTAAGGTGTTGCTCAGTTTTCCATTTTTTTGTGCTTATAAATGAATGGTCTTTAAATGCTAATGAAGTGCATTTTGGTACCTCGTCAAAAGCTTCGAAAATGTCGATGCTGGGTTGATGAATGGTGCAAACGACCGTTCTTCCTGTGTCCACGGTGTTCCTAACGGTTCTCATCACAATGGCAGCAGCTCTAGCGTCTAGCCCAGAGGTTGGCTCGTCCATAAAAATTATGGACGGGTTAGCCACAAGCTCAACGGCTATGGTCAACCGCTTTCGTTGTTCGGTTGACAGGCCGTTGACACCAGGTAACCCGACCAACGCATCCTTCAACGGGTTCAGTTCCACAAGGTCCATCACCTCATCAACAAACATCTGTAAACAAACACAATTCAACATTTTTAGGAACCTTAACGAGATTTGTGGAAGGTTTTCAGGTTTTAATTTGACATGAGTAGTTCAGTAATTTACAAATCTTGCCTCATCTCGTACAAAAAACATGCATTGAACAGGGGTAACTAACCTTTCGTTTGTTTTCATCAACATCTGCTGCCAACCTGAGCCAGGCCGAATAAAGCAAACACTCGTAAACGGTAACGTGAGGAGAATGGATGTCGTTTTGCTCGCAATAGCCAGAAATCCGAGCAAACGTTTCTTGTTTCTTTGGATACCCTGAGATCTTGACGTCACCCTCGATATACCCGCCAGTTTTTCGACCAGCCAGCACGTCCATAAGAGTGGTTTTGCCGGCACCGCTCACCCCCATTAGCGCCGTGAGAACACCAGGCCGGAACGCTCCACTAACGCCCTTAAGTAGCAGCAATCGGTCTTCACCCACCCCTTGCTCTTTCATTTCCTACCATTGTTTTCATAAACATATCAGCAAAAATCTCGTCTTGCCACAACAACAAAATCAGGGACGTCAAATATGTCTAAATGTCCTATAGTTTGTTTTATAATGCATAAGTTTATAGGACCATACAATTGTGCGTCCTATGTAAAGGTGTTACAATAAGTTGATAAGACGTTTTTGGACGTCCTTACCAGTTTTTTAGAATTATTTTGAAATAAAGCGTCATATTAGTTTTTTATATGATATTATTTGAAAAAATGTCCTATAAAAAGATATGCTCATACGACACTTGTCAAATGTGTCCTATACAAAAAAAAACTAATAGGATACTTTATTTCAAAAGAGTCCTAAAAAGGACGCCCAAATACCTATAAAAAGATGTGTTCATAGGACACTTTTCAAAAATGCCTTATATAAAAAAGCTAACAGGACACTTTATTTCAAGAGTGTCCTAAAAAAGGACGCCCAAGTACGTCCTGACATCCTCTTGTAACACCTTCATATAAGGCGCACAATTGTTGGTCCTATAAACTTAAGTCCTATAAAGCAGTCTATTAGGACATTTAGACATCTTTGGCGTCCTGTAAAGCCGATTCCGTTGCAGTGTGCTCACGGGAATAGAACCATATACAAGTATTATAACGAGTCGTTAGTTACCTGTGGCATATCAACAGAGTATTTGACATCATCGAAGGTAATTGAATGTGGTTCGAACGGGAGAATCATTCCTTTCTTCTTGTTTTGACTCCCCTCATCCGTCGATTCCTTCTTGATCGACGATAACTCGACTGCACCCGCATCGCCTTCATCTTCCTCCGATGCATTAGCTTGAGCTTTTCCGAAAGCTGTAAACGCATAAATCAAACGTTACAAAACAACGACAAAATCTTACAACAAAATTCCGAAGATATGAAAACTCACGGTTGAGCAACGCAAGAGACAAAGCGAAAATGAGGTTGAAGACGAAAATAAACCCGAACAAGGCTGCAACCGCGATCCAATACCAATAAGCTTCCGCAAAGAACCCTCTGCCTGTGACAGCCCATGTCCCTAGTGTTGTACCATTCAAAGGCTGTGATATAAAAAGCATTTCGAAAACGTAAGCTTGCGTAATCGATTCGTACGATAAAATGCGATAAACCGAAGCTTTTAGTGTGACTTACTGTTCTCCAACTATGCCCGAGAAACTCGTTAACGGCGATTCCGTTCATTGCATACATCATGGGAGATGACCAGTATCCCCACAACCACCATTTCTTGACATCCTCTTCAATGAAGAAAAAGACCATTTGTTAGTTGACATTTGATAGTGTGAGAATATGTGAAACCCTCGTATTAATATCCAAAAGAGTCGTTGAGGAGAGAAGGGAGGTTCAAACATATATTAAAAAGAAATGGTCCAAGTCTAGCATATGTGGGACTCTAACTTGCCCCCCCCCCCCCCCCTCTAGACGGGTACAAATTGTCCCTGGTGTCTAGAGGGGGCTAGACAAGTACATATTGCCCCCAGAGTGTTGAGTCCCTAGAATGGTAGACTTTGGCTCTGATACCATGTAAAAAATGTGGACCCCACATATTAATCTCCAAAAGAGTTGTTGAAGAGAAGGGATGTTCCAACATATATCGAGGATAAATGATCAATGTTGGACTCTAACATGCCCCCTCCAACAGAGGCTGGACGGGAACAGATTGCCCAGGTGTCGAGAGGGGGATAGAAAAGTACATATTGCCCCCGAGTCTCTAGAATGGTAGACTTTGGCTCTGATACCATGTAAAGTATGTGGACCCCACAGATTAATCTCCAAAAGAGTTGTTGAGGAGAGAAGGGAGGTTCCAACATATATTCTGGATAAATGGTCCAAGTCTAACCGATATGGGACTCTAACAGCCGAAACAAGCAAAAGAAATCGTTATATGTTTCCGAACGAAGTAGTACCTCGAGCCAGGACAAAACCACCCAAAGCAAAGATCATGAGAAGTGCAAATGAACCAAACGTGTTAGCAACGATCATGTTGCGACCGAGTGCACCGATGAACCGGAACAATCCAGAAGACATCTGGTTAACAAGTAATAGTATCAAGAAGTGTTTGACGAATCTGCAAAAGTTTGAGAACCGTTAGTAAAATAAGCACGAACAGAGATAAAAGATAGAAACTTTGATCGAAAACTAATTACCTTGAGACATTAGGATCAAATCCTATGGCATAATAAGTGAAAATCGTCCAAACTCCAGCTTCAAGAAACGAAACAGGAATCTTAATGATCCACGATGGAAGAGCGTATGCCCACGAGGGATAAAACAGGAAATCCCGTTGCTTGTAGAATACAGGAAGTTTTGCGATCGTCATTGAAATCTCAGACATCCCGTTAAACATGATCATAACGACACCAAAGAATAGAGCACCGGTATACAACCCTCCATCTTCTAGATTATCTTTATGCATCTCGGTTCGTAAAAACACGGTCAAAGCGATGAGTGACATGATAGTTAGCTGAAACCAACCAACAAAGAATGATCTTGGTTAGAAACTTGGAATTTTGAAATGATGGAAGTTACTAGTAGCCCACAACTTTAGTACACTGAATAGAACAAACCAGAACAGGGATCACTGTTCCACGTTTGGCAGGATTGTTAGGTGGAACAGACAGGAACAGAGTGGAACAAAAGTGGAACATGCCTGTTCCACTGCCACCCTATGGAACAAGCTGGAACAGACTTATGTTTTACCAATATAACCTCAAAATAAAATCTAATTATCTTCTAAAACATTAAATACACCTTCTTTTTTATATTTTATTTTATTATCTCTAAATTTTCACTTTATTGTCCTCAAATATTATTTTTATATAGTTACTATGTTTTGATTAATTTATTTTAATTACTAAATATTAATAGTAAAAAAAATATAGAAAAGGTTAAAAAATAAAAATTGGAAACTATATAAACCTTTTATTTTCGTGTCACTTTAATCTATCTTGAAGAGATCTTTCTAATACTATATTTTGTTATAAAAAGTATTTATTTCGTTATAATTTAATAAATTACATAATTAATCAATATATATATATATATAATATAAAGAACTTATTAGGGGTAAATTGAGCATGTTATCTGTTTTATCCATGTTCTATCCAGTTCTGTTTACCAAACGCTGAACAACTGTTCTCTCATGTCCCGTCTCTCCTGTGTGCATACCAAACGCATCCTAAGCTTATAAGAAGCTCACAAGTCTAATTCTCTATCCATATAGGGCGGGTTGTTACGGTGGAAGATTTGAAACTTACTTGGAACAATTTGAAGATATAAACGAAAGAATTTCTTTTCATGAGCAATATTTCTCTATCGGTGCAAGCTTTCAAGAGCTCCTTCTTATTCAAACCGTACTTTTCATGCGTTAGAGCAGCAGGGTGGCTTTTGGTTTTGTCATACGGGGTCACGAGCTTGTCTCCCAATTTCCTTCCGACGTGGAACAATTGGTACGCCTCGGCAAACTCCTTGGCGGTCACAAATCTGTATGGATCGTCTCTTCTCATCCAGTATTGCTGCTGATCTTTCTTTGATGTCACCTGTAACGCGATTTCGATTTTCAACATTACATTAAGCACAAAATTGTTGCATAAAATGGATGGAAAAAACACAGTAAGGGCATGTTTGTTAGCAGCTTAATGAGACTCGCAACTTATTCTCGCAACTTATTCGGTCAGCTATACATGACTGATTGGTAGTGACTTAATGATATAAAAAGTGGCTTATTCAAGGGCTCTTTTGGAGAGTAATCTAATGGGGTTCGGCATAAGAGATGGAATACTTACTTCTTGCAAGAAATCGGCAACACCTTTCCTCTCGGGGCATTTGAATCCCATTGATTCGAAAAACTCTAGCACATTTTCACGCGGGCCTTGATATACTATCTTTCCATCGGTCAGGAGTATAATGTCATCGAACAAATCGTAAGTCTCCGGTGCAGGCTGGAGAAGTGAAATGACAGCGGTTCCTTCGAGAATGTGAAGGAATTGCTTAAGTGAATTCACGATCTGAAACGTTGTAGAACTATCCAGCCCAGTTGATATCTCGTCCATAAGAAGAACCTTAGATGGTCCAACGATCATTTCACCTGTAACGTTTCGCCATTAAGCCTAGATATAACCAAAACAATATATATATATATATATATAGAGAGAGAGAGAGAGAGAGAGGAGGGGGGGAGGTTCAGGAGAAAACCCCCAAAAAAATGAAAAAATGAGGAACACCCTGGTAACCGTTCATCTGGACGGTATTCACATGTGCATACAAGTAATTGCAGCTATTTTTTGTTTTTTTTATGCACGTGTGAATGTTATTCACATGTGAATACTAGACAAATTGCTTACAAATGATTTGTATGCACATGGCATACCATCCAGAATTCCAGATGAATTAGATGAATTACCAGGGTGTTCCTCTGCTTCTACGGTTTGTTAGACTAATCCCGTCCCTAGGCAAAGACAAGAGACCAACGGTTTTGGTTCTCTCACAGCCAACCATTGTGACTTTTCTGAAAAGTCACACCTGTTCACGAAGGGATGTGATGGTTGGTAAATAACCATCATCTTAGACTAGTATAAATAGAACATTTGGTTTCGTTTTTTATGTGTAGAAAATATTGTAAAGAATATTCAAGTTTCAATAAACTACAAAGTTTGAATCAATCATTTTACTTTTGTTATTACCTGTTTCGTGTTTGATTGAAAACCCCACTGGGCAACAAATTGGTATCAGAGCGTAGGCCTCGATTTTGGTACTCCAGGACCGGAATAAAAATCGAGGAAATTAGGGGAAATTTCTGTATATAGATTTAGAACCAAAACACGACTCCAGTGTTGATTTCTGGTTCGGACAGAAATAAAGAAGAACAGGGAGTTCTTTTGGACAAACAGAACAGGGACGAAAGGGAAGAACACATCTGTGTGTTCTTGTTGGTTCGAAAAAAAAAGGGAGAGAGAGGACACACCAGGGTGTGTTCGGCGCTTTACAAAGAAAAGTGTTTTGAATACCAAACGGATTCGGTATTCAGGATTGAGATTGTTCTCAAGGAATAAAGAAACCATCGAAGGGGTTTTAGTGGTTAAACCAAAGAAAGGTTGTTTAAGAGCGATTCGAGAAAAAAAGGACCACGGTTACAGAAAGGAAAGCAACTCTCATCAAAGGAATCATTGAAAATCCAGGTTTTACGTTCTAATTTAAACCTGATTTTTTTATTTTTGATTCTTAGTAATTAAATATAATTTCCTAATTTCCAATATCAAGTCAAAAGGTTGAAATAGGAATATGGGTGATAAAAGCCAAAAGGAAATTATAATTCAAAAGGAGGTTAATACCATTTCCCAATTTCAATGTCCCGTTTTGAAAGCAACAAATTATACGGTATGGGCCATCCGCATAAAAACCATTCTAAAGGCAAACGGACTTTGGGAAATGATAGAACCTATCAATAAAGCGGAACTGGATGAAAAAAAGGATATGACAGCAACTGCATATCTATTTCAAGCATTACCAGAAGAAATGGTATTACAAGTTGCTAGTTGCAAAAGTGCAAAAGAAATTTGGGAGGCACTGCAAACCAGACACATAGGTGTAGATAGAGTGCAAAAGGCACGACTTCAAACTCTCAAAACCGAATTTGAGATGTTGAAGATGAAAGAAGACGACAACATTGATGATTTCTCAGCAAAACTCAATAATATTGTCACAAAGGCAAGTGGCTTAGGATCAATATTTGATCAGCAAACTCTAGTACGAAAACTTCTAAGTTCCGTACCAAAGAGATTTATACAGATTGTGGCAGCCATAGAACAATTTACTGATTTAGAGAAAACAACTGATACGAACCAGAACCGTTGGGGCAAAGTCTATAGGCGCAAGTCGAAGGAATCTGAAATACAAGGGGTTTGAAGTCATTTTTGATAGTTACAACTATTTTTGGTATGTTTAGGTATTTTTGGTGTGTTTATATATTTTGGCATGTTTAGGTATTTTTGGTGAGTTTACATATTTTTTGGGATGCAGCTTCTATATAAACGCATTCCCCTAGGTTGTGAGGGTGTGTCTTTTTTGGTTCTTTAACTTTCAGTTTTCTGGGAGATTTCTGGCTCTCTAAGTCCAGGGTTATCAATAAGCATTCGGCTAATAGCCAATTGATTCGTATCAAATTGGTATCAGAGCCTAACGCTGCCGTCCACGGTTTACTGTTCACGTACTATTCACATTATGGTGCAGTTACTGTTCACGTCGCTGTTCACGTTGCTGTGATTTTTCCCGAACAGCCATGACAAAGACGAGAAGCGAATCCAAAAGTGCTGACGTGGAACAAGAATTGTTTCAATACAAAGAGGAGAATGAAGAACGAATCAAGAAACTGGAGGGGACAATTGACGCGATGAGGACGGAGTCGGAAAAACGCCACGCCGAACTAATGAAACTGATGCTACAACAAGCACGAACCACAACCCCATCACCGCCGCCTCTTTCCACTGTCATGCCGCCACTGATCACAGTGGCCATACCAACGTCCACAATCGGGTTCTCGACGTCGTTTCCGTCCATGTTCCAATCCCCCAACCTAGGTTTTGACGAACAAGGATTTCCGATGCCAACATATTCGGAGAACCACAGTAGCAACAAAGGACCTCCGCCCCCATTCAGAACCCAAGGTATGTCGTCCCCTATGTCATCAGGGACTTTTTCGTTCGGGCCATTCGGACACTTTACAGCACCGACTTTCAGCCATGAGCACGGGCGGGGATCGGGACCCACCGGGGAACGAACATGGGTACCGGGATCAGATTACCGCTTAAGGAAACTCAAGATGCCTTTGTTTGACGGGGAAGACGCGTATGGTTGGGTATATCGAGTCGAGCGTTTTTTCGATATCCAGGGGTTCGCAACTACCGGTGAAAGGTTGCGGGCAGCAGTGTTATGCATGGAGGGGCAAGCTTTAGCATGGTACCGTTGGAGTGACGGACGGCAACCCTTCCGACATTGGGAGGATCTGAAAGGCCGGATATTGGACCGTTTTCAACCTTCGCAAGAAGGCGACCTATACGAACAATTCTTGGCCATCAAACAGGAAGAGTCAGCCCGCGAGTATATCGGGTTGTTTGAGACTCTAGCGGCTCAACTAGACGGGATCCCGGAGAAGGTAATGGAAGGAACGTTTATAAAGGGGTTGAAACCGGAATTGCGGACCTCTGTACGACTACTACGACCCATGGGGCTGAATCAGGCCATCCGTCTCGCCCTTATGGTGGATGAAAGTCGTTCAAGCAGCAGCGGAGACATCGGGAGCAGCAGAGACATCGGGAAAGGCATCGTTAAAGGGCCGGCAACCAAAACCGGAGGAAACAGTTCCCGGGTAAACACGGGACCAGCTATAGGTGGGCCACGACCAGCTATAGGTGGGCCACAACCAGCAGCTGGGAGCACGGAACCGACCTTCAAACGGATGACGGATGCCGAATACGCAGATAAGAGGGCCAAAGGGTTGTGCTTCCAGTGTGATGGAAAATTCGGTCCCGGACATCGCTGCCCGGAAAAGACTCTTCAAGTGTTGTTGGTGTCGAGCGATGATGAGGACGAGGGGGAGACACAAGAGGAGAACGAAGGCCACGTACATCTGGATGCTGTCGAGGTTTCAGCGCAGTCGGTAGCAGGGTTAACCGCACCACGCACCATGAAATTGCGGGGATATATATGCGGGGTCGAGGTGGTGGTACTCATCGATAGTGGGGCGACCCACAATTTTGTGTCACTAAAGTTAGTTGAGCCACTGCAACTCGAGGTATAAGGTAACTACGAAAGAGAAGTGGTCTTGGGAAACGGGAAGGCCGCAAAAAGTTACGGGATCTGCCGACAATTGGAATTACGACTGCCGAGGCTGATTGTTACGGAAGATTTCTTCCCTTTGGAATTAGGAAGCACGGACATCATCCTGGGGATTAAGTGGCTTTAAGTGGCTGATGCGACTCGGAGATACACGCGTGAACTGGCGAACCCTTACCATGACATTCCAACACCAGGAAAAGCAAATAACCCTGCAAGGTGATCCGGGTCTCCACCGAGGAGCGACATCCTTACGCGCTCTCACCCGAGACCTTCCCATGATCGACGAAAGTTACATCATCACCCTAAAGGAATGCCGGCGGAGGAAGCGACTTGGGAAGAGATCGGGCGGATCCAGCAGATGTATCCAGATTTTCACCTTGAGGACAAGGTGGTTCTTTGAGGCGAGGGTAATGATACGAACCAGAACCGTTGGGGCAAAGTCTATAGGCGCAAGTCGAAGGAATCTGAAATACAAGGGGTTTGAAGTCATTTATGATAGTTACAACTATTTTTGGTGTGTTCACGTAATTTTGGTATGTTTAGGTATTTTTGGTGTGTTTACATATTTTGGTATGTTTAGGTATTTTTTGTGAGTTTACATATTTTTTGGGATGCAACTTCTATATAAACACATTCCCCTAGGTTGTGAGGGTGTGTCTTTTTTGGTTCTTTAACTTTCAGTTTTCTGGGAGATTTCTGGCTCTCTAAGTCCAGGGTTATCAATAAGCATTTGGCTAATAGCCAATTGATTCGTATCAACAACCTTAGATGAGACAATCAGTAGGCTAAAAGCCTTTGAGGAAAGGCTGAATCTGTTAAATGGAAGCCCGACTAATAATCAGGATAAACTCCTGTTCACAAACCATGACAACAGTTCAAGTCACGAGAAATATTTTAAGAATGGTGGACAAGAGAAGTTTAGGTCATCCCAGGATAACAAGCAAGACGAAAGAACCAAACAATTTTACAATAAGAAAAAATCCTCGCACAAGTTCAAGAAGAATAACTTCCAGAAGGGTGCAAAGGATTCAAGTAAGGTTAAATGTTACAAGTGTAACAAGTTTGGACACATCAGGAGAAACTGCAAACTAAAGGATAGTGGACAAGAGCAATCGAATTTGGTTCAGGAAGATTTGGATCCAACGCTCTTAATGACAATTCAAGGAAAAGAAGATAAGGTTGAGGAAATCTTCTTAGATGAAAAGGAGATTGAACCCGAAAAATACATAAGCACGGATGAAAGCTTATGGTACTTGGATAATGGAGCTAGTAACCATATGACCGGAGTTAGGACACACTTTAAGGAGATAGACAAAAAGATCTCAGGAAGAGTCCGTTTGGGTGATGGATCATATGTAGAGATTAAGGGTAGAGGCTCTATATTACTCGAATGTAAAAACAAGGAACAAAGAATAATGCCTAATGTTTATTACATTCCAAGTCTGAAAAGTAATATTTTGAGCCTAGGACAATTAACAGAGAATGGTTGTAAGATCATTATGCAAAACAATGTCTTATTGCTATATGATCAGGATCAAAAACTCCTTATGAGAGTTGAGAGATCAAGAAACCGACTTTACAAAATCAATTTGAAAGTTGGTATGCCTATCTGTTTATTGACTAATTTGGAAGACCATGCATGGCTTTGGCATGCTAGGTTGGGTCATGTGAATTTCGATTCAATTAAACAAATGACTCAGAAAAAATTAGTGGAAGGGATACCCAGTATAAATCATAAGAATCAAGTGTGCAACGCCTGCTTACTAGGAAAGCACGGTAGAGCTCCGTTTCCTAACCAGACAAACACTAAATCAGTAGAGCCTTTGAATTTGGTGTTTGGTGACTTATGTGGACCTATTTCCCCAGCAACAGAATCAGGAAAGAAGTACATGTTCTTGCTAGTAGAAGATTGTACTAGGTACATGTGGGTGTACTTCTTGAATTCAAAAGATGAAGCATTCGAGACTTTTAAGGAATTCAAGTTGAAGGTGAAAAATGAGGTCGGGAAAAAGATAAAGACTTTTAGAACAGACAGAGGTGGTGAATTCACATCAAGGGAGTTCACACGGTACTGTAAGGAGAATGACATACTTAGACAACTTACAACACCATACTCTCCACAACAAAATGGCATAGTAGAAAGAAGGAATAGGTCTGTAATGTGCACGACAAGGAGCATGTTGAAAGTTATGAATATGCCACAAAAATTTTGGGCTGAAGCCATTAGACATGCAGTATATGTCTTAAATAGGGTACCTACAAAAGCTCTGAGGAATTCTACACCTTATGAAGCATTAAAGGGTAGAAAACCGAATATGAGACACCTTAGAGTCTTTGGATGCAAAGCCTATGCAAAGGTAACCAAGCCCCATCTAAAGAAGTTAGATGATAGAAGTAAGGAATTGGTTTACCTAGGAACTGAACCAGGATCAAAAGCTTATCGATTATTTGATCCTGTAACAAAGGAGATTAATGTTAGTAGAGATGTAAAATTCAAAGAAGATGAAGGATGGGACTGGAAAGGTTATTTGGATAACGTTGAACCAAAGGAACCAGAGTGGAAGGACTTTGTTATAAATGATAACCGAACATCAAGTTCAAGGATTATTAATGAAGTTAGCACTCAAGACTCGGAAAGAAATGATGAACTAAGTACACCCAGTCCCATGCAAAATAATGCTCAAGGTGATATATCTGATGATGAGATTGTACAACCAATAGACAATCCATCAACACCTCCACCATATATACCTATGAGCCTAATTCAGAAGAATCTGCTGGATATACATCATCAACAGCAAGTTCATCCAGGCCGTTTGATCATACGCCAGTTAGAGGTTTCAGAAACTTATCTGAAATTTATGATCAAGCACCAGAAATGCAAAGAAATGAATTGCTACTACTAGAGGAAGAGCCTAGAAATTACAAAGAGGCCGCACGAGATAAGAAGTGGATTGAGGCAATGCATACAGAAATTGACGCAATCAATAAAAACAAGACATGGAAGCTAGCCACCCTACCAGATAAACAAAAGGCTATTGGTCTGAAATGGATATTTAAGACTAAACGAGACGCAAATGGGAAGATTATAAAACACAAGGCTCGTTTAGTAGCTAAGGGATATGTACAAGAGCATGGAATAGACTATGACGAAGTTTTTGCTCCTGTAGCAAGAATGGAAACAGTTAGATTAATTCTTGCATTGGCAGCTTATCATGGATGGGAAGTTCACCACTTAGATGTGAAATCAACATTCCTACATGGGGAACTTAAAGGAAGAAGTATATGTTACACAACCAGAAGGTTTTATGAAACCAGGAAATGAAAATAAAGTATACAGACTTATTAAAGCACTTTATGGGTTGAAGCAAGCTTCACGTGCGTGGAATATGAAGTTAGATCAAACTTTGAAATCACTGGATTTCAAAAAATGCACGTTAGAACAAGCAGTCTATACAAGGATAAGTAAAGACTCTATGTTGCTTGTTGGAATATATGTGGATGACTTAATAATTACTGGAAGCAGTAAGGAAGACCTTCAAAAGTTTAAGTCACAAATGGAAGAAAAGTTCGAAATGAGTGACTTAGGCTTATTAGCTTACTACTTGGGAATAGAGGTTACTCAAACAGAAGGTGGAATCTCAATAAAGCAATCAGGATATGCCAACAAAATTCTTAAAGAAGCAAGAATGTTAGATTGCAACGAAACCAAGATTCCCATGAATCCAGGAACAAAGCTAATAAAGATAGAGGGAGGAGAACTAGTTGATGCTACGGAGTATAGAAGTTTAATTGGGTGTTTAAGGTACTTACTTCATACAAGACCGGATCTTAGTTACTCAGTTGGCCTGTTTAAGCAGGTTCATGCAAGAACCAAAGGAACAACATATAAAGGCAATTAAACAGGTGTTACGTTATATCAAAGGTACATTAAATTTTGGTATAACCTACTACAAGAAAGATGGATGCAAGTTACTTGGATATAGTGACAGTAGTTATGGCATCAACATAGAAGAAGGCAAAGGAACGACAGGGATCGTATTCTACCTTGGAAATTCACCAATAAGCTGGAGTTCTCATAAACAACCTACTGTTGCATTATCATCGTGTGAATCAAAATTTATGGCGGCAAAAGCAGCAACTTGTCAAGCATTATGGCTACAAAGACTATTGAATGCATTAACAGGCTGGAAGGAAGAAAGGGTTACAATTAGAGTCGACAACAAATCGGCAATAGCACTTATGAAGAACCCCGTATTTCATGGAAGAAGTAAACACATTGATATACGTTATCATTTTATCAGAGAATGTGTTGAAAAGAATCAGATAGAAGTCGAACATGTAAGTGGAAATTTACAAAAGGCGGACATACTTACTAAAGCCTTAGGAAGAATCAAGTTCATAGAAATGAGAGAATTGCTTGGCGTGAAGGATCTAAAGGAGCAAGGAACGAGATTAGGGGGGTGAATTGTTAGACTAATCCCGTCCCTAGGCAAAGACAAGAGACCAACGGTTTTGGTTCTCTCACAGCCAACCATTGTGACTTTTTTGAAAAGTCACACCTGTTCACGAAGGGATGTGATGGTTGGTAAATAACCATCATCTTAGACTAGTATAAATAGAACATTTGGTTTCGTTTTTTATGTGTAGAAAATATTGTAAAGAATATTCAAGTTTCAATAAACTACAAAGTTTGAATCAATCATTTTACTTTTGTTATTACCTGTTTCGTGTTTGATTGAAAACCCCACTGGGCAACACGGTTTTCCCCTGAACCTAAGTGTATATATATATATATGTATGTATATATATATGTATGTATATATATATATATGTATGTATATATATATATAGACGGAGGTTCAGGGGAAAACCTCAAAAAAACGGAAAACTGAAGAACACTCTGGTAGCCTTCCATTTGGACAGTGCACTTGTGCGTATGCACTTGTGCGTATGCACTTGTGCGTATGCACGTGTGCGTATGCACGTGTGCGTATGCACGTGTGCGTATGCACGTGTGCGTATGCACGTGTGCATGTTACAAATTACCTGTATGCACAAGTGAATACCGTCCAGATGAAGGGCTACCAGGGTGTTCCTCAGTTTTCGTTTTTTTGAGGTTTTCCCTGAACCGGACCCTATATATATATATATTGGGGAAAATTCAAACGAGAAGGACGTGAATTTGCGAAGCTTTTTTTCGAAGAAGAAGAAGAAGAAAACGTGTTCTATCATAAATCGGGTGTCAATTGGGACCTGAGAGTTGTGAACGAGCCGTACGAGTACCTGTTGTCACACGCTTCTTTTGTCCACCGGAAATTCCCCTTATCATTTGATCCCCTACCATGGTATCCGCACATATGTCCAACCCCAATAACTGCACAAGAAACCATTTACATTAGGTGGCGTTTGGTTCGCATAATGCTTTCTGAAGGAATGGAATCTATGAAAGGAATTGGAATGGAATTAAAGCAGGTTTCGCTACACATTCGGTTGGCAGGAATTGGAATGGAATCTATCAAAGGAATTGGAATTCATCTGTTTGGTTAGCAGAACGTATAAAATAGAGATGATTTATGTAGAGTCATACCTTTAGAGTATAATCTGTGACCACACTAGCTTCTTGACCTTTCGTTGCAGCAGCCTTAATAACAACAAAACATCAATAAAGATTTAGAATTTTGATCATGAAGAATTCAAAATTGCTCGATGCTAATTCAAGAGATCGAAGAAATCAGGGATAATATAGCTCATTTCATACCTTCATGAAGATATCTATATCGGGATCAGGCCTTATGTTTGCATCTAGCTCTCTTCTCGACAACTCTGCCAACATCTCTGCAATTTATTGGACAAACCGTACGAATTGTGTTATATAAAACTCCATGAAAGGGTAGTTTTGCTGATACTGAATGATTAAGAGGCTCTGTATGATTTAGGGATTGTTTGGCAGTTGTTGAATGGTTTGTTGCAGAATGATTAAGTGGTAAGAATGATTAGGAGGTTCTTATGATATAGTGCAAAATGAAATATGGTTGTTTTGTAACTTTTCAGGATGAAATTAGGGCACTGAATGGTTAAGGGAGGCCCAAGATACAAAATCATTCAGAGGGTTTTAGAACCATTAAGAGGCAGACTTTTTTTTTTGCTAAACAAGATTTACCACTTAACGATTCAGAGGCTGCCTCTTAATGGAACTATTAACAGGTAAACAAACAGCCAATAGTGCATAATTGAGAAAAAAATGTCTAATTGGCAAGTGTTCTGAATGGACAATCTGAATGACATAAATTTACCATTTTAACCTTATGGGGAAAAACAATGAAATAGGAATGGTGTCTCCAACTAACCGTAACGTGAGCCAACGCCTTGGCATCTTGCAGAGAACGCCAAGGTTTCTCTGACGGTCATTTCTCCGATGTGGACATCATTTTGACTAATGTAAGCAGAAGTTCTCTCGGGTACGAACTCATGTAACTCATGACCGTTGTACGTCACCTTACCGGAGCTCTACATTCACCGAAAACACTTTAGAAACTTCTAGAAAATGGGAGACCAAACCAAATAGGTGATGAAGATATGAAGCCATAAATGGATCAATATTTTACCTTAAGCTCCTTTGCTAGTGTCCCAGCCAAGGCCAACAAGAGTGTTGTCTTCCCAGAACTTGGAGGACCCAAAAGTAATGTCATTCTACAAACATTTTTGGATCAAAAATCAATACAAATAATGGATTTAGAAAGCAATTAAAGGAAGTTGTTATATCATGGGGGATTTTATGTTGTTTTTTTCTTACCTTCTAGGCTTAATGATGCCGCTAATGTCATCAAGGATGGTTATATGTCTTTTCGAATTCGGAAGTAGATGGAATAAGTTCAAGATCCCCTATGAGACATAAACATATGAACATAAAAATTAAGAATAGTCTCTAGATATCGTTTGGAATTAAGGATTTGTACAAGGTTTCTTACCTCGAAAATATCAATGTGGAAGTTTATGAAACTAGGTAAGGCTCGGCTTCCTGTGTTAACATCTGCCTCCACGGTTACATGCTCGAATTTGACTTCGATTGTAGGCAAATCAATTCCGACCCTATAACATTCCCAATCAACCCATGATCACAACTAAAAAGAAAAAGTTAGATCATAAAACATGTGAGAATATCTGGAACCCCTTTAGATTACTCTCCAAAAGAGCCCCTGAGCAAGAGAACAGAGGTTATTGAAGAAAAATGGTCAAATGGTCAAATCTAGCCGACCTGGAACTCTAACACGGCCCCTCCAACCAAGGCTAGACAAGCACAAATTGTCCCGAATGTTAAAGAAGGGGCTAGACGGGTACAGATTGGCCCATAGTGTCGAGTGCCTGAAGTAGGAACTTTAACACTCCCCCCTCCAACTGAGGCTAGACAAACACAAAATATCTCGAGTGTTAAAAGAGGTGGCTAGACAGGTACAGATTGCCCCATATTGTCGAGTCCCTGAAATAACTTTAACACGCCCCCTCCAAGTGAGGCTAGACAGGCACAAATTGTCCCGAGTGTTAAAAGAAGGGGCTAGACGGGTACACGTTGCCCCATAGTGGTCTCGTCCCTCGAGCCCCTGAACTAGTTTACATTTGCTCTGATACCATGAAAGAATATATGGACCCTTAGATCTCCAAAGGAGGTACGTCAGAAAAAAAGAGAAATGGTCCAAATCTAGCAGACGAAAAGATTCTAACAAAGTGAAAAAGAAAATGAGGGAAGTTAAGTAAACCTATCAAGCCTGTTTCTGAGTTTCAACAAAAACTTCTCATTATCTTCATCAGCAACCTTAACAAGCCTATCAAGTAAGTGTCTTCTATCATCTGTTCCAAGATTATCTACATCAACTTGATTGGATGGTCCAATTGATCCAAAAAGCAAACCTTTCTTCAAACGATCAAAAGTTGGTAGCTTTTCAAGAGAAGCCCATTTAAGAGCTTCTTCATCATCTTCATCACGAGATGATTTTGAGAAAACATCCATACCAGAATTCCTCCATACTGAAGTACTCCCAGATCTTAAACTTGATACACTTCCATTTGTTGCTCTTAAACTCCCTAACCTTATACTATTTACAGCTTTATATATATCACTTCCATCCATTTCTTACTACCCACTTATCAAAACCCCCAAAATTTTGGCCAAGAATTGAATATCTTTGTGGGTTTTGTTCTTTAGGCCAAGAAAACCTTGAATTCCCCTAAAAGAATTGAAATTTGATGTGGGTATTCACCTATTGACTACAAAACTCACAACTTAACAAGAATGACTCTAAAATGGAAATGGGTTATTTCAAGAAAGTTGAAGAACTTGATCTTGTAGACTTGAGATCAATGTGATATCTTCTCAATGTAAGAAAGAGAAGTAGAAGGTATATTGGTTGATGTTTTTCTACGTAAAGAAAATACTGTGATCTTTATATGGAAGAGGCAAGATTATGTAATTGTCTTGAAGATGTTTGAGTTTGTAAAAAAATCCAATTTTTTTTGAAGACATTTGAGGCGGCCAAGCTACATTGCTGAGAGCATCTCCAACGTTAGCGAAAAAAAAAAAAAAAAAAAAAAAAAACTCAATTCCAATCATCATCTAAAAAAACACTAAATTTGTGGACCACATATTAAAATATCATATTTTATTTACTATTATACTTTATTTTTAATAACCATAATTGTAATTTATAAATATCTATACTATATTATAAAAAAGACATAAAAAACTCTTAATTACAACATTTTAAGCACAAAATACAACTAATTAAAGTCAATTACTTAATTTACAATTTCATAATATTTTGGTACAACTTATATTTTATTATAAAGAAGTAATTTATTTTACTTTTAGTTATGATCTGTTTATAAAGATAATGATAAATTATTTTGTTATGTTATTATATTTAAAATTATTGATAATATATTTTAATAAAAAATAAAACATGTAGTTTATCTCATAGTGTTTATCCTGTATTTAATATGTTTATTTGCAGTTAGTTATACAAATAAAAACATTAGACTTTAATAAGTTATAATTATGTTTCATTAATTTGTAATTTTGAATTTTAACTAATATATTTATACTATATTATAAAGCATTTAAGCTAAACTCTTAAAAACTAATTTTTATGCATTAGGTATCACTTATTAATGCATATTACTTAAAATCCAAAAATACAAATTGATTAAACATAAGTACAACTTATAAAAGCTCAATGTTTGAATTCGTGTAACTAACTGCAGATAAGCACTTATTTTTATTTTCTAAAATATCTAAAATTTTTAACTATTGATATAACTAAAGCACCTTATTTTTATTTTTTATTGAAGAATGTTATCTTTTTAATTTTAAATATAAAATATCTTAAATATAGTTATCATTTAAATTAAGCATTTTTTGACCCGTAACAAAATACTTTATTATTATTTTTTATAAAAAAACATAATTAAACTAAACTAAAATATATTTTTGTTTTAAATCTAGGTTTCTCAAAATCGTAAAATAAAATCAAAAAAGACTAACAAAAAGTATGAATAATGATCGAGGATTCGAGTTCTAGATTTCAGAAACCCGCTGCATTGCAAGGGTACATTTCTAGTATATTATAAATAATAAATAATTAGTAATTAATTTATTTTAAATCAAGACTTATTAAAATAAAAACAATAATTTTTTAATTAATATTACATTTAAATAAAATTACATTAATTTAAAGAACACAAATTAAAAACATAATTAATTACTATGTTATGATTTTTATATTAATGTTAAATTTCTTTGTCTTATTTAAAATTTAATTTAACATATAATTTATATATATATATATATATATATAGGGTCAGGTTCAGGGGAAAACCTCAAAAAAAGGGAAAACTGAGGAACACCCTGATAGCCATTCATCTGGACGGTATGCACTTGTGCATACAAACCCAAAAAAACACCTTAATTTACTTGTATGCACAAGTGCATACCGTCTAGATGAATGACTATCAGGGTGTTCCTCAGTTTTCCATTTTTTTGAGGTTTTCCCTTAAACCTCCCTCTCTCTCTCTCTATATATATATATAACAAATAATTAAACAAGTTGTTATTAATAATATGTATATAGATATAAATAATAAAGGAATAAACTCTAATTAAATATATGTTATCAAAACAAGAATTACATTAAAATAATTAAAAAAAAAAAAAGAGTAAAGTAGGGAGTCCAACACAATTGACGGTCAAGAGAATGGCCGGCAAATATATCGGATGGTTTTGGTGGCCCACAAAAATAAAAAAATGGCGGCCGGTTGACCTGCTGGTCAGGAACCCTACATGACACACCTTGGCTGCCAATTTGAATTATTGTTTTAAGATCTTCTCTCGGTTGGTTCTAGAACAAAAGGCACAAATACAGAATGAGTGAATTGCAGAAAGAGTCCCTTAAGACCTAGTAAAGAATAGACCGATCAGGATCGGGTAAGATATACTAGATGGTAGATCTTGATTGTTTTCATAAAGAGAAACTTTCTTTAACTATATCTAAATCAAATTGTTTTTAGAATTGATTGTCGTTAGATGCAATCAATTAGTCGGTAGTTATGAAAGTAGATAAGTTACGGAACTGATGGAAAACATCCATCAGTGCGTAACCATAACTCATTAGTGGGTAACCATCAACCGATCACTATCGTCTGATGACACATCAGTGGTAGTTTAGTTTTCACTGGTTGATTCTCATTAGTTGTTGATCCGTTAGGGACGTTAATCCTAGGTTCTAGTTAACTCACACTACACTTCATAACCCGTGTTATAGCTTAACAAGTGATTATATATTTATTTTTGTATCCAATTACATAAAATAGATCGATGATTTTATTAAAATCACCAACAAAACACTCGATTATGAATTTCGATTGGTTAAAATTAACGGAATAATGGGTCACTTTAAGCAGGTTTAGGATCAAAAAATAATATAGGGACAAAACCATCATATTGAAGATAGTTGAGGGATAAGTCTTGTAATTAATTATATTAAAAGATATCTGTTTTAAATCAGATCTACAGCGCATGGTGATCAAATTAATTAGTGGGGACCAATTTTGACCAACTAAAACAATTCCACCGTTAGGCTGCTGATTATTTTTTGATGGGCGGTTATTTTTTTTAGTTAAGTTAAATTATGTATTAATGTTATATGCATTTTTTTTATATCAAGATTAGGTTAAATTATGTATTAGGAATGTAAAACATGAGTTTTTATGTTAATTTGTATAAGAAGGAAATTAGTAAGTAAGGATATATTGAATTCTTGTTTTTACTACTTACTAGTTTCATTTCAAGATTCGTGAACGATGAAAACAACATGTGTATGCAGGAAAAGCATCCAAACATACTCGAAGAAGCTGTGGGAACTCGACGAAATGGTGAAGATGATGGTTTTTGAGGGGTTGGATCTGGAGAAGTATTTGGATCAACACTTGGAAGCAACAAATTACCATTTGAAAGTGATGAAATATCGAGCGGCGGGTTTAGATTCTCATGCCGATAGTACAAGTATCTTGACGATTTTACATCAAAACGGAATTCAAGGGCTAGAGATTCGGACCAAATGTGGCGATCGGGTTACTGTAAACGTTTCACCGAATTCTTTCGTGGTCATGGTTGGGGAAAGCTTTGCTTTATAGGACTTATGTTTGTAGGACCAAATAATAAAGGGTTCTTTCTAAACGTGTTGTAATAAGTTTATAGGACACTTTTGGACGTCTTTACAAGTTTTTAGGACACTTTTGGGCGTCTTAACATATGCTGGTAGCGGATTATGATAAGGAGGGGACATTGGTTAATAATTTATGATGTTGCAAATGCAGGTATTGTCGAATGGGCGATTGCATGCGCCATTCCATATATAGGGTGGTGATGAACTCAAGCAAGACTCGGTTTTCGGTTGGTTTATTTTCGTTGCCAAAAATCGGGTGCATCGTGAAACCTCCGAAAGAGATGGTGGATGATGAACATCCATTGTTGTTCAAGCCTTTTGATTATGGAGAGTTCATGGAGTACTTTTGTATGTCTGGTGTGAAGAAAGACACATATGGCCTCAAGAATTATTGTGGGGTTTCAAACTCATGATGATCATAATCTTGAGTAATTAAGATGATATCCTGAAGATTATTAAATAAATGATCAATCTCCATGATCATATATATCCTTCAATTCTACTATTATTATATATATATATATACATATATGTGAAAATTAATAAGTATTTTGTCCTTGTTTTGCAATGTAAAAAAGCTAGATCGACCGTTCAGATCGATTACGATATGCTCATTTTCTCGTGTTGTTGTCAAGATTAACTACTTTGTATTAATCCATAATCTCTGATTTTTGTTCGTTTTTTTAATTAGAAAAAAGAATCGATTACTAAGAAAACAATAATGAACAATCAATAAAAAAATTGCAACCATTAGAAGTCATGACTTTGTAACGTATACCATTAAACAGATTTATTTGAATAAGCAAATTAATAAAAACCAAGAAAGACTTCATAGGATTAATTACTTGAGAAAACTAATGATGCTAAATGTTAATTAATTCTTGCTTTTGAATTATGATGTTAGAATAATGATTCTATTTTAATGAATTTCATATATTACTTTCTCATTTTAATTCTTTTTTTGGTGTTTTAATTTGTAAAAGCTTTTAATACAATATATATATATATATATATATGCATGATATGAACTTTATATTTTGTTTTATTTATGATCACTCGTCCAAGTCGATCTATAGTTTTGTACAAGTATATAACATGATTGTTAGTTGCTTAAATTCAAATGATCTTGTTGTTCTTTAGTTAAAGTGAATAAGCATGGATGTGGAAATTTGCTTAGAAAACCATTGTTATCGCCATCATGATTCGGTTATAAAATAATTTCTTGACTATTATACCCCTTCATTGATGTTATAGATTATTTGTGTATCTGTCATTTTCGGGGTGTATGATTATACGAATAATATGAATGTCAACATCGATCTATTAGGGTTCATGCATATCATCGTTCTATTAAGATAATAAATCTCACCTGAACTTCAAGAGTCTGTATTCAATGAATTGAACTGGAACACCTTTTCAACCTCCCATTAGAAGCCAATTAAGCAACGAAACACATCTGATCGAAACTTTCATGGGTATATCGAATAACTTTTATATATGCATTTATTCACTGATGAATACTTGAACAAAGGGAAACAACAAAATGATCAAACATGTGAATACACAACTGGTTAAATATAGATATTACAGTCCAAATGGTGCTTCAAATTCCACAGTATGATTTGATGGGGCACTTTGATCTCTTCCCTTCATCGGTGTAATAGTAATGAATATATTAAGAGGGAAACAAACAACCCTTTAAACAAATTACAATTAGATGTTGAATGTAAAGTCATAGAACATGGCATGTAGTTTATGAAAACCATACCAGAAACTTTGATTTCCGGATGGCCACATGAGTTTTGTGAATCTTTCGACTCCTTCTACCGTCGTTGCATTTTCGATGCCTAAGCCTTCGTAAAGAGGAACAACGGGTTCTTGGCCGACATAACCATGAGATGGTGTATGTGAAGTGTTTTTTACTTTCACTTCAGTAGGAAGATCAAATAGGTCTTGTGATGCGAAGAAAATTGCATCGTGTAGCTCGTGAGACACGCCATCGTACATAGCTATAAAACACCCGTATTCTTCAAGTGCACGTATAACATCCGTGCACGTTGTGACCCAAGAACTCGAAGTAGTAGAGTTTAAGTTCTTTACGGAGATGTCGATAACAGGAAGCTTGGGTTGTGTTAAGGAACCCATTGTTTTTCAAGTGTTGTTCTATATATAAGAAATATGAGAGGATTTAAAGGACAAGATGTAGGTTTCAATTGTTGGTTTCCTAGTTATAGGAGTAGGGTTTGGTTTAGGCAGTGGCAAATCCAGGATTTTTTTTCCGGTGGGGGCACCTTTAAGATAGATTAAAGTTCTACAAAATCGTCTGATATATTTTTAGCTTAATCCTGCCGTTTCGAAAGAATTTTAAAGTTTTATCAGTTGATTTCAAGGGATTTCTAAGTCTTTTTGACGATTTCGAGGGACTTTTTTGGGTTTTTTTGTTGATTTCGAGAGTTTTTTTTGGTATTTTATTGATTTCGAGGTACTTTTTTTGGTTGATGAGGTCCCATACGAAAAATCAGAGGGGGAACCTATGGTAGAAATTAAAAAAAATGTTTTTAACCTTAAAAAATTGGTTTTTTGACTAGGTCCTTTCCCCCCTCCTTTTATACCCCTGGGTTCAGGGCAAAACTATAAAAAAAATGGAAAACTGAGGAACACCCTAATAACCATTTATTTGTCCGGTATGCACATGTGCATAAAAATAATTGAAATTATTTACTAGTTTCTATGCACGTTTGCATTTTGTGTGTTAGTGTATATATGTGTATAAGGCCCAAGGCCCAGGCCCATGTGTGCATAAGGCCCATTCCTATATTGTAACACTCCAAAAATAGGACTAACAAAAATTTCCGGAAAATGGAAACATGATATATAATAATTGTCAAGGCAATGAGCTCATACGAAAGGAACAACAAATGTCTGTTAAATTACAAGTTTGTAATAAGGAGCGACAATAGATGACAACTCTCTAATCTAAATCTAGCTAGACATAAGATTACAAAAAGATTGTCAACTAAGTCCACATGAGCAGTCTTCAGTATTGGCATCCTAAAAATGCTCCCAAGCTCACCACTACATCCGTCTACGTTTCCTTGGCGCTCGCGCCACTAGAACCTGAGATACATACCAACAATCAAGTGTTAGACCAAACGGGTCTAGTGAGTTGTATAAGAAAACATGGCAGGCATATAGATAAAGCATGTAACTATCAATTATAATCCTCCGACCACTAAAGTCCCAACGGGGTCAATCATGGGGGAGACCCATTACACCAATGAGTTTTACCTCAAGTCAATGTACCTTGATGTTCACTCGCTTGAGCAACATCCCGAAGGCCCGTCACACTTGAAGACTACCTCCCAGGCATTACTCCAAATGGCGGAGGGCTAGGCGCATACCATTATAGTGGCGCCTAAGACTACATCCTCCTAGCACTTACTCATGGTTCGTCCAATGTACGTACAAGGTCCGTCTCTATACATTATTCCATACCCGCAAAATACATGTATAAGACTCCAACGATCCCAAGCATAATTTAGGTACAAAACTCTAAAGCATGTAAATATTCCACTACTACCCATGGCTCATAAAATGCATATTATTAAGCCCAAATACCAATAATAATCATAACATTATTACCCACAATAATAACCAAGGCCATAGCTCCAAAAATCTCAAATGTGACAGTTAGGTCAAACTTATCAGGTGATCAAACATTCTACATATACATGCATTATTAACAAGTAAACACATTAGGTAAGTATCTCTTTTGAAAATAGTGTGAGAAACTCACTATCTAGGGTTTCACACAAAACCCTAGAAAACTAGGAGTGAATGATGAGAAGATGAAGACTTGAATGCTCCCTTGAAATGTCCTTTAGCTCCCTTTAACACCAATAAATGCCTCCAACTAATCTAGGGCTCCAATAAATGTTTGGTAGGTTTAGAAGTGGAAGAAAATCGCCCAAATTTGCTCCAAGCCGGCTCCAAAACGATTTAAGATGAGAAGTGAATTCAAAATAGATCAAAGTTGGATTTTATACCCTCAGACATCGCCCGCGATAGTGCCCGGCGATTGTGCCCATGGCACTATCGCGAGGGCGCAATCGCGCCACTCGAATGACCCACGGTACATCTCAGGCGATAGTGCCTGGCGATTGTGCCAAGGGCACTATCGCTATGCCACAATCGCGACCACTCCCCCCCCCCTCTCGGTACAAATCCCGCGATGGTGCCAGGCGATTGTGCCAAGGCACTATCGCGATGGCACAATCGCGACCACTCCCCCCGACACCGAAACTTGACTTTTCTAAATTAGGCATATTAACGTACACATAAAGAGATTGACAAAACGCCAATTAAGCACACAAAGAGATTCTAAATTTTAACAAAAGTCAAGGAAGGAGGGGAATACTTACCTTAAATTTTCAGGCGTTACAATCCTCCCTACCTAAATAGGGATTTCGTCCCCGAAATCTTATTTACTAAAATAAATGGGGATATCTTTTCTTCAGGTCCTCTTCCGATTCCCAAGTGACGTTAGCACCCCTGTGATGCTTCCATTGCACTTTCACCATCGTTACTTCTTTATGCTGCAACTGTTTTGTCTTTGACTCTAGAATGGCTTCCGGTTCTTCCACACATCGGTTCCCGTTGTCCACGCGAATTTCCGTCAAAGGGATAACAGTTTCTTCCTCGGCTAGACACTTGCGAAGGTAACAAACATGAAAAGTAGGGTGGATTCCGTCCATTTCCGGTGGCAAGTCCAAACGATAAGCTTGAAGGCCGATCTTTTCTAATATCGTGAAGGGCCCTAGGAATCGGGGGCTAAGTTTCCCGCGCTTCCCAAAGCGTATGATACCCTTCCACGGCGACACCTTCAACATAACCCGATCCCCCACTTGGAAATCAACCGGTCTCCGCTTTTTGTCCGCGTAGCTCTTTTGTCGATCTTGAGCCGCCTTCAATCGTTCTCGAATGTCCTTCACCCTATCCGCCGTTGCTTGTACAACTTCTAGACCCAAAAATTGTTTCTCTCCCGCCTCGAGCCAACACACCGGAGTCCTACACTTCCGCCCGTAGAGTGCTTCGAATGGAGCCATTCCGATGCTCGAATGGTAACTATTATTGTAGGCGAACTCCACTAACGGCAAGTGCGAATCCCAAGTTCCTCCAAAGTCTATGACGCACGATCGCAGCATGTCCTCGAGGGTTTGGATCGTCCTCTCACTTTGTCCGTCAGTTTGGGGGTGATATGCCGTACTCAACTTAACCTTCGTGCCCAATTTCCTTTGCAATCCGTCCCAAAACTTGGAAGTAAACCGACTATCCCTATCTGAGACTATGGATAACGGAACACCATGACGAGACACCACTTCATCGATATAGAGCTTAGCTAATTTGTCCATCGGTAACGTCTCCCACATTGCCAAGAAATGGGCACTCTTGGTAAGTCTGTCCACCACTACCCAAATAGTATCATGGCCTTTCAAGGTCCTCGGTAGTTTAGTGATGAAGTCCATCGTGATGTGTTCCCACTTCCACTCCGGAATGGTTAAGGGCTGCAAACTCCCATAAGGCTTTTGATGTTCCGCCTTGACTTGAAGGCAAGTGACGCACCTTTCCACATAATTGGCAACGTCGAGCTTCATCACCGGCCGCCAATAGTGCAATTTTAAGTCTTTATACATCTTGGTGCTACCGGGATGTATAGAGTATTTGGACTTGTGTGCTTCCGCTAAGAGCAACTCGCAGTTTCCCCCGATCTTCGGTACCCAAATTCTTCCTTGGAACAACTTAAGGCCGCGGTTATCCTCCGATAATAACTCCCTTTGTTTCACCATAACCTCGGCCTTGAGATTCTCCTCACAAAGTGCTTAGGCTTGGCTCCTCTTGATGTCATCTACAAGACTGGACATCACTTCGATTCTAGCAAACACTACTTTACTTTCCCCTCCATAACTCTTCCGGCTTAGAGCGTCCGCCACCACATTGGCTTTACCGGGGTGGTAAAGCAATTCGCAATCATAATCTTTCAAGAGTTCCAACCACATTGACAAGACCGTTTTATCTTTTAGTAGTGTTAGTTGTAATAAGACTTCGCTTACTAAAGATGTTGTGATTGCTGATATTGCTGTTTTGAACCCAAAACTTGCTGTTTCTCGGAAACAATATACAATGAAGCAATTATTTCAGTTATCTTTATCTGCTGGAAAGTCTTCTATTTATGATAAACATGTCTCTATTTCTTGTCAAGATTCTGGAGATTGGTTTGGCAACTACCATGTGCATACATCTCATACTAATTCTTCACATGCATTTCAAAAGAAAAGAGGACCCAATTTGAAATGGGTACCAAAAACTTGTGCTAACACAGCAGGACCCAAATTCCAGTGGGTACCTAAGGCTAAATCTGTGTTGCAGGCACACAAAGCTTAAAGAGAAAGCGACTTCTGATTATGTACAGATCAGGACTCGTTCTTCAATGTCAAAAATAGGTTTTTGGATAATGCAGTTCAAAACCCGAACATCAAAGTCAAAATAGGCTTTTGAACAAATCAGTTCAAGACTCGCACTTCGATAATCAAAGTGAAAATTCCAATGTTGTCGTATGAATATCTAAATTTGTAATTTCTCTTATGCAGACTAGTCATACATGGTTCTTGGACAGCGGATGTTCCAAGCACATGACAGGGCAAAAAGAGATACTGTCCAATTTTAAAGACAAATATTGCGGAACAGTAAGATTTGGCAACGACCAGTTTTCTCCAATCATGGGATACGGTGATGTACAACATGACAATATCACTATCAAGAAGGTGAGCTATGTAGAAGGCTTAGGACACAACTTGTTCAGTATAGGCCAGTTCTGTGACAAAGACTTAGAGGTCAACTTCAAAGCCAAGAGATGTTCAGTTCGCAATGAAGACGACGAAGAACTCTTGGTCGGTACTCGAGAAACAGACCTCTACACAATAAACTTATCAAATGTCTAGACTGACAAGCAAGTTTGTCTACTGACGAAAGCATCGATGCAACAAAGCTGGTTATGGCATCGAAGGCTCTCTCACCTCAACTTTCGGTACATCAACAATCTGGTCAGTGGAAAACTCGTCAAAGGACTTCCAGAGCTGAAATATGAAAGAGAACATCTTTGTGCAGCTTGTGAAAAGGGCAAGATGAAGAGGGCACCTCATAAACCAAAGCCTGAACCAAGTACAAGCGCTCCGTTAGAGTTATTGCATATGGATCTATGCGGTCCGATGCCAACTCAGAGTCTAGGCGGAAAGAAGTACATACTCGTGATCGTGGACGATTACTCGCGATACACATGGGTCAAGTTTCTACGTTCAAAGGATGAGACACCAGATGTTCTCATCACATTCCTAAAGACGACCCAGGTGAATCTGCAGAAACCGGTCAAGTTTCTACGAACAGATAACGACACAGAGTTCAAGAACAACAAAGTTGAAGAATATCTCGAATCTGTCGAGATTTCACATCAATACTCTGCTGCTCGAACGCCTCAACAAAATGGAGTGGTCGAAAGAAGAAACCGAACGCTAGTCGAGGCTGCTCGTACTATGCTAAGTCACTCTGACTTACCTCTATTTTTATGGGCAGAAGCTGTTTCGACCGCGTGCTACACACAGAATTGATCCATGATACATCGAAGATTCAAGAAGACTCCTTATGCATTAATCAACAACCGAACACCGACAATCAAATATTTCCATATATTTGGGTGTAAGTGTTTCGTTCTAAATGACAGGGAGAATCTTAATAAGTTCAGTGCTAAGGCGGATGAAGGGATCTTCATTGGATATTCCTCGACATCAACTGCATTCCGAGTTTATCTGAAGAAGTCAAGAACGGTGATTGAAAGCATCAACGTCACCTTTGATGAAGAAATGGCTTCCGAACAACAACGTTCAGAACCCGTTATAACCGGAGTACTAGCTTCTGGGCAACTCAGTCCAGAACCTGCGTCTCAACTTAATAAATCAGACGAAGCTTCAACTTCAACTAACCATTTATCTGATTTAGATTTATTATTTGAATTGTTTTATGATGAATTTCTTGGATCTAATGTAAAGAAATCTGTTGTGGTTGACAGGATGGAAGACTTAACGACTACTCATCCAACCAGTTCAGATGACTCTATTGAATCAAACGCCCCGATTCAACAAGAAATTAAAATTCAAATGCCGACTACAACAATTGAAGAAGTGTCAAATGATAAAGAGACAGAAGTAGCTGCAACAGTAGGAGATTCTGTACAGATCAATCTACAGCCAGATCAAGCTGTACCTGCTGAGCTTTCTGAACCTGCCACTTCAATTGAAACCACCATTCCTCCTGAACAATCAGAAGAAGGTACAAGTGGATTTGTAGATGATACCACTGACATACAATCATCTAATCCACTACCTCATGAACATAAATGGACCAAAGAGCATCCGATAAGCCAGATAATTGGCGATCCATCAAAACCGGTGCAAACTAGGTCAGCATCAATGAACATGTGCATGCATGACTCCTTTCTGAGCAAGTTCGAGCCATCACGCGTATCGGAAGCACTTGCTGATCCAGAATGGGTGATCTCAATGCAAGAAGAGCTAAATCAGTTCGACGCACTTCAAGTCTGGAGACTCGTACCAAAGCCTAAAGGTAAAACCATTATAGGTACGAAGTGGATTTTCAAGATAAAGAAAGACGAAGATGGTACCGTTATCCGAAACAATGCAAGACTAGTAGCCAAAGGATACAGACAAGAGGAAGGAATCGACTACGACGAGACATATGCTCCTGTGGCGCGATTAGAGGCAATCAAAATGTTTCTAGCCTACGCAGCCCACAAGAACTTCACGGTCTTTCAAATGGACGTGAAGACAGCATTCCTAAATGGAATTCTGAAGGAGGAAGTCTACGTCTCTCAGCCAGAGGGTTTTGTCAATCAAGAGAAGCCAAATCACGTTTACATTCTCGACAAAGCACTCTACGGTCTGAAACAAACACCTCGAGCCTGGTATGATGTCCTTTCCACTTTTCTAGTCAAGTCTGGGTTTTCAAAAGGTACGGTGGATACCACTTTGTTTATCAAAAAGGAAAAAGGCGATATCATTTTAATTCAAATCTATGTAGATGATATTATCTTTGGTTCTACAAATACTAAGTACTGTAAGAATTTTGCAAACCTTATGGTGTCTAGATTTCAGATGAACTTGATGGGAGAGATGAATTTCTTTCTCGGTTTACAAGTAAAACAATTTTCATCGGGTATTTTTATCAATCAATCAAAATACATTAGGGATATTCTTCGGAAGTTCCAAATGGAAAATTCAAAACCGATTGGTACCCCAATGGCACCAGGTACTAAAATTGGCACCGATCCTTCGGGAAAGGCTGTTGATGTTAGGACTTATCGAGGGATGATAGGTTCTTTAATGTATCTTACGTCGAGTAGGCCAGATATAATGTTTTCAACATGCTTATGTGCAAGATATCAGGCCAATCCTAAAGAAATCCATTTGTCTGCTGTGAAGCGCATTTTTAGGTATCTGAAGGGCACTGCAGATCTTGGTCTGTGGTATCCTAAAGATACTAGTTTTGAACTAACAGCCTACACAGATGCAAATCATGCAGGTTGTATGTTAGACAGGAAGAGCACGTCAGGACACGTACAGTTCCTCGGTGACAAACTCGTAAGTTGGGCATCGAAGAAGCAACTTTGTGTTTCAACCTCCACGGCCGAAGCAGAATATGTAGCTGCTGCTAGTTGCTGTTCTCAGGTCTTATGGATGCGAACTCAATTACGCGACTACGGTTTCCACTTCAACAAAATCCCGATATACTGTGACTCCAAGAGCGCCATCGCAATATCAGCGAATCCTGTTCAACACACCAAGACAAAGCACATAGATGTCAGGTATCACTTTATTAAATATCATGTTGAAAAAGGAACAATTGAACTTTTCTTTGTAAAAACTGATTATCAACTTGCCGATTTGTTCACCAAACCCTTAGACGAAAAGAGGTTTAACTTTCTTGTCTCTAAGCTTGGTATGCTAAATCTTAAGATTTAATCAGTAGTTACCTAACAAAGTTTTCTAAATTGTATACTTTTTCATCATTTCTACATTCTTAACTCTGATTGATATCTGCACTTCTATCAAATGTTCATGATCCAAGGGGGAGAATGAGAAGAAATTGACATCTGGTCAATATTACTTCGAGGGGGAGCTCATAAAATTTGTGCATGTACTTTTTAATGTCAAATTTCTTTTGTAATGCAAGATTTTAGGGGGAGCTCTTCAAGTCAAAAGGGAGTACGGACATGACTTCTAATTATTTCTGATCAGAACTCGTACTTTAAAAAGTTTTACTGCTTTTTTGTCTTTTCATTATAAGTGAATAAATTTTACTTTGACTTGACATAAGACTTTTGCAGAATTTTTAAGAGAAGCTTAAAAGTTCATATGTTTATGACTTAAAGCTTAGCTTCATGGGATGTAAGATCGAACGTAAAGGTATAATCCTTTATCTTAATCTCATATATGGTTGAAAGAAGGACAACTTTCAATCATTGGAAAACATTGTTTTTAATGTTCAAACTACTTCCCGATTTTTCAACTGATTTTATATTTTGGGAGTGTATTTTAAATGTTTTCATGATCTAAATTGTGCTTTAACTGAAATAGTTAAACCAATCTGAGCATCACGTGCATCATAGGAAAACAAGAATCATTGTGCTAGGAATTAACACAACTTCTATGGAATCACCTTAACCAATGATTTCTACCCAAGAAGTTAATCCTTAGTGATTGAGTGTAAGAAGCGAAAAGAAATGAGTGTGATTAGAGTAAGCAAACTATTTAAAAGAAAGAGCGTGTGAAAACAGAGTTCAAAGAATATCACAACTCTGCACCAACTTTTTCTGAGCCGGGTAGCCACATTACTAGTGTTTCACAATTCTGTGGTGAACATTATTGAAACAGGCAACTAACCCATGCCAACTCTTGATCAAACCTCACTATCTACTCATTTTCTTCTCAACAAGAAAGTGTTTCACATTTTCAAAGGGGACGCAACACATATGCTATCTGATTTTCATTTGGAAAATCTGGATATTGAAAAGAAGGAAGTTTGCCCCACCTTCGCACTTCAATCATGCACATTGAGTATGTGTTTAACTTACTGTTGTCTCAGTGGTTTACACAATTTTGAGCCTAATAAGCAATCATCTGTGCTTAATTCTTTCTAACACAAGCACGAACACACAAGGAATTAGTTTCTTTGTCATAACGTTTATAGAAATAACCTTTGTGGTGTTTCGATGATTAAATGGAAGCCCTGGGGGAGTCAACATCAAACAGCTCCTTTCCAATGTGTATTCGTTACACACAGTGACTTAGTGTTACTGACAGGCATGTTAACTGATTCATTAGTTGATTCAGGTGTTACACGACTATTTTGTCTGGATTTGAAAAGATCTGGATGAATATCTTTTGAATTGACGGATCAGGGGCTCTAACTGCAAGATAGACATTTCTTACAAATAATTTTGATGAAGTCGTTGCACTCAACATCAAAAAGGGGGAGAATGACTACACAAGAAATGGAAAAGATCACATGTTTCAAGAATCACGTCCACTCTTCAAAGGGGGAGATTATTAGATTGAAGACATGTTGATTTCAGAGCTAGAGAAAGAGATTGCATCTTCTGAGCTGAACAAGAAGACTGAATTGCTAAAATCATTTTCGTAATGATCTTGATCCAAAGGGGGAGATTGTTAAGACACAGTCTCATTGGATTCAAGATCATCCAAACTGAAGATCGCAATCTGAAACTAAAGCCGAAACGTCGACTCTCAATGTTAAAGTCTATGTCGTTTGTAATAAATGTCAATGTAATTGTATTAGTTTACTTAGATTTAATATCTAAGTTATAATATTGTAATAGTTAGATAAAGTTAATTTAGTTAGTTTCTAGTAACTTAGTTTATATTAGATATAATATCTAGATTTAATATCTAGATATTATGTTAGATTGTGTGTTAAACACACTTGGTTAGATTAAGTGTATCTCAATCTCTCAAGATCAGATAACTTATTCACATATACAAACACACACTTAAAGGTGTAAAAGAGAGAAAAACAGAGAACACAAATCCAAGCTTAAAATCGATCAACCTTGTAACTCGTTTGTTATAATCAATACAGGTTGGTAATCATTTTGTGTTGTTATTCTATAAAACTTGATAGTATTGTTGGACCGACACATTAAATGAGAGTTTGGTCGTCTGGACACCGCGCACGATAGTGCCCACGCGATAGTGCCCTTGGCACAATCGCGGGCACAGTCGCGACAACTGTACCGAGACCTCCCCCCCCCCCTCTCGCGACCTTGACATCGCGATTGTGACCATGGCACTATCGTCGGTCACAATCGCATCATATGTACCGTGGCCTCAAACTCCCTCGCGATAATGCCCATGCGATAGTGACATTGTCACTATCGCGGGCACAGTCGCCGAGACCCCTTCCAACTCTGAAATCCGACGATTCGACCCGTTTTCACCCAGATTCAAATACCATGAATGAGAACTCTTAAACAAAAACTTAAAGTAATTATTTTACAAAGAGGTCTAAAATTCGGGGTGTTACAACTACCGCTTAGGAAATTCCCCGACGGCGGAGGTCTAGGCACATAGGGGACTACCACTCAGAAAATTCCCCAAATGTCACTCACCTACATTCCTATAGTGAATCACAGACTTGGTTCGTCCACATTATGCAAATAGGAGGTCTCAAGATGTGTGTTAACCCAACATATTCGGATATCAACCATGAACACAACATCACCATCCTAATCATGCAATTTTAACACTTAACCCAAATATCAACCAAATCCATCACGAGAAGGTAAAGTCGCCAAACGGCATTCCAAGTAGGAATCATCAACATACCAAGATATACACATATAAATCATGGTAACTTTCATATACATAAACCCGTGGGAAAAAACCCCAAATACTTGGACAATAAACATGAGCATTTGAGAATACATGAATATTAACAAGTAGTAGATAATGATGTGTATCTAGTTTTAACAAAAGATTAGTAAACTCACAATCTAGGTTTTTTACCAAAACCTAGAAAAGATGAAACCCTAGTTTGAAGAGATGAGGCTTGAAGATGAAGCTTGAAGTATTGAGAAACCCTAGAAGCTTCATTGAAGGTAATAAATGCTAGAAATCAAGCTCCAAACACCAAAGATGTTGTATTTATGAGGGTTAGGGTTTGGTGAGGGAGGATATTGATTTCCTTGGGAGCAAAATCGCCAAAATGAGAGAGAGATATGAGAATTATGAGAGAAATTCGGATGAAAAGAGGTTTGGGGGGCTGCAGGTCGCCCCGCGGCTTATGTCGCGGTTTTCACCCGCGGCATAAGTCGCCCGTGTGCACAACACCGCGAACTCCAGTGGGTTACGCGGCTTGCACCGCGACTTACACCCGCGGCGTAAGTCGCGTAACTCCCTGTTTCACTAAGGGTGATCCATATCATCCAAGTACAACCAAAAATGATAATTACGCCCAAACTGAAAATAAACACATACGTTTCTACTTTTAAAAAAAAGACTCATTAAACGGAATAAAGGGAACGAGTACTTACCTTATGAATTTCCGGGTGTTACAATCCTCCCCACCTAAATAGGATTTCGTCCCGAAATCTCATTCTACAACAAACAAGTGAGGATAACGCTTCTTCATGTCATCCTCGGATTCCCACGTAATGTTAGCACCCCGATGGTGCTTCCATTGAACCTTAACCATCACCACATCTTTATGCCGCAATTTCTTCACCTTTGACTCTAAAATTGTCTCCGGTTCTTCCACGCAACGATTCTCATTATCCACCCGAATCTCTGACAAGGGAATCACGCTTTCCTCCTCGGCTAGGCACTTCCGAAGATAGCACACGTGAAAAGTAGGATGTATCACATTCATTTCTGGTGGTAAGTCCAAACGGTAGGCTTGTAAGCCAATCTTCTCCAAGATGACAAATGGTCCAAGGAAACGAGGACTAAGCTTTCCACGCTTCCCAAACCGGATAATCCCCTTCCGTGGAGATACTTTCAACATGATGCGGTCGCCCACTTGAAACTCGACCGGTCTTCTTTTCTTGTCCGCATAACTTTTCTGTCGGTCTTGCGCCGCCTTTAGCCTCTCTCGGATCTCTTTCACCTTGTCGGACGTCTCTTGAACAATTTCCGGTCCGGCGAATTGCTTTTCGCCCGCTTCTAGCCAACAAACCGGGGTTCTGCACCTCCGTCCATACAATGCCTCGAACGGTGCCATTCCAATGCTAGAATGGTAACTGTTGTTGTATGCGAACTCTACCAACGGTAGATGTGAATCCCAACTTCCCCCGAAGTCTATCACACACGATCTCAACAGATCTTCTAATGTCTGGATTGTCCTCTCGCTTTGGCCATCCGTTTGAGGATGATACGCCGTGCTCAAATTCAATCGAGTACCCAACTCCTTTTGTAAACTAGCCCAAAAGTTCGAAGTGAATCGACTGTCTCGATCTGACACGATAGATTGCGGGACTCCGTGCCTCGACACCACCTCGTCAATATAAAGATTGGCCGATTTCTCCATTGGCAAGGTCTCCCGCATTGCAAGGAAATGCACACTCTTGGTTAGCCGATCCACAATTACCCAAATAGTGTCGTGACCGCGCAAGGTCTTCGGTAGCTTTGTCATAAAATCCATGGTGATGTTGTCCCACTTCCACTCGGGAATGGACAACAGTTGCAAACTTTCATACGGTCTTTGATGCTCTGCTTTGACTTGAAGGCACGTGACACACCTCTCCACATAGCTAGCCACCTCTAGCTTCATTACCGGCCACCAATAATTTGACTTTAAGTCCCTATACATCTTGGTGCTACCGGGATGTATAGAATACTTCGACTTATGCGCTTCCTCGAGAAGTAAGTCACGGTTTCCCCCAACCTTCGGCACCCAAATTCGCCCTTGGAAGAGTTTGAGTCCACGGCTATCTTCCGTTAAGAGTTCCTTTTGCTTCACCATGACTTCGGCCTTGAGGTTCTCTTCTTTAAGTGCTTCCACTTGGCTTGCCTTGATACTTTCCAACAAACTCAACACCACATCGATCCTTGTAAGGGACATCTTGACACCTCCATCATGGCTCCTTCGACTCAACGCATCCGCCACCATGTTGGCCTTACCGGGATGATAGAGTAAATCACAATCGTAATCCTTCAAAAGCTCTAGCCATCTCCTTTGCCGCATGTTGAGTTCCTTTTGATCGAAGATGTACTTGAGACTCTTGTGATCCGTGAAAAGAGTACACTTGGTCCCATACAAGTAGTGTCGCCACAACTTTAACGCGAAAAATACCACCGCCAACTCCAAATCATGAGTCGGATAGTTCTTCTCATGATCCTTTAATTGTCGCGACGCGTAGGCGATTACTTTCCCCCTTTGCATTAGGACACACCCAAGTCCCATCTTGGAAGCGTCACTAAACACAACAAAGTCTTCCAATACCTCGGGTAAGGACAAGATCGGAGCTTCGCACAACTTCCTCTTGAGCGTTTGAAACGCTTGCTCTTGTGCATCGGTCCAAAGAAACTTGACGTTCTTCCTTGTAAGAGAAGTGAGCGGTGTAGCTGTCTTTGAGAAATCTTGAATGAAACGTCGGTAGTAACCCGCTAAACCCAAGAAGCTTCGGATCTCCGTCGGACTTGTTGGAGGTTCCCAACTCATCATTGTCTCGATCTTTTCCGGATCCACTTTTACCCCGTCCTTTGATACCACATGCCCCAAGAATTGCACCTCTTAAAGCCAGAATTCGCACTTCGATAATTTCGCGAACAGTTTCTCCCTCCTTAGAACTTCTAATACTTCCCGTAAGTGTTTTCCATGCTCGGACTCATCCTTTGAATATATTAAAATATCGTCGATGAAGATGATCACGGATTTATCCAAGAATGGGCGACACACACGGTTCATCAGATCCATGAATACGGCCGGAGCGTTGGTTAGACCAAAAGGCATCACCAAAAACTCGTAATGACCGTATCGCGTTCGGAAAGTCGTCTTCTGAATGTCTTCGTTCTTCACTCTCACTTGATGATAACCGGATCGAAGATCAATCTTCGAGAAACATCCCGCGCCTTGTAGTTGATCAAAAAGGTCGTCGATGCGAGGTAAGGGATACTTGTTCTTCACCGTGACTTTGTTTAACTCCCGATAATCTATGCACATCCGCATGGATCCATCCTTCTTCTTCACGAACAGTACCGGTGCTCCCCAAGGTGACGAACTCGGTCGAATGAAGCCCTTCTCCAGCAACTCTTGAAGTTGCGTCATCATCTCTTTCATTTCTATCGGTGCCAAACGATATGGAGCACGAGCTATCGGAGCAGCTCCCGGTGTGAGGTCAATCTGAAACTCCACTTGTCGCTCCGGAGTAATCCGGGTAAGTCTTCCGGAAAGACGTCCGGATAATCTTGTACCACCTCCACATCTTCTACCGACTTCTTTTCTTTCTTTGCGTCCACAACGTAGGCCAAGTACGAAGGGTAACCCTTCGCTAAGAACTTGCGAGCCTTAAGAGATGAGATAACAGGATTACTCCCCTTTCCTTTTCCCCATAAATGGTAGCCACACCATTTTCCGGTAAAGGTACTTGGATCATCTTTTTGGAACAGAAGATGTCCGCCTTATGCCTTACTAACCAATCCATACCTATGACTACATCAAACCCTCCTATAGCCATAGGTAGCAAATCTACTACGAAAGAATTTCCATCGATCTCTAGAGTGCAATCACAAAAACGATTACGAATAATCACTTGATCCCCATTAGCTACTTCTACTACTAATGCATCGGGAATGACACTAATAGGAGTGGTGAATTGTTTACAGAAAGCATCTGACACAAAGGAACAGGTAGCACCCGAATCAAATAGCACACGCGCAGGCAAAGAGTTCACGAGAAACGTACCCGAAACGACATCGGTTGTCTCCTTTGCTTCCTCGGTGGTCATCCGGAAAGCTCGACTCGGCACCCTCGGCGATTGGTCGACTTTAGCCGTCGACCCAACAGATCTGCCTTGATTGTTCCCCGCTAACTTTGGACAATTCCTCCTTATGTGCCTCGGTTCCTAGCACTCAAAACACACCGTTGGATGAACAGTGCAATCCCGAGCCACATGGTCCCTCTTGCCACACTTGGTACAACTCACCGGACCCGCATAGGTTTTGGAAGCACATGCGCCCGAATGCCTAGATTTGCACTTTGGGCACCACTGATTGTCCTTACGAGAGTCGCCCGCTCTCCCACTAGCAAAAGGTCTTGATTGACGAACGGGCCCAGATGGCCCCTCCCACTTCCGTTTCTCACCAACATGTTTCTTCTCATCCCTTTCGGCATTGATGTCGTCCTCAACGAGTAAGGACTCCTCGATAACCTCTTGCAGAGTCGAACACTTAGCATTCCTTACCGCCGTTCGCATCTCGGTCGGTAACCCTTGATGGTAGGCCTTAATCTTTGACCTTTCATCGGGGACCAGATGTCCCACCAAGTTAAGTTTCTCCAAAAAGAGTTTGGAGTAGCCAACAATAGACAGATTCCCTTTCTTCAGATCTCGAAACTCCCGCTCCAATTTGTCCATCGAACGCTCGCTACAATACTTGTCCATAATCTTCTCTTTGAACGTCGGCCAAGTTAACTTAGCCAGAACTTCAGGAGTGAGGACTGATCGAGTGAGATTCCACCAAATCAAAGCCTCTCCCCGAAGCAGTTGAGAAGCAAACTTGACCCGTTGGGAGGGATCGCACTCACTTGACTCAAAGGCCATCTCTATCTCTTTGAGCCAATACATACAAGCAACCGGGTTATCGGAACCCGCAAACTCCTTAGGGTGGCACCCCAGAAACGCTTTGTAGGTGCACCCCTTAGTCTTCTTCTTGTTCCCATCGTCAGATGGGTCTTCAATAGATACCACATTTGGTCCACCCGACCCCACAACAATGTTTTCCGCCATTGTTTCAGGTTGTCGGTTGCTGGCGTCTCGATCCTCTAAGAGTTTCATGAAAAACTCTTGTTGTTAGGCATGGCGGAGTTCATGGCCAACATCATGCTATCCTGAATCCGGGTCTCCATAGTCACTTCCTCCATGATGGCATTATCCGCATTGAGGTTCCGGCGCGGAATATGCTCAGGTCCTCCTCCCAAGATATTGGGCCTGGGAGGTCCCTCGGTAGCCACACCCACAGGAGGCCGATCAGCGGTAGATTCCACTTCCAAATGGCCCTCCGGTGTACTTGGTAACCTACTTCGAGTGTTTACCATTTCGATCTGCCATACATGCACGAGAAATAGATTGAGAAAAGACTAAACGAGTTGAACTCATTGTACGTACTAATACCTTCATCAATTATCATAATAATAGTAAACTAAGCATGCTCACGTAACAATGCATTCATAATAGCAGTAGCTAAGTGAAATTATGAACGAACCGTACACAAGAATTCTTGTCACCATCATCACAATTCTCAATTAATGTAATTCCGTAAATCCTAACGCTCTTCCCACCTAGGATTTCTACCCAAGTGGACAGTGAAGTCAAAACAGTCTAAAGCTTAAGTCTAGATATGCTACAACAATACCTAGTTCACTTAAACTAAAGCTCTGATACCAACTTGTAACACCCTAAAAACAGGGATAACAAAAACTTTCCAAAAGAAGAGAAGTGGTATAAAAATTGCCATAGCAAGAGCCTCCCAAAAATGGGGAAATATACAAATAACCTGCTTAATCATAATTTGTAATTTAACGGGTAAATAAATAACAACCAACTAATCTAATTTCTAAATCTAGAAAAGAGATTACAAAAGGGGTGTCATCTATAAACCCAAATACTTCCAGAAATAGTTCAAGCGCCAAAATCCCCAAGCTCTCGCCCAAAGCATCTAAACTTGCCTAGGAGTAGCGCCGCTAACACCTGAGATACACATCGACACCAAACAAATGTTAGGCCAAAAAGCCTAGTGAGTTGCACAAGTAAAAACATGCCAGAAACAGTTACAGTCCTTATCAGCAGTTAATCATTTGATCACGTAGATGTGGAGTCAACGGGAGCGACCCATATCTCCAATACGGTTCACCCAAAGAGGCAATGCACCTTGAAGCCAATTACAGTGGCAACCCAAAGGCCCGACACGCATCGAGGACTACCGCTTAGGAAATTCCCCGACGGCGGAGATCTAGGCACATAGGGGACTACCACTCAGAAATTCCCCAAATGTCACCCACCTACATTCCTATAGTGAATCACAGACTTGGTTCGTGCACATTATGCAAATAGGAGGTCTCAAGATGTGTGTTAACCCAACATATTCGGATATCAACCATGAACACAACATCACCATCCTAATCATGCAATTTTAACACTTAACCCAAATATCAACCAAATCCATCACGAGAAGGTAAAGTCGCCAAACGGCATTCCAAGTAGGAATCATCAACATACCAAGATATACACATATAAATCATGGTAACTTTCATATACATAAACCCGTGGGAAAAACCCCCAAATACTTAGACAATAAACATGAACATTTGAGAATACATGAATATTAACAAGTAGTAGATAATGATGTGTATCTAGTTTTAACAAAAGATTAGTAAACTCACAATCTAGGTTTTTGACCAAAACCTAGAAAAGATGAAACCCTAGTTTGAAGAGATGAGGCTTGAAGATGAAGCTTGAAGTATTGAGAAACCCTAGAAGCTTCCTTGAAGGTAATAAATGCTATAAATCAAGCTCCAACCACCAAAGATGTTGTATTTATGAGGGTTAGTGTTTGGTGAGGGAGGATACTGATTTCCTTGGGAGCAAAATCGCCAAAATGAGAGAGAGACATGAGAATTATGAGAGAAATTCGGATGAAAAGGGGTTTTGGGGGGTGCAGGTCGCCCCGCGGCTTATGCCGCGGTTTGCACCCGCGGCATAAGTCGCCCGTGTGCACAACACCGCGAACTCCAGTGGGTTACGCGGCTTGCACCGCGACTTACACCCGCGGCGTAAGTCACGTAACTCCCTGTTTCACTAAGGGTAATCCATACCATCCAAGTACAACCAAAAATGATAATTACGCCCAAACTGAAAATAAACACATACGTTTCTACTTTAAAAAAAAAAAGACTCATTAAACGGAATAAGGGGAACGAGTACTTACCTTATGAATTTTCGGGTGTTACAGTGTTGGAGACTTGGAGTAATCGAACCCCATGCTTTCGTAGAGAAGAATGAACGGGATCTGGCCGACATAACCATACAAGGGCTTCGTGGACTTGTTTTGAACTTTGGTTTCGAGTGGGAGACGAAACAAGTCTTGTAATGCTTGGAAGACGACATCGTTGAGGTCCAGAGGTACATTATCGTATTCCGCTATGAAACATCCGTATTCTTCGAGGGCACGAGTAGCCTCGATGGAAGCGGCGAGCCATGAACTCGAACCGGGTTTCAAGTTTCTCTTGTTGGTGAAGTCAATTGTAGGAAGTTTATGCATGTTTTGGTGTTTATTCTTTGTGATTTTGGTTGATTCATATGTGAATGAAGTAAAATGTGCATTCTATTCTACTACTTAAATCTATTTATAACAGCTTATTATGGATGAATTGCCAATAAGAAAATGCCAACCCCAATCATTGCTTATTATTATTGCATTGGGATGTTTGTATTGTAATGTAAGGGAAATTGAATTTCTATGCTTGATGTTACCCCCAAATATCAAAAATATGCTTAACTTTCAAATTCTCCCTAAAATACCCCTGAAAGTAGGGGTGAACACGGGTTAGGTTGAAGGCATTTGAACAACCCTACCTAATATTTGTGATTTGAAAAATCTCAACCTAACTTGAATAAAAGTACAACCAACCAAACTCAAACCGTATATGTTGGGTTGAAACATTGGTACATCCAAACATTCTCGCATGTCTATTACCTTGAATATGGTATTTTTTTTACTCATAATTCATTTATTCATCATAAATTAATTTGTACGAATTATTCATACTCCTTAAGTAAATCACATTTTAACTGTTTTTCTTAAATTGCATATATGATCACATTTACTGAACATATATACGAAAAGAAATGCAGTTGCGTAGAGACGAAGAAGAGATTTAAAGTATATGTGTATGAAGAGGTTGATGGTCTAACGGTCTAATATACATATTAATAAGGGATTTTAACAATCATATATCCAAGAAAAAGAAGGGTGTTGAGTTCATCGGGTTGGGTTGGGTTCAAATCACTGTAATCCAACTCCAACCCAATACATATGGTTTGAACATATTACAATTCGATTTGACATTCGGTGGCTTTGGGTTGGTCGGGTTTTTGTGTACCCCTACCCGACTCCAAAGTATGCATAATGTGGCATGTGGCCCACAATACGTCCGAGATGGTGTCGAGGATATCGAGACCACGTAAACAAGGACGTTCACGTGGACCCCACCCGTTAAACATACTTTGTATTTAAGAACAAGGGTATTTTGGGAAAATAAAAAATATGATACATTGATACAAATCACAAGTTTCATACAAGAAAGTAATTACACAAATTGATGCATTTAAAATCAAAATCATCTCTTCTGGAAATTGAAGGCTCTGATGCAGTAAGCAAAGATGAATGCAAAGAACAGAACCAATCCGATGTGCACCCCCGCAACAGCCCCGAGAAAATCATGCTTGTAACCGAAATATCGATCCAAATAAACTTTAACCGTTTCACCGTTTGGAAGCACATCTTCATAGTCCCCGAACTGCGAAGCAACCATGCCGTAAATAGTCCACGCCAACGGGTTTCCCCAATAGTACCATCTCCACCACACCGGGATGCTCTGTCGTATTCCAACAAAACAACAATCAAGAACTAGAACACACGAGTGTTAAAAAAATAAAAAAACGAAAAATGTGACAATAAGTGGAACCCTATATTACTCTCCAAAAGAGCCATTGAGGAGAGAACGTAGGTTCCAACATAATGTGGACCCCTCCAATGGAGGTTAGACGGGAACAAATTGTCCCAGACAGAATGTCAAGAGGGGGGCTAAATGGGTACAGATTGTAATTGTACTACAATGTCTCGAGTGGTAGTCCTGCTCTGATACCATGTGAGAATATGTGGGGCCCTCCAATGGAGGTTAGACGGGCACAGATTGTCTCAAACTGTCAAGAAGGGGGATTTGAGGGGGGGAGGGGGGGGCTAGACGAGTACAAATGTATTAGAATGTCTCGGGTGGTGGACCCTGCTCTGATACCATGTGAAAATATGTGGGACCCCATTAGATTATTCTCCAAAAGAGCCCTTAAGGAGAGAAGATAGGTTCCAACATATATTGAGAACAAATGGTCCAAGTCTAGGCGATGTGGGACTCTAAAAAAATGACTGAAACTTACGGGTCGTGGAATGATGAATCCCGAAAAGAGGTTGAAGATCCCGTAGAACGAGGCGGCAATGATGGCGGCGATGTTGGCGTTGGGAGTGATGGCGACAGTCATCATACCGTAGAACGTCATGTAGAGTAAACAGCACAATTGGAAAAACACATACCAAAAGAATTTGGCAGCAGTCCACTCGAAGCCGATCATCGCGTACACTATGAGACTGTATACTCCGGTTTGCGTACAAATGTACGGGATTTCCACCAAAACCTACAAAAAAAACGAGAAAAGAACGTTAGAATACCCAACAGATAGAGAGACAATTCAACAAAATCGGCTTTATATGACAACATTATTATAGACCGCTAAATAGGACTTAAAGTTTATAGGTATAAACAATTGTGCGTCTTATATAAATGTGTTACAATAAGTTACCTGAGCGAAGGCATATGGCATGGCGGAATACATTCCGGCAGCTCTTTCTCTATAAAAGACGGTGCGTTCGACATCTACAACCGGTTGCACCGATGATGCGTTTTGGACTCCTAAGAAGAGAAGCGCAGCATACATAGAACCCATCGCGTTTACCAGATCCTGTTGAGTGTCCCTGAAATGCGTAGCGTATGTCAATCGTTAAGTATCGAGACAAGGAACAGACCGATCAATTTGTTAGAGTCCTACATCAGCTAGACTTGGACCATTTATCCTCGGTATATGTTGGAACCTCAATATAATGGGGTTCCACATATTCTTATTTCTTACATGGTATCAGAGCAAATGATTTTACCTTTTCCCGCCAAGATCCCAGAACATGGTACCGAACATGAGCGCGATGAAGACGGTGAAGACAAAACGTACGGCGGTGTAGGACGGGTTTCTCCAGTACGACAATCGTTGTTTCCATAGAGACGCTTTACATTGGACGAGGAATGGCTGCGAGTATTGAGTTGGGTAATGCAGATCTTGAGTGCCGGGCCGCGGTACACTTAGTTCGGCGATAAGGGCTTTGTTTCGCCTGCGAATTCGACCAACAACGAGTCAACAAGACGATATCTTTTAACAAAAAGATTCGGATGTAAGAATTGTGTGATCGTTTACTCACTTGTATCGGTCTGAATTCCTGTAGATTTCGGTGAAATCGACTCCTAGAGACATTTCTTGTGCTGAAGTACTGACTTCCAACATCCAGGTTGCGGGGTTGTATCCTTCTTTAATCTTGCTTACGCCTTCGATATCCTGGTTCACCAGAAAATTCGGGTTTTTTAGACTAGAAAACTGGGTACAACTTATTATGTACTCATATTTGGTAGTTTTTTTACCTCGAAATACTTGATTAACTCGCAAGAATGGCGACCTACGGGTCCAACGTATAGCTCTTGTCCTCCTCTTTTCATCAAGAAAAGCTGCACACCGATGTTTTTAAATATGTAACGGAATTGAATTACGACTCAGGTTCAGGGGAAAACCACAAAAAAATGGAAAACTGAGGAACAGATAGTCATTCATCTGTCCAATATGCACATGTGCATAAAAGTAATTGGAAATGTTTCCTAGTTTCTATGCACGTGTGCATATACCGGACAAATGAATGGTTATTAGGGTGTTGCTCAGTTTTCCATTTTTTTGTGCTTACAAATGAATGGTGGTTAAATGCTAATGAAGTGCATTTTGGTACCTCATCAAAAGCTTCAAAAATGTCGATGCTGGGTTGATGAATGGTGCAAACGACCGTTCTTCCTGTGTCCACGGTGTTCCTAACGGTTCTCATCACAATGGCAGCAGCTCTAGCGTCTAGCCCAGAGGTTGGCTCGTCCATAAAAATTATGGACGGGTTAGCCACAAGCTCAACGGCTATGGTCAACCGCTTTCGCTGTTCGGTTGACAGGCCGTTGACACCAGGTAACCCGACCAACGCATCCTTCAACGGGTTCAGTTCCACAAGGTCCATCACCTCATCAACAAACATCTGCAAACAACACCATTCAACAATCTTAGGAACCTTAATCTGACATGGGTAGTTCAGTAATTTACCAATCCTGTATCATCTCGTACAAAAAACATGAATTGAACACGGGTAACTAACCGTTCTTTTGTTTTCGTCAACGTCTGCTGCCAACCTGAGCCAGGCCGAATAAAGCAAAGACTCGTAAACGGTAACGTGAGGAGAATGGATGTCGTTTTGCTCACAATAGCCAGAAATCCGAGCAAACGTTTCTTGTTTCTTTGGATACCCTGAGATCTTGACGTCACCCTCGATATACCCACCAGTTTTTCGACCAGCCAGCACATCCATAAGAGTAGTTTTGCCGGCACCGCTCACCCCCATTAGCGCCGTGAGAACACCAGGCCGGAAAGCTCCGCTAACGCCCTTAAGTAGCAGCAATCGGTCTTCACCCACCCCTTGCTCTTTCATTTCCTACCATAGTTTTCATAAAAACATATCAGCAAAAATCTCGTCTTGCCGCTACAACAAAATCAGGGACGCCAAATATGTCTCAGTGTCCTAATAGACTGTTTTATAATGCTTAAGTTTATAGGACCAAACAACTATATGTCCTATGTAAAAGTGTCACAATAAGTTGATAAGACATTTTTAGGTCTCCTTACCAGTTTTTTAGAATTATTTTGAAATCAAGCGTCATATTAGTTTTTCTATGACATTATTTGAAAAAATGTCCTATAAAAAGATACGCTCATATGACACTTTTCAAATGTGTCTTATATAAACAAACTAATAGGATACTTTATTTCAAAAGAGTAATACCTATAAAAAGATGTGTTCATAGGACACTTTTATATAAAAAAGCTAACATGACACTTTATTTCAAGAGTGTCCTAAAAAAGGACGCCCAAGTACGTCCTGACATCCTCTTGTAACACCTTCATATAAGACGATTGTTGGTCCTATAAACTTAAGTCCTATAAAGCAGTCTATTAGGATATTTAGACATCTTTGGCGTCCTGTAAAGCCGATTTTGTTACAGTGACCTCACGGGAATAGAACCATATACAAGTATTATAACGAGTCGTTGGTTACCTGTGGCATATCAACAGAGTATTTGACATCATCGAAGGTAATTGAATGTGGTTCGAATGGGAGAATCATTCCTTTCTTCTTGTTTTGACTCCCCTCATCCGTCGATTCCTTCTTGATCGACGATAACTCGACTGCACCCGCATCACCTTCATCTTCCGCCGATGCATTAGCTTGAGCTTTTCCGAAAGCTGTAAACGCAGAAATCAAACGTTACAACACGACGATAAAATCTTACAACAGAATCCCAAAGATCGGAAAACTCACGGTTGAGTAACGCAAGAGACAAAGCGAAAATGAGGTTGAAGACGAAAATAAACCCGAACAAGGCCGCAACCGCGATCCAATACCAGTAAGCTTCTGCAAAGAACCCTCTGCCTGTGACAGCCCATGTCCCTAGTGTTGTACCATTCAAAGGCTGTGAAATAAAAAAAGCATTTCGAAAACGTAAGCTTGCGTAATCGATTCGTACGATAAAATGCGATAAACCGAAGCTTTTAGCGTGACTTACCGTTCTCCAACTATGCCCGAGAAACTCGTTAACGGCGATTCCGTTCATTGCGTACATCATGGGAGATGACCAGTATCCCCACACCCACCATTTCTTGACATCCTCTTCAATGAAGAAAAAGACCATTTGTTAGTTGACACTTGACGGTGTGAGAATATGTGGAACCCCGTATTAATCTCCAAAAGAGTCGTTGAGGAGAGAAGGGAGGTTAAAATATATATTAAGAAGAAGGGTTGGGTTCCGGTGAGAAGTTGAATCAACGGTGAGAAGCGGTTATCAACCGTTGCATTAAAAATGAACGCTAATTAAGATGAGATGCACCAGATCAATTCCCTTTTAAGCCGCAATTCATGGGAGGGCTTGAGATTAAAAGAGATCAGCGGTCCAGATCCACTTCTCACGCTTCTCACCGTTTACTCGACTTCTCACACGATCCTTCGCCTTAAGAAATGGTCCAAGTCTAGCCGATGTCGGACTCTGACATGCGCCCCCCTCCCCCCTCCAATGGAGGCTAGACGGGTACATATTGTCCTAGGTGTCGAGAGGGGGCTAGACAAGTACATATTGGCACGAGTGTCGAGTCCCTAGAATGGTAGACTTTGGCTCTGATACCATGTAAAATATGTGGACCCCCAAATAGATCTCCAAAAGAGTTGTTGAGGAGAGAAGGGAGGTCCCACTTATCTCGAGGATAAATGGTCCAACTTTGGTCAATGTGGGACTCTAACATTCCCCCTCCAATAGAGGCTAGACGGTCATAGATCGTCCCGGGTGTCGAGAGGGGTTAGACGAGTACATATTTCCCCAGAGTCTCGAGTCCCTAAGATGGTAGACTTTGACTCTGATACCATGTAAAAATATATGGATTCCCAGATTAATCTCCAAAAGAGTTGTTTAGGAGAGAAGGGACGTTCCAACATATATCGAGGATAAATGGTCCAAGTCTAGCCGATATAAGACTCTAACATCCCCCCTCGATACACGGGTACAGACTGTCCCGGTATCGAGAGGGGGTTAGACGAGTAAATATTCCCCCAGAGTGTCGAGTCCCTCGAAATGTTAGACTTTGGCTAACCGATGTGGGACTCTAACAGACAAAACAAGCAAAAGAAATCGTTATATGGTTCCGAACGAAGTAGTACCTCGAGCCAGGACAAAACCACCCAAAGCAAAGATCATGAGAAGTGCAAATGAACCAAACGTGTTAGCAACGATCATGTTGCGACCGAGTGCACCGATGAACCGGAACAATCCGGAAGACATCTGGTTAACAAGTAATAGTATCAAGAAGTGTTTGACGAATCTGCAAAAAGTTTGAGAACCGTTAGTAAAATAAGCACGAACAGAGATAAAAGATAGAAACTTTGATCGAAAACTAAGTACCTCGAGACATTAGGATCAAATCCTATGGCATAATAAGTGAAAATCGTCCAAACTCCAGCTTCAAGAAACGAAACAGGAATCTTAATGATCCACGATGGAAGAGCGTATGCCCACGAGGGATAAAACAGGAAATCCCGTTGCTTGTAGAATACAGGAAGTTTTGCGATCGTCATTGAAATCTCAGACATCCCGTTAAACATGATCATAACGACACCAAAGAATAGAGCACCGGTATACAACCCTCCATCTTCTATATTATCTTTATGCATCTCGGTTCGTAAAAACACGGTCAAAGCGATGAGTGACATGATAGTTAGCTGAAACCAACCAACAAAGAATGATCTTGGTTAGAATTTTGAAATCACATTGACCCAATAACCTCCAAATCAACTTAAAACCATGATGGAAGTTACTAGTAGGCCACAACTTTAAGGGTGCGTTTGGTACACTGAACAGCGATAGAACAGGGATCACTAAATGTCCCACGTTTGAGAGGATTGTTAGGTGGAACAGACAGGAACATCCACTCCCACCATATGGAACAAGGTGGAACAGACTTATGTTTTACCAATATAACTTCAAAATAAAATCTAACTCTCTTCTAAAACATTAAATACGCCTTCTTTTTATATTTTATTCATTCTTTAAATTTTATTCATTTTATTTTATGTTCTCTAAATTTTCACTTTATTGTCCTCAAATATTATTTTTATATAGTTACTATGTTTTGATTAATTTATTTAAATTATTAAATATTAATAGTAAAAAAAATATAGAATAGGTTAAAAAATAAAAATTGGAAACTACATAAACTTTTTATTTTCGTGTCACTTTAATCAATCTTGAAGAGAACTTTCTAATACTATATTTTGTTATAAAAAATATTTATTTCGTTATAATTAATAAACTACATAATTAATCAAAAAATATATATATAATATATAAAAAACTTATTAGGGGTAAATTGAGCATGTTATCTGTTCTATCCAGTTCTGTTTACCAAACGTTGAACAACTGTTTTGTCCTGTCCCGTCCTCTCCTTCCTGTTCTATCATGTCTGCGTACCAAACGCACCCTAAGCTTATAAGAAGCTCACAAATGACAAATCTAATTCTCTATCCATGTAGGGCGGGTTGTTACGGCAGAAGATTAGAAACTTACTTGGAACAATTTGAAGATATAAACGAAAGAATTTCTTTTCATGAGCAATATTTCTCTATCGGTGCAAGCTTTCAAGAGCTCCTTCTTATTAAGACCGTACTTTTCATGCGTTAGAGCAGCAGGGTGGCTTTTGGTTTTGTCATACGGGGTCGCGAGCTTGTCTCCCAATTTCCTTCCGACGTGGAACGATTGGTACGCCTCGGCAAACTCCTTGGCGGTCACAAATCTGTACGGATCGTCTCTTCTCATCCAGTATTGCTGCTGATCTTTCTTTGATGTCACCTGTAACGCGATTTCAATTTTCAACCTTACGTTAGGCACAAAAATGTTACATTAGCATCTGTTTGTTAGCAGCTTAATGAGACAACTTATTCGGTCAACTATACATGAATGTTTGTTAGTGACTTAATGATATAGAAAGTGGCTTATTCAAGGGCTCTTTTGGAGAGTAATCTAATGGGGTTCGACATAAAAGATGGAATACTTACTTCTTGCAAAAAATCGGCAACACCTTTCCTCTCGGGGCATTTGAATCCCATTGATTCGAAAAACTCTAGCACATTTTCACGCGGGCCTTGATACACTATCTTTCCATCGGTCAGGAGTATAATGTCATCGAACAAATCGTAAGTCTCTGGTGCAGGCTGGAGAAGTGAAATGACAGCGGTTCCTTCGAGAATGTGAAGGAATTGCTTAAGTGAATTCACGATCTGAAACGTTGTAGAACTATCCAGCCCTGTTGATATCTCGTCCATAAGAAGAACCTTAGATGGTCCAACGATCATTTCACCTGTAACGTTTTGCCGTTAAGCCTAGATATAACCAAAAGAATATATATATATATATATATATATATATAGAGAGAGAGAGAGAGAGAGAGGGAAGGATCATGCGAGAAGTTAAGCATTTTGCGAGAAGGCGAGAAGTGTGATATCATATATGATTACACGGCTTGTGGGTGTGTTTAATCATATATGATATCACACTTCTCGCAAAATGTTTAGCTTCTCGTTTGAACCTGCCCCTATATATATATACATATATATAAAGAGAGACAGGGGGAGGTCAGGGGAAAACCAAAAAAAAAAATGAAAAACCGAGGATGTTCCTCTGGTAACCGTTCATTTGGACGGTATGCACATGTGCATACAAGTAATTTGCAAGCAATTTGTCTGGTATACACATGTGAAGATGTTCCTCACTTTTTCATTTTTTTTGCGGTTTTCCCTGAACCTGACCCTATATATATATATATATATATATTGGGGCAAATTCAAACGAGAAGGAGATCAATTTGCGAAGCTTTTTTTCAAAGAAGAAGAAAACGTGTTCTACCTGTTGTCACACGCTTCTTTTGTCCACCGGAAATTCCCCTTATCATTTGATCCCCTACCATGGTATCCGCACATATGTCCAACCCCAATAACTGCACAAGAAACCATTTACATTAGGTGGCGTTTGGTTCGCATAATGTTTTATGAAGGAATGGAATCCATGAAAGGAATTGGAATGGAATTAAAGCAGGTTTCACTACGCCATTTGGTTGGCAGGAATTGGAATGGAATCTATCAAAGGAATTGGAATTGGAATTCGTCTGTTTTCATCAGCAGAATGTATAAAATAGAGATGATTTATGTAGAGTCATACCTTTAGAGTATAATCTGTGACCACACTAGCTTCTTGACCTTTCGTTGCAGCAGCCTTAATAACAACAAAACATCGATAAAGATTTAGAATTTTGATCATGAAGAATTCAAAATTGCTGGATACTAATTCAAGAGATCAAAGAAATCAGGGATAATATAGCTCATTTCTTACCTTCATGAAGATATCAATATCGGGATCAGGCTTTATGTTTGCATCTCGCTCTCTTCTCGACAACTCTGCCAACATCTCTGCAATTTATTGGACAAACCGTACGAATTGTGTTATATAAAACTCCATGAACGGGTAGTTTTGCTGATACTGAATGATTAAGAGGCTCTGTATGATTTAGTGGCTGTTTGGTAGTGGTTGAATGGTTTGGTGCAGAATCAGAATTATTAAGTGATCAGAATGATTTAAGAGGTTCTTATGATATGGTGCAAAATGAAATATGGTTGTTTTGTAACTTTTCAGGATGAAATTAGGGCGGTGAATGGTTAAGGGAGGCCCAAGATACAAAATCATTCAGAGGGTTTTAGAACTATTAAGAGACAGACTTTTTTTTTGCCAAACAAGATTCACCTCTTAACGATTCAGAGGTTGCCTCTTAATGGAACTATTAAGAGGTAAACAAACATCCAATAGTGCATAATTGGAAAAAAAATGTCTAATTGGCAAGTGTTCTGAATGGACAATCTGAATGACATAAATTTACCATTTTAACCTTCTGTATGATTTAGGGAAAAACAATGAAATAGGAATGGTATCCAATCCAACTAACCGTAACGTGAGCCAACGCCTTGGCATCTTGCAGAGAACGCCAAGGTTTCTCTGACGGTCATTTCTCCGATGTGGACATCATTTTGACTGATGTAAGCAGAAGTTCTCTCGGGTACGAACTCGTGTAACTCATGACCGTTATAAGTCACCTTACCGGAGCTCTACATTCACCGAAAACACTTTAGAAACTTCTAGAAAATGGGAGACCAAACCAAATAGGTGATGAAGATATGAAGCCATAAATGGATCAATATTTTACCTTAAGCTCCTTTGCTAGTGTCCCAGCCAAGGCCAACAAGAGTGTTGTCTTCCCAGAACTTGGAGGACCCAAAAGTAATGTCATTCTACAAACATTTTTGCATCAAAAATCAATACAAATAATGGATTTAGAAAGCAATTAAAGGAAGTTGTTAGATTCATGGGGGATTTTATGTTGTTTTTTCTTACCTTCTAGGCTTAATGATGCCGCTAACGTCATCAAGGATGGTTATATGTCTTTTCGAATTCGGAAGTAGATGGAATAAGTTCAAGATCCCCTATGAGACATAAACATATGAACATAAAAATTAAGATTAGTCTCTAGATGACATTTGGAATTAAGGATTGTACAAAGTTTCTTACCTCAAAAATATCAATGTGGAAGTTTATGAAACTAGGTAAGGCTCTGCTTCCTGTGTTAACATCCGCTTCCACGGTTACATGCTCGAATTTGACTTCGATTGTAGGCAAATCAATCCCGACCCTATAACATTCCCAATCAACCCATTAACCCATGATCACAACTAAAAAGAAAAAATTAGATCATAAAATAAAACATGTGAGAATATCTGGAACCCCTTTAAATTACTCTCTAAAAGAGCCCCTGAGCAAGAGTACAGAGGTTATTGAAGAAAAATGGTCAAATGGTCAAATCTAGCTGATCTGGAACTCTAACACGCCCCCTCCAAACCAAGGCTAGACAGGCACAAATTGTCCCGAGTGTTAAAAGAAGGGGCTAGACGGGTACACGTTGCCCCATAGTGGTCTCTTCCCTCGAGCCCCTGAACTAGTTTACATTTGCTATGATACCATGAAAGAATATGTGAACCCTTAGATCTCCAAAGGAGGTACGTCAGCACAAAGAGAAATGGTCTAAATCTAGCAGACGAAAAGATTCTAACAAAGTGAAAAAGAAAATGAGGGAAGTTGGGTAAACCTATCAAGCCTGTTTCTGAGCTTCAACAAAAACTTCTCATTATCTTCATCAGCAACCTTAACAAGCCTATCAAGTAAGTGCCTTCTATCATCTGTTCCAAGATTATCTACATCAACTTGATTGGATGGTCCAATTGATCCAAAAAGCAAACCTTTCTTCAAACGATCAAAAGTTGGTAGCTTTTCAAGAGAAGCCCATTTAAGAGCTTCTTCATCATCTTCATCACGAGATGATTTTGAGAAAACATCCATACCAGAATTCCTCCATACTGAAGTACTCCCAGATCTTAAACTTGATACACTTCCATTTGTTGCTCTTAAACTCCCTAACCTTATACTATTTACAGCTTTATATATATCACTTCCATCCATTTCTTACTACCCACTGATCAAAACCCCCAAAATTTTGGCCAAGGATTGAATATCTTTGTGGGTTTTGTTCTTTAGGCCAAGAAAACCTTGAATTCCCCCAAAAGATTTGAAATTTCTTGGTGGGTGTTGTTCTTTAGGCCAAGAAAACCTTGAATTCCTCCAAAAGAATTGAAAAATCTTTGTGGGTGTTGTTCTTTATGCCAAGAAAATCTTGAATTCCACCAAAATATTTGAAATTTCTTTGTGGGTATTATTCTTTAGGCCAAGAAAACCTTGAATTCCCCTAAAAGAATTGAAATTTGATATGGGTATTCACCTATTGACTACAAAACTCACAACTTAACAAGAATGACTCTAAAATGGAAATGGGTTTTTTCAAGAAAGTTGAAGAACTTGAACTTGTAGACTTGAGATCAATGTGATATCTTCTCAATGTAAGAAAGAGAAGTAGAAGGTATATTGGTTGATGTTTTTCTACGTAAAGAAAATACTGTGATCTTTATATGGAAGAGGCAAGATTATGTAATTGTCTTTTCCCAAAAAAAAAAGATTATGTAATATGTCTTGAAGATGTTGAGTTTGTAAAAAATCCAATTTTCTTTGAAGACATTTGAGGCGGCCAAGCTACATTGCTGAGAAGGAACCATACATGATACACCTTGGCGGCCAATTTGAATTATTGTTTTAAGATATTTTCTCTCTTGGTTCTAGAACAAAAGGCACAAAAACAGAATGAGTGAATTGCAGAAAGAGTCCCTTAAGACCTAGTAAAGAATAGACCGATCAGGATCGGGTAAGATATACGTAGACGGTAGATCTTGATTGTTTTCCATAAAGAGGGACTTCCTTTAACTGTAACTAAATCAAATTGTTTTTAGAATTGATTGTCGTTAGATTGCAATCAATTAGTCGGCTATCATCTGATGGCACATCAGTGGAAGCTAAACTACCACTGGTTGATTCTCATTAGTTGTTGATCTGTTAGGGACGTTGTCGTCCAACAATCCTAGGTTCTAGTTAGCTCACACTACACTTTCTAACCCGTGTTATAGCTTAACTAGTGACTATATATTTATTTTTGTATCCAATTACATGAAATAGATCGATGATTTTATTAAAATCACCAACAAAACAGTCGATAATGAATTTCGATTGGTTAAAATTACCGGAATAATGGGTCACTTTAAGTTGGTTTAGGATCAAAAAATAATCTAGGGACAAAACCATCATATTGAAGATAGTTGAGGGATAAGTCTTGTAATTAATTATATTAAAAGATATCTGTTTTGAAATCAGATCTACAGAGCATGTGATCAAATTAGTGGGGACCAATTTTGACCAACTAAAAGAATTCCACCCTTAGGCTGCTGATTATTTTTTGATGGACGATCCTATTTGTATTTTTTTTATTTATGTCAGAATCAAGTTAAATTATGTATTAATGTTATATGTATTTTTTAATATTACGATTAGGTTAAATTATGTATTAGGGATGTAAAACATAAGTTTTGATGTTGATTTGTATAAGAAGGAAATTAGTAAGTAAGGATATATTTAACAATATATAGAGTTATATTTAACTCGTCCTTTTCCTATTTTTCTTTTTCTTTTTTCAATTTGAACTTTGTGCGTAGGTCAATTTCAAAGACTCGTCTTTGTATCCTTGAAAGTGTGCGTAATTTATAGAAGACAATTTCTTCTTTCTCTATATTTTTATTTTAGTATGTCATAAAATGATTGTTTACATTTATAAATAATTCTTCTTTTTTTTTAATTATTCCATTAATTATAGAAAGATAAATTCAATCATCTCTTTGTTATTTAAAAATAAAATTATTTTTAGTTAAATTAAAATGTATAATATAATACAATTCTAAAATTGTATGTCTTCATTTTTTTTTCCTTTTTTTAGCCTTAACTTTGCACGTGAGTCAATTTCAAAGATTTGACTTCAATCCTTGAGAGTGTGTATAATTTCTTTAAAATAGAAAACAAATACTTATTTTGTTCTAAAATAAGTGTTGATATTTGTATTTTAGTTTGTCTTAAACTAAATGTCCACTTTCAAAAGTAAATATTAACTTTTCAATTATACCATTGATTATGAGAAAGATAAATTTATTATTTCTCTATTATTAATGGTAAAACTATAAATTATTTTATTAAAAAATATAATAATTATACATTTCTAAACTATGTATCTTCAATATTTTGATGAATTTCAACTTGGCATGTAGGATCAATTTCAAAGACTTGTCTTCAGATCCTTGAAGGCTTGTGGACTTTGCTTATAAAATCCAAATAATAATATTTTCGTTTCATAATAAGTGTCATTTTTTTTTTGAATTTTGACTTGGTACATAGGGTCAAATTCAAAGACTTGTCTTTAGATCCTTAAAGGCATGTGAAACTTACTTACAATAGAAGAACACGTACTTCCGTCTTTAAAGAAGAGTCCATATTTTTATTATAGTTTGTCTCAAAACTGAATGTTATTTTTAGTTTTACTATTAATTATCAGATAGATAAATTTATTACTTGTTTTATTATTGACAATAAAACTATAGTTTTAATTAGGGAAAAGTATGAAAAAACCCAACAAACTATCTGATTTTGAATGGTTAAATTCTTAAACTATTTTTTTGAATGATTAAACCCTTAAACTTTCTAAAACCGGTTAAATACATCATTGTAACATGTAAAAACATGTTAATATGATAAAAATTTAGGAAAAGTCTATAAAAACCCAACAAACTATCTGATTTTGAATGATTAAGTTCCTGAATTTTTTTAGCAAATAAATCTCTAAATTTTTTCTAGCAAATAAATCTCTAAATTTTTTCCTAAATCTTATTACCAAATAAATTCTTGAACTTTTTTTGAAGAAAATAAATTCCAAACTTTTTTTAAGAAACAAAATCATGAACTTAATTTTAAACCAATAAATCCAATTTTTTTTCTGCATGAACAGAATAATATATACAAATCCACTCACCGACAATAAAGTCATGAACAATTGAAGAGAGAAAACATATATCATTTTTATTACTAATTCCGAATAATTCAAAAGTTATGCCTAAAATATAAATAGATACATACAAAAATTATATTCATCCTTTCACTAAATATTCCAAAAAACCGTCAACCATTTCATAAAATGTACCAAAAAACACATATTTTTTCACGAAATATACCAAAAAACCCTCATCCCTTCACAAATATATATAAAAAAAATGCCCTATATGTTTATTCTTCTAAGAAGAATATATTAAAAGTTATCTCATTTGTAATAACAAAGTAATGTTTAATTTAAAGTAAGAGTCTATTCAATCATTTGACTTTAATGTTTTAGACTTTTAGGCATAAATTTTGAATGATTCGAAATTAGTAATAAAAATGTGTATTTTTTCTTTCTCTTTAATTGGTTCATTTTGCTATATTGTCGGTGAAAGGAATTATATATATTATTTTTGTTCATGCAAAAAAAAAGATTTATTTGTTCAAATTTAAGTTCATGATTTTGTTTCTTCAAGAAAAGTTTGGGATTTATTTGTTTAAAAAAGTTTAATAATTTATTTGGTAAAAAAATTTAGGAAAAAGTTTAGAGATTTATTTGTTAAAAAAAATCAGGGACTTAAATATTCAAAATCAGATAGTTTGTTGGGTTTCTTTAGACTTTTCCCAAATTTTTATTACATTAACTTGTTTTTAGAGGTTACAATGATGTATTTAACCGGTTTTAGAAAGTTTAAGGGTTTTATCATTCAAAAAAATAGTTTAAGGACTTAATCATTTAAAATCAGATAGTTTATTGGGTTTTTTTCAAACTTTTCCCTTTTAATTAATTAAAAAGTCTAAAAGTTACACGTTTATGATACAATTAATTATTTTGAGGCAAAACAAGTAATAAATAATATAATCATTTCTTAAGAGATATTTATTTATGTCGGTTGAAAATAATCTATGAATTAAAAAATCCAACTTTTCAAGATTATTAAAAAGAAAGACACCATATACATGAGCAGTTGTCCTTTTAAATTATTAATGTTATATTATATTATATATTTTTGGAACCTGAAATTTGATTTTGTTCACATAAAATATGAATCAAGTGGAGACACCCTTGTTGATAAAAGCACCATACTTTGATGGTAAACAAAGGTGTTCAATCATGTTGTACATTTCTAGAACTTCCATTAATTATTGTTATTTTTTAATAAATATAAAAGATTCTTATCGATATTAATACTTTTTTTTTAATAGCAATACCCATATTATTACCCAAAGGAACCAAGCAACCTCTATTAAAATGTCCAATGCATAGCTCAAGAACCAAAAACAAATTACACACATAAAACAAACATCACGCCACATACCAACAAAACAACAAAAAGGACTAAACCGAGAAGGGTTTGCAAGAGGCAAACCCCCACTAGCACCCGAGCAGCTTGCAGAACCCTTTTCAACACTACCATCGATCCAAGCAGCTTGCAGAACGTTCCCTTTTCACTTGAGTTGTAGGAAGGAGAAAATGTGTCCCAATCTGATCTGGAGGCATCCGAAAGCTGCCACGAGATCCTCCAGCACCATCTGAAACAGTCATCTCTCGTAGTCTCCTATGTCACGAAGCCAACAATCACAACCCGTATGGTTCCGAAAGCCACGAAGCCCAACCCACAACTAACTCTTTATTCCTTCGTGTCACCCATTCGAACGTTTTTAATTGGTATTCAAAGAATAGATTCGTTACTGGGCCTCTAAATTTTTCAAAGACGACCTTATTCCGGTTTGTCCACACTAAATAGAGAAAACACCAAACCATCGTCGTCCATCTTCTCGAGGCTTTGTCGTTATTACCCAATTGATCCCTCGCCCCTATTAATTCGTTCACCGAATCCATATCTACATTCCACCATCTTCAAACCGTACCAGATATTGTCCGCTTTGTCCACACACCTAGACTCACGGTTTTAAAACGCGTTTGATAGTGGAGGTACCTAGTCCCTTATAAGGAAACCTTAGTTCCCCTCCCCAACCAATGTAGGATCTTACAAAATAACCGATTGAACCTCTCCTTTAATCTATCGCTTGAAGTCCACCTATCCTCCCAAAACCTTATGTTTGTACCGTCCCCCACCTTCTTACTAAATGATTCCGAAAAGTGAATTCCAACTTTATCTATTTCCTTCCCCACCTAAATTATATTGGCCCAAATCGAATCCCCCCCCCCCCGGTCCCCTTGGTGCGTCTTTCATTAGTCCCCCATCCTACCTGTTTGATGGTTGGAATTCTCCTTGCCTTTCTCATTGATTTTGCCAAAATATATATACACAAAGATAGTCCTACAACTATGGAAACAAGATAATTACAAGGAATATAAAAGGATTGTTTCCTATACAAATAATAATTCCTAATAGTCCCCCTCAGTTGGAGCAGAAGGTGGGCGGATGCTCAAACTGGATCTAAAGTCGATGAACAACTGTCGAGGAAAGCTCTTGGTGAAGATATCAGCGTACTGATAGGCAGATGGTATGTGCAAAACTCGAACGTGCCCAAGGGAGACCTTCTCGCGAACGAAGTGGATGTCCATTTCAACGTGTTTCGTTCGTTGGTGTTGAACGGGGTTGCCCGAGAGGTAGACGGCGGAGACGTTGTCACAGAACACCAAGGTGGCTCGTTTGAGAGGTAAATGAAGCTCAAGCAAAAGGTTGCGAAGCCAACAGGATTCGGCAACTACATTGGCAACACCTCGGTATTCGGCTTCAACGCTAGAACTTGAGACGGTAGGTTGGCCTTTGGCGGACCATGATATCAAATTATCGCCCAAAAAGACACAATAGCCCGAAGTAGATCGACGTGTATCCGGGCAACCACCCCAATCCGCATCCGTATAAGCGATTAGTTGGGACGAGACAGTGGGGTATATGTGCAAACCGAGATCCATAGTGCCCCGAAGATAGCGTAGGATGCGTTTGAGAGCGTTAAAATGGGGTTCTCGAGGTGCATGCATGAACAAACATATTTGTTGCATGGCGTAGGCGATATCTGGTCTAGTGAACGTGAGGTACTGTAGTGCACCGACAAGGCTTCGGTAGAGGGTGGGGTCGGTCACCGGGGCACCAGTGGTCGCGCTTAACTTAGAATTAGTGTCGACCGGTGTAGAGGCGGGTTTGCAGTTTTCCATCTGATCCCGTTTGAGAATGTCTTCGGTGTATTTATGTTGGGTGAGGAACATGCTGCTGGTCATGCATTTGACTGATATGCCCAAGAAATGAGTCAGGATACCAAGGTCGGTCATTGTAACACCCCAAAATCTCGACTTTGTGATTAATTGTTCCTTAATACCCCGTTTGCAAACTTTAGTGCTTAAACTGTTAAATCTTGGTAATTAGAACTGCATTGGCAAGCATTATTATTTCGTTGTGTCCTCGCACCCGTATTATTGAGCTTTGATGATATTTGGTTGCATTTCGAACTTTAGGAAACGAATTTCGGAGGCTGGGGGGTTTTGCGCGATAGTGCCGGCGATAGTGCCATGGTCACTATCGCGAAGGTCACAATCGCGAGCCATGTACCACTCTCGGTACATTTGGTGCGATAGTGCCTGGCGAGAGTGCCATGGCACTATCGCGAATGTCACAATCGCGAGCGGGGGCACTGTTCCTCTATTTGGTCGAATTTCTCACTTAAAACACCATTTTATCATCTTAACACCAAGGCTTCTATTTTCTCTCTATACCTGCGATTTTCTCCTACCTCTTGCTCACTCCATTAAATTCTTAACCTAACTCCACCCTCACCATTTATTAACCCTCAACTACCCCAAGCATCCCAATAAAACACTACCATTCTTGTGTCATTAAAGCTTCAAGGAATCTCACTTTCAACCTAGGGTTTCTTCATTTTAGGGTTTCTACTCCACAAACCCTAAAGGTGAGTTTTCTACCTATTCTTACATACTAATACTCATTTTACATACTAGATACTCATAATTGTTGATTTGGTGATCTTAACCTAACTGCTGATAAGAATGCATATTTCTCTAAAATGTGTTGTAAATGTTGTTATTAATGATGTTAATGGACCATGAAATTATGTTAGTAGTTATAATATGGTTTCTATATGCATGTGGTAAAATGGTGTTATCCGTGATATATACATATTGTGTGGGTACCCAACTCTTGTGCACGGGAGTTTGGGTGATGTTGGAAACATGGTGTATGATTTGGGGGTGGACACTAAAGGACCATTATCCATGAGGTGAAACCTTATAAATCGAGGGATAGGCACTAAGGCTCGGCTATCCTTGAGGTGCAGCTCGACGGAGTGGGCACTAAAGGTAGTTTATACATTTGAGGTGATGCCGGTAACGGTGTGCACTAAAGTGTGAGCCTAAGGTGTAAACTCCCACTGTTGTGGACTTGTTGTATTTTGTGTTATAACGTGTACAGGTTGTGTATTAACCTTTGTTGGACTACACTCGGATGATCCACGTGGTGCGGTATTATGGGAGTTTCCTACTGCCCTTGCCTAATTTAATTATGTTAATTGTTTGAAAACTCACTAGGCTCCTTAGCCTAACACTTGATGCTATGTTTGTCCTCAGGTTCCTCTAGTGGTGTGCAAAGGACACCTTGACTTCGGGTGCAAGCTTAGGATGTTGGTGGACCGGGCTTTTTGGGATTAACTTTGAGAAGAGCGTTTTGAAGACATAGCAACACCCATATTAATCTAGTTGTGTCTTATGATCTAGATTGGTTAGGTTGTTGTAATATATGTCTTATATATTTCATCGCTACTATAATTGTCACAAACTACCCTGAATTCTTGGGTTCTAGTTGTTGGTTTACAGGTAAAGATGGAAATGTCGGTATTATAGACGTCATATTGCAAAAATTTTAATTATTCTAGTTTTCGGAATTTAGGGTGTTACAGTCATGTCGAACTCTCATTTGAGGGCATGAATAATCTCGGTTTTGAGGGTAGTGGATGATGCCGTGAGGATGATGGCATCCACGTAGAGGAGAAGGTAGGCACAACCATTGTCTCGACGGAGAATGAACAAGGATGTGTCGCTTTTACTACATGTAAAATCGAGATGGAGGAGATGTTGGGCGAATTGCTGGTACCAAGCTCGTGGGGCTTGTTTTAGCCCATATAAGGATTTCCGAAGTCTACAAACATGTCCCGGATGGGAGGGGTCATAGAACCCGGGTGGTTGATGCATGTAAACAGTTTCATGCAAATCACCGTGAAGGAACGCGTTTTTGACGTCAAGTTGGTGAACCGACCACTTTCTTCCCATGGCAAGACTGAGAACTGTTCGTATGGTGGCGGGTTTGACGATGGGACTAAAAGCTTTGGCACAATCAATCCCGACTTCTTGGGAATTTCCATTCACAACGAGCCGAGCTTTGTAGTGCTCGAGGGTGCCATCGACATGGAATTTATGCCGGAAGATCCAGTGGCAGCGTATTATGTTAGCGTCACGTGGACGAGGAACCAATTCCCAAGTATTTTGTTTAAGCAAAGCGTTATGTTATATTCAATAGTCATGGCATTACTCCAATTTGGATCAAGAAGTGTGACTTTGGGATTTGAGGGTATGGGAGATATCATTTTAGTGTGTAGGGAGAGAATGTTTTTGGGTCTGAATATCCCGCTCTTGGAACGAGTTTGCATGGAGTGGGAGGTAGATGGGGGAAAGTTTTGAGCAGGGGGTGGCGAGGCTGCAGTTTGTGCAGAGGGTGACGGGGCTGCAGGTTGTGAGAGAGGGTCGGGAGCGGGCGATGAGGTTCCCGGAGATATAGAAGGCGATGAGGGAACCGCAGGGGTTGAAGTGACCGGAGCAGTGGTGCGGTCGAGGGAAGGTTGTGACGAGGAAGGGACGGCGGTGGGGAAGTGGTGAGGATGTGAATGGTATAAGAAATATGGAGAGGGTTCGGTATTTTCGAGAAAATCATAAGACCAAATTGGTTGTTTGGGAAGGTGAGTTAAGGGGAAGGTATTTTCGTCAAAAGTTACGTGACGAGAGATATGCATCTGGTCACCGGTGAGAGTTTAACATAGGTAGCCACGGTGGTTGGGTGGGTATCCAAGAAAAATGCACGGGACGGAGCGGGGGGCGAGTTTATGAGGAGTAGTGGAAGAGATGTTGGGGTAGCATAAGCATCCGAAGGTGCGAAGGTGTGAGTATGTGGGTATGCGGTGATATAGAATTTCAGTGGGTGTTTTATTTTTTATGGTGGTGGATGGTAGTATATTGAGGAGATAGGTCGAGAGGGCGAGGGCGTAATTCCAATAGGAAGGAGGTAGAGAGGCTTGGATGAGAGAGGTTCGGATCATATTGTTAATGGTGCGAAGGATACGTTCGGCTTTGCCGTTTTGAGGAGCGGTGTAAGGGCATGAGAAACGGAATTGTATGTCGTGGGTATTGCATAGTTGGTGGAAGATGTGATTTTTGAATTCCCGTCCATTGTCACATTGGAACGCCTTTATTTTCTTTTCAAATTGAGTATGGATATAGGTATGGAATTTAGAGACGGTGGAAATAACTTGAGATTTTGTTTGTAATGGAAAAGTCCAAATATAATGAGAAAAATCGTCAAGGAAAACAAGATAATATTTGTGACCCAATTTGGATGTGATCGGAGATGTCCATAAACCGGCATGTATTATATCAAACGGGGAAAAAGTAACAGTATGAGACAAAGAAAAATTCAAACGACAATGTTTCCCTAAAGAACATGCATTACAGCTTTTATGACTATTAATTGAGGAACTAGAGACTAAATTCTGATGCCGAAGAAAACTGAAGACGGCAGGACCCGGATGACCAAGACGATTGTGCCAGGTTGAAGGAGATGTGGTGTGGAGGGCGACAGGTTCAGCGGTTGCGATGAGTGGGTAGAGGTCACCGGTACTGTTGCATCTCGTAAGAGTTTTCCCCGTTATGAGATAATTCACAGAAAAACCGAACGGGTCAAATTCAAGTGAAACATTATTACCGCTAGTGAATTTACGGACGGATATGAGATTTTTAATGATGTGGGGAACATGATATGTAACACCCCAAGATTTGTGTGTGTGTTAATTTCCTCCTAAGTTCCGCTTATGTGCTCACTTGTACTAAACTTAATAATTTTATGTTCATGGAATCGTATGAGTTATCTCGCAAGTTCATGTGCCTTAGGAATTCACTACCGTACCTTTATTAGCATTTGTTGGTGAGCCATAATCGCGAATTCGAAGTTTTGGACTCTGAGGAGTCTCGGCGAGGGTGCCAGCGATAGTTCCATGGTCACTATCGCTTGGGGCACAATCGCACCAAGGATTGGTGCTTGCGGTACATGTGGCGTGAGAGTGCCCGGCGATACTGTCGGTGTCACTCTCGTGGGTGGGGGAGAACCGAACTCTCGGTACATATGGCGCGATAGCGCCAGGGCACTATCGCGGGGCAGGATCGCCGCGGGCCCCAACTGGTGCAATTAAATACGTTTTTCAGCTTTTGGAACCCATTCTCACCATTTTCTCTCAAAGACCGAAATTCCCTCCCTCCAAGTAAGAAATCCTTCTACCTTCCATCTTCCCTCATTTAATACTTAACCTAAATTACATCTAGGTCATTTATTGAGTTTCACCCACCCCACACCCTAAATCAAGTGAAGACTTTTGTGCATTTAAATCTTCAAGGGGAAATTCTCCTCAACATAGGGTTTCTACATTTTAGGGTTTTTACCTTACAAACCCTATAGGTGAGTTCCTACTAATCTCTACATGTTAATGCTTTACTAATACAAACTTGAACTACTCATAACTTGTTTATTTGAGAACTTGACCTAACTGCTGATAAGAATGACTATTCTTCTTACTTTCTTGTTGGGATGAATATTGAAGATGATAAGTGTTTATAAAATCATGTTAGTAGGTAGATAATGATATCTATAAGTTTATTTGTGAACTTACACCATGTGTGATAATTATTGTTTGGAACCCAACTCTTGTGCATGAGAGTTTGGGTGGTCGTTGGTTGGTTATGTAACCTTGATCAATGATTTATGGGTAGACACTAAAGGACTGACTCCTTGAGGTGGAACCCTATAATAGAAGGGATAGGAACTAAGGCTCAACGAACCTTGAGGTGTAGCTCGACGGAGTGGGCACTAAAGGCAGTTAGACGCTTGAGGTGACACCGGATACGGTGTGCACTAAAGTAAGATCCTGAGTTGTAATTCCCCAATTCTAAACTTAAGTGCCTCCATCTATGGATCCATACACTAGAGAGGGCACGGGTCGTCCCGCATAAAGAACTTGCAATGTTTTATGATGAATTGTGAACAGGATATGTGTTATGTCTTTTCACGAACTGTACTTGGAATACCCTCATGATTGCGGTAACTCAGAAGCTTTCCTCATTACAATTTCTAATTTATTTATATATATTTGTGTGGAATATCACTAGGCTCCTAGCCTAACACTTGATGTTGCGTTTGTCTTCAGGTCCTCCTAGTGGTGTAAAAAAGGCACCTTGACTTTCGGTTATGTGAATAGGACTGTTGGCGGACCGGGCTTTTGGGATATCATTGTGAAGAGCGTTTTGAAGACATAACAACACCCACCTTAATCTAGCCATGTTATTTAATCTAGATTAAATAGGTTGTTGTAAATTATGTCATATTTCGTCGCTACTATATTTATTACAAACTAGCCCGAACCCCTGGGTTTTAGTTGTTTATTTTACAGGAATGGAAATCTTGGTATTTTAGACGTCATATTGCAGATTTTTTTTAAATTGGCCCTATTTTTAGGGTGTTACAAGTTCGTATCAGAGCAGTAGTTTAAGTGAACTAGGTACGACCCTAAGATACCTAGACTCAAGCGGAGACTGTTAAGTTGTGAACCGTGAGGTGGGGTAGATCGTGATTAAGGGGAATTTGTAGAGTCGACGGAATCTACACTGTTGAAAATTATGAAAATGGTATTGAGGATTCTTATGTGTAGTATGTTCATAATTTCAATTAGCTACTGCTATTATGAGTGTATCAATACGTAAGCATGCTTAACTTACTATGATTATGATGGTTAATACATGTATTAGTACGTTCTTTAGTATATCTCTAAGGGCAGTCTCTCACCGTATTCTTGTATGTGTGGTGTGTCAGACTAAATGGTTAACACTCGAAATAGAGCAAGGACTCCACCGGAGGGCAATAAGGCCTCTGCATCAACAGTTGATCAACCTGAAAATGTGGTTACAAGGGAAGTTCAACCCCAAGCAAATCAGTTGGGTGGGGGACCGGAACACATTCCAAAGAGGAACCTGGCCTCCTCAAAACCAGTCTTAACTGAAGCCACACCTGAATCAAGAATTATGGATAACGTAATGCGGGCCATGAGCGAGGCTATGGCCAAGCAATAGGAGTTCTTCATGAAACTTTTGGAGGACAGGGATATCAGTCACCGTAGGAATGAAGCGGTGGAGGAGAACATAGTTGTTGCGGGATCCGGGGGAACCGGGAATGGAATTCCGACTATCGAATTGGTGGCAACCGACGCGAGGCCAAAGGAAAAGACTTGTTCCTTCAAAGCATTCCTTGGTTGTAACCCTAAGGAATTCTCGGGTGTTGTGAACCCCATAGCCTGTGTGAACTGGCTTCGAGAGTTAGAAATGGCTTTCGAATCCTGTGAATGCGGAGAGTCACAAAAGGTCCGTTTTGCCTTTCAAATGTTCAGAGGTGATGCACTTACTTGGTGGAATGTTGTTCGCTCCACCGTTGACCCCGCGATCATGTCTCGACTCTCGTGGGGAGATTTCAAGAAGAAAGTTATGGATAAGTACTGCAACGAGAGGGCATTGGACAAGATTGAGGACGAGTTCAGGAATTTGACAAAAGGGGATCGAACTGTAGAAGAGTACTCCAAGTTGTTTGTGGAGAAGTTGAATTTTGTGGGGCATCTGTCCCCGGATGAGAAGGCCCAAATCAAGGCGTATCAGAAGGGATTGTCGGCGGAAATGAGAACCGATATGAGGAACGCTAAAGTATCTACACTTCAGGATGCGATTGAAGAATCGCAGTTAGTAAAAGACGACATCATTCAGGATCGGAAGGACAAAGCACGAGCAAGCGAGAAGAGGAAATAGGAAAATCGCTTGGCACCACCTCAACGCCCGCGACCATTTGTGGGAAACTCTAGAGCGGAACCACGTTGGGAGCCGAATTGGTGCCCGAAGTGCAAAAGTAAACACTTTGGAGCTTGCAATCCCACTCCTATTATGTGCTTCAAGTGTGGCAAGGTGGGACACACTAGCCAAGTGTGCCCCGTTCGGGGAACAATATGTTATGAGTGTAAGGAGGTGGGACATGTGCAGCTCAGTTGTACCAAGTTGAAAGGAAATTCGAAGGGATCTAGTTCTGGGATGCCAATCAAGAAGGAAGTCGCTCCGAGGCCTCAAGGGAGGGTATTCCAAATGACAACGGAGGAAGCAAAGGAGACTGCGGATGTGGTATCGGGTACGTTTCTACTCAACTCTCTACCCGCTAGAATACTTTTCAACTCGGGTGCGAACCGTTCTTTTCTAGCAACATCTTTTCATAAATCCTTGAATGCACCTTCCACCACTCTTAGTGATGCCTTAGTTGTGGAAGTAGCGAACGAAGACCAGGTTGTACTGCGTGAAATTGTGAAGGACTGTCAATTGGAAATCGATGGCAAACACTTTTCAGTGGATCTATTTCCTATGCCCATCGGGGGATTCGACGTAGTGATAGGAATGGACTGGTTAGTGTCAAACCAAGCTGAAATCCTTTGCTCTAAGAAACTTATTCGTGTTCCGACCAGGAATGGAGATTTCGTTCTTATCTATGGAGAGAAGCGGAAAGGGGAGGTGGTGGTCATCTCTTCTCTCAAGGCACGAAAGTGCTTATCGAATGGGTGCCCATCATTCTTAGCGTATGTATTGGACACCAAGGCCAAAAATAGAAAAGTGGAGGACGTGAAGATCGTTCGAGACTTTCCCGATGTATTCCCCGAAGACTTGTCGGGATTGCCTCCCGACCATCAAGTGGAGTTTCGCATAGACCTAATTCCGGGCGCGACGCCAATCGCTTGAGCACCCTACCGCCTAGCGCCGATGGAGATGCAAGAAATGATAAAGCAATTGCAAGAACTTGTGGAGAAAGGCTTTGTTCGACCAAGTTCCTCGCCTTGGGGAGCTCCAGTTCTATTTGTCAAAAAGAAGGACGACACAATGCGAATGTGCATTAACTACCGCGAGTTGAACAAAGTGACGGTGAAGAATAAATATCCCCTCCCACGAATCGAAAACCTCTTTGACCAACTGCAGGGAGTGGGATGCTTCTCGAAGATAGATCTTCGGTCAGGTTACCATCAAGTACGAGTACGTGAGGAGGATGTGGCGAAGACGACGTTTAGAACTCGGTATGGGCACTACAAATTCCTCGTGATGCCATTCGGATTAACCAATGCGCCCGTGATATTCATGGATTTGATGAATCGGGTTTTCCGCCCCTATTTGGACAAATTCGTCATTGTGTTCATCGACGACATTCTCATCTACTCTAAGAGCGAAGAGGAGCATGAGTATCACTTGCGGGAGATATTGGAAGTTCTAAGAAGAAAGAGACTCTACGCCAAATTTTCAAAATGTGAGTTTTGGCTTCCGGAAGTGCAATTCCTTGGCCACGTAGTGACAAAAGACGGAATGAAGGTGGACCCCTCGAAGATCGAGGCTATGATGAATTGGGAACCACCTAAAAACCCAACCGAAATCTGGAGCTTCTTACTTCTTAGGTCTAGCCGGTTACTACTGGAGGTTTATTAAAGACTTCTCCAAAGTTGCTTCACCCTTGACCGCCTTGACGAGGAAGAATGTGAAATTCATGTGGACGGAAACGCAAGAGCAAGCCTTCCGGGCGTTACAACGGAAGTTGTGTGAGGCGTCGATTCTTTCCTTACCCGAGGGAACGGAAGATTTCATAGTTTACAGTGATGCATCCAAAATGGGTTTGGGATGCGTTTTGATGCAACGAGGGAAGGTCATCACTTATGCTTCACGATAACTCAAGGAGCATGAAAAGAACTATCCGACTCACGATCTTGAGTTAGCGGCGGTAGTGTTCGCCTTGAAGTTATGGAGACATTACTTGTACGGAACCAAGTGTACGCTTTACACCGATCACAAAAGACTCAAGTACGTGTTTGATCAAAAGGAGTTGAATATGCGGCAACAGAGGTGGCTAGAGCTACTGAAAGACTACGATTGCGAACTACTTTACCATTCGGGCAAGGCAAATGTCGTGGCAGATGCCTTGAGCCAAAAGGAATATAATGGGTGTGTGCAAGCTTCGATCTCCCGAATTGATGTGGTCTCAAGCCTACTAGAGAAAATCAAGTTGTTACAAACCGAGGCTTTGTTGGAGGCAAACCTCAAATATGAAACCATGGTGAAGCATCACCTTCTCTTGGTGGAAGACAGTCGAGGACTCAAATTGTTCCAAGGGCGAGTGTGGGTACCCAAGATAGAAGGGTGTCGGGAGTTACTCCTAACCGACGCCCACAAATCAAGGTACTCCATTCATCCAGGGAGCACGAAGATGTACCGGGATTTGAAGTTAAATTATTGGTGGCCGATAATGAAGCTCGACGTGGCGAAATACGTGGAGAGGTGTGTGACTCTCTTGCAAGTCAAGGCCGAGCATCAACGTCTCTATGGTAGTTTACAATCTCTCGAGATTCCGGAGTGGAAGTGGGAGCACATCACCATGGACTTCGTGACCAAGTTGCCCAAAACCTTACGAGGTCACGACACCATTTGGGTTGTTGTGGACAGGTTGACCAAGAGCGCACACTTCTTGGAAATTCGAGAAACGCTACCAATGGATAAGTTCGCAAGGCTTTATATTAATGAAATTGTCTCGAGACATGGCGTGCCATTATCCATAGTATCGGATCGCGATAGCCGTTTTACATCAAATTTTTGGGATGGGTTGCAAAAAGAATTGGGCACCAGAATCAAATTGAGCAACGCTTATCACCCAAAGAGAGATGGATAAAGCGAAAGGACCATCCAGACCTTGGAGGACATGTTAAGGTCGTGCGTCATCGATTTTGGGGGAAATTGGGATTCTCACCTTCCGTTGGTAGAATTCGCCTACAACAACAGTTATCACTCCAGCATCGGCATGGCACCATTTGAAGCCCTATATGGTCGGAAATGTATAACACACGTGTGTTGGCTAGAGGCGGGGGAGAAACAGTTTGTCGGGCCAGAAATAGTGCAAGAGACGGCGGATAAGGTGAAGTGCATTAGAGAGCGGTTAAAGGCGGCCCAAGACCGTCAGAAAAGCTACGCTGACAAAAAGAGAAGACCCATAGAATTCCAAGTGGGGGACAAGGTGATGTTAAAGGTGTCACCGTGGAAGGGGATCATCAGATTTGGAAAGCGGGGAAATCTTAGTCCCCGATTTCTCGGTCCCTTTACCATCATTGAGAGGATATGACTTCAAGCATACAAACTAGACTTACCACCAGTGATGGATGGGATTCACCCCACCTTTCATGTTTGTTATTTGCGTAAATGCTTAGCGGAAGAGGAAAGCACTATTTCGTTGTCGGAAATCCGAGTGGACAACAACCGTTGTATAGAGGAGCCCGAAGCCATTCTTGAAAGGAAATCGAAGAAGTTGCGACAGAAAGAAGTATTTATGGTGAAGGTAAAATGGAAACACCACCGGGGTACAAATGTGACGTGGGAATCCGATGAAGATATGAAGAGATGTTATCCTGGACTCCTTGGACAGTGAAGATTTCGTGGGCGAAATCCTTTTTAAGTAGGGGAGGATTGTAACACCCCAAGATTTGTGTGTGTGTTAATTTCCTCCTAAGTTCCACTTATGTGCTCACTTGTACTAAACTTAATAATTTTATGTTTATGGAATCGTATGAGTTATCTCGCAAGTTCATGTGCCTTATGAATTTGCTACCGTACCTTTATTAGCATTTGTTGGTGAGCCATGATCGCGAATTCGAAGTTTTGGACTCTGAGGAGTCTCGGCGAGAGTGCCAGCGATAGTGCCATGGTCACTATCGCTTGGGGCACAATTGCACCAAGGATTGGTGCTTGCGGTACATGTGGCGCGAGAGTGCCCGACGATAGTGTCGGTGTCACTCTCATGGTGTCACTCTCGCGGGTGGGGGAGAACCGAACTCTCGGTACATATGGCGCGATAGTGCCTGGCGCCCCAACTGGTGTAATTAAATACGTTTTTCAACTTTTGGAACCCATTCTCACCATTTTCTCTCAAAGACCGAAATTCCCTCCCTCCAAGTAAGAAATCCTTCTACCTTCCATCTTCCCTCATTTAATACTTAACCTAAATTACATCTAGATCATTTATTGAGTTTCACCCACCCCACACCCTCAATCAAGTGAAGACTTTTGTGCATTTAAAGCTTCAAGGGGAAATTCTCCTCAACCTAGGGTTTCTACATTTTAGGGTTTTTACCTTACAAACCCTATAGGTGAGTTCCTACTAATCTCTACATGTTAATGCTTTACTAATACAAACTTGAACTACTCATAACTTGTTTATTTGAGAACTTGACCTAACTGCTGATAAAAATGACTATTCTTCTTACTTTCTTGTTGTGATGAATATTGGAGATGATAAGTGTTTATAAAATCATGTTAGTAGGTATATAATGATATCTATAAGTTTATTTGTGAACTTACACCATGTGTGATAATTATTGTTTGGAACCCAACTCTTGTGCATGAGAGTTTGGGTGGTCGTTGGTTGGTTATGTAACCTTGATCAATGATTTATGGGTAGACACTAAAGGACCGACTCCTTGAGGTGGAACCCTATAATAGAAGGGATAGTGTAACACCCTAAAAATTTCGGTAAATTTTGAAAATTGAAAATTCGGCAATATAACTTTTATAAATAGAGCAAACCACCCAAAATGGGCAAAGCGTGAGCATATACAAAACCTGTAATAATCAAGGTTCTAAAAAACGCGCCTTGCCGCCATGGCACGCTATGGCGTCGAGGCGTGGCCTTGCCGCCACGTTTTACCCCTTGGCGTCGAGATAAGGCGTCGAGCTCGTTATGGCGCGCCATGGCCCGCCATGGCGCGTTATGGCGTTACGCCTTGGCATTGAGATAAGACGTCGAGCTCGTTATGGCGCGCCATGGCCCGCCATGGCTCGTTATGGCGTTACAACTTCAAATTTGTGTACATCGAAATTCGATTGGAATTTACCCATTAGTATCGATTATAACTTAGAAATTTTTTTGTTTATCGTTTTATATGAATTTAAATTATTAATAACTCGTTCATTATTGTTCAAGACACCGATAAAAACACACACATACACATATATACATATAAATTATATACAGATTTGCCGCCTTAAGCCATGTCTTGGAAAACGCCATGGCCTTGCCATAACTCGTAAGGCTTGAGGCTTGACCTCGCCGCCACGCCACGCCTCACGCCATTTAGAACCTTGGTAATAATGCATGGGGAAACGACAACAAACTAATCTAAACTACATCTAGCTAGATTACATTGATTGTCAACCCAATACCAAAATGAATAATTGTTCCAATGCTAAAGCTTCCAAAAGTTCTATCAATCAACAAAAATGCCCTCAAGAGACCACGCTCTTCTCTCAACCCTTTGACGGCCCGCCACTAAGAGAACCTGTTATACACATCATTTGAGAAAAAATGTTAGGCTTAAAGCCTAGTGAGAACATACAATTTATATGAAAGACAGTAAAAGGAATCGTTGCAATATAAATAAACTGTTTTCAACAACATCCCTATAAATGTTTTGGTAAGCACATAGTGACCTTTCGGTCCAGACTTCATCTTGCGATGACGGGTGTAAGCCCGGATTCCAAGGATTGTGGCGAAACACAAAGTAAGCCACTTTCCGAGTTTTGAGCTCACCATACTAGGATCAAGGTCGTGAACACGCCGGCTCAAATAAAGATGTGAGGGATGGCACCTAATGATCCTAGTCATACTCATTCACTAGGAGTTACATTATTCAACCCACGGCTAATAACCGGTCCCACATAACCATACCAAGTTGCCTTCTAGGGTCCAATGTCTCAACTAGCTACATACGGGAGTTACCCCAGATAATAAGTCGACTCTATACCTATGGATCCATTAGTAATAGTCTAGACTCATCACAATACACTTGTGACCAACTATAATCAAAAATATAGTTTATATTGCCATTTAGTTCCCAATTCACATTTTGATGGTTAACTGCTGATAAGAAATACAAATCCCATATATAAAACATAAGGCTATCATCTCATTTTTCCGAAATGTTCCTTTACCAAATAAACCTTTCCATAGAAGAAACCATTTTGTTGTAACATGGATTTCTTCATGTTTTAAACCATTTATTTCCTTTCCACAAAGTAACCCTTTTTTTTCACCAATATACCCATAATATGCATAAAACATAAACTTGGTTAAAATGCCATGTATTTAACATATACTCAACAAAATGAGAAAACATTCATATATGTGGTTCCAAGTCATGGGTTATACCTTTATTTTACAAAATGGTAAGAAACCCTAAAAATCTCCCAAAATACCAAGTTAGGTCAAAACTCGTCAACAATGAAAATGTTCACAAGGAGATGTTTAGAAATTAAAACATGCATTTTGATGTGTATAAAGTTTAGTAAAAGAGAAGTATGAACTCACATTGGGTTAAATACCAAAACCCTAGAAATTCTAGTTGGAGAGAACTAGCACTTGAGCTTGAGATCCTCACAAGGATACCTTAGATTCACCTAAACCAATCACCATTAATGAGAAGGAGGAGGTTGGGTGGAGTAATAAATGTAAAGGGAAGACTAGGGTTTGAGACTTACAAAACAGAAGAGAGAAAACGACCAGGCTTCTTCCAAAATATCAGATAAAATGAAATAATTTCAGAGTTGTCTCATTTAACCCTCTGACCCCGTTCGCGATAGTGACACGCGAGAGTGACATTGTCACTATCGCGGGGCAGGGTCGCTGATGCGGATGTTTGCACACCACTAAGACATGTGATAATTGAATCCCAAGGCAAGTATACAATGAGACCCAATATCGTCTTTCAAGTAATAAAGTGGTAAAATACCGAATATCGTCCCACAGAGATTGTTGTAAAAGTGCAATATAAGTGTAATGAAAGAGATGATTTCAGATGGCGAATTTGAAGACTTTGTTTGGCTTGGTTAACAGTTAAATTAAGATAACAGAGAATAAAGATAGCAAGGGTGTAAGACTTGTGGTGAGTATCAAATGCAAGTTTCTGTGGACCAATGTTGTAGGGATGCTACAGCATTGTGTCTCTCAGCAACTAGTTCCACCACCTACTTTAAGAACGATCCTCTCGGATTCAGCCGTCACACTTGGATTTAGCTTCTACCAGGCACATCTCTATGCAGTATCAGAGCCAGTGATAGTGTTGAACGGTGCTCTCAAAGTATATGGATAAATAAACAAGTTTATTAAAAATCACTCTCTCGAGTTAATTCCCATATCATCCAAGTTGACGTGTTCCAAGTGGCTCATCTCCGAGTCCACTACACTTTAACACTTTGACTCGTGATCAACTTGTCGAGAATATATCGATTAGAAAAACATAGTTGCCAAATTTCTTGGTAAGCAACTTTTCCAAGTATACTTCCTATGTCATTCGAATTGACGTGTATTAATGTGGCCCATCTCTGAGTCCACTACACTTTACCACTTTCAAAGCGATCAATTCGTCAAGAAGTGCGTTTGGATTTATAAAACTTAGAATGAAATGGTGGAACATCGTTATTGAGAAACGACGTCCACTTTCTTTTGATTTAAAAACTCACCATTTGCCTCACACCCAAGCTAATGAAATTAGCTACTCATGACGGAAATTAAATTGCAAGAAATGTAAAGAGCGGAAATTAAAGACATAAAGTAAAGTGCGTAAAGTAAATAACAATAATAAATTGACGGAATGTAAATGCGATAAGCGTAAATAAATAAATGCGAGAAAGAAAGAAATAAAGTAAATACGAGACTTGTATTAAAATAACTACGGAAATATAACAATCGGTTGTGAAACCGATTGGATCTTGAAGGCCAAAAGATTTACCAACTACTTGGAACTTTAAACTACTTGCTTACTTGAAATTTAAAAGACTTAGTACTACTTACTCCTAAACAAGCACCTAAACCCACCTATTTATACAAAAGAAATTGGGTAATATCCAATGGGTAAAGACAAACTTGGAGCCCAAGATTACACAAAAGACAAATGAAAGTACAATAAAGCAAGTAACATTGTCTTTTTCCCCTAGATAAATAAATCAGCTGATTTTTTCTTCAAATATCCATCCAGATTTTCTTGAAAAGCCCAGGCCCATTAACTGTGACAGCTGGACCCATGAAGCCCAACCATAAGCCTGTTGCCCACCAATGCTACGGGGATGCTGTGAATAACTGCTGTAATTAGGGGTGTTCAAAAAAACCGTTGGGCCGCTCAAACCGGTCGAACCAAGTCAAACCAGACCGTTTTTGGCGGTTTAGGCGGTCTGGCGGTCCGGTCTGGTCTGAAAAATCGCCAAACCGGGCGGTCCGGTCTGGTCTGCGGTTTGGAGGTTTTTTTGGGCGGTTTGGATCAAACCGACCGCCAAATATATCTATATATATATATATATATTTTATATACATCTTTATATCATCTATTGTTTAGCCCAAATATCCAATTTATCTTTAGACTTAAATATATACAAAAAGACCCAAAGATAATTTTAAATCGCCGTGGATTTTATTTGCACTTTGCATATTACTTTTTTTTTGTATTGTCTTGAGATATTTTGTTAACTTTTGTGGATTTTGTTAACATTGTTGTAGACTTTTATTTATTTCAAATGAACTCAAGCTAATGAACGTTTAAAGTTTAAATTTTTATATCTTTTTTATGTTTAAACTTTAATGCCCACTAAAAGACCCAAACCACCTAAACCGGTCGACCAACCCGCCTAAACCGCGGTCCGACTTGACCGGTCTGGGCACTTGATGTCAAACCGCTCGGTTTGAAAAATCAATAAACCGCCACTAGCGGTTTGGTTTATGGTTTGAGGGGTTAAACCGCCCAAACCGGACCGCGAACACCCCTAGCTGTAATATTTAAACATTAAACACAAAATAAGCTAATATTTAACATAAAGATAAGTTTCACTACCACATTAAGCCTCATAAAGAAATATGGAAAATAACATAGAAAAAGACTCAAATTAGGGATATTGAAAATAAAACAATTATCCTAAAAGAGAGAAAAATAGTGAAAATGCATTGATTTCTCAATGCATATCAGTCGCGCCAAATGTACCGTGGCTCAAAGGCCTTCCGCGATAGTGCCCCGGCGATAGTGACACTGTCACTATCGCGGGCAAGGTCGCGCCAGATGTACCAAACCCGAAAAACTCCAGATTTCGAACCCGCGACTTACGAGACTACAACAAGGGAAAAGGTACAACGGATAGGAGTGAAATTAAACGAATTAAAGGTTACAAATACAGACAAGTTGGGAATCTAGATTTACATAAGATTACGGGTGTTACAGATAGGCACTAAGGCTCAACGAACCTTGAGGTGTAGCTTGACGGAGTGGGCACTAAAGGCGGTTAGACGCTTGAGGTGACACCGGGTACGGTGTGCACTAAAGTAAGAGCCTGAAGTGTAATTCCCCAATTCTAAACTTAAGTGCCTCAATCTATGGATCCAATCACTTGAGAGGACACGGGTCGTCCCACATAAAGAACTTGCAATGTTTTATGATGAATTGTGAACAAGATGTGTGTTATGTCTTTTGACGAACTGTACTTGGAATACCCTCATGATTACGGTAACTCGGAAGCTTTCCTCATTACAATTTCTAATTTATTTATATATATTTGTGTGGAATATCACTAGGCTCCTAGCCTAACACTTGATGTTGCGTTTGTCTTCAGGTCCTCCTAGTGGTGTAAAAAGGGCACCTTGACTTCCGGTTATGTGAATAGGACTGTTGGCGGACCGGGCTTTTGGGATATCACTGTGAAGAGCGTTTTGAAGATATAGCAACACCCACCTTAATCTAACCATGTTATTTAATCTAGATTAAATAGGTTGTTGTAAATTATGTCATATTCCGTCGCTACTATATTTATTACAAACTACCCCGAACCCCTGGGTTTTAGTTGTTTATTTTACAGGAATGAAAATCTTGGTATTTTAGACGTCATATTGCATAATTTTTTTTTTTTTTTAAATTGGCCCTATTTTAACGTCAAGTAAAATAAAAATATAAAATCCGTGTTTCTTGTTTCTCGCCTGCTTCCATCAAGCATCTTTACCCCACCATCACTTTCAGATAATTCATTTCAGATTGATTTTATCTTTAACGAAGATACATTAATTATATTATACGCATTAAAAAAAATCAAAATCAATGATAGATCAGGGCCTAAAAGTCATCACAGCAAAAAAGTAAATGATCTAAAGACCAACTCAATCTAAATTTCTAATTATCTTTCATGTTTTTTTTTGTACGGTAACTTGGGCTAAGCCCACACACACACGCATCCGCGGTATCCAGGCATCCAATTGGGCAGCACCGACTAATCCGCGACGACCCGGTCCAGCCCAAATTGACTGGACCCGCCCAGGTACGACTAAGCCCGGTCAAGACCGAACCCGCATACCCATAGACTGGTATGCCCGTAAACCTGGACCCGAACCGACCCGAAGGCCGACCCAAGGTCTGGGTATCGCCGAAGTGCATCCCCCAGGATTCGAACCCTGGTAGATAGGCATACCATGCACTATCCCCCCAGGGCCTTACAACTAGGTTAACACCTCTTTGATAATTATCTTTCATGTTGGTAGTTAATATTTTAGATGATTTTTTTGTAAATAATGTTATAAAATATATTAAAAATATTCATTTTGTAATAATCAAATAATAAAAGGTAGAGTGAATTGTGGATTTGGTCCCTGTGGTTTAGTGATTGTTTTGACCATGATCCTCATTATATGTTTATTGTGGATTTGATCTTTGTGGTATTCAATTTATTTTGGTCATGTTCCTTCTGACTAACACTTCCATTAACTTTGTTAAATCAATGACCATTTTAGTCATTTTGACTATTTTTTGTCCTTTTTTTATAAGAAAAATATAAACAATATTTTTATACACACATGCACACACACATGTATATAAATATATATATATATATATATATATATATATAACGATATTAAAATAAATAAAATAAGACATTATTGTATGATTTAATTGTTTATTTTTTTTAAATTAATTATATTAAATACGATTTAATTTTATTATTTTATTGTAATTGTGGAAAAATATATATAGTTTTATTGTTTTAATATAATTAAAATTTCAATTTAAACAAATCAGATCATAAAACTATATCTTATTTTATTTAGAGCGAATAAAATAAAATATGGTTTTATGATTTGATTTATTGAATTAAAATTTTAATTAAGTTAAAGACGATTTAATTATATTGTTCTTTTATTATCATTGCAACAAACAAGCTTATTGTTGATATTTTAACACAAAAAAATCATTAAAACCTGTTGAGAAATGAACTTTAATTTTATCATACTAAAAACAATATGAAAATTGATTTTGAGTTTTTGACTGAAAAACAATATGAAAATTGGAGCTTCTAATTTTAAGATGATAAAATTATAGTTCATTTCTCAACAGTTTTCAATGATTTTTGGTGTTAAAATATCAACAATAAGCTTGTTTGTTGCAATGATAGTAAAAGAACAATATAATTAAATCGTCTCTAACTTAATTAAAATTTTAATTCAATAAATCAAATCATAAAATCATATTTTATTTTATTCGATCTAAATAAATAAGATATAGTTTTATGATCTAATTTGTTTAAATTGAAATTTTAATTACATTAAAACAATAAAACTATATCTTTTTTCACAATTACAATAAAATAATAAAATTAAATCGTATTTAATATAATTAATTTTAAAAAAATTAAACAATTAAATCATACAATAATGTCTTATTTTATTTATTTTAATATCGTTATATATATATATATATATATATATATACATGTGTGTATGCATGTGTGTTTGTGTGTATAAAAATATTGTTTATATTTTCTTATCAAAAAAGGACAAAAAATAGGCAAAATGACTAAAATGGTTCTTGATTTAACAAAGTTAATGGAAGTGTTAGTCAGAAGGACCATGACCAAAATAAATTGAATACCACAAGGACCAAATCCACAATAAAAATAGAATGAGGACCATAGTCAAAGAAATCACTAAACCACAGGGACCAAATCCATAATTCACTCTAAAAGGTAATTTAATTAATTGCTTGTAGGATAATTTAATTTTATAAATTATCTTTAAAGAATGAAATTCCATTTTATTTTTTAATCCTATAAACACACCATATATTCCAAATCCTTCTAATTTCAAAATTCTTCCATGAAATCCAAATCCCTAAAAAAAACATTTCGTCAAATGAATTTCTCTGGAGATAATAGATACATGAAGACATTACCCCACATTACCCCACCACGTGCAGTAGAAATGTTGTTTCCATGAAAGCCCCTCCCTGGCTCTGATACCTAGTTGTCGAGTCTCTAACCTTCCCCCAACCTATCCTCTATCCCTCCACTCCCCTCTCGACCCGTTTAGTAAGTCAGTATTACACAATCATACTAAGAGGGTGTTTGGGATTGCTTATTTAAACTCTTTATTGACTTATATTTTTCCTCACCGCTAATAAGCTATTTTTAGTGTTTGGGTTGGGGAAAAAATTGCTTATATCTTTTCCACACCGCTAATAAGGAGTTTTTCATAAGTTGAACCATTCTGACTTATCAACTTATTAGAAACAACTTAAGACTTTTTTGGTTATTTTATTTGTATAATCAATCCCAAACACCCCTAAATAACAACTTATTAACTTATTACGTTTTGGTACCACAATAAGCTAATCCAAACACTTTTTATAAAAAAAAAATTTGTCACCACATAAGTTGATAAGCAACTTAAAAAAAAGCATAAGTTGTTTTAAATAAGCAATCCTAAACACCCCCTAAGAAGGAGATCTTAATACGAATCTTGCTTTACTTTGATGTTATTTGTTATAACTGCAAACTAAATTGTTCTTACCGTGAGTGTTATATTCTCGTCTTCTAAGAATGCCCTTTTCTTATGTCAGGGTTTCAAATGCTTAACGTCGAGCTATGTTTTCCCATCTAACCATGGAAGGAGCAGTGGGCACGACTAGTATCTATTGGTACGATAAAATCATCAAACAACTAAGGGCAGACACCAATACGTTGATCCGTGGGTGTTTTGAATTGCCTATCAAATACCCCTCCTATCCCGCCGTCCCAAAAATAATTGTCCATATTTCTATTTTAGTTTTTTTTTAAATTCATTATAAATATCATTTAAATTTGTGATCACAAGGTTTTTTTAAGGGATAATCATAAAAATGGCTCATCTTGGATTTGCTATAAAGCTATTACACAAAATAGCCCACTTGATACCATTTCGTTTAAAATAGTCACATACTTGGCAAAAACAACTATTCAATAAGCCCATAAGTTAAACTTTTTGATCAAATCTTGATCATTTATTTTTGTTTTTTTATGCAATTATTTTGTTATCTAGTGCTTACGAATTTCGTGAATTTCCACCAATTTTGTGAAATTGGGACATTTGGGGTTTTATAAATCCCTTGCTTCCATCGTAGTTTTATACAATTTCTTTCAACGACAAGTTAATATCTTTCAGATTAAAACACGGTTTTTTGCATAAAGCATAATTGAAATCAACAATTGAGAAAGTCATGATACATATTTGTAGTGAAGGTGCATGAGGCAATTAATGGGGTTTTTTAGTATACGTCGTTAGAAGTCCAAAAGCGCATTGTACTATTGTAGTTGCGGATAACACACTCTAGACTGCTTACTTATGTGCGTTAAATTTATGTTGTCTTATAAACTTATTTAGAAAGTTAATAATTTAAAACATAATAACATATCTAAATTAGATTACACCACTGACATATATATTGCAATATGATGAAATAAATCGAGGCATAACGGGAATATTCAATATGATTAATAGGTATAATGTTATAATTCATAAAGTTTCTACAAGAAAAATAATTATGAGTTATAATTAATACCGAATAACGCTATTATTAATTTTATCATAGCACAAATTCAAATTATGCGTTTCTGTAAACTAAATATGCATCTAAACCAAGCTTCGATTCGCATCATAATCGACGACAACGGGCTCGAACCGTCTATTCATCGACATCGGAACCACAATCGACCTCTCGTAGTTTCAACAACAGAAACAACACGGTCCCGCATACAAACCCTAACGCGGCACTCGACCCCGTGAGCGATATAGCCGCACAAACGAGCATTACAAACGACTCTTCTTTCGTGTTCATATCCCTCGACGCCATCGCTAATTCTATCCCGGCAAACAAAAGCAAAGCCCCCAAAATCCCGACCGGAAACCGGTTCAAGATTCGAACAAACGAGTTCCCAAACACCAATCCCAACACCAGTTTCCCGACACCCAATAGCACGACCGAAGCACCGGTTCGGCCACCGAACCGGTACTGACCCGCTAACCCACCGGCCCCGTGACACACCGGCATCGCCCCGAACCAACACCCCACTAGATTCATCACTCCCACGCTCACCGACACGGCCGTCACCGACGCTTCACGCTCCGGGAACAAGTCGTCGGAGAGTTTACAAACCGCTATCACCGAATTCAACACCGATAGCGGGATCTGCGGCACCGCCGCCCGGAGAAACCCGGTTTTCATATCGTCCCACGTGATCTTCAAAACGCGAAACTTCGAAGGACCGAACCGGAGGTCGTCGACGATCGTCGGGTCGATCACGAAACAGAGTATTATACCGATCAGGAAAACGATCAGAGCAGACGGTACGGACGAAAGTATCCGAACCCTCCGCCGGACCCGTCGCCCTTCATCGACGGGTCTGGTTTCACCGGAGCCGGTGGTGATGATCAGGAAGACGATCGAAGAAAGCGCGACGATAAGTCCGTCAAGACCCACCCATGATCGGACACCGCCCTGTTTATTTCCGGCGAAATCCTGATCATACCGGACGTATTTCACGGCGGTGAAGGCGAACGAGAGGCCTTGAGAGAGCTGAACACCGCGGACGACCGGAAGCGGGATGAACCGGTAGAGGACGGACATGAGTCCGGTGGCGCCGAGGAAGAGGAGGACGGCGGCGGTGGATATTCCCGCGGCGGCGATTTCTGGAAGAGTGAGGAGTGGGGATTCGGAGATAGCGACGGCGGCGATGGATTTCATGGGTTGTACGGGCATCGGGATGCCGAAAAGAAGTCCGGTGGCGATGTTGTATACGCCGGTGAAGATGAGGGTGGTGCTAAGGTCGAGGTTGGAGACGAGGGTTAGTGCTAAGACGATCGGGATGTAGGTTCCGAGGTCGCCGACAGCGCCGCCGAGTTCGGAGGATAAGGTGGTTTTGTGGAGGCGGAGGGAGGAGGTAGCGTTGGATGGGATTTGGCGCCACCAGTGAAGGCGGTGGTGGTGGTGGAGGAGTGGGGTGGTGGTGGTGGTGGCGGTGGTGGATTCTTCGTCCATGTTCGCCGGAGATGGAGTTCTAAACTGAAAAGTCCGGTGAGGGTTTCTAATTTATATAGTGATGCTAACGTAAATGGTCCTTGGACTATTATATGAGTGATGTTTATTGTCCCTTAAAGTTTTGAAAATTACATTTGTGATCTTCTCGGTAACTTTTTTTACAACTTCAACCCAAATCCATTGTAAATAACATTGTTCTAAAAGGCTCGCCGCAACAGCTACCATGGTTCAAAGCAGGGACGGATCCACTATGGTGGCTACGGTGGCACGTGCCACCGTATTATTTCGTCGACGAAGGGTAAATTTTTTAGGTTCGTATAAGGTGCAACCGTATCGTTTTGAAAGGTGCTACCGTATTATTTTGAAAACTTCAAGAAGGTGCAACCGTACCTCATAATCAAACAAAAAACCAAAAGAAACTATCGAAATCAACCAAAAAAAACCGAAAAAATCTCTCGAAATCGATAAAAATAACTTAAAAATATCTCGAAATCAAGCAAACAGCTTTAAAAATCGCTCGAATTGTGGAATTAGACTAAAAACATATCGGACAATATTGAACGTCGGTAAAAAGATGAAGACACGTTGATAAAAACCGTGCTTTTTGTAAAAAAAAATTGTCGGTATTATATGGTGCCACCGTATGAAAAAATTTCTGGATCCGTCCCTAGTTCAAAGCTTGTGTCTGACGTCTCGTAAAGCCTATAACAAGGCTTGGGATAATGGACGGTTTTTGTAACGCGATATTTGATTTTTCATTACGTTTTTAGTGTTTTGCTAGTTTTAAATATATATATATATATATATATATATATATATATATATATATATATATATATATATTGGAAGGATATTTTGCAACCCTTAAAAAGGTTGCAACCCTTGCAACCCACATCTTAACCGTTGGATTCATGATCGACGGTTATTTTATTTTTATTTTTTTTTAATTAAAAATATTGGGCCCCATATCTATTGTAACCGCCGATCATGAATCCGACGGTTAAGATGTGGGTTGCAAGGTTTGCAACCTTTTTAAGGGTTGCAAATTAAACAACCCCTATATATATATATATAACTTGTTCATTATTATTGACTCATTGAATATTAGTATAAAACATATATTTTTAATATATAATATTATATATAATATAAGATTTGCCGCAATAAGTCATGCATTGAAAAACATTGTGCCCTCGTTGTGGCTCCTAAGGCTTGAGGTTTGGTGTCACCGTTACGTCACGTCTCACGCTATCTAGAACATTGGTGAAAAAACCAAACATGCCCATTTACTAATGGTCCGAAATGAAAAGGATTTTTTTTTGTCTAATTGTAACATTTTATGTTATATATTATAGTTACTTATCGTATTATGGCTTCACTTTAAAACAAATATTAGGCAGAGACAGATCCAACAAATTTTGAGTGATATTTTCTTTTCTTTTTTTCTACTTTTCTATTGTTAACAAAAATTAAAAAAAGTTTAGAGGGGTTAGAACTTAGCACATGTAATGACACTATCAATAGGTCATAACCATTTTTTATTAACTTAGAGGAACACACGTCAAAATAAAACAATGCACCTTTAAAAATTCTAAATTTGTTTCATAATAACAATCAACAGAATGAAAAAGTTGGTGTATGGACACCCTCTAGCCCAGTGGCGGATGTACCCTTTGTTGGTAGGGGTCCTAGGCCCCCAACAGAACTCACCATTTTTTAAAAATAAAGACCATAAAATTGTGTTTTTAGTAAATTTTCTTATCCCAACAGTAAGAAAACAAGGGTCCCAAACCTGATATCTTGATCCTAAATTTTAATTGGTTAATTTATTGTACATATATATAGGAGCGTATACGAGTCACGTTTCTAACCAACTACTCGAGTTCGAATTCGTTTATCCCGGGCTCGGTCTTATTAATTATCTAGCTTGGGTCGATCTCGAACACAAAATAAAACTCGTTTAACTTAACGAGTCAAACTTCATAAAACCAATTCTCGTTTCGTCTCGTTCGTAATATAAAATGCAAGGTTCTAAATAGCGTGAGGCGTGACGTGGCGGCGAGGTCAAACCTCAAGCCTTGGAAGTCATGGCGAGGTCACGGCGTGACTTATGGCGGCAAATTTGTATCTCATATATAAAATTATATACATAAACATATGTTTTATACTATGACTCAATAAATCAATGATACTAAGCAATTTAAATTAAGTTATATGTTTAAAACTAACAAATAAGACATTAAAAAGATAAGTAAAAATCAAATATTGTGTTACAAAAACCACGCATTACGTCGTGGCGTGCCTCAGGCATAACGTGGCGTGAGACACAAGCCTTAAGCCACAGAGCGCCATGGCGGCTGTTGCGGCGACCTTTTTCGAGCATTGATAAAATGTAAAAATTATAAATATCGAGTCAATAAAAGAGTTAATCGATCGTGCAAGCCCGTAAATGAACAATGAACTCGAGCTTGGTAAATCAAAACATATTCAAGCTTGAGTCCTACATGAAAAAGTTGTTCGAGCTCAAGTTTAGTATATTATTTACTATGCGGTAAAAAAATAAACAAAAAACCGAATAAATTGAGTTATCTTTATTCGGTAATCGAACCCTTTTCCGCAAACGAAAACCCGAAACCGTTTTGGTTAGATAATTATTCGGTTTTGAAATTTTTTCGACACCATTAAGTTTACCCCCAACTATAAAAAGTTCTGGATCCGCCACTGCTCTAGCCTAAACCTAAATCCACCCTTTCATCCCAAACACTGTTTTATGTTACAAAAATCATCCAAACGAAATACACAATTGTTACCAAATTAAGGGGTTGTTTGTTTTTTTCAAAAAAACTCTTATTGGCTCTTAAGTCTGATTCGTTCAGATCTTTTTACACACCATCTCTTATTAATCATAATTAAAATAAGACTTCAGACATTAGACCTCTTAAAAAACAAACGGCACCTAAACCTGGTTTTGACATCAAGGAGTGAGGCGTAGAAATTACCATATTTGATGGGTTAAGTTTTGCTTAGTCGTAAAGATGAAGGGGGTGGAATATAAACTAAAGATGGTTAATGATTTGAAGCAAAGACGGCTCCTGAATTGCATCAAGAGTCAGATGGGTCATGGCCCATGGACCAAGACCCACAAGGGCATAACTGTAAATTCAATTACACATACATATATTCCATCTGATATTACGTGGTTATCATGTCAAACACATGTATTAAATAAATACGTAAAATTATATTCTCATGTTTACATAAGAACACGAAAAAGAGTAGAGTTTTTTTTTTCTTTTTTTAATCATGATTATTCAGATCAGTTTGTGTGCATCTCAACTAATTTCAGGGACCTGAAGAACACTTGGAAAAATCCTCTGCAGGCTTCGAACCAATGAATTCAAAGAAAAATCCTTTAATAAAAGCACTACTAACATGTGTTGCTAACATTTGGCATGCTTAAACAGAGGAAGTTTCAAATACAAATCATGTCATTCATACAAACCAACAAATTGAAATATTTATGGAAATGACGAGAGTTTCATTTACTCTGATCTGGGTATTTATGGAAAATGGTTATATTTCATTAATCATGATCAACGTTTTATAATAGGAAAAAATCAAGATATTTATGAAACCAGCTATTCATTAGAGTAGATCGATGGTAGAGATTAATTTGTATGGTTTCTATGAATGACAAGGTTTAAGGCCTCCATTTCGGCCCAACCCCATCCATAATAGCGGATCCAAAAATTCTGGTAATTAAGGCTAAAAAAACAAATATATTGATAACGAATTAAATTTGTATAGAAAAAATGAATTTTTGAAAATTTATTACATTAGTCGCTGCCTAGACCAAACTTCTCTACAAATATCATATGTTATTGAGTACATGTATAGCCGAGAGTTCGTTGTGAAATCAAATTAATTTCTCTAATTAATTTATATCCTTCATTCTTGGTCTTCCTACCGTCATGAAATGCCACAGTCAACCTCTCTTATTGATTTTGCTTAGCATTTCATTCTAGATTTTGAGGTGTTACAATTTAATTTTCAAATTAATATTAAATGTATTTTATGTTGAAAAGAAAATTCCAAAACTTAATCAAATGAGATAAACAAATAAATAAGGTAGAAGATACAATTTGGAAGGTGCTTCAAAATCAAATTCCCATGCTTCAAAACCTTAACAACAAAGGTATCGATCTGGATTTGATTTTATGTACGGTGTGTAAGGATCATATTGAATCGGTGGAGCACTGCTTGCTCGGTTGCAAGCATGCCGCGAACCTATGGAAACGCATCTTCATTTGGTGAAACATCGATTGCAATCTACTTACCTCAATTCACGAGCTGCTCAACTTCGATGGAGGAAGAAAGATCCTGGATTCGTTAAAGGGCATCTTGCAAGCAGTAATCTCGATTGCGGCTTACTTTATTTGGAAATGTAGAAACTCTCGGGTCATTAAAGTTGTCAATCCAAACATTGATCTCTTGGGTGACATCCAATTCCAGTCTTCCAATTGGATTTCCTTGATGTGCAATTCTTTATCAAATTTTCGGGTTTCTTGGTTTTGCACCCCTTTCACAGCGATCGTGTGAGCTTTCTTCTTCCGGCTTGGGTTTTCATTTTGGTTTTAATTTGTTATCGGTTTTTGTCCGTTACTAGTCCTCTTTTATTTCGGTTTCCTCATGGGTCCGATAAAAATAAAGTACACAAATAAGCTATTTATGATTTATCTAAAATATAAAGATGTATATATATAATTTACTACAACCCAAGTATTAAATAACTGAAGAAAAATTACAGTATGTAAAATAATTATTGCAATACAACATTATTATTTCTATAATACAACACGTTAGACAAAAAATAATGCAACGTGAAACTTTGAGACAGGTGATTTTTATCCACTCAAGACATGGATTGCCTCCATTTCTTGCTTCTTCCCTTTTTACCCTTCATAGGTGTCTGCTTTCCGATACTACTCGAATCGAACCCCGTTCCGTCTACGCTTATCTCCCTTAGAGTCGTTGACATCGCAAATTTCCTCCAACTGAAGAACCCTCTCTTCTTTTCCGACAACTTTTCAATCTGCGACTGCATCATATGACACTGTCTCTCGAGCCTCGACACGTTTTCTTTCAGCTTCTTGATTTCCATTTGTTGAACCATCGCGAGTTCCCTTGACGAATGACACCTTTCGTGCGGGTCTAACCCAGGGTTCGGACTCTTGGTGACGCTGAACGATCGGCTCCAATCGATGTGAGAATGGAGCTTGGTTTGTTCGGAAAAGAGGACTTGGATTACAGATCTCACGGGTAAACGGTCGTTTTGGGCTGCATGCAGGGACGCTTCCATCGATAGCTTTTGACTGTCGATTAATTTGCATAGCATTTTTCTTTCTTGTTTTGTCACGTTCACGTGGGTCTGGACGAAATACGTATTGTCGTAAGATTAAACATACATACATAATTGCATTATATTTGTATTAAAAATACTTTAATTCAATAATAATTACTATATGATCATTTAATTAAAGTTCCAAATATATAAAAAAAACAAGTAGTCATATTCATCACGGGAGGCCCAAAAAGGCCAATTTGTACTTCCAATGTGCCACCACTATTATCTTCTTTATTCCCTATCATTTGATGGTGATGACAATTGACAACACAAAAGCATTTATAACAATTAATTTCATATATAAATTAACAAAATTTATATGCGTAAAAATTTGATTATCGGTAATCCCAACTGGGTCCTACACCGAACTTGTCCTTGGACAGTTGGCACTACATGTGAAGAGGCATTTCATAAGCTGACTCAACAAGTGGAGGGATTCAAATCTGAATCCGTATTTGGACCACTGTTCTAAAAGGTTCGCTACAACAGTCGTCATGACTTGCCGTGTCTCAAGGCGTCTCACACTTATGCTTGTGGCACGCCATGGCGTAATGTGCAACATTTATAACGCGACATTTGATTTTTCTTTACGTTCTTATTGTCTTATTTGCTAGTTTTTAATATATAACTCAATTTAACTTGTTTATTACATTGACTCACTGAGTAATGACACAAAACATATGATTTAATATATAATATGATATATGATATAGAGATTTGTCGTAATAAGTCACGCCTTGGAAAAAGTCGTGGCTTCGCCGTGACTCCCAAGGTTTGGGGCTTGGCCTCACCACCACGCAACGTCTCACGTCATTTAGAACCTTGATTTGGACAAAATCATCCCACTCATTTGAATAAAAATCTCTTCTTTTATCATAGAGAAAATAAATACTCCATCCGTTCCAAAATGAATGCCCACAATGAAAAAGGCACACAATTTTAAAATTGTGTAATTATTACACTTTTTAATTAAAGAAAATGATCATTTTACCCTTAATTATTGGAATTATTGAAAGTAAACATTTCAAAATCACATAATTAAAAGTATAATAGGAAAGTAAACATTTACTTTCACACTTATTTTGGGCCCAGCAAGAAAAATAAAAAGCAAAGAAAAAACTTATTTTGAGACGGAGAGAGTAATTAAGTATAAACAAATTGACTAAAATAATCAAATCTCACCGACCAACTTTACTTTTTAGCAACCTTTTCAATTGAATTCCTATTTTAACCAAAGTTTATATACAAATTTGAATCTTTACACAGGATTTTAAATCCTTATACTGAAAATTGAAATAAAAATAAAAATTCCAAGTAAAGATTCAAATTTTGTACAAGGATTTAAAATTCTCGATAATTAAAGGTATAATAGGAAAGTGTGACACTTATTTTGGGACGAACAAAAATAGTAAATGAGACACTTATTTTGATACAAAGATAGTAATTAATTTTAGGCAAATTGACCAAAATAGTCAAATCTTCCCAAACAACTTTATTTTATAGCAAACCACTAAGGGTTGTCACGTACTGGTTAAGGCCTGGGGATGTGGTAGAATATATCACAATTGTTCAGGGTTCGAATTCAGACGTACACAACAATTGTGGCCACTGAGGTTTAATTAGGGTTGATGTCTTACGGTCATAATTTGTCAAGAGATTAGTCTAGGCATAGCCTAAGACACTCTTCCTTAAAAAAAAAACTTTATTTTTTAGCAACCTTTTCAATTGAATTCCTATACTGACCAAATTTTATGTACAAATTTGAATCTTTACACAGAATTTTGAATCCGTATACTGAAAATAAAAATAAAAATTCAACGTAAAGATTCAAATTTCTGCATTTTTTCCTTTCAGAAATCAAATTTTTGAGTAAATTTTGTCTATTTAAAAAAAAAGACTTTAAACACCAACTTAAAAATTGTATTTTGTTATTTTGGTCAATTTCCGTTAATTATACAGTTAGAAAGAACAACTTACTTTCAAATAAGTATCGATAGCACGATACAACCCATCATCCGTGGCACGTGCCTGCGGCGGCACAGCTCCGGCGAGCTCCATAAACTCCGGCAACCCAAGCTCACAATCGACCGCCGCTTCCGCCAAATAAGCATCCACAAGCTTCGCAACCTTAAACATCCCAACCCCACTTCTCAATCCATGTTCAAGATCCATCTCCACATACCTCTTCACCAACCTAATCATCATCTCCACATCCAACAACGTCGTCCCCCTCACGTGACTAAAACACGGTATCATCACCTCCTTCAACGCCGCCTGGTCCAGCCGCCACGCCACCCTCTTCTCCACCTCCTCACGGTAACTCGAATCGACACCCAACATGTTGGCTTTTTTTAGGAGGCGGAGGAGGAATGTGCAGGGTACGGCGTCGTTTTCCGGTGGGAGGACGGTGACGATTGTTTCGAGGAAGAATCGGGTTTTGAGCCATGTTGCAGTGGCGCTTTGTGGCGGCGATTGGTGGTTGTGGTTGGGAATTGGGGATTGACCGGATTCGGGTGAGAGTTCGGGGATCCATTTGGAGGCGTAATGGGTGATGATGGATCCGATTAGGTCGGGTCGGACTCCTTTGGATTTGATGGCGGAGAGGGTTTTGACGAATTGGTCGATGTCGAGAATGCTGGCGTCGTCGAGCCAGCATTTGGTGGCGAGTGAGGTTGGGTTGTTGTTGTCCGGGAAGATGGCGGTGGTATCCGGTGAGGGGTGGTGGTGGTTCATGGTGGTGGTTTCCGGTGAGGGGATTTAGGGGATGTGGTTTATGTTATGTAGTTTTTTTTTACATGGTATAATGCCGGTTGTGGATAAAAAGGAACACGGACCACATAATAGTTTACATGAATGATTGTGTAATTACTTTGTTTCTTTATTGCATTTTTAACTGTTTTGTTATAATTTTTTCTAAAATATATCATTAAAAGTCAAAATTTTAAAAACGATAATATCTATAGTACTATATTATAAACCATTTTATAAAAAAACTCTTAAAAACAATTGTTAAAGCTTAATGTACCGTAATTCAATGTTAATTACTTAATTTTTTTTAAAAACAACCATTAAAGCTTTATGTACTATATTTAATATTATTTATTAACTTTCAATCATTATCTTTAACAATTTTAATTTCCTTAAAATCACTCTCACATAACTAAATACAGGATAAAAATCAAATTTTAAATATAAAAAATCTAAAATATAATTAAAAAAATCTAACAGAATATTTAATGTTTACTTTATAAAAAAATGTTATATTATTATACCTAAAATAAATTACATTATTATTAAATTACTGAAGAAACTCTTAAAAATAAGCTTTTATGCATTAAGTATTGTTTATTGATATACAATACTTAAAATTCAAGATTACAAGTCATGATTTTTTTTTTGTACGACAACTTGGGCTAAGCCCACACACACACGCACCCGCGGTATCCGGGCATTCAATTGGGCAGCACCGATTAATCCGCGGCGACCCGGCCCAGCCCAAATCGACTGTACCCGCCCAGGTACGACTAAGCCCGGTCAAGACCGAACCCGCATACCCATAAACTGGTATGCCCGTAAACCTGGACCCGAACCGACCCGAAGGCCGACCCAAGGTCTGGATATCGCCGAAGTGCATCCCCCAGGATTCGAACCCTGGTAGATAGGCATACCATGCACTATCCCCCCAGGGCCTTACCACTAGGCTAGCACATGATGCATGGGTACAAATTTCTAAAGCCTATATTTTTGAATTTATAACTAACTAATAAATATAATCAAAACAGGATAAACATCTCAATTTAAATATAAAGAATTTAAAATATATAAGATAATCATTGAATTCTAGCAAAATACTTAATTTTTTTTATATAAAAACATTATATTATTAAACCTAAATTATACAAATTTAAAACAAAAACATTATTACTTTCTCAAAACCATCCAAAAGCGTACTGTAAATCGATAAAAAAAACAAAAAAAAACATTAAAATCGTGATATATCTCGCTGTATTGCGCGAGTACACTTTCAGTCTAACTTTAAGTATTACTCTATGAAGGGTGCTATTTGCACCAAAAAAGTGCAAATAGTTAATGCTTTTTTTTCCGATCCAACGTTTTTTAAAGATTGTCATTTCACTTATATATTATTATTATTATTATTATATTTATTATTTTTATATATATAATATATATATATATATAGCTGTGTGTTTTGATTTTATAAATTTATAAAATTTGTAACTTTTGATTTTATTTTATTTTATAAATTTGTAACTTTTGATTTTATTATAACTTTGTAAAATATATTTTTCTTTTTGTAACAATTACATTTTATTATAACTTTGTAAAATGTAATTTTCTTTTAGGGACCAATTCATGTCACTATGCAGGTCGTGATTTTTTCAATTTATCGGTTTAAAAATGGCGAATTGGGGTGAAGATTTTCAAATGTATCATAATTCTAATAATTAGGTATTTCATCCACTACTTTATATATATATATATATATATATATATATATATATATATATATATAATGTTATCTCGTTTCATATTTTTATGTGTTTGTGTAGGATGATAATGTTAATTCAAACAAATCAACTGAAGCTTGTGAAATCCCTCAACCATCCGCATTTTTTACTGATATGGTAAGTTTATGCTTCATTTTATCTTGTTAAATTATCTGGCAAAGTTAGTAGTTTGTAACAAAAAAAAATCAATTTCAGGTGTTTAATTCTCGTAAAAATCTAATTGATTGGGTACGTAATATGGGATATTCACTTGGTTTCGTTATTGTTATTAAAAAAAGAAATAGTGATAAAGTAGAATTTCAATGTGATTGTGGTGGTACGCACAGGAGTAACAAAACCTCTAGTAAACATACTGGCACAAGAAAAACAAATTGCCCATTTAACTTGGTAGGGAATCATTTGGGTAATGATTGTTGGACTTTAGCTATGATATGTGATGCACATAATCATGATATTGCATTACATTTGGAGGGACATGCATATGCATTATGCATTAAACATAATATTCCAAGAGTATGAGCGAGCTCAATCTGTTGGCTTATTTTCTGAAAATTTACTTGTCTACTACGTACAAGTTATGGGTTACCCCGTATTCAGAGCGAATAAAGAAGTACATACAACTTTTACGTGTTAATTGTACTACGAATATTGTTATTTTAGAATAATCGAATGTAATATAGATTATTTTATGTTCTATTTATATGTTAAATCACAATATTTATGTTTTATTTTTATAATTATATAATTATAAAAAATTAGTAATATTTATATTTATAAATATTTATTTTTTTCAAATCAAAACAAAAGGTAAAAAAAAATCTTTTAATCTTTTAAAACTATATAATACAAATAAACAAAAATATAGAGTAAACTACAATTTTGGTCCCTGTGGTTTACCACTTTATTTGAAAGTGGTCCCTGTGGTTCAAAAACTGCAATTATCGGCCCATGGTTTGTATTTTGCTTTGAAAGTAGTCCGTTGTCGTTAACTCCGTTAAAATTTTCCGTTAAGTCAGGGGCATTTTCGTCCAAACATGTTTTTTTCCTCTCCTTTTGCAATCTTTCTTTGTTTTTCCTTATTTTTGTTTAAACCATAAAAATAACAGGAACCAAATTGTAATTTATTTAATTTTTTAATGATGTTATTATTAAAATATTAATATGAATATATATATAGAGTATATATACATATTAATATGCATATATATATATATATTAATCTGTATCGTCTCCGGTCGTCTTCTCCGGCAGGCCTCCGACGAGATCGTCACCTCCGGTGAGGTCGTCTTCTCTCTCTTTCTCTGTATCTCGATCTCTCTCTCTGTATCTCTCTCTCTCTATCTCAGATATATATATATATATATATATATATATATACATATATACACTTCTCTCTATCACTGGTGAGAATGTGCCGGTGTCGGCGAGCGATGGTCCACCAACGAGGACATCGTTGCCGGTCAGAAACCCATCACCACCAACGAGAGCAACCTGCAACCCCCACCTCCACTGCTGGACCACCACCTGGACGAAAATCGTGAAAATCGCAGATGAAAATGGTGAGTTCGTGACCCACCACCTGGACGAAAATCGTGACCCACCGCCGACCGATCACCACCTTTGGCCCAGTTCTAGTTGGACCAAAATAAAGTTCTGGATGGGGAGGATGAAGGGAGAGAGAGATCGAGATACACAGAGAGAGAGATAAGAGAGAAGAGAGAGATCGAGATACAGAGAGAGAGAGATCGAGATAAGAGAGAGAGAGAGATCGAGGTTGGTTCGTTAGAGTTTCACGGGGGTGGGAGGACGATGTGGGGAGAGGGTGGCCGACGATGGAAAGGAGATGGGTTCTCTGGCGGTCAGCTTCGTCCCTGTGATCTGTATATATATATATATATATATATATATATATATATATATATATATGTACAGACATTATATACATATATATGTCAAGAGTTTCACCGATTTGGCGTGAAAGCTTGATGTACAAGAGGAGGACGATGGGGGGAGAGGGTGGCCGGCGATGGGAAGGAGATGGGTTCTTCGGTGGTCGGCTTCGTCCCTGCGATCTGTATATATATATATATATATATATATATATATATATGTACAGACATTATATATACATATATATATATATATATTAATATTTTAATACATAATATCATTAGAAAAATTAAATAAATTACAATTTGGTCCCTCGTGTTTTATGATTTAAACCAAAATAAGAAAAAAACAAAAAAAATGCAATAAGAGAGAAAAAACATGGTTGGACGAAAATACCCCTGTCTCTAACGGACAATTTTAACCGAGTTGACGACGGGGGACGATTTTCAAAGCAAAATGCAAACCATGGGCCGATAATTGCAGTTTTTGAACCACGGGGACCACTTTCAAAGAAAGTGGTAAACCACAGGGACCAAAATTGTAGTTTACTCAAAAATATGTAATAAAAATAAATAAAATAAAAAAACAAAAAAGACAAAAATAACAAAAAACAAAAAAAACACAATAATTACCCAATCATCTTTGGTACTTTTTGGTGCAATTAGAAGAAAAAAAATGTGTAAATAGCCTCCCCTTTACTCTATTTTAACAAATGGTAACAACTATATTAATAAAATATACAATATATTTAGTAAAATATTATTTTTCTCTATTAAATATTTATTTTCAAATATCTTCTTGTGAAAAAATATTAAAATACTATTTCTCTACTCTGTATAGAGTTTTAGAGATTTTTATAAATTCAAATATTTTCATATTCTCTCTTTTTTTTCTTTTTAATTTACCATACAATATACTGATATGTTATAGTTGATGGAGCACAAAACTGTATTATATCAACAAAATTCCTATTATAAAACAACTATTGGCGATGTTTTTAGAGGATCTTTGATAGATTCTTTTAGAAAAATTAAAATGGATAATCAAAATTTAAATTTAAGGAAAAAAAAGCTCCAACAGATTCTCTATTTTGTAGACTATAACTTTAATTATATTATTAAAGTATTTTGTATATGTAATAAAATGTTAATTTTTTTTATAAACATTTAAATCAAAGTATCTTGTTGGTGTAAATATATTGTTTTTTTCATGGTAATCAGGGAGTTATTCAAATTTAAAGAATTTTATACACTCTCTTTCTATTTTGAAAAACCTATTGATGCAAAATTTTACCTAAATCTCGATATTCTCCATTTGGCGAAGGATCGTGTGAGAAGTTGAGATTAACATGAGAAGCGTGAGAAGTGGATCTAAACCGTTGACCACTTTTAATCAAATGTTCTCCAATGAATTCCGTCTTAGAAAGGATTTGATAATGTGCATCTCTGTGCATCTTATCCTATTGTGCATCAATTTCTTATCCAACGGTTGATAACTATTTCTCACGTTAACCTTAACTTCTCAACGGAACCTAACACTGGAAATACTTTTATAAGTTTTTCTAGAAATATTAATATATTAAAATAATTATAATATTTTATCTAATATGCTCTTTAATAAATAAATAAAAAGTAACTATAACCTAAATAATAGGTAGATAAAAAGTTCTAAGAGAGAAACAAGATAATTAGCTAATATAAAATAAAACAAAAATTAATTATAAGAAATATGATTTAATTAAAAATTACATATATGTGCTTTTTTATTATTATTAATTTTTTTATAAACAAGCTGTGTTTTACGAATAAAATAAAAGGAAAGGGGGAAAGATGAGGAAAGTAAAAGAACTCGTATTCTTAAAACTTTTTTATTTTATGTTCAAGAAATCATTTTATTTATTTTATTTTCCTTTCGCTTTTCAGAACACAAATAAAAACGTATTTTCATTTCCCTTTTTTTTCTCCTCAAATTCAAGAACAGAGCATAAATAACATTACACGGCTGTTTGTTTTTTCTAAAATACCTCTTAATGGCTCTTAGTTCAGACCTTTTGACATTCAAACTGTTTTTTTTTTCCAGTTTTCAGAATCTTTTAATGGCTCTTAAATACATCTGAAATAAAAAGTGATGACTTAACTTCTTAAAATCTCTTATCGCCGCCTCATTTCATATGCTCTTATTCTTCTCAAGACGCCTCTAGACATTACAAAGCGAAACAGTCTTATTGATTTAGATTTCAGACTTCAGTACCACCTCTTATTAATCAGAAGTGCAATAAGACTTCATAACTCTTATAAAACAAACACCAAATGTAATCATTGCTTATTTATTTAAGAATCATAACATTTAAAATTCTAAAAAATTTCTGTGAGGTCGACACGATAAAACAATATAAAAAACATTACATAGTTCTTTAATTCACCACAAAACTAAAATATTATTTCATAATAAAGAAGAGAAAAACCATGTATCTATACTAAGTTCACATGTTTGTATAGACTCAACATTTTTTGTCGATAAAACTTTACAAATAAATTAATCCACTTAAAGACCATAAAATTTTGGACCCTTTTTCTTGTCTAGCTTTTAGTTTTTGTTGGATATATAGAGTATAAATAATTTATATTTTATTTTAAAATAAATATAATATCTAATTTTAGACAAATTAAACCTCACTTTTGATCCTGATAGGTATATCAAAAATAAGGAAATCATCCATGTATTTTAACAAAGTCTAAAAAATATTCTTAGGTGGAGTTTGTTTTTTAAGAGGTGTTGAAATCTAAAGTCTTATTTTACTTCTGATTTTAAGAGGTGGTGCTGAAATCTGAATCATGTTTGTTTTTGTAAATTGACAAACGTCTGAATATGTATAATTATCTATTTCATCCCTCAAAAATTCGACTTAAATACGTCAATTGAAGTGAACGTTGGTGATCGAAGGACATAACGAAAAAATAAACAAAAGAACGATGCTGATAGATTTGCGAGGTTGTGGAGTTTTAATCATATCTCGCACGCCAAAGCCTCGATTTAAGTGATTCAAGATGTTCTGGAAAGCCAACACACATATCTTCAATCTTCGCGTTGTGCGTTTTTGCAAATTCAGGAGGGCTAAAACCACATTTGAAATTAGGGGTGTAAATGATGCGAGTCGAGCTCGAGTATCATTATACTCGACTCAAACTCGAAACTCGATTACCAAGCTCGAACTCGACTCGAAAATTCGCGAGTACTGAAAATACAAACTCGACTTGAACTTGAACTCGAAACTCGATTACCAAGCTCGAACTCGACTCGAAAACTCGCGAGTAATGAAAATACAAGCTCGACTTGAACTCAATAACCAATTTCCAAACTCGAACTCAAACTCGTTTCAAGCTCGAATCAAAGCTCAAAACTCGAATCAATCTTGAACTCAAGCTCGAAAACTCGGATCAAGCTCGAACCCGTTTAATATGTAAAAGAACTCAAGGTGAACCCGTTTTCATGGGGTACTCCTGTTAAAACAATCACATAGGCTCAAGCCATTTAGAAAAAACAAATAATATGAAAACAAGGTAGGAGAAATGTCTATATATAGTGGAGTTCAAAGAATTGAGTTATATATCCCACCAATGTGAAATGGATTAGACACACACTCAAAAGTTCATCCATATCTTTTACACCATTATTTACCAAAAAAAAAAATCAAAAATCAAAAAACTTATTATTATTATTATTATTATTATTGTCATTATCATCAATTAAATTAAAATATTATTACTAATTATTATTATTTTGTTTATCGAGAATCTCACGATCTTATCGAGTCGAGTATCAGGTTGCTCGACTCGGCTCGTTAGTATATCGAGTCGAGCCTATTTGAGTCGCGTGTTGACCGAGTTTTGACTGAGTAGCTCGCGAGTTGGCTCGTCTCATTTACAGCCCTAGTTGAAATTGAAATAATGGTGCTGGACGGAAATAAGAGATAATTAAGTGACTATGTTATTACTTAATTTATCATAGGATGTTAAAGGTTAAGAGACTCTGAAAAGAGGAGAAAAAACAAACGGTCTGAATTGTCTTATGTCTGAAAGAATTAGACATAAGTGACAAATAAGAGTTTTTTTTTTTAAAAAACAAACACCACCTTAATATTTACATTTAGCACTGAAAGAGATACTTTGCCATAAATTCTCAACGGAGACCATTATTTAAAGGGTAATTTGGTCATCTTACAAGTTTTATCAACATATTTCAGTTTCCAATATTTTAAAACTTATATACAAGTATTTGATATACTCTCTATAAAACAAAAAAAAAAAAAATCACCAAAGTATTTTCATCTAGTAATTTCCATGTATTTGTGGCGGATCACCGGCAGATTAACTATTACCAAAAGATTTTTTCCGTCTAGATTGAAATCCGCCAGCAATCATGATTATCGGCCACATTTTCTCAAGCCATAAGATCCATCGGTAATGACTTTTTTTCCTAACAGATTCACAACGGATTTTTTCATCATTAAAGTCTCTTTGTCTTATAGTGCAAATATGTAACTAAACATAAACATGAAAAATAAAAACATTTATTATATTGATTGAAAAAAAAAACATTGTTACATCAAATAATTATTCCATTTTTTGTGACAAGGATGTGGGCATGCGACTACAATGGGCCAGCTGGGCCAAAATTGGGTCCGTACAGAGCTAAACAATATCCATCCACAACCCGACACAAACCCATAAATGGATATCTCCAAAATTGCTATACTACAAAAAAAAAATCCTTATTCTCCATGCCATACCTTCCCTTTGTTTCATTATGTATAATAATCATTAGAAAAAAACAAAAATCCAAATACTAATAATACATCTTTTTCCCAAAAAAAAAAACAAATATAAGGTATTATATATACAGAGGAGGTTCAAGAGAGAAACCTAAAAAAATTGAAGAACATAAAAAACTTTTCTGTTAACTGTTGGTCCTGAAAATTCAAAAGTCTAAATTTAAATGTAATCGTTCTTATAATCATGAATGTAGTTATTATTATTATTATTATTATAAGAAGGTAACAACTTCTGTTATTCACAACCAGTGGATTAAAATCAATTGATGGTTGATAAGGGTTTTCCTGTTCTCATTTTCATGATTATCCTCTAAACCCACATATGTATGTATTATATATATGACGAAAGATTGTGTGAAAATAGGGGTTAACATGAGAAATGTAATAAGGGATTTGAATCCTTGATCACTTTTGATTAGTGTTGATCTAATGATTCAAATTAAGTTCTAAAATAGCATATGAATTAGCTTAGAAAGAAATTTTCAATTGATTTCCAATTAGGATTGATCCAATAGTGGATATCCCTTCTTACCTTTCTCATGATAACTACTATCTTTACCGAAAACCAACTCTTATATATATATATATATATATATATATATATATATATATATATATATGGGTCGGTTGAAGGCTAAATATTGTGAGAAGGTAAGAAGGAAAGAGCAATGGATGGTTCATATGTGAATCATTGAAAAACCCTATTTGAAGATGCATACTTGAACTCACAAGAATAATCTGCAACGTCGGTCCACATATGCATCCAAGTATCTTCAAATAGATTTTTTTTCGGAATTTTCTACTAGCTCACATATGAATCTTTCTTTAACATTCTATTATTACATTCTTACGATATTTAATCTTTTTATTTGAAACTCCCACTATATATACTATATATATATATATATATATATAGTGGAAGGATATTTTGCAACCCACATCTTAACCGTTGAATTCATGATCGACGGTTATTTTATTTTTATTTTTATGTTTTTTTTAATTAAAAATATTGGGCCCCATATCTATTGTAACCGCCGATCATGAATCCGACGGTTAAGATGTGGGTTGCAAGTAAGGGTTACAAATAAAACAACCCCTATATATATATATATAGGATTGGGTTACTAAGAGAAATTGAGTTAACATGAAAAGTGTAAGAAGTGGTTATCAACCGTTGGATGCACATTAAGATGAGATGTACTGAGATGCACCAGATTAATTCCCGTATATGGCGTGGTTCATGGGTGGGTTTGAGATTAAAAGTGATCAAAGGTTCGGATCCGCTTCTCACGTTTCTCATGTTAATTCACTTCTCACACGATATTTCACCTATATATATATATAGTTGGGTTCCAGTGAGAATAAATGTTATGGTGATAAGGGTAAGAAGGAATCTCTACCCTTAGATGCACCACCTCCCTTGAGATGCACGGAGATGCACCAGATCAATTCCCATGAGAAGCTGCAATTCATGAATGGGTGTGAGATTAAAAGTGATCAAGGATCGATATCTCTTCTTACCTTCTCAACATTAACTCTTCTTCTCACACAATCCTTCGTCTCTGTTTCTCTCTCGGTGTGCGTGTGTAAATATATATAACCTGCTAGAGTTAGAAGCCGTGAGAACCAATTTCATTTGTTGTTTCCTAGGTAAAACAACATATGTAAAAACCAAACCTATAAAATCAACCAAAACCATCCAATGAGTTTGATTTTTAAGCGATGATTCATATTGTTTCACGTGTTTTGTCTTTATGTATGAATATGAGCTTGTGTTTCATGTATAAACGTATTTTAAACACGCAAATTTTTTCTAACATCTTTTCTTAAAATACAACACATACAAGCTGGTTTTCACAGTTTCTAACTTTTAGATAGTTTCTATTACTTATATATATACTAGAAATGTACCCTCGCAATACAGCGGATTTCTGAAATCTAGAACGCGAACCCTCGATCATTATTCATACTTTTTGTTAGGTTTTTTTATTTTATTTTACGATTTTGAGAAACCTAAATTTAAAACAAAAATATATTTTAGTTTAGTTTAATTATGTTTTTTATAAAAAATAATAATAAAGTATTTTGTTACGGGTCAAAAAATGCTTAATTTAAATGATAACTATATTTAAGATATTTTATATTTAAAATTAAAAAAATAACATACTTCAATAAAAAAATAAAATAAGGTGTTTTATCTCGAATTTTCTTATATTTATCGGTTAGTTATATCAATAGTTAAAAATTTTAGATATTTTAGAAAACAAAAATAAGTGCTTATCTGCAGTTAGTTACACGAATTCAAACATTGAGCTTTTATAAGTTATACTTATGTTTAATCAATATGTACTTTTGGATTTTAAGTAATATGTATTAATAAGTGGTACCTAATGCATAAAAATTAGTTTTTAAAAGTTTATTTTAAATGCTTTATAATATAGTATAGATATATTAGTTAAAATTCAAAATTACAAGTTAATGAAACATAATTATAACTTATTAAAGTCTCATGTTTTTATTTGTATAACTAACTGCAAATAAACATATTAAATACAGAATAAACACTATGAGATAAACTATATGTTTTATTTTTATTAAAATATATTATCAATAATTTTAAATATAATAACATAACAAAATAATTTATCATTATCTTTATAAACAGATCATAACTAAAAGTAAAATAAATTACATCTTTATAATAAAATATAAGTTGTACCAAAGCATTATGAAATTGTAAATTAAATAATTAGTTTTAATTAGTTGTATTTTGTGCTTAAAATGTTATAATTAATAGTTTTTAATTCTCTTTTATAATATAGTATATATATATATATATGTAGAGAGAGAGAGAGAGAGAGAGAGAGAGAGAGAGAGAGGAGGGATGAATGAAAACAACTAGGATCCGAGGAATAAAACATAATCGCATCCAAAGCAATGAGTGTTATGATGGTAGGTTGTTTGTTTATAACGTATACCATGTTATTTTTGTCTTGTTTCTTCTTACAATAACGGTAACAATCAAAGCTTAATTATATAAACAAACATACAATTAAATCGTTATTCTTAATTATGGTTCGTTATAAATTATAATACTAAATTGATGTGTTTTATGTAAAAAAAATTCGTTATAAATAAAGCATCATTTCATTTTTTTTATAATTTCTTCCCTTTCACGAGAACAAGATTTGCTGAGAAACATATGATTCAATTGACATTTTATTGAAACTTAGGTGTTCAGTGTCTGGTTCATCAGATCTAAGACGTAAGATTTCGACTAAATGATAATTTTGGTTTGATATTTTTGTGAACTAATGTAACACCCGGAAAATTAAGGTAAATATTTATAATTTTCTTCGTGTTTGCATCAATCAAAATTGTTGGAATTCTTACTTGGGTTAAGGTCTCATTATGTCATTTTACCTGTTAACTTTCATTGGATTCCGTACATGTTGAACGTTATCGAAAACGACGAAAAATGGGATTTTTGGAGTGCTGGGCGATTGTGACAAGCGACTATGACAATGGTCATAGTCGCGAGGCACTATCGCGGGCCGGGGGGTGTTCTCGGTACACCCCCGACGACTATGACCTGTGAGAGTGACAAGGGCAATGTCGCCCTGTCACAATCGCCGAACAGGTACAGCGGGCATCAAGACACGCGCGACCATGCCCTCGCGACTATGCCCATGGCACAATCGCCGGACAATGTCGCCGTCGAGGTCCGAGAGTATAAAAACTCAGTTTTGACCATTTAGACTTCACTTCCTAGTACAAAAATGATCTTTTGCCACGGTTTTGGAAATACAGGCCAGTCACGGTTAAGTTTTAAACCGTGGCCAAAAGTCATAAATAAAAATAGAGTGTTGTTTTAGCCATGACTTAACTTAATAATTGTGACCATTAACAAACACATCTAAACATAATATCATGGTTTTAATAAAATTGTGGTTGAATGCTTCACTATGGTGACGCCTTTTTGACTGTGGCCAATAACAGTCAAAAACCATGGCCATATACAGACATATAGTCTCGGTTTTTGTCTTAACCATGACTTTATGTTGTGACGGTTATATTCCGTGGCCATAGATAGACATACAGCCCCATGAAGCCAATTTTCTGTGGCTAAAAATAAAATATATATTGTCACAGAAACTTATTAAACGTGGCTAAAAGACAAGGTGTTTATGACTACTGTTTTAGTTATCTTGTGTCACCGAAAGGTAACCTATAACTATGGTTTTACAAATTAAGCGTGACCATAGGTCATAATTTGGCAACGGTTAGTATGAAATTTTTATAGCTAAAAGTATGCAGTTAAGGCCACGTTTAAAATAAATCGGTGGCAAAACGGTAACCAATAGCCACGTTTCTAGCAATTCAATTCATGTGACTAATAAGTAATATATGGCAACGGTTTTTATTATTGTATGTGATCAATAGTTAACCAATAGTCATGGTTCTAAAGTTTAAGTGTAACTATATGTCATTAATTAGTCACGGTTTTATTATTTTTTGTGGTCAAAACGTAACTATATGTTATGATTTGGTCACGGATAATATAAAATTTATGTGGCTAAAAGTATAAACCAACATTGTGTCCAAAAGGTAACCGGTAGTCACGCTTCTAACACTACTATTATTGTGTGTGACCAAATGTTAAATGATAGGCACGGTTTTAAAGTTTAAGTATAATTATATGCCATGAATTGGTCATGTTTTTTTTTTTTTTTTTTTTTTTTTATCATTTTGTGCGACAAAAAAAGTAAACGTTTCACCACGATTATAAAAATTAAGCATAACTATATGTCATGACACTACTACACAAATTGCTTTGTTACACGCCCATTTTGACATGATTTAAAAAAACGGTGTAAAAATGAACCCATGTTTTTTTAAATACTTTTTTACACGGTTTTTTGGTTACATAACTGTGTAAAAATGTTTGAATAGCTTTTTTCACGGTTGTTTCTAAAACCGTCTAAAAGTATGTAATCATTTTACACGGTTATTTGAGAAAAAACTATTTGAAAAAGTCTCGAAACATTTTTACACAGTTTTTTAAAATAACCATGTAAAAAACATATATATTTTTATACGGTTTTGCAAGTCGATCCGTGTAAAAAGACTAGGAGTTTTTTTCACGGTTTTTTTTTACAAAAACGATGTAAAAAAAGTATTTTAAAGATTATTTTTTTACACGGTGTTAGACCTTTTTATATGGTTGTTTTTGAAAAACGTGTAAAATACATATAATTTTTATTTGATATATGGTATCTTAACTTAGTGGTGTAAAAATGTTTAAAATTTATTTCTATAAATTAAATATTAAGTAGGTATATTTTTTTAAAGAAAATATATAATTATCGTTTAGAGTATATGTGATTATCTTAAAATGGTTAATATATATATATATGATACGAAAATGCTGAATGCATTGTTAAAAAGGATAATATCTTTTTTTTAAAAATTTTTAATATATATAGTAGGAAATATATTTATATCCTCTTTTTAAAGAGTATATATACATATAAATAAATATATGTATATGATTACTTAAAAATGGTTATGCATTTATTATGTTAGTTAAAGCAAAATGTATCAAAAAATAACCTACTTTGATTTAATTTTGGATAACGTACTACTAAAACTATAAAATTTAAAATCAATTTAAAAATAAAAAGTTACGAGTTTTTAAATTAACAAGCATGTGCTTAGAAAAAAGATATATTACAAATTTTACGATTACAAAACTATTGAGTATATATATTTCTCTCTTATCAATTGGGATTTAATGGATCAAATGGGCTTTAACTGATCCAATTGGGCTTTTATGGATATTATTCGGCTTTAACGGATCTTTTGGACTTTTATAATAATAATTATATAATATATAATAATAATAATAATAATAATAGTGTTGAATTAACGGTAAGCTCTTACCGGATAAGTGATTGGGTAAACGATCCCTTAATAACTTTAAGTTGTTGGACTTTAATAGATTCAAATGGGCGTTTATGGATTTGTTGGGCATTAATGAATCAATTGGGCATTAATGGATTCATTTGTGCTTTAATTGATCCACTTGTGCTTTAATGGCTCATTTGGGTTGTAATGGATCGATTGGGCTTTAATGGCTCATTTGGGTTGTTATGGATCGATTGGGCTTTAATGGATCCAATAAAAGTTTATGGATCAGTTAACTTTAAAGGATCCACTTAAGCTTTAATGGATCGATTGGACTTTAATGGAACTATTTGGGGTTTAATAGATCCAAACTTTAATGAACCCATTTCGGCTTTAATAGATCGGTTGGACTTTAATGGATCCACATGGGAGTTTATGGATCGTTTTGGGCTTTAATGGATCGGATTGGGCTTTAATGGATAGGTTGGGCTTTAATGCTTTAATGAGCTTTAAATGATCCATTTGGGCTTTATTGGATCGGTTGGGCTCTAATGGACCCACATGGTGTTTATGGATCGATTGTGCTTTAATGAAACCAATTGGGCTTTAATAGATGGATTGAGTTTTAATGGATCAACTTGGGTTTTAATGGATCGATTGGGCCTTAATGGATCTAATTTGGCTTTAATGGAAGAAATTAGGCTTTAATGGATCGAATGAGCTTTAATGGATCCATTTGGGTTTTAATTGATCGGTTGGGTTTAATGGATCAAATTGGGATTTCAAGGATCCATTAGTGTTTTAATGGATGCATTTGGGGTTTAATGGATCGGTTGGGCTTTAAAGGATCCACATGGGGGTTTATGGGTCAGTTTGCTTTAATGCTTTAATGGGATTTAAAGGATCCATTTGGGCTTTAATGGATCGATTGAGCTTTAATGGACTCATATGGGCGTTTATGGATCGGTTGGGCTTTAATGGAACCAATCGGGCTTTAATAGATAGATTGGGTTTTAATGGATCAACTTGGGTTTTAATGGATCGATTGGGCCTTAATGGATCTAATTTGGATTTATGGAAAAAATTGGGCTTTAATGGATCAGATGGGCTTTAATGGATCCATTTGGGCTTTAATTGATCGATTGGGCTTTAATGGATCGAATTGGGATTTCAAGGATCAATTAAAATTTTAATGAATGCATTTGGGCTTTAATGGATTCAATCGGGTTTAATTGGGCTTTAACGGATCAATTGAGCTTTAGTGGACCCAATTGGGTTTTAATTGAACGTTTGGGCTTTAACGGATCTTTGAAGTTCATTAGAGTTCCTTAAGAGACACTAAAGTCCATCAAGATCCAATTATGTTTATTAAGAACAATTAAAGCCTATTAACAACAGTGAGCCTAATATAACAATCAAGACCTATTACAATTCATAAAAAGCCATTGAAATTACAACATGTATACACCATATACACACGTACAAACACACATAATTTGGATCAGACCAGTATGCGTCCGAATCAGACCAGATAAACCCTTATTCAGAGCATTTTTTTTAAATTCGATATTTATAAATAAAATTAACAAATATAAAAAGCACAGTGAAAATCAATATATTTTTTTTATAAATTAAAAATTTAATTATTAGCTAATAATCTAATATACACCACACGAGAAATATTTTTTAGATTTCATTAAGACCAAAAAATGTCACAATCTTGCAAGAACTGATTTTTTTTAAAGATTTATTAGGCCTTGATCAGTTTTATTGGTTTTTAAAGGTTTTAATTGGATTTTAATAGTTATATTGGTAAAATATATATAATAATAATTAGAATATCGATGGATTTTCGATAAAATATATTTTTATATCTGGTCTCAAAAATTTTATTATGCTTTAATATATTTTTTTTTATCATTAAGTATAATATAATATATTATAAAAACTATTATATATAACTTAGTTATATATAGATAGATAATATTGCTAGATACATAACTTTTAAATTCTTCATAAGAAATAAAAAAAAACGAGTAGGTATGGTGTTCATGAAGGTTTCAATGTTTTCCCTTTTTTTTACATTTCTATTTGGTTTTTAAACGAGTTTTTTCATCCTCTTGTCTTTTCGTTCTCCAGGTTGTCAGCGTTATTCATGGTTGTCGGCGTTTTATCTCCATCTCAGATCAGGTTCTTTGTCAAAAAAACCAATCAAACTACCTCACAATCTGGTTCAAAGAGGTAATATAGGTATGAGTTTTTTTTTTGATATCAAAAGGCATGGGATTTTCTAGGTTTTTTCGCAGATTTGGTAAAAAAAACCCCATCAAACTATCTTACACTATATTTTTGTTTAAAAAGATATGTTTCTGATTTTTTTGCAAGTGGTTTTTTTTTGGAACTTTGTTGATGTCAAAAGGTATTGGGTTTTCTGGTTTTCTTACAGGTCTGGTAAAAACTATCAAACCATCTCACACTATTTTTTTATTATGGGGTTTTCTTACTTTGGTGATGTCAAAAGGCATGGGATTTTTTGGGATTTCTCATAGATCTGGTAAAAACCATCAAACTATATTTTTGATTAAAAGATAGTTTCTGAATCTTTTTCGCAAGTGGGATTTTCTTGGAACTTTGTTGATGTCAAAAGGATTTGTTTGATTTACAGTTTAGTTTAAAATGTATAGTTGATTTGTTTGATTTACTTTAGTTTATTTTAGAACATACATCAGTGTTATAAAAGATTTTAGAAAATTTGTTGAATATTTTTCTTCATTTAAAAAATAACTTCTTCTATTTTTAAGCTAAATAAGATACCAAGAATAATACTTTGTTTACCTATGTGTCTGTCAATTGATTATTTTCCCATAAGTCTTTGTTTTGGAGTAATTTTAGTATGTTATATTGAATCTTATATTCATTTTTTTGTTTTCTTGTAGATTTTGTTAGAAGATGAATAAGATTAAAGAAGACGATAAATATGCTAAAGGTTTAAAACCTCGATATATTGATTGAGAGAAAACGTACAATATGATGAAAGTAAAAATAACGGATTAACCTAAACTAGAAGATACAAGAGAAATATATACACAGACTATATGGGCCCACGGGCTTGGGCCTAATACATATATGTACATTAACATCCCCCCTCAAACTCAATCGGGAGAAGAATGAGCCAGATGGATTTTGGAAACTAGATCACGAAACCGTCCTGGTAGATGAGCTTTAGTGAAAATGTCGGCCGGTTGATCAATAGTTGAAATAGGAAGAAGCTGAATAGTCTGACGAGTCACGTGTTGACGAACAAAGTGACAGTCAATTTCAATATGCTTCGTTCGCTCGTGAAAAACGTCATTGTGAGCAATCTGAAGAGCACTATTGTTGTCGCACCACAAAGAGGTTGGAGAATGTTGAGGTGCCCCCATGTCAGAGAGTAGCCAGCGTAACCACACAAGTTCTTGAGCCGTGTCAGCTAGTGCTCGATACTCAGCTTCAGTACTGGATCGAGCTGTCAGAGATTGTTTCTTGCTCCTCCAAGAGATGAGAGAGTCTCCAAGAAAGAAACAGTAGCCAGTAGTAGAGCGACGGTCCGTAATGTCACTGTCCCAATCGACATCAGAAAATCCTCGCAAAGTCAATGAGGATGCGGATGAAAAATGAAGATCGTGAAACATGGTCCCCTTTAAATATTGAAGGATGCGAAGGACAACAGCATAATGATCTGAACAGGGTGCAAACATGAACTGACTGACTGTATGGACAACATAGGAAATGTCAGGTCGAGTCACTGTCAGGTAGACAAGTGACCCCACTAACTGTCGATACAGAGTAGGATCATGCAGAGGAGGTCCAACATTCGGAGCCAGATGAAGGTTGTGCTCAAGAGGAGTGGATGCAGTTTTGTTGTCAGTAAGCCCAGCTTTTGTCAAGAGATCGGAGGTGTATTTGGCTTGACAAAGATAAATTCCCCATGGATCTGAGATCACCTCAAGACCAAGAAAATAGTGTAAATAACCAAGATCCTTCATCTCAAAACAGGAGCTGAGAGATGTCTTGAGATGAGCTATGCCAGTAGAGTCACTTACAGTAATAATCATATCATCCACATATAACAGAAGTAAGATTGTGTCAGCCTCAGTGGTCCGAGTAAACAGTGTCAGGATCTAATTCTCAACAAGCAAAATGAACTCATAAAAAATATTAAAGAAGTTGCGGAATAACACTTTAATATTCAACAATCAATGAAACAGTAAATCAGAAATCACAAACTTGTAAACTTTATTGAAAGATTAAAGCTACAAGTTTTCAAACAAAACCTCAATATTGATGAACAAGCTCACCAATACGAATTCTACTTCTCTAGAACCAGGGTTCTAAACCTTGAGGTTAATTCTTTCTGTGAAAACAAAAACTCAGAATATTGTCTATGAAACTATTCAGACTAATTCTATACATATACTAAAGATAAAAGATAATTACAAAATATAAAAGATCTTCAGCATATTCTTCCATAATTATCTCCAAGATTTCCATGAATATCTTCAATCAATACAGTTGTCTTCATTGCCATACGAAGTCTTCATCTCATAAGCAGCACTATCTTCATGAAAGTAATTGCAGTATTAATACACAACAGCATTAACACTCTGAGCAGTATTAAGTTCAACAGTACTAACTACTAGCAGTACTAACTTTGCTTAGCAGTAGTAACTTCATCAAGCAGTATTAACCTTGGTTAGCAGTATTAATCTGTCTCATCAGTAGTAACTTTTCTCAGAAGTAGTAACCATGTTGTGCTAGCAGCATTAACCATACTTGAACAATTCTTCAATGCCCAACAATCTCCCTCTAACTTGACTTTTAGAAAGAGAAGTCAAGTTCTTTAATTATGATCTTCAAGATGCTTTCAATACTACAGCTTAGTTTCCCAAATTCGGATCCAGACCCAGACTTTGATTGATTGTCCTTCTTACCACAATTCTGGCCATTTCTGATTCCTTTGCACACACTAGCTTAGCTTTCAACATCCCATTCAGCTTTTCCTTGCTATGATCATATACTTTGTCCACCAGGTAGTATTCATGATAAAGTTATCTATTGTGATCATGTATACACCACAATTTTCAAAGAGTATCCACTTATCAATCTTCTTAAATCCATACTCATGATGTAGATCCTTTATCCTGTAAACCATCTTTTCTGGTTCAAACATCATACAAAGATATTCCATTGCAATCTTGAGTAGACTGTCAGGATCGAATTCTTAACAAGAATAAATTCTCAGAAACTAATATCAAAGAAGTTTGCGGAATAACACTTTGATATTCAATTAAACAGTAAACCAAAACAGTATATAATCAACAACTTGTAAACTTGTATTGAATGCTTGAAGTTACAAGATTAAACACACAACCTCAATATTGATGAACAGACTCACCAATACGAATTCTACTTCTCTAGAATTAGGATCTATGCCTTGAGGTTGATTTTCTCTAAAAACTTAGAATGAATAAATTAATCTCTATCTAAACTATTCTATCAAATCTGTACATATATTGAATAAAAAGATAATTACAATAAATAAAATATCTTCAGTATATCTTCCATCATTATCTTCAAGCCTTCCATGAATATCTTGATTCTTTCCAGCTGTCATCCTTTTCATCCGGTTCTTTAAGTCAAAAGCAGTACTAACTATGCTCAGCAGCATTAATTTCTTCTAGCAGCATTAACTTGGTCTTAGCAGCATTAACTACTAAGCAGCACTAACCACTAGCAGTACTAACTAGTTAAGCAGTACTAACTTTGTTCAAGCAGCACTATCTTTGACTAGCAGTATTAATTCCACTAGCAGTAGTAATACTCAGCAGTATTAACCTTGTGCATTTCTTCTAGGTCAGCCCTGGAACAATTTCTGATCACTTTGCCCCAAGTTGAGTAGACTTCAAACACATCACCAACTCTTTTGAGTCTGAAGTACTCCTTTCTGTTGTCCCTCAGAATATCCCAAAAGATGACTTCTAGTACTTTCACAGAAATGGGAACAACCTGTACTGGTTCTATTAAAGTCATATAAAGTCCCACATGCTCATCAGATTGCTTATTGGACTGCTCTGGGTTCTGCACAGATTCCGCTGAAGGTGTAACTGAAGGTTCTGCCTCTTTTTCAGCTTCTTCAACCCTTGGCTTCTTGGACTGTTTCTTGGAAGCTATGGTCTTTACTCTCTTTGCAGATTTCATTTCCATACCAACATTCTCTTCTTTAGTGTCTTCAGCCTTTTCTTTAGTAGGAGTGACTTCCTCAGGGAATGGTTGTTGAATGTTGAGATCATGTCTCTCCTTCATCCTTCTTTCAGCCTCTTCCCTTTGAGAGGAGTCCCCTTGAAGCTTAGTCATTTCCTTTTTATAGACCTCCTCAACTTGACTGTATGCCATATTAGTAAACATCTCTCCTTTGACACCAATTGAACCTTTCAGGAAATTGATCATTTTTCTCCTTTCCTGATTGGCCAAAAAGGTCTTAGAAGGTTGTCTTTTCTGCTTCTTGAATGGCATTCTTTGCTTTGATGCTTTGACTGCTATTTTCTTGGCCTCAACTGCTGCTTTCATGTTCTTTTGATACTCTTCATTGAGTGTTCTGGCCATATTCAGTGCAAGCTCCCTGTCTTTTTCAGATTGTAATTGTTCCTCCTTTTCTATTTCTGCTTGAAGCTGCTTTGCCACTTCTTCATCTAACTCAATCTGACTCTTCTTCTTTGAAGGTTGTTCAGGTTCAACCATCTTTTCCCTTTCCCTTTACATCTTTCAAACTTGTCTCACTGCTTTCTTTTCTTTTCTTTGAAAGGCCTCCTTCTTTAATGACCACTCCCTTGGCCTTTTGAGTATCCTTAGGAGTGTCATTCTTGGCTTTTACCAATGTTTCTGCTATTTCCAACTCTTCAACAGATAGCCCTGTTACTACTACTACCTGTTCTGTTACTGCTGCTGTTTGAACCTCATCTGTTTCTGCTGCTTGTGCTTCTGTTTCTGCAGCTTTCTCCCCCTCAAAGTCAAATCCCATCCCAGATGTACTTTCCTTCTCTGCTTCAGCCTCTTGATTCTCCCCCTTGTTGAAAGCATCATTAGCATTTTTCCTCTTCTTCAAAACAAACTGCCTTCTCCTCTTCTTTTGCACCAATCTTGTCACCATTTTCTTCAATTTGGTAATCTGTACTTGTTGAGACAGAATTACCATTTTCATTTCTTCTATGTCTTTGCCTTGCTTTATGACATCTAGATTAATGTTGCCCATTGTTTCCATCAATTCATTGTAGTCATATCTGTCCTCACCTTCTCCAGGAGTGTTACCCCCTTTTGAAGGATCATGGGATCTTTTAGTAGTGGAAGTCTTCTGCCTAGCAGAAGCACCCTCCACCCCCTTGGTTTCTTGGCACCTGGGACCTTTGGATGATTGCTCACCCAAAGTTGCCATGGGGGAGGTCTTATTGATGTTACCACTGTTCTCCTCTGTGCTAGCAGGAGTAGTGGCAACCTTCTCACCCATATGCTCATGCATCTCCTCAGTGAGCACCTCCTTGGGGTTGGGAGACACCCCTATGGTTTCCCTATAGATATTCTCTAATGGAGAATTCTCCATTAGAGGGCTTAAAGGCTTTGTGGGTGAAGGTACAAGAAGGGAAGGAGTCTTCTTTACCTTTTTCCTGATGTAAGTATTGGTGATTGGAGAAGTTGGGTTTTGAAGAAGGGACTGAGGGATTGATATACTGATTGAAGGTTGGGATTGGCTTTCAGTGGGATGGTCTAATGAGGGCCTTGACCCTGAAGCCAAACCTTCTTGATTGTGGGACACCACCATCATTGTAGAGAACAATGGGGTGTCAACTCCTTCCAAGTCCAATGGAGATCTCTTCATATTTGAAAAGACCTTGCCTTTGGGGATTTTAGGTACATATACCTCATCAAATTGAGGCATATCCGTCAATTCATTGGTTATAACTGCCTGAACAAATCTTGGGTACATATAAAAACTCTTTTTGTTTCCCAAGTTTGACACAAGGTCATTGAAAATCATTTTTGAAAAATTGTACTTTCTGGCAGTGGCCAAACAGACCAAAGCATAAGCAATGGTACTGCTGAACTCACTCCATCCAGTAGTCTTTTTGGAAATACAATGCATAAGGGTATGGACAAAGAAACGCCATTGGGGTGAAAATTTAGCTTTTGAGAACTTGAAAACACCCAATGGGCCTCCATACCCCATTCTAGTAAGAGTTGAAAACTGATCATCATTAGGGATAGATGAGATACCTGAGGCATCGTCTAGACGTAGACTAATGCGAATTACCTCTTCAGAAACGGTCAAGGGTTTATCACACACCCTGGTCTTGATAACTTGCACATCATTTTCAGTAATAGTGGTGGCATTAGCCCAGAATTGCTTCTGGTGCTCGATGTAGATGGATGGTGACTGTCAGGATCGAATTCTCAACAAGAATTAATTCTCAGAAACAGTATCAAAGAAGTTTGCGGAATAACACTTTGATATTCAATGAAATCAACACAGTAAATATGAAGAACAAACTGTAAACTTGTATTGAATGCTTTGAAGTTACAAGATTTCACACTCAACCTCAATATTGATGAACAGGCTCACCAATACGAATTCTACTTCTCTAGAATTAGGATCTATGCCTTGAGGTTGATTTTCTCTCTAGAACTAAAACTTAGAATGAATAAAATAATTTTTAAACTACTCTATCAAATCTATACATATACTGAATACAAAGATAATTACAATAAATAAAATATCTTCAGTATATCTTCCATCATTATCTTCAAGCCTTCCATGAATATCTTGAATCTTTCCAGCTGTCATCCTTTCCATTCGGATCTTCAAGACATAAGCAGCACTAACTATGTTCAGCAGCATTAATTCTTTCTAGCAGCATTAACTACCAAGCAACACTAACTACTAGCAGTACTAACTAGCTAAGCAGTACTAACTTTGTTCAAGCAGCACTAACTTTGACTAGCAGTATTAATTCTACTAGCAGTATTAACACTCAGCAGTATTAACCTTTAAGTCTTCTAGCAGTAGTAACTTTGAACTAGCAGCATTAACCATACTTGATGAATTCTTCAGTTCCCAACAATCTCCCCCTAACTTGACTTTTAGGACAAGAAGTCAAGTTCTTGAAATTTTCTTCAAGATGCTCCCAAAACTCTATCATGGCCTAAATTCCAGTGTTTGCATCCAATCCCAAACTCTGATTAATTGTTCTTTGAATCAAGTATTTAGCCATTTCTGAATCTGGAACATATCTTAACTTTTTCTTCAGCATGGCATGAAGCTTCAATCTGCTATGATTGTACACTCTATCCACTAGGAAGTATTCAGTGTGATTTAAATCCAAAGTCACTGTATATACTCCACTAATTTCATATAAAGTCCAACTGTTGACTGACTTGAATACATCCTTGATCACATGCTTTACTTCTTCAGGTTTGAACATCATACACAGATACTCCATTACCAGTTTTGTAATTGAAATCCCTGGAGCCTTTAGTATATCTGCATACAACTTCATTCCTATCTCAAACATCTCTTCAAGATCTGACCTAGAGCATGTTCTTACAATCTTTGCCCAAGTATTGAACACCTCATACTTTTCATCCTTCCTTTTTAGCCTTATGTATTCCTTTCCATCCACTGTCAATGTATCCCAGAGAATGACCTCAGGAGGCTTAACTCCTACAGGTTCTGCTGAAATTGGTTCAGGCACTTTGTCCATCACTACCATATACAAATTTACATCATCTGTGTTTGATAGCTCTTTCAGTTTAGATGACTCAGGTGCCCCTTCTTCTTCAGCAACCTTCTCATCCTCTTCTTCAGATACTCTAGGCTTCTTAGTTGGCTTTCTCCTTGCCATCATCTTGGTTCTCTTTAAAGTCCTTAGACTTTCACCCAGAGTAGCTTCTTTCTTTGATGGTGTTTCCTGCTCATCTGGAAAGGGCTTTTGTATCAGAAGATCATTACTTTCTTTCATCCTCTTCTCCATCTCCACCCTTGCAGTTTCATTCCCCTGTAGCTTTAACATCTCTGAATCATACAGCTCTTTAATCTTCTCAAAAGACATTTTGGAGAACATCTCCTTTTTGACTCCTACAGCACCTTTGAGAAATATAATCATCTTGTTTCTCTCTTGGGTACCTAGGAATGTCTTTGAGGGTTTTCTCTTCTTTGTAGCTGCTTTTACTACCACTGATTTCTTCATAGTTGCAGCTTTCTTCTGTGCAATTTCAGTTGCCAGACTCAGTTGATAAGCTTCATTCAGTTCAGCAGCTAGAGCTTTTGCCATCTCCCTGTCCTTTTCCATCTGAACTCTTTCTTCCTCTTCAATGTCATCTTGCATCTTTCTAGCTAGGGCTTCATGTGATTCAACCAACCTTTGCTTTTTGATTGGTTGATCAGATTCCACCATCTTTGCTTTTCCTTTGTCTTTATCCATTGCCTTCTTACTGTTATCTTTCTTGATCACTTCACCTTGATCTTTGATGATTACTCCTTTGGTCTTTGAAGTGACCTTGGGAGTATCATTCTTGGCTTTAAGTAAGGTTTCTGCAATCTCAAGATCTGTTAAAACTTCCTTCACAGTTTCTGCTGCTTTATTTATGTCAGCAGTAGTAATCGTTTCTGCTGCTTCTTGTGTTTCTTTTGGCACTGAATCTCTTTCTGTTTCTGCTTCCTGCTCCCCCTCAACATCAAATTTCTCTCCATCAAGCTTCCCCTCTCTTGTGGCTTCTTCCATGTTGATCTCCCCCTTTTTGGGAGCATCATTCTCAGATTTCCTTCTCCTTAGTTGGAATTGCTTTCTCTTTTTCCTTTGTACCAGACTAATCACCATCTTCTTCAGCTTAGCAATCTGTACTTGTTGTGACAGAATGACTAGCTTCATTTCTTCAATTTCTTTGCCTTGTTTGAGAACATCTTGATTGATGTTCCCCATTGTTTCCATCAATTCATAGTACGTATATCTGTCCTCACCCTCTCCAGAAGTGTTACCCTCCTTTGAAGGATCATTGGATCTTTTAGTAGTGGAAGTCTTCTGCCTAGCAGAAGCACTATCCACCCCCGTGGTTTCTTGGCACCAGGGACCTTCGAATGATTGCTCATTCAAAGTTGCCATGGGGGAGGTCTTATTTATGTTACCACTTTCCTCCTCTGTGCTAGCAGGAGTAGTGGCAGCCTCATCACCCATATGCTCTTCCTCCTCCTCAGAGAGCACCTCCTTTGGGTTGGGAGACACCCTTGTGGATTCCCTTTGAATATTCTCTACTGGAGAATGCTCCAATAGAGGGCTTAAAGGCTTGGGGGATGATGGTACAAGAAGGGAAGGAGCCTTCTTTACCTGTTTGCTCTTGTAAGTTTGGGTGATAGGAGAGGTTGGTTTTTCAAGAAGGGACTGGGGAATAGATTTTGAGAGGGAAGGTTGGGATTGACTAGCAGTGGGTTGGTCTAATGGGGGCCTTGACCCTGCTGCCATACCTTCATTGGTTTGGGACACCACCATCATTGTAGAGAACAATGGGGTGTCAACTCCTTCAGAGTCCCCAATAGATCTTCTCATATTTGAGAAAACCTTGCCTTTGGGGGGTTTAGGTACATATACCCCAACAGGTTGAGGTATATCCGTCAATTCATGAGTAATAACTTCTTGAACAAACCTGGGGTACATAAAGAAGCTCTTTTTGTTTCCCATGTTTGAGACAAGATCACTGAAAATCATTTTAGAAAAGTTATACTTTCTGGCAGTGGCCAAGCACACCAAAGCATAAGCAATAGTGCTGCTGAACTCACTCCATCCAGTAGTCTTTTTGGAGATACAGTGCATAAGAGTATGGACAAAGAAAGCTTCGAACTTGAGAGAGAAAGGGTTTAGAGCGCAAGTGAATAGTATGCAGAGAGTCGTTATAAGCTTTTAGGTGGGCAAAGAGTATTTATAGTATTCGGAACATAAGCAGTATTAACCTAGAGCAGTATTAACTACTAGCAGTATTAACTGAAAGCAGTATTAACTACTAGCAGTATTAACTAACTAGCAGTATTAACTAACTAGCAGTATTAACTAACTAGCAGTATTAACTAACTAGCAGTATTAACTGAAAGCAGTATTAACTACTAGCAGTATTAACTAACTAGCAGTATTAACTAACTAGCAGTATTAACTAACTTACTCCTTTAAACTTGTGAAACACTGAGTACTGCTATGCATATCCTGAAAAAGAAGATTAGTAACACCAAGAATAAATAATATACAGGTATAGAACCACTTTTTGAGAAGGGGATTATTCAGAGTTGATCATTCCCACACTTGTTACCAAGAAAGTGAATCTACCCACATCAAAAGCTTTAGTGAATAGATCAGCAAACTGATTATCAGTGTGAACTTTTACAACTTGAATAAGTTTCTTTTCATTACAGTCTCTTATGAAGTGATACCTGATCTCAATGTGCTTTGTCTTAGAGTGCTTGACAGGATTATTCACAATGCTGATAGCACTGCTATTATCAATAAAAATGGGAGTGTGTAGAAAGGTTACCCCATAGTCCAACATTTGATTCTGAATCCATAAGACTTGAGAACAACAACTTGCAGCTGCTATGTACTCTGCCTCTGTTGTAGATGTGGACACTGTGATTTGTTTCTTGCACTGCCATGAAACTAGTCTAGCACCCAAAAACTGACATCCTCCAGAAGTAGATTTTCTGTCCAAGTTTGCCCCACCTAGATCACTGTCTGAGTATGCAAGTAGGTCAAAGGATGAGTCATGAGGATACCAAAGTCCCAATCTGGGTTGCCCTTTGAGATATCTGAATATCCTCTTAACAACTTGAAAGTGAGATTGCTTTGGCCTAACTTGGAATCTTGCACATACACAGACTGGAAACATTATATCTGGCCTTGATGCTGTGAGATACATGAGAGAGCCAATCATGGATCTATAATGATGCACATCCATATCCTCCCCCTCAAGATCTGCTGTTATCTGCTTGTGTGTTTCCATAGGTGTGCTGGCAGGTTTTGACTCTGAGAAACCAAACTTGGTTAGAATGTCCTGAACATACTTGGATTGACAGATGAAGATGCCATCTGACTTCTGTTGAACTTGGAGTCCAAGGAAGAAAGTAAGTTCCCCCATGGAACTCATTTTGAACCTTTGATGCATTAGATCCTCAAACTCCTTGCACATGTTGTCTCTTGTAGATCCAAAGATAATGTCATCAACATAAATTTGGACCAGCAAGATATCCTTCTTCTTTCTCTTGATAAATAGAGTTTTATCAATGACTCCTCTTTCAAAGTCATTTTCCAAGAGATAGGATGACAGAGTGTCATACCATGCTCTTGGAGCTTGATGCAGTCCACAAAGAGCTTTCTTCAATTTGTATACCCTGTCTAGATAGCTTGGGTTTTCAAACCCTGGTGGTTGACAGACATATACCTCTTCTTCAATTGATCCATAGAGAAAAGCACTTTTTACATCCATTTGATAGACTTTGAAGTTCATGTAAGAAGCATAGGCTAGGAATAGTCTGATTGCTTCTATCCTAGCCACAGGTGCAAAAACTTCTTCATAATCTATACCCTCTTCTTGAGTATATCCTTGAGCCACTAGCCTTGCTTTGTTCCTTATGACAATACCTCTTTCATCTCTCTTGTTTCTGAAAATCCACTTTGTGCCAATTGCTCTGTGACCTTTAGGAAGATCTACTAAATCCCATACATCTTGTAGCTTGAATTGTAACAGTTCTTCTTGCATTGCTTCTATCCAGCTAGATTCTTTCATAGCATCATGTGCCTTTTTAGGCTCAAGCTGGGATAGAAAACAAGAAAGCACTGTATGCTGTTGATCTTGCATTTCTTGAAGTCTACTTTGATGTCTAGTCATCATAGGAGAAGAGATATCTCCTATTACCAGCTGTGGAGGATGATTCTTTTGAACTCTGGTGTTATGACTAGGTTCTTCATTCATTCCAGCCTCTAGATTAGAGTCATGCAACTCAACTGAAGTGTTTTCAGATGCCACTTCTGATTCTTTGTTTTCTTGAGTCTCCTCATCTCTAGTTTCTTCTTCACTCTGACTTGGTTCAGTAGATGATTCCTTTTCACAGTCTTCAACAGAATTCACTGTGGGTATGGGAAATATCACAGATTTAGATATACTTTCTGAGACTTGTGTAGTCCCTGATCCTCCATTTCCTGTTCCTGTATAATCATCACTACTGAAACCAAAATAATTAGTTAGTGAGTCAATGTCAAATAGCCACTGAGGACCAGACCCAACAGGATTTGGTGTGTTCTCATTGCATTTGACATTGTCACTTTCTTCAATTATTCTAGAAGAAGAGTTAAATACTCTGTAGGCCTTACTCTGAGATGAATATCCAACAAGAAATCCATCATCTGCTTTGCTATCAAACTTACCTAAGTGAGATTTGGTATTTAGAATTGTACAAGGACACCCAAAAGGTTTGAAGAAACCAATAAAAGGTTTTCTTTTATTTAAAAGCTCATATGGGGTCTTGTTCTTTTGCTTGACCACTAGAACTCTGTTTTGGACATAACAAGCAGTATTAACTGCTTCAGCCCAGAAGGTAATTGGCAATTTTGAATCAGCCAACAGAGATCTAGCAGCCTCTATTAGTGTTCTATTTCTCCTTTCAGCAACACCATTCTGTTGAGGAGTCCTAGGAGCACTATATTGCCTCTCAATACCTTTTTCTTCACAAAAGGTTTTTAGATCATGATTTTTAAACTCAGTTCCATTATCTGATCTAATGACTTTTACTCTTTGATTAGTTTGGTTTTCAATTCTTAGAATAAAGGATTTGATAAGACCACTTGTTTCATCCTTAGTCCTTAGAATAAAGGATTTGATAAAGCTCAAAAGGTTTGAAGAAACCAATCCAGTAGAATTTTGCTTTAGAAAATTTGAAAACTCCCAATGGGCCTCCATACCCCATTCTTGTAAGGTTTGAAAATAGTTCATCATTTGGGATAGAGGTTATACCAGAGGCATCGTCTAGACGTAGACTGATGCGAATAACCTCTTCAGTAACCGTTAGTAGAATTTTGCTTTAGAAAATTTGAAAACTCCCAATGGGCCTCCATACCCCATTCTTGTAAGGTTTGAAAATAGTTCATCATTTGGGATAGAGGTTATACCAGAGGCATCGTCTAGTGTTGGTTGCCCTGCACATAAGATAGATCAGTTAGTATGAAATAGGAATCCAAGCCAAAGTGGTCTTGGGTACCCCTTTCTCATCAAAATACTTGCATTCTTTCTTGACAAGATTTTTAAAATCAGAACACTTAGTATTTGAATACTTTGTCAAGATTATTGGATTAGCAGCACTAATACTAGCAGCACTAATACTAGCAGTAGCACTATCTTTAGAAGTACTAACAGAGTTAGCAGTACTAACAGGTTTGACAGTATTGCTTCTAGCAGTACTATCACTGTTAGCAGCACTATTTGTAGTAGCAGCACTAACAGTTTTAGTACATTTTGGAATCCACATCTTGACATTATCTTCCACATTCTGTCTCTTCATGTGGCTTTTAGATTTAACAACTTTCTTAGCCACATGGTTCTTTTCTTTCTTCCTATAACCAAAGGATTTTTGAGTAGGTCTTTGAAAATTTATCCTTTGGTTCATAGGATTAAAGTAACAGTATTTGGCAATGTGGTTCAGCTTTCCACAGATAAAACAGGGTTTTGGTCTATTAATTTTTTTTAGATCAACCCCTTGTTTTTGTGCCCAATGATTGTTCCAGTTTCTCTGATTTCCCCTTGGTTTATCATGTTTTTGGGGCTCAGATTTATTGCATACACATTGTTTGCAAGGAATAGGGTTCACAACAGTGGTCTGCTTATAGTGAACCTTCTTGTTCTTTCCCTCAGTCTTTTCTATCTCTTTGGACTTGATCCAGTGATTTCCACATCCCTCATTGGTGATTATGTGGTTTTCTTTAGGAATCTCACCACTCACAGTATTGTCCTTATCCTTGACAACTTCTTTCTCAGTTTTATCCTTAACAACCACTTCATCTAAGGGATCTATCTCAGTGGCTCCCTTAGGTAGATCCTTTCTATCCTTTGTTTCTAACAACTCTGAACTAGGAGGGATGTAGTTGTTGTTATAGGGTGGTGGTGTGGTATTGTACCCTATTCCTCTTCTCAGTTTATCATGAATATGAGTTTGTAACAAAGAATCCATTGCTTTGGAAGCATTAGAAAACTTTTCTACATCAAGTTTGACTTTAGCTAGCTCTCCTCTTAGCTTTTCACTCTCTTCTTTAGATCTGGTCAGTTGAAGCTCTAAGTCATTCTTCTCCCACTTCCAGTAATTTGTGTCATAAGAGTGTTGAAGCTCATTAGCTTGAAAACCCTTAATCTGTTCTTCAAATCTCTTAACAATCCTCACATAATCTTTTATGTCTTTTTCCAATCTCTTAAGGTCATCACTCATGTTCTGGTTGTGATCCCTATACCTTTTAACAGTGTTAATGCAATTTTGAGAGCAAAGATTGGAAGTTACCTCTGTAGGGAGACCAGACACCTCTGCCATTAGAGCTTGATTCTGAATGGCCTCTTCAGCTTGATCACTCCAATCAAACCCCATACCTTGTTGAGAGACAAAGGCTTGTGCAGAGTTTCTGTTGAAGCTTCCAGATTGAGCTTGTTGGTGGTTGTTATTCTGAGACATTCCACTTCTGCATTCTCTAGCAAAGTGTCCCTTTTGATGGCATTTGTAACATTCCACCTTAGACTTGTCAAATCCTGCTCCATCTTCTCTTCTTTGGGAGAAGTTGTTCCTCCCAGTTCTTTTGATGAACTTTTTAACTCTCATGGAGAGCATGGCCATCTGCCATTTAATATCCATCTCTTCAAGATCATCTGGATGGAGTTGTTCCAAGTCATCATTAATGAGAGAAGAGTTTCCATGACTTGCCAGAAAGGCCTCAAACACAGTTTCAGTGCCTTTCTCTTGGTTTGTTCCATTGGCAGTACTAACTGATTCAAGGTTGGAAGTAGAATCAGTTGATGCTGAAAGGAGTGCAGCATTGTGAACATACCCAGAAGGCCTCTTTTTAGCCTCTACCTCAGATTCAAAAACTCTTAGATCATTATAAAGATCATCAAGTTCCTTTTCTTCCAGTTGATCATTCTGTCTGAAAGACACAGTATACATGGTCCATTCATCACTCAAGGACCTTAGAAACTTTCTGTTCAGATCATCTTGATCAATTTGTACTCCCACTGTAGCTAGTTCCCCAATAAGTTTGTTGAACCTGTCAAAAGTTTGAGTCATGGACTCATTCTTGGTTGACATAAAGTTCTCATATTGTTGCTTCAGAATGGCTTTCTGATTTCTCTTGGTACTTTTGGTACCAGAGAATCTCTTCTCCAGAGCATTCCAGAGCATCTCTGCATCAGTGCAGTTACAGAACTGATGTTGATATTCATTGGGAATAGCCAAGATCAAGGTGCTCAAGGCTTTCATCTCTGTCTGTCTGATCTTTCTTTCTGCATCAGTTTTTGGTGGAGTTCTCTTTCCATCTGCACCAATCTTTCCTGCTTCAGAAGGACCATTCTCTATGATGTCCCACATAGAATAGTCAGTGAGGAGTATGTACTGCTTAATTCTGATCTTCCACATATCGAATTCATTGGGTCTAAGCATTGGAACCTTTGAGACCAAAGTACTGCTTGATTCTGCAAGATTTTCCATGATGAATAGATGTTTATGAGAAATCAGGCTCTGATACCACTTGTCAGGATCGAATTCTTAACAAGAATAAAATCTCAGAAACAATATCAAAGAAGTTGCGGAATAACACTTTGATATTCAATAAAACAGTAAACAAACAGTATATGATAAACAATTTGCAAACTTGTATTAAAATCACAAGATTACACACTCAACCTCAATCTTGAAGAACAAGCTCTTTCAAGACGAATTCTACTTCTCTAGAATTAGGAACTATGCCTTGAGGTTGATTCTCTCTAAAAACAAAACTTAGAATGAATAAAAAATAATCTTTTTAAACTATTCTAAACAATACAATATATATACTGAAGATAAAAGATAATTACAATTTATACAATATCTCCAGAATATCTTCCATCATTATCTCTAAGCTTCCATGAATATCTTCAGTTTATCCAGCTGTCATCCTTTCCATACAGATCTCCATCTTATAAGCAGTATTAATCATAAGCAACATTAATACTCTGAGCAGTATTAACTCTAGCAGTACTAACCATGCTCAGCAGCATTAATCTCTTCAAGCAGTACTAACTTTGAACTAGCAATACTAATCTTGTTGAGCAACATTAATCATCAACTAGCAGCATTAATAACAGAAGTACTAACTAGAAGTATTAACTGTTTTCTTCTAGCAGCATTAACTTTGTTCCAGCAACATTAACTTTGTTCCAGCAACATTAACTACAACTGGCAACATTAACCACAGAAGTAGTAACCTCAGAAGTATTAACCAAGTTCTTCTAGCAGCATTAACTTCAGAAGTAGTAACCATGTTGAACTAGAAGTAGTAACCATGTTTGGCATATTTCAGACCCAACAAATTACCTCAGAGGGAAGATCAGACACTTCTGCCATAAGAGCTTGATTCTGAATGGCTTCCTCAGCTTGATCACTCCAGTCAAATCCCATTCCTTGTTGAGAAACAAGGGCTTGAGCAGGATTCTTGTTTTGATTGTAGCCTCCATTCTGAGCTTGTTGGTGGTTGTTGTTTGGAACAACACTCCTGCATTCTCTAGCAAAGTGTCCTTTCAAGTGACACTTATAACATTCCACCTTGGTCTTGTCAAAACCAGCTCCATCTTCTCTTCTTTGAGAGAAGTTATTCCTTCCTGTTCTTTTAATAAACTTCTTCACCCTCATTGATAACATAGCCATCTGCCATTTAATATCCATCTCCTCCAGGTCATCAGGTTGAATTTGATCCAGATCATCATTAATCAAAGAATTGCTGCTATGACTGGACAAAAAGGCTTCAAAGATAGTTTCAGTGCCTTTTTCTGAACTTACTCCACTGGCAGTACTAACTGCTTCAGGGTTGGCAGTAGTATCAGTGGATGCTGAGAGAAGTGCAGCATTGTGAATATAACCAGAGGGCTTTTTCTTGGTTTCTACCTCAGTTTCAAAAACTCTTAGATCATTGTATAGATCATCAAGTTCTTTCTCTTCCAGATTGTCACTCTGTCTATATGAGACAGTGTACATAGTCCATTCATCCCCAAGAGATCTGAGGAACTTTCTGTTGATATCATCTTGTTCCATCTTTACTCCTACAGTAGCTAGTTCACCTATGAGTTTGTTGAACCTATCAAAAGTTTGAGTCATAGACTCATTCTTTGAGGAAGTGAAGTTCTCATACTGCTGCTTTAGAACATCTCTTTGATTTCTTTTGATGCTTTTAGTTCCAGCAAATCTTTTCTCTAGAGCATTCCAGAGAATCTGAGCATCAGTGCAGTTGCAAAATTGATGCTGATATTCATTGGGGATGGCCAAGAGCAGAGTGCTCAAGGCCTTCATCTCTGTCTGTCTGATCTTCCTCTCACCATCTGTCTTTGGTGGAGGTCTTTTCCCATCTGCTCCTATCCTTCCAGCTTCAGAAGGACCATTCTCAATGATATCCCACATTGAGTAGTGAGTGAGAAGAATATATTGTCTGATTCTGATCTTCCACATGTCAAACTCATTGGGTTTGAGCATTGGAACCTTAGAGACCAAAGTACTGCTTGATTCTGTAAGATTTTCCATGATGAATAGATGTTTCTGAGAGAGTTTGGCTTTGATACCACTTGTCAGGATCGAATTCTCAACAAGAATTAATTCTCAGAAACAGTATCAAAGAAGTTTGCGGAATAACACTTTGATATTCAATGAAATCAACACAGTAAATATGAAGAACAAACTGTAAACTTGTATTGAATGCTTTGAAGTTACAAGATTTCACACTCAACCTCAATATTGATGAACAGGCTCACCAATACGAATTCTACTTCTCTAGAATTAGGATCTATGCCTTGAGGTTGATTTTCTCTCTAGAACTAAAACTTAGAATGAATAAAATAATTTTTAAACTACTCTATCAAATCTATACATATACTGAATACAAAGATAATTACAATAAATAAAATATCTTCAGTATATCTTCCATCATTATCTTCAAGCCTTCCATGAATATCTTGAATCTTTCCAGCTGTCATCCTTTCCATTCGGATCTTCAAGACATAAGCAGCACTAACTATGTTCAGCAGCATTAATTCCTTCTAGCAGCATTAACTACCAAGCAGCACTAACTACTAGCAGTACTAACTAGCTAAGCAGTACTAACTTTGTTCAAGCAGCACTAACTTTGACTAGCAGTATTAATTCTACTAGCAGTAGTAACACTCAGCAGTATTAACCTTTAAGTCTTCTAGCAGTAGTAACTTTGAACTAGCAGCATTAACCATACTTGATGAATTCTTCAGTTCCCAACAGTGACACTGTAAGAGCATATGCGATATGGCTGGACTTGAGAAAGTCGACTATTTGATGAAATCCATCAGCATGCTTAGGCTTTTGAAGCATTTCTATCTCGTTGTGTTCGTCAATAAAAGTCATTGATGCCATCGAGCTTGAGGATAATGAACACTGAAACTCAGTAGGTGCTTGAGAGAAAAGAGGTTAGAGAGAAGATGAATAGTATTCAAAGAGTCGTTATGAGCTTTTAGGCGGGCAAAGAGGGTATTTATACGATTCGAGAAAGAAGCAGTATTAACCACTAGAAGTATTAACTAACTAGCAGTATTAACTGAGAGTAGTATTAACCACTAGCAGTATTAACTGAGAGCAGTATTAACCACTAGCAGTATTAACTAACTAGCAGTATTAGCTGAGAGCAGTATTAACCACTAGTAGTATTACCTAACTAGCAGTATTAACTGAAACCTGAAGTAGTAACTTTGCACTGATAGTATTAAAACTGCACTGACAACATTAATTATACTTACACTCTTGAAGCTTGTATTGGTCTGAACAAGGCAATATACTTCCTGAGAAAGATGATTAGTAATACCAAAAACAACCAAATAACAGGTATACAATCACTTTTTAAACATGAGCTCATTCAGAGTTGATCATGCCCACACTTGTGACCAAGAAAGTGAATCTTCCCACATCAAAAGCTTTAGTGAATAGATCAGCAAACTGGTTGTCAGTATGAACTTTAGCAACTTGAATAAGCTTCTTTTCATTACAGTCTCTAATAAAGTGATACCTGATCTCAATGTGCTTTGTTTTGGAGTGTTTGACTGGATTGTTAACAATGCTTATAGCACTGCTATTATCAATGAAGATTGGAGTGTGAAGAAAGGTTACCCCATAGTCCAGCATTTGATTCTGAATCCATAGAACCTGAGAGTAGCAACTTGCAGCAACAATGTACTCAGCTTCTATTGTTGATAAGAACACTGTGGTTTGCTTCTTACACTGCCAAGATACTAGTCTTGCACCCAAAAGCTGACATCCACCTGAAGTAGACTTTCTATCCATATTAGCACCACCCAAGTCACTGTCTGAATATGCAATCAAGTCAAAAGAAGATTCATACGGATACCAAAGACCTAATCTAGGTTGCCCTCTTAAGTATCTGAAAATCCTCTTAACAACTTGAAGATGTGATTGCTTTGGCTTGACTTGGAATCTGGCACAAACACACACTGGGAACATAATATCTGGTCTTAAGGCTGTGAGATACATGAGAGATCCAATCATTGATCTATAAAGATGGACATCAACATCCTCCCCCTCAAGATCAACAGTGATCTGTTTGTGTGTTTCCATAGGTGTACTTGCTGGCTTTGAGTCTGATAAACCATATTTGTCCAGGATGTCTTTCACATACTTTGATTGACTTATGAAGATCCCATCTTTCTGTTGTTTCACTTGAAGCCCAAGGAAGAAAGTAAGTTCACCCATTGAACTCATTTTGAAGCTTTTGTGCATCAACTCTTCAAAGTCTCTACACATCTGATCTTTTGTGGATCCAAAGATGATGTCATCCACATAGATATGAACTAGTAGGATGTCCTTCTTTCTTATTTTGATAAACAGGGTCTTGTCAATTATTCCCCTTTCAAACCCATTTTCTAAGAGATAGGTAGACAATGTATCATACCATGCTCTTGGGGCTTCATGTAGACCATAAAGTGCTTTCTTCAGTTTGTATACTCTGTCAGGATATGATGGATTTTCAAAACCAGGGGGCTGACAGACATATACTTCTTCATCAATTGTGCCATATAGAAAGGCACTCTTCACATTCATTTGATATACCTTGAACTGCATAAATGAAGCATAGGCTAGAAACAACCTAATTGCCTCTACCCTTGCAACTGGAGCAAAAACTTCTTCATAATCTATGCCTTCTTCCTGAGTGTACCCTTGTGCCACTAGCCTTGCTTTGTTTCTGATGACTATTCCTCTCTCATCCTTTTTATTCCTGAAAATCCACTTGGTGCCAATAGCTCTATGACCTTTTGGAAGATCCACCAAGTCCCAAACTTCTTGCAATTTGAACTGTAGTAACTCTTCTTGCATGGCTTCTATCCAACTGGAATCTTTCATTGCATCATAGGCCTTCTTAGGCTCAATCTGAGATAGAAAGCAAGAGAGTACTGTATGTTGCTGATCCTGCAACTCTTGAAGTCTGCTTTGATTTCTAGTTATCATAGAAGAAGATATGTCTCCTATTACCAGCTCTGGAGGATGGTTCTTTTGTGTTCTAGTCTGATGACTAGGTTCTTCATTGATTCCCACTTCTAGATTGGAATCATTTAAGTCAGCTGGGGGGGGGGGTCTTATCAGCTACTTCTGGTTCTTCATACTCTGAAGTCTCCTCATCTCTTCTTTCTTCTTCACTCTGCATTGGTTCAGAAACAGTTTCTTTTTCACAGATTTCAACAGGTTCCATTGAAGGTATGGGAAAGATCACAGACTGAGGAATAATGTCTTGTACTTGCACATCCCCTGATCCTCCACTTCCTGAACCTGCATGATCATCACTACTGAAACCCAAAGAGTTAGTTAGTGAATCAATGTCAAACAACCACTGAGGACCTGAACCAATAGGATTTGGTGTGTTCTCATTGCATTTGACATTGTCACTTTCCTTAATTATTCTAGAAGAAGAATTAAATACTCTGTAGGCCTTACTCTGAGATGAGTAACCAACAAGAAAACCATCATCTGCCTTGCTATCAAACTTTCCTAAGTGAGTTTTGGTATTGAGAATGGTACAAGGACACCCAAATGGTTTGAAAAATCCAATAAATGGTTTTCTTTTATTTAAAAGCTCATATGGTGTCTTGTTCTTAGGCTTGACTACTAGAACTCTGTTTTAGACATAGCAAGCAGTATTAACTGCTTCAGCCCAGAAAGTAATTGGAAGTTTTGAATCAGCTAACAGAGATCTAGCAGCTTCAATCAGTGTCCAATTCCTTCTCTCAGCAACACCATTTTGTTGTGGAGTCCTAGGAGCACTGTATTGCCTCTCAATTCCTTTTTCCTCACAAAAGGTGTTTAGGTCATGATTTTTAAATTCAGTACCATTGTCTGACCTAACGACTTTTACCTTTTGATTTGTTTGGTTTTCAATTCTTAGAATAAAGGATTTGATCAGTCCACTTGTCTCATCCTTAGTCCTTAGAAAATATACCCAAGTAAATCTAGAGTAATCATCAACAATAACTAAGCAGTATGATTTCTTGCCTATACTCATTACATTTGTAGGACCAAACAGATCCATATGCAACAACTGAAGAGAATTAGAAATAGTGTTCAACTCTTTGGACTTATGAGAAGTTTTGTGTTGTTTGCCTTTGAGACAGGCAACACAATGATCATCACATGAAAAGACTTTTGAAGGCAAACCTCTTACAAGGTTGTTTTTGACAAGTTTATTCATTGTTTTAAAATTCTTGTGACATATCCTTCTGTGCCAAAGTGATGATTCATCCAAAGATGCTTTTGAAACAAGACAGTTTAGGGATGAATCAATTGAAACATTTTCCATGTCCAAACAATAGACATTATCCTTTCTGGGAGTTCTTAGTAGTATCATCTTTTCATCAACTACCTTGAATCCAGGAGCAAGGATAATGCATTCTGAATCTGTGAACAATATATTATGCTTTTTGTCACAAACCTGTGATACACTTAACAGGTTGTACCTTAACTGCTCAACATAGAACACATCCTCAAAGGTCATCTTACCTTTTGTTACATCTCCCTTACCACTGATCTTACCTCCATCTGGAGTATTACCAAAGGCAACATGCCCTCCATCAATTTTCTTGAAATTCTTGAGGCAAGCCATGTTCCCTGTCATGTGTCTAGAGCAACCACTATCAACATGCCAGATGCTCTTCCCCTTGATCTGCTGGTTGCCCTGCACATAAGATAAAACAATTAGTATTGATTGGGAACCCAAGGCAAAGTGGTTTTGGGTCTCCCTTTCTCATCAAAGTATTTACATTCCTTTTTGATGAGATTTTTAAAATCAGAGCACTCTTTACTAGAGTACTTTGTCAAGATAATAGGTCTAGCAGCACAAACACTAGAAGCAGCACTAACAGGTTTAGTAGTACTAACCTTGTTAGAAGCACGAACAGAGTTAGCAGTATTAACATTTGAAGAAGTACTAACAATGTCAGCAGCACTAACATAGATAGCAGTAGTATTGCTTCTAGCAGCACTATCATTGTCAACAACACTATTTGTGGTAGCAGTACTAACAGTTTTAGTGCTTTTGGGAATCCACATCTTGACACTTTATTTCACAGTCTTTTTCTTCATGTGGCTTTTAGATTTAACATGTTTCTTAGCCACATGTTTCCTTTCATCCTTCCTATAACCAAAGGGTTTTTGCATAGATCTTTGAAAATTCATCCTTTGGTTAATAGGATTAAAGTAGCAGTACTTGGCAAGATGATTCAATTTGCCACATATGAAACAAGGTTTTGGTCTGATGATTCTACTCAGATCAACTCCTTGTTTCTGAGCCCACTGATTATTCCAATTTCTTTGATTTCCCCTCTTTTTATCATGTTTTAGGGGCTCATCCTTATTACATGCACACTGTTTGCAAGGAACAGGATTCACAACTGTGGTCTGCTTGTAATGGACCTTTCTAGACTTTCCCTCAGTCTTCTCTATGTCATTGGATTTGATCCAAGCCCTTCCACAGTCCTCATTGGTGATGATGTTATTTTCTAAGGGAATCTCACCACCCACATTGTTCTCCTTTCTCTTACCAGCTTCTTTTTCAGTTTTGTCCTCAACAACTACTTCATCTAAGGGATCTATCTCAGTGGCTCCCTCAGGCAGGTCCTTCCTATCCTTAATCTCTAGCAAGTCTGATATAGGAGGGATGTAGTTGTTGTTGTATGGTGATGGTGTGGTATTGTACCCAATTCCTCTTCTTAGTTTGTCATGAAACTGAGTTTGTAGTAAAGAGTCCATTGCTTTAGAAGCATTGGAAAACTTTTCCCCATCTAGCTTAACTTTGGCTAGCTCTCCTCTCAACTTTTCATTCTCCTCCTTGGACTTTGTCAGTTGGATTTCTAGATCATTCTTCTCCCACTTCCAGTAATTGGTATCATATGTGTGTTGAAGTTCATTGGCTTGGAAACCTTTAATCTGTTCCTCAAACCTCTCAACAATTCTCACATAGTCTTTTATATCTTTTTCTAATCTCTTAAGGTCATCACTCATATTCTGGTTGTGATCCCTGTACCTTTTAACAGTATCTATGCAAGTTTGAGAACAAAGATTAGAAAGTACCTCAGTTGGGAGATCAGATACCTCTGCCATGAGAGCTTGATTTTGAATGGCCTCTTCTGCTTGATCACTCCAGTCAAACCCCATTCCTTGTTGAGAAACAAGGGCTTGAGCAGAGTTTCTGTTATGGTTGAAGATTCCAGTCTGAGCTTGTTGGTGGTTGTTGTGAGACACTCCACTTCTGCATTCCCTGGCAAAGTGTCCCTTCAGATGACATTTATAGCACTCCACCTTTGACTTATCAAAGCCTGCACCATCTTCTCTTCTTTGGGAGAAGTTGTTCCTCCCATTCCTCTTGATGAACTTCTTCACCTTCATAGAAAGCATGGCCATCTGCCATTTAATATCCATCTCTTCAAGATCATCAGGATGAAGTTGTTCCAAGTCATCATTGATTAAAGAAGAGTTTCCATGGCTGGAAAGAAAGGCTTCAAAAACAGATTCAGTGCCTTTTTCTTGATTTACTCCATTAGCAACATTAACTGATTCAGGGTTAGCAGTAGAATCAATTGATGCTGATAGGAGTGCAACATTATGAACATACCCAGTAGGCTTCTTCTTTGCTTCCACCTCAGATTCAAACACTCTCAGATCATTGTACAGATCATCCAGTTCCTTTTCTTCCAATTGTTCATTCTGTCTGAATGAAATAGTATACATGGTCCATTCATCTCCAAGGGACCTTAAGAACTTTCTGTTTACATCATCTTGATCAATCTGTACTCCCATAGTAGCTAGTTCACCAATCAGCTTGTTAAACATGTCAAAAGTTTGAGTCATGGACTCATTCTTAGTTGACATAAAGTTTTCATACAGTTGCTTCAATATTGACTTCTGATTTCTCTTGGTACTTTTGGTACCAGAGAATCTCTTCTCTAGAGCATTCCAAAGCATCTATGCATCAATGCAATTGCAGAATTGGTGTTGATACTCATTGGGAATAGCCAAGAGCAGTGTGCTCAAGGCTTTCATCTTTGTCTGCCTTGTCTTCCTTTCTGCATCCGTCCTTGGTGGGATTCTTTTTCCATCTGCACCAATCTTTCCTTCATCAGATGGGCCATTCTCAATGATGTCCCACATAGAGTAATCTGTGAGGAGAATGTATTGTTTGATTCTAATCTTCCACATGTCAAACTCATTAGATCTGAGCATTGGAACCTTTGAGACAAGAGTACTGTTTGATTCAACTGTGTTTTCCATGATGAATGAAGGTTTCTGAGAATACTTGCTCTGATACCACTTGTCAGGATCTAATTCTCAACAAGAATAATGAACTCAGAAACAATATTAAAGAAGTTGCGAAATAACACTTTAATATTCAACAATCAATGAAACAGTGAATCAGAAATCACAAACTTGTAAACTTTATTGAAAGATTAAAGCTACAAGTTTTCAAACAAAACCTCAATATTGATGAACAAGCTCACCAATACGAATTCTACTTCTCTAGAACTAGGGTTCTAAACCTTGAGGTTAATTCTTTCTATGAAAACAAAAACTCAGAATATTGTCTATGAAACTATTCAGACTAATTTTATACATATACTAAAGATAAAAGATAATTACAAAATATAAAAGATCTTCAGTATATTCTTCCATAATTATCTCCAAGCTTTCCATGAATATCTTCAATCAATACAGCTGTCTTCATTGCCATACGAAGTCTTCATCTCATAAGCAGCACTATCTTCATGAAAGTAATTGCAGTATTAATACACAACAACATTAACACTCTGAGCAGTATTAAGTTCAACAGTACTAACTACTAGCAGTACTAACTTTGCTTAGCAGTAGTAACTTCATCAAGCAGTATTAACCTTGGTTAGCAGTATTAATCTATCTCATCAGTAGTAACTTTTCTCACAAGTAGTAACCATGTTGTGCTAGCAGCATTAACCATACTTGAACAATTCTTCAATGCCCAACAAAAGTCCTGAATCGTAGTTGCTGGGTGCGAAACCCAGAGAGATGACAGTGGAACTGAACTTCTCAAACCAAGCTCGCAGAGCTTGCTTGAGTCCATAAAGAGCCTTTCGAAGTCGACAAACATGACCTTGTGGAAGTCGAATGCCCGGAGTAGGTGTCATGTAGACTTCCTCAGATAAGTCACCATTCAAGAAGGCATTCTTAACATCCATCTGAAAAAGAGGCCATTGTTTGGTAGCTGCAATGGCTAGAAGACTGCGAACAGAAGTGACTCCAGCAACAAGTGCAAATGTCTCCTCATAATCAATACCATACTCTTGATTGAAGCCCTTGGCGACAAGGCGAACTTTGTAACGATCAATAGACCCATCGGATTTTGTCTTGATTTTAAACACCCATTTGGATCCAATGGGTGACTTGCCCGGAGGAAGAGGGGCAGATTCCCATGTCTGAGCTTTGTCAAGAACCTGAAGTTCCTCATCCATAGCTTTCTGCCAATCAGGGTTAGAGGAGACTTACTTGTAGGAAGTAGGTTCGTGATTTGACAGCAGAGTAGCATAAACATGATAATCATGGAGATGAGAAGGAACTTGTCTTACCCGATTTGATCGTCTAACATTCTGAGATTGAGACGTTCCAGGAGCCAAAAACTCAGCAGGCACCTCAGATGTTGGCTGTGCGGATGGAGTAGATGATTGATGTTGATCAGGAAAACTAGAAGAGGCAAGTTGTGTAGGGGAAGGAGACTCTGAAGGAGAGGCAGATTCAGACAGTGGTGGAACAACAGGTGGAGGCAATATGATGTCAGATTGGAGTGAGTCCAATGAGACAGATGCATTAGTGAAAAACGGAGTGGTGAAAGTGGGAGACTCACGAAACTTGGATATAGAGGAAAAAGGAACATGTTCCCAGAAGGTAACATGACGCGATATACGAAGACGCTGGGAGATAGGATCCTAGCAGCGATAGCCTTTGTGCTCAATACCATATCCAAGGAAGCAGCAAAGTCTGGAGCGAGGTTCAAGTTTGGTATGTTCATGGGGTTGTAACTGTACAAAACAGGCACTACCCCAAACTTTTAGGAGTTCATAGGCAGGGGGGATGTCATAAAGAGCCTCGTAAGGAGACTTATGTTTAAGAAGAGGAGTAGGATGACGATTGATAGTATAAAATGCAGTGAAAGCAGCTTCCCCCCAAAACCGTTCCGGACATTTAGCAGAAATGAGAAGAGTGCGAACTGTATCAAGTATATGACGGTGTTTGCGTTCGACACGACCATTTTGAGGAGATGTGCCGGGACAGGAGTACTGAGAGAGAGTCCCCTGAGATTGAAGAAAGGAGAGGAGAGAAGACTCTTTGTATTCCATAGAATTATCAGCTCTAAGAATCTTTATAGATTTTGAAAATTGAGTGTGAATCATCCGAGCAAACATAATATAAATTTTAGGTAGCTCCGAACGATGTTTCATGAGATATATCCATGTGAAACGTGTATGGTCATCAACAAAAATAACAAAATATCGAGCACCCCCCATTCCCCATACATCAGAATGAATAAGATCAAAAGCAGAAGTAGAATTAAACTCGTTTGTTTCAAAGGATAAAGCATGATGTTTTCCAAGTTTGCATGATAAACAAGAAATACTGTCAGTGGACACACAATTTCCTAACACCCCTGAATTAGCTAATGGTTTTATTCTGGCTAGAGATAAGTGACCTAGCTGGGCATGTCACAATTTAAAGGAAGAAGAGCTAGAAACGGAGGCAACAAGATTTGAATATGGTAACGGCAGGCGAAGATAGACCACTTCAAACATCCGTCCAACCTTACGACCGAGTCCAAGGATCTGCTTGGTCTTTGGATCCTGTACAATACAACCAGAAGAATGAAATAAACTGATCAGGTTAGATTCTAAAAGTTGCGCAACTGAAACTAAGCTCAGAGATAGTTTCGGAACATTGAGAACACCCGGTAATTGAATATGAGGAGTGGAGATATTTCCACTAAAGGATACCTGTAGGCCAGTGTTGTCAGCAGTTCGTACTGACGTAAAATGCTAAGGTGGTTTCTTAGAAACAAAACCATCAGTGCAGGGTGTCATATGATTGCAACACCCAGAGTCAAAAAGCCATGAGTTACCTGATGCAGTTAAGTGTTGAGAATTCATACCCATAGCACCAGACATGATCTGCTCCATGAGTTCCTGATTGCGACGCATCAGTTCCATGAGGTCAGGTGAGGAGACTGGAGAAACCTCGTTATTAGCAATAGTAGATCCAACAACAGTGTGAGTCCGGTTCTGAGGGCAGTCAGACTCATAATGGCGCGGATGAGTGATACCACACCGACGACACTTGCGAATAGGACAATCAAGGAGAAGATGAGAAGTAGAATGGCAAAAGGCACACTCAGATGTGTTCGACTTTCCCACAGATTTGGAATGGTTGCTGTTGGTCCATTTACCTTTGGACTTGGGATTTGAGTAACTGAGATTGGTAGCCATGGATGGGATGAGAAACAGTTCACTGAGAGTGACCGGTATGGACCGGTATTAACACCGATATTAGCGACCGGTAGGAATCGACCGATAGTATCGACCGGTATGAACCGGTATGGTGTACGACCGGTATGAATCGACCGGTAGGATGTGACTAGATCGACCGGTAGGAATCGACCAGTAGTATCGACCGGTACTTGATTCGACCGATGATTCGACCGATGTTATCGACTGATGTTACCGTGTGATTGGATGCGGCAGACGGCGATGACGATGATCGACGGAGAACAGTAATCGATGTGATCGACGAAGAGGACGGCGACTGGGATTTCGGTTGACGGCGGCTAGGGTTCTGGTAGACAGCGGCGGCGGCTAGGGATTACGGTTCGGATGAACAGTAATCGATGAACAGTGAAAAAACGATGAACAATAATCGATGAACAGTGACGATGAACAGTAACCGATGAACAGTAAAATCGATGAGTAAACCTACAGCTCTGATACCATGTTAGAAGATGAATAAGATTGAAGAAGACGATAAATATGCTAAAGGTTTAAAACCTCGAAATATTGATTGAGAGAAAACGTACAATATGATGAAAGTAAAAATAACGGATTAACCTAAACTAGAAGATACAAGAGAAATATATACACAGACTATATGGGCCCACGGGCTTGGGCCTAATACACATATGTACATTAACAGATTTGATACATGAAGATTGATATTGTGGCTATCATCATCGGTCTACAAAGTTTATTATCTTTATTTATCTTCTTAAATGTAGTTATTTGTTAGTTTAATTGAGTTAGAATGTATATAGCATTTCTTTTACCATGGTTATAATTTGTATAATTTATTTAATATCTATTGTATATAGAGGAAAATTCATATGAAATGAATAGTGGTTTTAATTAGCGGCTTCATCTTCTGTTGATTATATATATATTTTTAAAAATAATGTAATGAAAAAATAATTAAATCTCCGGCGGATTAACTACTGGCGGATTTTCCGTCGATAATTTAATTAAAAAACCGAAAAATTTCTTACTGGCGAATTTCTGGCGGCTGGAATCCGTTGATAACTAAAATTTTGTCGGAAATTCTGCCGGAATTTCGGTGGATTTTCGGCGGATTTCGAAGCCGGAAAAAACCCATTTGTTTTGTAGTGAATTATTGTCACGGTTTTTGGTTATATCATGTGAGCAAAAGGTGACCAGTGGCCCTGGTTCTAACGATTAAGTGTAACCATATGTCACAAATTAGCCACGGTTAATATGAAATATTTGTGGTTATAAGTAGTTTATGGCACGATTTTAATTATTTCGCGTAACCAAAAGGTAACTAATAGTCACGGTTTTAACAATTCAACGTCACCTTATGTCATTAAATGACAATGGTTTAATATAAAATTTGTGCGGCTATAAATAGTATATGATCACGGTTTTAGCTATTTTGCGTAACCAAAAGACTACCAATAGCTACGGTTTTTAACAATTCAGCATAATCATATGTTAAGAAATGGACACGATTAATGTAAAATTTGCATGACTACAAGTAGTTTATGGTAACGGTTTTAGCGAACGACCAAAAAGTTAATCAATAGCCACATTTTTAATAGTTTAGTATAACCAAATATTATGAATTGACAATGGTTAATATGAAATTTGTTTGGCGAAAATTGGTTTATCGATACAGTTTTATTTAGTTCATGTGACCAAAACATAATCAATAGCCACGGTTCAAGCAATTCATTGTAATCGTATGTCATGAATTGCATGGCTATAAGTTGTTTATGGCTACATTTTTAGTTATTTTATATGACCAGAAGATAATCGATAGACATGGTTCTAACATTTATAGTAACCATATGTCATGAATTAGTCACAATTAATATAAAATTTGCATGACGATAAGTAGTTTATGGTCACGTTAAAATAAATACACGTGATTATAAGATAATCATTGGCCACCTTAAAAACAAATTGTGTGGCCCTAAGTAGTTTATTGTCATGACTTTCTTTATTTTGTGTAACCAAAAAGTAGCTAATGGCCACGTTTAACGTGAGTTTGTGTGACGATAAATAGTTTATTGCCACGGTTATAGTAACAATGCTCAAGTACCTTAAATATGAGATACGTTTATAGCCACGGTTTTTAGGCTATGGCTATGGTTTTTTTATTTGATATGGTGACACATTTTAAATGTGGCGAAAAGCTATCAATGGTCACGCAAGAATAGGCTACGGTTTGATTGGTAAAAAAAGTTGTGTCCAAAGGCCTATGGCCACGGTTTTTAACCGTGGCAAATGTGAGTTTTTGTACTAGTACACGTTTTGGTTCCGGTCAAGAGCTCATTTAGGGCGATTTTCTTCATCCCCAAACCCTCCAACACTTACTAAAAACCTAGTGGTAGTTGGGAACATTTATTGGTGGATTAGGGAAGCTTCAAGAGTCATCAAGTGAAGCATTTAAAGCACCTTCAAGAGTCATCAAGTGAAGCATTTAAATCACCTTCAAGTTATCACCCTCTCATCTTCTCATCTGAGTTTTCTAGGGTTTTGTGTGAAACCCTAGATAGTGAGTTTATTACATTATTTTCAAATGAGATACATATTTTATATGCTTTCATACTTAATGTATCATTTTTATGAGAAGATATGATCATCTGATAAGTTTGACCTAACTGCTAACTTTGGTATTGTTGGTATCTTAGCCTTGAATATGGTTGTGGACATGGATGAGGTTATTATTTCGATGTTTGAGCATGTTTACATATTTGTCTTGTGAGCCATGGATAACATTGAGCATTTGCATGTCTTAGAGTTTTGTACCTAAGTTATGCTTGGGATTGTTGGAGTCTTATACATGTATCTTATGGGTATGAAATTATGTATAGAGACGAACATGGTAAGTGCACAGAACGAACCATGAGTAAGTGCTAGGAGGATGTAGTCTTAGGTGCCACTATAATGGTATGCGCCTAGACCTCCACCATTTGGAGTAATGCCTGGGAGGTAGTCTTCAAGTGTGTCGGGCCTTCGGGATGTTGCTCAAGCGAGTGAACATCAAGGTACATTGACTCGAGGTAAAACTCATTGGTGTGATGAGTCTCCCCCATGATTTGACCCCGTAAGGACTTTGGTGATTGAAGTGTCATAATTGTTCAATAATATGTTTTATGTGAATATGCCATGTTTTTATGTAACTCACTCGACCCGTTTGGTATAACACTTGATTGTTGGTATGTATCTCAGGTTCTAGTGGCGCGAGCGCCAAGGAAGCTTAATCGACTGTAGTGGTGATCTTGGGAGCATTTTGGGATGCCAATATTGAAGACAATCTTTTGGACATAGTTGACAACCTTTTTGTAATCTTGTGTCTAGCGAGACTTAGATTAGGGAGTTGTCATCTATTACTATGTCTTATTGCAATCTTGTAATTAACAGGCAATTGATGTTCCTTTTTGTATGAGCTCATGATTTAGCATTTTACGTATACCAATTTCCACTTTACGGAAATTTTGTTAGTCCCATCTTTGGGGTGTTACAAGTTGGTATCAGAGCTCTAGTTTAAGTGAACTAGGTGTTGACCTTAATATACCTAGACTTAGATTGGTTATGCTTATAGGATCACTATCCAATTGGGTAGAGCATTCCTAGGTGGGGAGAGTACTATAATTTCGGAAATTGCATTGATTGAGACTTATAATGATGATAACAAGAACTCTTGTGTAAAATACGTTCACAATCTCACTTGGCCAGTGTTGTTCTGAATATATGATTACGTAAGCATGCTTGAAATTGTTGTTATAATGATTGGTCTTTGTAAGTAGTACGTATTGAACCGGTTATCTTTTAAAGAATTAACCGGTATGATTTTATCATGTGAAACAGTTCATAATGGTAAACACGAGGAGTCGAGTAGGGATGACCGAGGATGCGAACGAGGCAAGTGTAACCGCCCCGGGGGCAAATCGTCAAGCGAATCCAACGGCGGACCGAGTCATCCCGCCGATACCCCCAATGCTAGAGGGAATTGTAGACGCGATTCCTCAAGGGAACTTGGAAGCTGAAGAACCGGTAATTCAAGAGGCGGACCCTCAGTCGGTTCTATTGGCTAGTATAATGCAGATGTTGAACTCTGCAATGGACAAGCGGGATGAGAAACTCCTTAAAGTTCTGTGTTTGTAGTTTTAAAATCATTAATAACCGCAAGCGTACGGTGTCGTAGCATACGGGTCGAACACAGGGAGACAATGGAATAAGCACAGATTTACTCACGATATTAGCTAGTTGCGCGCTGTAACACCCTGAATTTTGGGATTGGGTGAAAAGTTGACCGTTACCCAAAGTTCAGGGGGGTTAAATGTAACTTGGGTTATATATATACAAAATCAAATTAGATATTTTGATAAATATCACAAATATCAGTTTCTTGGTTTTGAGAAGTCAGAGAGAAAGGAAGAGTGCAGGAGAAGCTTTGTAAAGGGTCGATCGTTTCGGGCAAATCGAGGTACGAATCTAGCTTAATGCTTTGATCTGAATGCTTTTAGCCGTGTAGAATCTCGTTGTGAAGGTTTTGAACCGTTCCATTTTGAGATCTGAGTATTTTCTCATTTGGATCTGGGTTGAAATCTGGGTTCTGCGTCGCTATTCTTGATGAACAAGGCGATGGTCGTTCGACCGGATGGTCGTTCGACCGGATGGTTGTTCGACCGGTGTGTCGTTCGACCGAATGGTTGTTCGACCGGATGGTCCCTCGACCCGAAGCCTGTTCGATCGAGGGTGTTCGACCGAATGGTTGTGTTCGACCGAAGCCTGTTCGATCGAGGGTGTTCGATCGAATGGTTGTGCCCGACCGGAGGTCGTTCGACCGGAGGTTGTTCGACCGGTGTTGTTGTAGACCGGTGTGGTCCTTTGACCAGTTTAGGTTCTGTTAAGTTGTTAGCTTCTGTGTCTTTGAGTCTTATTCAAGTAACGAGAGGTTTATCCGTATTTCGACTTACCGATTCTTTCGGTGTTATCATAGGTAGCGATCGTTAAGAAGAAGGAAACAGAGGTGAGTTCCTACTATCATTTTAAACTGTATACATATCAAAAGTTACCTTTTTGATCTTATCTTATTTTAAAAGTAAAATGATGTTTTACCTGTGCGTTATGCGAAAGAAATATTCAAAGGAACTTCTTTTAAATGCTTTTCATTCTTACCAGAAGTTGAACTGGGAATAGCATTTTGTTTATAAAAATGTGTTTGTAACCATATGTTTATTTATGGTTGGTCACATACGTTGTTGTGACGAGTCCTTACCATTACTAGTGGATCCCTAGGTTTTGAGTAGACTGTATTGTTGGGATGTTACATTCCCCAGAATTGTAGCTAGGGATCACTTGTTCCTTGAGGGCAACTTGGTACGGTTATGTGAGGCCGGATACTAGCCATGGTTCATAGTGATCCTAGCGAAGGAGTATACCTTGGTTTTGCGCTTGGGGCTTGATCTCACATTGTAGCACGGACTTTGTGATTCGTATCCGCGGACTCCAATTGGTTTAGCTCGTAACTCGGATTTTTGGCCTAACTTTGTGTTACGCCACAATCCTTGGTAAAATGTTTTGTTTTCGGTCATTTTATGGCGTGTTTATAACGAAAAAGCCCGTTTGTGGCAAGGACCTAATGTGTAAATTTAATCGCTTTGGAAATACTATCTTGATGCAAATGTTTTATCTTTTGAGCTTCATAAACTGTATGTTCTCACCAGGCTTTAAGTCTGACACTTTTTCTCAAATGGTATGTGTATCAGGTTTCCATTAGCGGTGGGTTGCCGGGGTTTTTGGAGAGACGAGTTTTGAGTCTCGAGGTTTTTGGAGTTGTTTAGTATTGTTGTTGGGCATTGTTAAGTCCCATTCCTTTGATAAAATCCTTGTATAGGATTGTATAGTCTTAAAGACTGGTTCCATTTATGGGAAGTTAATAGATTTACTTTCGTTATATTGTTAGGTTTCCAGGTTTTGATTTACTCTGATTTTTGAGGTGTTACACGCGCAATCATTTTCAAAGATTTGATTAACGCTAAAAATAAAATTAACACAAATGAACATTTAAACTACACTAAACATAACAAAACTAAGAATCAAGCAACGCTAAGCAAACATACGAATCTTGGAAACAAGCAGACTAAATTAACAACTAAAATGAGAATCAAATAACAAACTAATTAGCATTAGGAACTCAAATTTAAAGACATTAAACTCTACACTAAGCTATCTAAAATGGTGAATATCGGGATGAACCTTTCAAAGTGGGATTTGTCAAATTCAAACAATACTTTTGCCCCTCTTCCAAGGCGACAAAAACCTTTCTTAATTGAAAACCGATTATTTCCATGTCGATCAATTCTAAAAAGAAGTTTTAAGCAAGACAAATTACTCCCCAAATAATCAAAACATCTATTTTCATGATATGATGAAAATCACCAATTGGTTAACCCAAGTCAAAATCAAATTTCCATTTAAATCTCAACTGTTAGATTCAACAAATACCGATTAGTGATTATTTAACAGCCCCCAATTTCCATTAGCCGGCTAATCAAACAACCATTTTATCGAGAAATCATTTACTTAAAAACAACCAATTGATACAAATCGAGTTCTTACCAATATTCACCCTAAACTATGAATTAGTCAAACATGAATTGAAGAAACACGAAAACACTAAGAACCAAATGAACAAAAATTAATAAACAAAATATTAAAGCAATAAGGAAATTAAACAAGAACTATTTTATGAAGAAATCAATTTAAGAGAAGATAAAGCAAAAAGACTTTAAATCTAGATTATCAAGAACATTAGACATTGATAAAATCTAATCTAGCAAACATAAACTATAACCCAATATTGAAGAAGAGCAAGATAATGAAGTTATCTTATCCATTTCATAAATTGGACATAGCCAAAAACAAGGAAGAAATAAAAACCATGAAATTACTTGAAGAATCTAGATCTATGAACCACAAATGTGCAGGAAATTGAAATCAACAATCAAAACTCAAATATCTAAGCTATAAACATAAATCAAGAAACAAAATAAAGCATAAAAAGGGAGAAGGAGATACAATTACTCTCTATTCATAGATTTTTGCTCAAAAACGAGTTTAAACCATGGCTATAGCTGCAAATCCAGAGGTTGTAGTCTCCCTCTCCAAAAGAGGCAACAAAAATCTACTCTAGAGTATGTAGAAACCCTAAAATTAGTAAAGAGTATGATAGGGGTCTCTGCCCAAAAACACGGCACCCAAAAACATTAAATACCCCTGGCCCAAAATTAACCAACAAAGCCCTAACTAAAAGTAGAATAAAAAAAAGCGGGGTCAGCAGCGCCGCTCGCGGGCACGCAGCCAAATGCTCGCGGGCGTGAGCAGTGCAAAAGTAACAACTCACAGATTTTCACTTGCTCGCGGCCGCGCAGCCAAATGCTCGCGGGCGTGAGCAGCATCCAACTTCTTTTCTTCACTCTTTTCGCATTCTACCTCGCTTGCACTTCCTTCCTTCTTTTCTTCCTCGATTCCACGCACACCTACACACTGAAAACACTCGCAAAAACGTGAATATACCTGAGACAAAGTAATAGGCATCGAAAAGAGAAAAACTAACCCAAAAAGGCAGAAACAATGCATGAGACACGCTAGAACCGGACAAGAAAACGATGCAATCTATGCTATAAAATGAGAATAAAACGTGCGAAACATTCTGGAGGATCGAGAAGCAAGTAATCGGAGACATGAGACGGTGGAGGACAACGCCGTGTTGGGATCCGGTGGTGCTGATAATGCAGTTGGGACAGAGGAACATGTGACCAGGGCTGACAAGAGGAAAGAAGGGGGTTGTTCTTTCAAGACCTTTCTATGCAGTCGAGCTCCGGAATTCACTGGAACGACCGACCCATTAGCCTGCATGAAGTGGATTCAGTATGTGGAGATGGCTTTCGAGTCAAGCGAGTGCGCGGACTCTCAGAGAGTCAAGTTTGCCTCTCAACTACTTAGAGGGGATGCTCTGAGTTGGTGGAACGTCACCCGTAGAGCGCTCACACCGGAGGTTTTGGCCAAGCTCACTTAGCCAACATTCAAGAAGAAAATCATGGAGAAGTATTGTAATGAGAGAGCGCTTGACAAGATAGAGGAGGAGTTCTGAAACCTGAATAAGGGTAACCTGTCGGTCGCTGATTACGCAAATTTTTTTTTGGACAAGCTCAGTTTGGTCGAGCATTTGGCAACGAACGAAGGGTCCAAAATAAAGGCGTTTGTGAAGGGACTACCGGCGGATATGAAGACGGGCGTGAGGAAAGCCCGAAAGGCTACTTTGCAGGAAGTGATTGAGGAATCTCAGTTGGTGGAAGATGATCTTCTACAAGAGAGAGAGAGGATAAGAAATTGCAAGGCGAAAAGCGTAAATGGGAGGGACCAACCGGGCCCGTACGATCTTCCAAACCCTTCAACGGGGGGAGGAGCACTGACCCGCGACGAGAGGCAAGGTGGTGCCCCAAATGTAAGAGTAAGCACTTCGGGCCTTGTAATCCAAGGCCGTTTTCTGGAGCTATGGAATGTTTCAAGTGTGGACGAAAGGACCACATGAGTCGGGATTGCCCCTCGCGGGGAGTTTGTTACGAGTGTCGGGAACCGGGGCACATTAAGCGCGATTGCCCTAAGTTAGCAAGGGGTAACCAAGGGGCGCCAAGTGGGGCCTTACCGAAGAAAGAAGTTCAACCAAAGGCGCCAATTCGGGCCTTCCAGATGTCAGCTAGTGAAGCAAAGGAAGCGGCGGGCGTAGTGTCGGGTACGTTTCTAGTTAACTCTCTACCTACCCGTGTTTTATTCGATTCCGGTGTGAACCGATCTTTTGTGTCTACCTCTTTTTGCAAGAACCTCACTACTCCTTGTAGTTTGTTGAATGATGCTCTAGTGGTAGAGGTATTCAATGGGGAGCATATGGTTGTTCAGAATTGTTATGTAGGATGTACCTTAGAGATAGGTGGGGAGCCTTTCATCATAGATTTGTTGCCGACCAATATTGGGGGATTTGATGTAATAGTGGGAATGGATTGGTTAGCTAAGCACGACGCTGACATCTTTTGTTTTAAGAAGTTGATTCGGGTACCCCTGTCCAAGGGTGGTGAAGTGTTAGTTTACGGAGAGAAGAACCGAGGAACCAAAATGATTATATCATTACTCAAGGCATGCAAAAGCCTAGCCAAAGGATGTGATTCGTACCTAGCCTATGTGATCGACGCGAAGCTAGAGAAGAAGAAGTTGGAAGCAGTGGAGGTGGTGCGCGACTACCCGGATGTCTTTCCGGATGACCTGCCTGGACTTCCACCGGAACGACAAGTGGAGTTCCACATCGACCTTACCCCGGGAGTTGCTCCGATCGCTCATGCTCCCTACCGTTTAGCCCCGACAGAAATGCAAGAGATGATGACGCAGCTCCAGGAACTAATTGAGAAAGGATTTATTCGACCGAGCTCGTCGCCTTGGGGAGCGCCGGTGTTATTCGTGAAGAAGAAGGATGGGTCTATGCGAATGTGTATAGACTACCACAAACTCAACAAAGTTACCGTAAAGAACAAGTATCCACTACCCCGGATCGACGATCTCTTCGATCAAATCCAAGGAGCGGGATGTTTCTCCAAAATAGATTTACGATCCGGCTATCATCAAGTGCGGGTGAGAGAGAGCGATATACCGAAGACGGCGTTTCGGACGAGGTACGGTCACTATGAGTTTTTAGTCATGCCATTCGGATTGACTAATGCTCCAGCCGTGTTCATGGACTTGATGAACCGAGTATGCCGACCCTTTCTAGATAAGTCGGTCATAGTCTTTATCGACGTCATCTTGATCTATTCGCGGGATGAAGAGGAGCATCGACAACATTTGCGGGAAGTTTTACAGATCCTTCGACGAGAGAAATTATTCGCCAAATTCTCGAAGTGGGAATTCTAGCTACAAGAAGTGCAATTCTTGGGCCACGTGGTGTCAAAGGATGGAGTAAAGGTGGACCCGGCCAAGATCGAGGCAATGATGAATTGGGAACCACCGACAAGCCCAACAGAGATAAGGAGCTTCTTGGGTTTAGCCGGTTACTACCGACGGTTTATCTAAGACTTTTCGAAGATTGCGTCTCCACTCACGTCTCTGACAAGAAAGAATGTAAAGTTCTCATGGACCGAGGCGCAAGAGAAAGCCTTCCGAACCCTCCAAAGGAGATTATGCGAAGCACCAATCCTATCCTTGCCTGAAGGATCCGAAGATTTCGTAGTTTATAGCGACGCCTCCAAGCTTGGACTCGGGTGTGTTTTAATGCAAAGGGGGAAGGTGATCGCGTATGCATCGCGACAACTCAAGCATCACGAGAAGAATTGCCCCACACATGACTTAGAGTTAGTGGCGGTGGTTTTTTCCTTAAAGCTATGGCGGCATTACCTGTATGGGACGAAGTGCACATTGTTCACCGATCATAAAAGTCTGAAATACATCTTCGACCAAAAGGAACTCAATATGCGACAAAGGAGATGGTTGAAACTCTTGAAGGATTATGATTGTGAATTGCTTTACCACCCCGATAAAGCCAATGTGGTAGCGGACGCCTTAAGCCGAAAGAGCTACGGAGGGGAAAGTAAAGCAACGTTTGCTAGAATCGAAGTGATGTCAAATCTTGTGGAGGACATCAAGAGGAGCCAAGTCGAAGCACTCCGTGAAGAAAATCTCAAGGCCGAAGTCATGGTGAAGCAACGGGAGTTGTTATCGGAGGATAGTCGCGGCCTTAAGTTGTTCCAAGGAAGAATTTGGGTGCCAAGGATCGGGGGAAACCGCGAGTTGCTTTTAGCGGAAGCACACAAGTCCAAATACTCTATACATCCCGGTATCACCAAAATTTATAGAGACTTAAAATTGCACTATTGGTGGCCGGTGATGAAACTTGACGTGGCCAATTATGTGGAAAGGTGCGTCACTTGCCTTCAAGTCAAGGCGGAACATCATAAGCCTTATGGGAGTTTGCAGCCGTTAACCATTCCGGAGTGGAAGTAGGAGCACATCACGACGAACTTCGTCACTAAAATACCGAGGACCTTGAAAGGCCATGATACTATTTGGGTAGTGGTGGACAGACTTACCAAGAGTGCACATTTCTTGGCAATGCGGGAGACGTTACCGATAGACAAATTAACTAAGCTCTATATTGATGAAGTGGTGTCTCGTCACGGTGTTCCGTTATCCATAGTCTCGGATAGAGATAGTCGATTTACTTCCAAGTTTTGGGATGGATTGCAAAGGGAGTTGGGCACGAAGGACAAGTTGAGTACGACATATCACCCTCAAACCGACGGACAGAGTGAGAGGACGATCCAAACTCTTGAGGACATGCTTCGATCGTGCGTCATAGACTTCGGAGCGACTTGGGATTCGCACTTACCGTTAGTAGAGTTCGCCTACAATAACAGTTAACATTCGAGTATTGGGATGGCTCCATTCGAGGCACTTTACGGGCGAAAATGTAGGACACCGGTGTGTTGGCTCGAGGCGGGAGAAAAGAAATTTGCGGGTCCGGAAATTGTGCAAGCAACGGCGGATAAAGTGAAGGATATTAGAGAGCGATTGAAGGCGGCCCAAGACCGACAAAAGAGCTACGCGGACAAGAAGCGAAGACCGGTTGATTTTCAAGTGGGAGATCGGGTTATGCTGAAGGTGTCTCATTGGAAAGGAATCATCCGTTTCGGAAAGCGCGGGAAGCTTAGTCCCCGTTTCCTTGGGCCCTTCACGATTTTGGAAAAGATCGGGCTTCAAGCTTATCGGTTGGACCAACCGCCGGAGATGGACGGAATTCATCCTACTTTTCATGTCTGTTACCTCCGTAAGTGTTTGGCCGAAGAGGAAAGTGTTATCCCTTTGATGGAAATTCAGGTGGACAATGGGAATCGATGTGTAGAAGAACCGGAAGCTATTCTAGAGTCAAAGACAAAACAGTTGCGGCATAAAGAAGTGACTATGTTGAAGGTTCAATGGAAGCACCATCGAGTTGCTAATGTGACGTGGGAATCGGAGGAGGACATGCGGAAGAGATATCCTCATTTATTCTAGCGTTTAAGATTTCGGGGATGAAATCCTCATTAGGTGGGGAGGATTGTAACACCCGGAAAATTAAGGTAAGTATTTATAAATTTCTTCGTGTTTGCATCAATCAAAATTGTTGGAATTCTTACTTGGGTTAAGGTCTCATTATGTAATTTTACCTGTTAACTTTCATTGGATTCCGTACATGTTGAACGTTATCGAAAACGACGAAAAATGGGATTTTTGGAGTGTTGGGCGACTGTGACCAGCGACTATGACAATTGTCATAGTCGCGAGGCACTATCGCGGGTCGGGGGTGGTCTCGGTACACCCCCAACGACTATGACCTGCGAGAGTGACAAGGGCAATGTCGACCTGTCACAATCGCCGAACAGGTACCGCGGGCATCAAGACACGCGCGACCATGCCCTCGCGACTATGCCCATGGCACAATCGCCGGGCAATGTCGCCGTCGAGGTCTGAGAGTATAAAAACTCAGTTTTGACCATTTAGACTCCACTTCCTCATCTCACACGTTTTGGTTCCGGTCAAGAGCTCATTTAGGGTGATTTTCTTCATCCCAAAACCCTCCAACACTTACTAAAAACCTAGTAGTAGTTGGCAACATTTATTGGTGGATTAGGGAAGCTTCAAGAGTCATCAAGTGAAGCATTTAAAGCACCTTCAAGAGTCATCAAGTGAATCATTTAAATCACCTTCAAGTTATCACCCTCTCATCTTCTCATCCGAGTTTTCTAGGGTTTTGTGTGAAACCCTAGATAGTGAGTTTCTTACATTATTTTCAAATGAGATACATATTTTATATGCTTTCATACTTAATGTATCATTTTTATGAGAAGATCTGATCATCTGATAAGTTTGACCTAACTGCTAACTTTGGTATTGTTGGTATCTTAGCCTTGAATATGGTTGTGGACATGGATAAGGTTATTATTTCGATGTTTGAGCATGTTTACATATTTGTCTTGTGAGCCATGGATAACATTGAGCATTTGCATGTCTTAGAGTTTTGTACCTAAGTTATGCTTGGGATTGTTGGAGTCTTATACATGTATCTTATGGGTATGAAATTATGTATGGAGACGGACATGGTAAGTGCACAGAATGAACCATGAGTAAGTGCTAGGAGGATGTAATCTTAGGTGCCACTATAATGGTATGCGCCTAGACCTCCGCCATTTGGAGTAATGCCTGGGAGGTATTCTTCAAGTGTGTCGGGCCTTCGGGATGTTGCTCAAGCGAGTGAACATCAAGGTACATTGACTCGAGGTAAAACTCATTGGTGTGATGGGTCTCCCCCATGATTTGACCCCGTAAGGACTTTGGTGATTGAAGTGTCATAATTGTTCAATAATATGTTTTATGTGAATATGCCATGTTTTTATGTAACTCACTAGACCCGTTTGGTCTAACACTTGATTGTTGGTATGTATCTCAGGTTCTAGTGGCGCGAGCGCCAATGAAGCTTAATCGACTGTAGTGGTGAGCTTGGGAGCATTTTGGGATGCCAATATTGAAGACAATCTTTTGGACATAGTTGACAACCTTTTTGTAATCTTGTGTCTAGCGAGACTTAGATTAGGGAGTTGTCATCTATTACTGTGTCTTATTGCAATCTTGTAATTAACAGACAATTGTTGTTCCTTTTTGTATGAGCTCGTGATTTAGCATTTTATGTATACCAATTTCCACTTTACGGAAATTTTGTTAGTCCCATCTTTGGGGTGTTACAACTAAATAGTTAAGTTATTGATCTCTGCCGAACCTGTCAAACTCATCAAAATTAGCATGTTTAGGTCATTTTGGTGGCTTGTGCCAATTTTTTTACATAAAAAAACATAAACATGTAACAAATCAATCTTTAAAGAGAGAGAATGGCAGATGTGGGTTGTCGGCCAGAGGATGAACTTTTTTCATCGACGGCTAAAATAATTACTATAATATACTATAAGACGTATAATTATTATAAACTCAATAAATAGTACAAACTTACAACCAATGTTCATGTCTTGTTTCACATATGAAACAACACATGAGAAAATGCAGCGTTTTTACAGTTGTTTCACATGTGATGTTCATCACTGTTTAGTGTGTGGGAAAAAACAATCATGAACGTCTCACATATTAAACAACATTGTATCAACACTGCATTTTTATATGTGTTGTTTTATATATGTGAAACAACACATGAAAACTGGTTTTATAAGTTTATATGATTATTGGGTTCGAAAATAAAATATATTATAAAATAAACTTAACTATAGTTACCAAATACTGTACAAAACACTAAAGGGCTCATTTGGTATGACGAAATATGTTTCTAGGGGATTTGGAATTTGTGTAACTATTTGAAACTGGGAAATTGGGAGGATCTTTGGTGTGTTTGGTTTGTATGATTTGAAATATAATTGAATTTCATTCTTTATAAATAATTATAAAAATATTTAAACTATATTTTTATTAATTGATTATTACAAACGAAGATGAAGCCAAAGATTTTAGATCAGGGTAGCCCTCTTAATTTTAGTGTGAAAATTAGAAGATTCCAAAACTTCAGGAATGACAAAAATCAACAAGCAAAATGACTAAACATTATCTGTAAATAGGATCAAGAGAGAAAAAAGAAGCCAATTAATATATTTAAAAACAATTATACTCTAATCCGGATATCCACCAATAAAAAGTGGACAACGTCTAAACCATTCATCCTCATAAAGAAAACAAAAATCTTATAACCTGAATAATCTATGAGATTCAGTTCAATTATCATAAAACAATCTATATTTGCTTGATTAACATAATTAAGTAAAGAAGTCCAATAAATCGTCACAATCATAACCAAATTGGACAAGTATACACTTTAATAACTTCACGACAAGCAATAAGCAAAAATTATATGAGGTTTATAAATACTTCCAAAGTAACTATCTCAAAATGTAACATAACATTAGTTTCCAATTAAAAAAAAACAAGAAACAAAAAATAAATAAAACCAATTGAATAGTTTAGTAAAATCATTTATACATAATTACAAAGTTATTCTCACAAAACCAATAATAGTTGGTAAAAACCTTGCCATATAAGTTGTAACCCAATAGTTTTAGTAAAATTCTTAACAAAACACCTATTAATAGGAAAAGAGGAGCATTTTCAATTTTTTATATCTCTAGTAAGTTTTTATATATTTTTCCAAAGAAAGAAATATATATATATATATATATATATGTGTGTGTGTGTGTGTGTGTGTTATATATAATGTTTTTGTTAAGAATTTGAGGGTGAGCACATGCCCACCCTGGACTGTAGGTGGTTCAAGCCCTGTTTCTAACCTATTTTAAAATATTATTACAAACAAACTTTATAAAATCGTATGAATCCCACAAAATACTATCTATCCTAATTAGATTTTAAATCCAAGTAATCTTTCAAACCAAACATGGGATTGGAATGAAATTGAATTCTAAATCCCTTCGGATCTTATCTAATCCTGCAAACCAAATGAGACATAAGAAACCAATTCCAATTTGGACGACTTATATGGAGGATTTTTGTGTTCCACCATCGTTAAGCATTAAGACTCAAATTTAAGTCGAGCCTCTCATTTTTAGGTGATGATTCCCAATGTATCATCGTTAAGGGTCATAATAAAATTTAGGCTAGGACATGCAAATTAAATGGTGGCACATGCCCACTATGGCCTTGGTGAATCCGTCCATCTTGTCGACAACAGGGACGAAAGGGAGGAGCTTAGGTAGCATCCAAAAAAAGGTTAAAAAAATAAATAAATAAGAGGAGTAGGTTATTGAACCAGTATCCTTACATAACATGACAACCGTATGAGCTGGATACATCATACATACATACACAGACATACCTATATACCTACATACATACTTACATATATACATACACACATAACATACATATATACATAAATATATAATATGTTGAGAATCATGAGAACTAATCTCATCAATCTAATGGACTTAGTTAAACTTCAGCATTTAATCAAAGGGGCATTGTGGTAAATTTATCTATCTTAATTATCTCCCAAAATTATTGAAATTCATTAAATCTCTCCCTTTCACTTTACTTCATTAATTATGACGAGCTTCCATCTTTTCACTGCACCTAGTCTTCTATTTTCTCTCTTATCTACATATGCATTCTCGTGATCCGGAACAATAACAAAAACAGTAGGCAACGAGAGAAAACACATTAATTAGATATGACAACAAAGAACTCGGAGAACACAAAGAGCGTATCAATAATAAAACAAACAAGATGGATTTGAAGAGAAGTTGTTGAGTTGTTTCTTCTCGACACAAAAAGAAGAAGAACACCCATGAATTGTTCAATTTTATCTTGGATGATGAATTTTCATCGAATTCTGGCGTCCTACTTGTCACACCAATTGTTTCTTTGAATACTAGAGTGATTTTTTTGTTATGAATTATGACTAAATACATATTGATTTCAATTGTATCATATGTTATGTTCTTAATTATCAGATAATTTTTTATTTTATTGTTGAGCATGATGATTAAACATATAGGTTAACCATGTTTTGTTGATTGTATTGTTGATGATGTTTTATTGTGAAACAACAAGTGGATTAGTATTGAAGTGTTTTTTCATACTATGAAATAACATATGGATTAACACTGTATTACTTCATACTGTGACAACACAACACGGTTAATAAACAATATAGTTATTTCGTAATGTTGAGAACACTAGAACACATCTCGTCCCTCCATTCAATGTATTTAATTGATGAGATTGTTGGTGACAATAGCGTAATAAATCATAAATTGATTTATTTTTGTTAGTTGCGGCATGTTGACGGGGTAATTTCATCAAATTTAAACCATTTTCAATTTCAATTAACAAATCTTTATTTTTTAAACTAAAGTGGATTACTCATTCATTTAAAATCTAAAATAATTATAATATTATCAAATTTTAAATTAAAGAAATTATATCAGAAAACAAACATTTTACTATTCTCAATTTGACATTCCATATATTTATAAAATTTCATCATTTTTTTTACCTACTTTTGAAATTCTCATTATGTAGTTCATAATATTAACAATATAATCTACATTTTTCAGGAAAATATTAAATATAAGATATAGATATATGTGTATATATAGATCGGGAGAGAGAAACTTGGGATCACGTGAGATTCTTGTTAGTGAGAACCCTTTTCGAGGCATTGGATATTTTTTTTATTGGAAGGCTCTATAGGACTCGATGGCATGACTATAATTAAGCAGAACTTCAATTTAATGGATTGGGGACGGAATTTAACATCACCTCACATACCTTAATATGAGGGGCTGTTCGGTTAGAGGGTTTAAGGAGTAGTTGATGTGATTGATAATAAAAGAGTGTGTTTGGTTTTATACAATGATATGAGCCCATTCCCTCTAAAGCCCATTTTTTTCATTCCTGATGAAATTGGGAGGAATGAAAAATTCATTCCCGTTTTTTATCAATCGGCGCCTCCTCTTCTCCAAATCGATCTCTCTGATCTCCAGTGCAGGTATGTTTTCGATCTTCGGTAGCCCTTGTTTTCTTCTCTTTTTCATTCTTCGGTAGCCCTTTTCTTCTCTTTTTCATTCTCTGATAGCCCTCGATCTCTGGTAGCCCTCTTTTTTTTTCCTTATTGCCGCCGAAGACGGAGACGATGGTTGCGACGGAGGTGTTGGTATGCTTGTGAAGAAGAAGAAGGGAACGACGAGTACTAATCCTTGATTCTACATAGACGAAACACAAACCCTAGATTCTTCAGAGATGAAACACAAATCCTAGATTGCAACACTTATGATTTAGGAGTACTAACCAAACAACATTAATCCAATCCTTATTTGATTCCCTGCATTCGCCTTGTGGCCACTGGGTTTAATCTCAGGGCTGTTTTCGCAGTCAGTTGTTTTGCCAGGGATTAGTCTAGGCCATAGGTACAGGATACCCTTTCAAAAAAAAATCCTTATTCCTATTCCTATTCCCATATATTCCCATTTTCATTCCCATTTCTCAAAATGAACCAAACATGCCCTGAAATTATTGAAACCTTGACTAATAATCACAAACCTTAACATGCATTAACTTGAAAAAAAAGTTAAAACTTGACATACCTTAACATGTTTTAATATGAAAACCTTAATATGTTTTAACATGAAAACCTTTACATGCATTCACAAAATCGATCGGATCGTGCCCAGATGCAGAAAATCGAAAGACGATATACAGTGTCCATCGATTATAAAAATGACTACAATCATCTCTATTGGATTTAAAATAGATCGACGACTCCAAAATGTGTTCTCATGGTTCTTATGAAAAAAAAGTGAGTTCTCATTGAAACCCAACCCTACACATACATAGATACATACATACATACATGCATGTTTTCAGGCTTTAGAAGGGTTTTTTCGGGCGTTATTTTTTGGGTTTTAACCGGGACTTAACCGGACCGGTTGTCAGCTAACCAAAGACCGATTTCGGGCTTTGTCGGAGCTTCTTTTTAACCAAGTTAATGACCGGTTGCAAGTTCAATATTTAGGACCAAAACAGAGACTTTCACCCATAATCGGTCCTTGGGGCGGGCCTTTTTCAACCGATCCTTGGGCTTTATCGGTCCAAAGCCAATTAACCAATTATTTGTGCATATTTAGATGTAACATTTACAACTTCTGCATAATGATTTTTAGCAGTATTTATTTCTAGAATTTTATTATAGTAAGTAGTACTAGAAATTTGAATACTTTTATTACATTAACTTATACAATTTTTTCAAATCTTTTGAAATTAAACAATTTTTGTTGTACATATTAAATGTGTGTATAATATGTCATATATTTTTTAAAATTTGACTATGTTAATATGTCTTCTTATTTTATTAACAGAATTGATAAATAATAATATATTTTTATTAAATTATATGTTAAGTTAAATATTATTTAAATATAGTAAAAACAAAAACAATTTCATCTTGAGTTTTGACACATATAATAAAAAAGAATTATTATTATTATCAAATATGAAGAGAAAAATAAATAATATTGGTGATAGAAAAACAAACGAAAACAATTGGGATCCGATGAATAAAATGATATCACATCCACATCAATTAGTATATATCATGATAGGTTGTTTGTTTTCTTATCTCACCACACACATCTTTTTAACATGTATCATTCTAACTTTGTCTTATTTACGATATTGATAATGACATATAGGTTGAGTCTTTATTCTATAAACAAACATACATATTGGTAACCACAAGAGTTGTGGCGTACTAGTTAAGGCCCTGGGGATGTGGTGGAATATCGCATCTGCACAGGGTTCGAATCTAGGCGTACACAACAATTGTGGCTACTGAGGTTTAATCAGGGTTGATGTCTTACAGTTATAATTTGTCAAGGGATTAGTCTAGACATAGTCTAGGACACCCTTCCAAAAAAAAAACATACATATTGGTCACAAACAATTGTAAAAAGGTTGAGTCTTTTCACTTGGGTATGGCTTGTTATAAATTTCCCTACTTAATTGACATTTTTTCTTTGATGATTTACAGTATCTTGAAAGGTTATATCTGTTAAACTCATAAGCAATTGTAAAAATATATAAGAGATTGTGTCCAAGAACAACTTGGATCGATTCAAACTTTATTCGATTATCATTTCCTCGAGTCGTTTCTTAATTCGTGGGGTTTTTTGCTAAACATATGTTTTATAAAATGGGGACAAGTTTTCTTCTCTTTTGAGAGATGGGCTATGATAAAAAAGAACAAACAAACAATTCAATTGACACTTTTATATGAAATATGGGGTGTTTAGTTTGGTTTAAATTTCTAGGACTTCAAATTTTGGTTAAATGATAAGGTTGATTTAATATTTTTGGGTTAAGTTGTTGATCTCGTTTGAAACTGTGAAAGTAATCAAAATGAATGGTTTGTGACAAGAATGTTCTTTTACATACAAAAACATAAACATATAACAAGTCATTTTTCGAAACAGAGGAATTGGGAAATGGGGTTGTCGACAGCGGTGATGAGAGGGAAGAGCAAGGTGGCATACAAAAATAGGTTAAAAATAAAAGGAGTATGTTTTTGAACCTGTGTCCTTATATAACATGACAAACATCACAGCTGGGTACATTATACAGATATACACACATATACATACTATTAAAAGTATATATAGAGAGGGGGGGTAGGATCTTTTGTTAACCAAGAATATAGTGTTAACTTTGTTAACTTATTGGACCAATAAGATCCATTCTTTAGTAGAGGTTACTTCAAATGTTTGATTTAATGATGAAGGGCAATAAGTAATTTTTATGTGTAAGTTACTTTTGTGGTATTTAATGAGATGTTACAAATGAGATTCATTCTTGTAAGTTACTTGCATGTTTTTAGGGATCATAATCATATAATCATGTTTTAAGATTCTATAATGATTATGTTAATTTTAACGTGAATAATGATTAATCAAAGTGATCAACATATTGCAGGTTCATATGTGAAATGTTTCCAAAACACACTCAACTTGTTCACCATATTAATCTGAATTGCATTAATAAATGATGTCCATAGGTGTTCATAAGAATGTGTTCATAATCATAAGGTCTTCATAAGAATGTGCTCATAGGTGTTCATAACGTGATCATAAAAATGTGTTTATAACCATAAGGCGTTCATAAGATTGTGTTCATAATCATACGGTGTTCATAGGCCGTGATTTTTTCCACAAATACTCTTGTTCAAGAATGTTCACTAATGTTTATTTCTCTTCAAATTTTCATTTATTACAAATATGTCATGACTAATTTAATCCATAGAATTCAAGGACTAAGGATTAAGATTGGTTCACATAGTTAACATCAATTATTAGGTTACGTGGCACACGTTTGCGTTGACCGATAATGTAAAATCACATGTGATTTTGCACGTGATTTGACCGTTTTTGTATTCTCTTATTTGGTTATCGTTCTCGTTTTGTAACACCCGGATTTTTCGCTTAGTACGTTTCCGTTCATCCCCATCCATCTCTTCACCTTCCGTCTATCTTTTGGGGTGAAATGAGTTGTAATTTCGAACCTTAAAACAACCCATGCGAAAATCTCGAGTTTTGGTCATTTTGGGCTTCGATACATGTGGCGCGACAGTGACTCGCGATAGTGACATGTGTCACTATCGCATGGCACAATCGCCGGAGGCGTACCACCCGCGGTACAATCTCCGCGAGAGTGCCCTCGCGATAGCGACAATGTCACTATCGCGTGGCAAGGTCGCCGTCGGGGCCTGTTTGGTTAAAATTCGGATTTTTAGTCCTTTCTCATTTCTAACTCACCCATTTTATTTAGTTCTCTCCCTCTCAGCCTCTCCCTCCCAAGAACCGAGCCCTAACCCATTTTGGAGTTTTTCTTCTCTAAAGTAAGTGTTTCTTCATCATCTAGCTAGTGGGATCTTGAACCACAAAATCTCCATCTTCATCTTCCTCCTCAAGTTCACCGATTGAGAGCTCGGGTTGAAGAGTTGGATTGGGTGTCCTCGGAAAATCTCGTCATCTAGAATGGTAAGTTTTCTTGAAATAATGTTATAATGCTCCATTGATGTTTCCCTAGTATTTGGTTGCTCAAACCTCGGAAATGGTGGTTTTTGGGAAACTAGGGTTTTGATCTTGTTGGGGGATTTTTAGTAACTAAGGTTTGGGGAATGTTTCTAAATGGTTATTTATGGGTATTTATGGTTTGGAATGTATGGATCTAGGTTTTGGAAGTTTTCGGCTTGAGGATTCAAGTGCCCTTCAAAGGAGCTCAAGCAGGGTAAAATCTAGATTTAGCCTAAATCTAGCAAGGTGAGTTCAAGTTGATTTGTGAAAACGGTGTACATGCCAAAATGTTTATTTTAAAGTGTTTTGTGTCTTACATGAAATTGTTAACTGCTGATGAGTTTGATTATTTTGAAAGTGTTTACTTTATAAACTTATATAGCACACATCTTCGGGATTTTGGGCATTTTGATAGATAAATCATATATTTTGGGTATCTAAATGACTTATTGCATGGAGCATATTTTGAGCATAAATTGCATTTTATTGGGTGTCATGGGATGATTTGAAAGGATAAAAGGTATAAACTCACTTGGAAAATGTTTTATCCCAAATTAAATCTTATTGGAGTTATTTGTGTGAGTTGAAGCATGGGTTGCATTATTTCGGGTCATTCACGTCAAATTTCCTTTTATGATTTTCAATGTTGGATCTTTGGATTTGTTGAGCTTATGGCTCGGCTTGGATTTTATTGGGTCTTGGGGACACTTGTCCGTTTGATAGCTCAATGTAGAGCGTTTGGTTATGATTTGCATTTATTGCATCTTATTTGGGAATTACATGTTTTGAATGCGTTAGTTAATTCGTTTTGAGTCATGTAATGTTTCAGCCCCGTCTGCTATGGATCCATTAGCTCTTTTGTTATTTTGACGATGTGGGACGACTAGCCTCTGCACATCGTGGCACGTTAGGCATAGGATGGGATTGTAAGTCCTTCGTGCAGTATCTATGGGTGTATGCTGAAAGATGCTGAGCTCGATACTTTTATTATTTGTCCAATGGTGGAAAGCTAGTTAACCCCCATTGAGGCGTGGTTTGGCTTCTTCGGTATGGTGTAAGTCCTCCGTGCTATTATTTATGGGTGTATTATGAAAGATGTTGATCCCGATATTTAATACCAGTTTAACGTAATGTGTGGCTTACTTTGTGCACGTCGCATTATGCGGAATCGGGTTTCTCCCGTCACCGAAAGGTGTTGTCTTTAGGCTGTCTTTATGTATTTGTTTTCGGTGACATTTTGCATACATATGTTCATTCCATGTTTATGGGTTGAGTATTAATCCCTACCCGTGTTTTGGGATATGAAGTATTATTTACATTGTCATAAATCGGGAGTCAATTTATATCCACGTTTTGAGTCGAGTTATCTCTCTCTCTTATGCTATAATCATATAAACTGGAGTTTATGCATATTTTGGTCGGTTGATTTATAAAGCTTATTCAAATTCCATTTTTCGAGTATTACCATTATTCTCGTTTTGATCAAGTGTTGGATTTCATTACTTCATGAAAGAATGTTTTGGCGTTGAGGCATCCATTTACAAAATGCTTATTATTAGTAAATGAGCTACTTTCTTATTTTCTCTAGTAAATCTTTTCAAAGGATCATGATTAAATGTTGCAATACTTTCTCTTACGTTTTTCCTCTATAATCATGATATAAAACTCTTGAACTCACTAGGCGTTAGCCTAACCCTTTTATTTTGTCGGCATGTGCATCAGGTTCCATTCCGGGATTTATCTAGCGGCACTGAGATGAGATGAGTGCTAGTTGGTTACTCGAGGAAGTGGTTAGCTCGTTGAAGTCTTTCGCACTTATATTGGAAGTAGCGATTGGCATTGGGTTATAGTAACACTCGACTTTAGACAGTCTTTATGTAGGACTTTATTTATTCGTTGATGGTTCAATTTAGAAATGTACTTCAATTATGGACTATTAGTGAGAGATTTTATTATCCTTGAAGGTATTTTTGAAAGTTTTTAATTAGTCTCTCTTTCCAAATTTGAGGGTGTTACACATTTGAACCTCCCTACATATATATATATATATATACAATCGCAAGTGATTCGACTGTTTTCTTATTTTCTTATTTGGTTATTATTCTCTTATAATATTGGGTCTCTCTCTATATATATATATGTGTGTGTGTGTGTTCAAATAAGATAGTTAAAGATCTTGAAAGGTAAAAAGTAAAGGTTTATATGTGAATTATTGAAAAACATCAATTTGAAGAGACATATGTGAACCCATATGAATAATCTGTAATGTCAGTACATATGTGTAACACCCCAAAAATGGGACAAACAAAAATTTCCGAAAAATGGAAATGTGGTAATCAATTTAATACCAAAGCATGAGCTCACCCAAAAAGGGAACAATAACTGTCTGTTTAATTACAAGTTTGTAATAATAAATAATGTGTCAGGATCTGATTCTTAACAAGAATAATGAAACTCAGAAACAATATTAAAGAAGTTGCGGAAAAACACTTTAATATTCAAATATCGATGTAACAGTAAAGTAGAAATCACAACTTGTAAACTTTATTGAATGATTAAAGTTACAAGCTTTCACACAAAACCTCAATCTTGATGAACAGGCTCACCAAGACGAATTCTACTTCTCTAGAACTAGGGTTGTAAACCTTGAGGTCAATTCTCTCTCAAAACAAAAGCTTAGAATACTCGTCTAACAAACTATTCTGAATAATTCTATACATATACTGAAAATAAAAGATAATTACAAAACATAAAAGATCTTCAGTATATTCTTCCATAATTATCTTCAACCTTCCATGATTATCTTCAAACCTTGATCTGCGCGGCTTACCAAGATTATCACATAAGCAGTATTAAGTCATAGCAGCATTAACACTCTGAGCAGTATTAATCTTCACCAGCAGTAGTAACTATGCTTAGCAATATTAATTTCTACAAGCAGTAGTAATTTGGCTCAGCAGTAGTAACCATGTTGTACTGGCAGCAGTAATCATACTTAAACAAATCTTCAGTTCCCAACAATCTCCCCCTAACTTGACTTTTAGAGAAGAGAAGTCAAGTTCTTCAGATGCTCCCAAAACTCCATTGCTCATAATCCTGTATCAGGATTCAGCCCCAAACTTTGATTAAGAGTTCTCTGGATCAAGTATCTTGCCATTGCAGAATCTGGTGCACAACCAAGCTTTTTCTTCAACATAGCATGCAGCTTTAGCCTGCTATGGTTGTAAACTCTATCCACTAAGAAGTATTTAATGTGATTTGTATCCATAGCCAGTGCATATACTCCACTTCTTTCATACAGAGTCCAGTTGTTAATTGTTTTGAAAACATTTCTGATAACATGCTGAACTTCCTCTGGCTTGAACAACATGCATAGATATTCCATCACAAGTTTTGTAACTGGTATCCCTGGAGTTTTCAACTTATCAGCATATAATTTCTTCCCCACCTCAAACATTTCCTCTAAATCAGATCTGGAGCATACTCTTACAATCTTGGCCCAAGTAGGATACACTTCAAACTTGTCATCTTTCCTCTTAAGCCTGATATACTCCGTTCCATCTACTTCCATGGTATCCCAGTGAATAATCTCAGGAGGCTTGACACCAACCGGTTCAGCTGTTATAGGCTCAAGCACTTTTTCCATCACCACCATGTACATATTCACATCAGAAGTACTGGATGGTTCTTCCTGAGATTGAGCTTCCTGTTCATCAGACTTAGGTGCCCCTTCTTCTTCAGCTACCTTCTGTTCTTTCTCAGCTTCTTCCTCATCCACTCTAGGTTTCTTAGCTGGTTTTCTTCTTGCCATCATTTTTGTTCTTTTCAAAGTCCTCAAACTTTCACCTAGAGTAGCTTCCTTCCTTGATGTTTCTTGATCATCAGAAAATGGTTTTTGTATTTGAAGGTCATGCCTCTCTTTCATCTTCTTTTCCACTTCAACTCTTGCTTGGTCATTTCCTTGTAACTTAGTCATCTCTGCCTCATACAAACCTTTGATTTGATCAAATGACATTTTTGTGAACATTTCCTTTTTGACTCCCACAACACCTTTGAGGAAAGTGATCATCTTCTTTCTCTCTTGGGTGCCAAGGTAGGTCTGTGAAGGTTGCCTCTTCTTTGCACCCATTTTGATCATTACAGGCTTCTTTAGAATTGCAGATTTCTTCTGTGCCATCTCTGTTGCCAAACTCTTTTGATATGCTTCATTAAGCTCTACAGCTAGAGCTCTTGCCATCTCCCTATCTTTTTCCACTTGATCTTTTTCTGCTTGCTCAAGTTCTGCCTGAATTTTCTTAGCCAAAGCTTCATCTGACTCAACCAACTTTTGCTTTTTAAGTGGTTGGTCAGATTCCACTATCTTGGTTTTGCCTTTGTCCTTGCTTGCTACCTTATCATCACTAGCTTTCTTGATAACCTCAGCATTGTCTTTGATGACAACTCATTTGGTCTTTGAAGTGACCTTAGGAGTGTCATGTTTAGCCTTGATTAAAGCTTCAGCTATCTCAATTTCTTCCAAATTGCTGCTAAGAATGTCGGTTAATATCTCTTGAACAATTTCTGTTGCTTCATTTATTTCAGCAGCATTAACTGTTTTTGCTGCTTTGCTTGCTTCAGCAGCATTAACTGTTTCTGCTGCTTTCTCAAACACTGTTTCTGTTTCTACTGCTTTCTCTGTAACTGCTGCTTTTTCAAACCCTGTTTCTGTTTCTACTGCTTGTACCTTATCCCCACTACCACCAGCAAACTCCCCCTCATCTCCATGTTTCTCCCCCTTATTCTTAGCATTCTCCATGTTGACCTCAGCTTCTGACTCCCCCTTTTTGGGAGCATCATCCACTGGGTTCCTTCTTCTGAGCTCAAATCTTTGCTTTGACCTTCTTTGAACCACCTTCTTAACCAACTTCTTTAAGGTGTTGATTTCTTCTTGTTGGTTGATGATGACTTTCTTGAGTTCATTTGCAACCTTCTTGTGAGAATCCAGTTCAGTTGCCATGTTGGACATGGCATAAATCAATTCCTGGTAGTCATATTTATCCTCACCTTCTCCAGGAGTGTTACCCCCTTTTGAGGGATCATTGGAATGTTTAATAGGGATCTCCAGCCAGACTGAAGCACCACCTATTCCCTTGGTTTCTGGGCACCCAGGACCTTTGAATGATTGCTCATTCAAAGTTGCCGTGGGGAAGGTCTTAGTGATGTTACCACTGGCCTCCTCTGTGCTAGCAGGAGTAGTGGCAGCCTTCTCACCCACATGCTCATGCATCTCCTTAGTGAGCACCTCCTTGGAGTTGGGATACACCCCAGTGGTTTCCCTATGGATATTATCTAATGGAGAATGCTCCATTAGAGGGCTTTGAGGTTCTGGGTTTGTAGGAGGTACAACAAGGGAAGGAGCCTTGTGTACCTTTCTCTTAGTATAAGTTTTGGATATAACTGGGGTTGGCTTAAGAACAAGGGACTGAGAGAGTGATATAGTGGTTGAAGGTTGGGTTTGGCTATCAGTGGGATGGTCTAGTGAGGGCCTTGACCCTGATGCCATACCTTCTTGGCTGTGGGACACCACCATCATTGTAGAGAACAATGGGGTGTCAACTCCTTCCGAGTCCTTGGCAGATCTTTTCATATTTGAAAAGACCTTGCCCTTGGGGATTTTAGGTACTACCGCATTAGATTGAGGCATATCCGTCAATTAAGAGGTGATAACTGCCTGGACAAATCTTGGATACATATAGAAACTCTTTTTATTATCCAAGTTTGACACAAGGTCATTGAAAATCATTTGTGAGAAATTATACTTTCTGGCAGTGGACAAGCAGACCAAAGCATAAGCAATGGTACTACTGAACTGACTCCATCCAGTAGTTTTTCAAGAAATAAGTGCATAAGAGTATGAACAAAGAAACGCCATTGGGGAGAAAAGTTAGCTTTGTAAAATTTGAAAACACCCAGTTGGCCTTCATACCCCATTCTTGTGAGATTGGAAAACAAATCCTCATTAGAGATAGAGGTAATACCTGAGGCATCGTCTAGTCGTAGACTGATGCAAGTGACCTCTTCAGAGACTATCAAGGGTTTGTCACACACCCTTGTCTTGATAAACTGCACACCGTTTTCAGTAACAGCGGTGGCATTCGACCAAAATTGCTTCTGGTGCTCGATGTAAATTTGTGGTGACACTGTAAGAGCATGAGCTATATGACTGGACTTGAGAAAATCAACTATTTGATGGAATCCAGCAGCCTGCTTAGGCTTTTGAAGCATTGCGATCTCATTGTGTTCATCAATAAATGCCATGGATGCCATCTGGCTTGAGGATTCTTGACTGAAACACACTGGTTGCTTGAGAGAAAAGAGTTAGAGAGAAGACGAACAATATTCAAAGAGTCGTTGTGAGCTTTTTGGCGGGCAAAGAGGGTATTTATAGAATTCAGGAAAAAAGCAGTATTAACCCTAATTTCAGTTAAAGCAGTACTGACCCACTCGCAGTATTAACTGAGAGCAGTAGTAACCAACTAGCAGTATTAACTAACTAGCAGTATTAACTAACTAGCAGTAGTAACACATACCTGAAGTAGTAACTCAGACTAGCAGTAGTAATAATGAACCTGCAGTAGTAACTTTGCACTGGCAGCATTAAAACTACACTGGCAGCATTAACGATACTTACACTGTTGAAGCTTGTGTTAGTCTGAGCAAGGCAATAAAACTTCCTGAGAAAGATGATTAGTAGCACCAAAAAAATAAACAAATAACAGGTATACAAACACTTTTTAAACATGAGCTCATTCAGAGTTGATCATGCCCACACTTGTGACGAAGAAAGTGAATCTACCTACATCAAAAGCTTTAGTGAATAGATCAGCAAATTGGTTATCAGTATGAACTTTAGCAACTTGAATAAGCTTCTTTTCATTGCAGTCTCTAATAAAGTGATACCTGATTTCAATGTGCTTTGTTTTGGAGTGTTTGACTGGATTGTTAACAATGCTAATAGCACTGTTATTGTCAATGAGGATTGGAGTGTGAAGAAAGGTTACCCCATAGTCCAGCATTTGATTCTGAATCCATAGAACCTGAGAGCAGCAACTGCGGGATAAAGTCTTGTATGATTATCTACGCCTGGTTGGGTTCGAATTAATGGGTTGCTTGTCTGTCCGACATCGTGGCATATGTTGATGGCGTACCGTCTTATTGGGTTCCGTGATCAAGGAATTTTGTTGGTCGTCCACTAGGGATGTAAGATTTGGTAATATTAGTCCTCTGTTAAGTGTCAACCTTAATGCGACAATACTTCTGGAATAAAGTTTTGGGCGGGATATCCACATTTTGATCTAGTCGTTTGGTTTTAGGCATCGACTTGTTTCCTTGAGGTCCATGAATCGGAGAAATGCTTGGAAGTACCCCGTTGGGTCTTGGGAATGTTGACCTCTCTGAGGTGGAACTTAGCAGAAGGTTAGAGGTTGTTAATTAAGCATCGATATGTATAAGTTTTCCGTGGTGATAATGATCTTACTAAGGGAATGTTTTGAGGTTAGGGTTGGAACGGAGTTGAGAGATAGTCGGATATGTGTTATCCGGTTAACCGAAGGACGCGTTGGTGCGCCTTGGAAGGACATCCTTATTAATATTAAGGATGGACCAGTAGGAATATGAGGATTCATGGGAGCTTAGTGTCGATCTTTGGCTTTGGGTTCAGAATCATGTGGATTTTAGGTGAATTGGCCGGTGATATGTAGAGATCACAAACTACTCTTGAGGTAGTAAGTGTCATCCAAGGTTGGGAGACAACTGTAGTCTTGTGGGTAAAGACTTCTCAGTGAGTTAAGTGTGCACTTGGATATAAGTGTATTGCGCCCAAGGAGGCTGATGTCAGGAGTATCAGCATAAGAGTTTTGGCAGTGGTTCTGGAAAGTGGAATAGGGACAATCTATCCTGCGGGCAGCAATCCATTGGAATTTAGATTTCGAGGACGAAATATCCTTTAAGATTGGAAGGATTGTAACACCCGTAATTTTCGGTAAGTAATTGTCACCCGAACGTTTATGTGACTTGTAAACAGTGGGGTTTTGTTGGGTAAATGCATTGTTTAAAGTCCCTCGGAGTATTGGGAGTATTGGCGTTGAAAAAGTCGGATTTTTGGAGTTCGGGGGCACCCGAGCGACTATGCCAACGATTGTGCCATAGGGCACAATAGCTTGGCACTATCGCCAAAACTGAGGACCCGCGGTACATTTCTGGCGATTGTGCCAGCGATTGTGCCACTGGCACAATCGCCTGGCACTATAGCCTATGTGTACCAGAGTGTTAAATGTTGCGATTTCAACCATTTCTCTCACTTTCTCATTTCTAATATCTTCCTTTTCTCTCCCAAACTGATCCCTCACCCTTTCCCACGAACCCTAACTCATTTTTGAGTGTTTTTGTCATAAAACCAAGTGTTCCTTCATCTTCTAGCAAGGTTTGGAAGCTAGAACTAAGATCCTTTCATCTTCACCTTCTTCACCCAAGTGCTCTAGGGTTTCATCCAACTTTCCACCATTTTGAAGATTTGGAGTTTGTGGCTTGTGTTGGTGTCCTAGAAGTGTTTGATTGATGGATTCAAGTTGTGGTTGAGGTAATCATCTATTCTCTTCATTTATGGAAATTAGGGTTTTGACCTGAGTTGAGATCTTTATGTAAAATGTTTGGGGAACGTTTCTAAATGGTTGAATATGGTTATTTACAGTTGGAAATGTTTGGATCTAGGTTTTTGGAGGATTCAAGTTTCGTCAAGAAAGCTCAAAGTGGGGTATAATCTAGATTTAGCCTAAATCTAGCAAGTTGAGTTCAAGTTGATTTGTGAAAACGGTGTACATGCCAAAATATTTATTTTAAAGTGTTTGTGTTTTACATTAAATTGTTAACTGCTGATAAGTTTTGGTTATTTTGAAATGTTTAGTTTTATGAACATGTTGAGATACCCATTTTGGGCTCTTTGGGTATTTTGGTAAATAAATCATGTTGAAATGTTTCTTTGATGATTTTACATATATAATTGGAGTTCAATTGACGCAAGTGTCATTTTGTGTATTTGATCTTATAAACCTTTTTCAGAAAATGTATATTATTGTGTTACGATGCATTTTGAAAACATAAGGGTATGAGTTCATTTGGGAAATGGTTTGTCTTAACAAACGATGAGATTTTAGTTAATTATACTTTTGGTCGTGTTTGCATAATACTGGGTCAAACGTGTTTCAATATTTATATCGGTTTTCATTTGGGTATTCACGTAAACTGTTGGGTCGTTGGCTCGGTTTTGACTAAATGGAGTCTTGAGGACATTTGTCCGGTTTAAAAACAGTTGTGGAATTTTTGGAGTATGATGGCGATTATTTCATGTCATTGGGAGTTACATGTTTTGGGAGCTTTGGTCTTTCAATTGGAGTCATGTAATGTTAGACAGTGTTGTAATGGATCCATCTGTTTTGTAAGGCCTAAGGTTGTGGGTTACATTTAGTGACCGCTTGGGTTTGTTAGCGAGTAGGCAATAGGTGGCTCGAGCCTCCGAGTTGTAACTCGTCTAGATTGGATAGGCACCCATGTCTGTAAGTCCTTGAGGTGGAACTCGACGGAGTATGGCCAGAGGCATAATCGGTCCGAGGATTGTGATGTCGGTGGTGGCATAGGAACTAGGTCCGGGATATGTGGTGAAATCCAATAACATCACGGGTGGCCCCATTCACGTGTTCTCGCCACCCAAGATGGAAACGTTTAGATGACACACGAGGAAGTTGTATGGGCGGTCTACTTGCGTGTTCCTCTATTCTCATTGTATACGGGTCTCTCCGTCGTAGATCCGTGGTAATTTAAATGTTGATGTCGTATTTTTACCAACTTTAGTAATGTGTGATCGACGATAAATGATGGCCTTAATATTGGGTTTTCCCCACGTATATTAAGGTTTGAATGGAATGCGTCATTTCTACGTTTCAGTATTTGGTTTCCTTCCATTTTATGGTTGCGTTAGTTTTGGATCTAATGTCTGTATTCGCGGCGATATTTATTTATATGGGTTTTTATCTTTGGTCTTATGAGTTGTGGGTCATGTTTTACCCGTGTTGGGTATTTCGAGATATAACATTTATAACCGCATTTTATAAAATTGAGTGTCCTCTCTCTATTCTCATTTTGAGCAAGTTTTGGGTCAAATCTAAGTGTACGAAAGAACGTTACATATTGGGATCTATGTCTGTAAAACAGGTTGGTTTGGTTGACGTTTAACTCGGTGTCCCTTTCGTTTAAAATGCATATTTATTGGTAAACGATTCGTTTTCATAAGCGAAGCATATCATTTGGAAAGATTATGATTTTAATTGCATTCTTCCATTTTAAACGATTCACTTATTTATGTTGAAAACCCTTGAGCTCACTATGCGTTAAACCTAACCTTTTATTTGTCGACATGTGCATCAGGTTCCAGTTGGGTTTGGTTCTAGCAGCTATGAAAAGTTGAGCCTTAGCTTTGTGCAAGTGTAAGTAGTTGGTGAAGTCTTCCGCAGCTAGGAGGTAGTGATTTTTATTGGGTTTCAGTAGCACCCGGCCTTATTATAGATTGTCTGTATAGAATGAAATGTGTGTTTAGAGGTTAAATAATAAATTATGATTGGAGATGTATCATTATTCGATGTATTTAGAAAGTTTTAAATCAGTTGTTATTTCCAAATTTGAGGGTGTTACATAAAATATGTAAGTTCGGGGATGATATCCATAGTCCCCGTGATAACACATAATCATAACCAAATAGTATCAATAATAATCTCATTAAAGTCCACATGAAACATAACAACCAAAACCCCAATATTCTCAAAAGTAATAGTTAGATCAAACTTATCAGGTGATCAGATATGTACATGAATATGAAGATATAATAAATAGCACACAAGATATGTATCTCATTTGAAAAGTTTAGTGAAAACTCACAAACTAGGTTTTATAGAAAACCCTAGAAACTTAGAAGATCTTAGGAGTTGAGGAGATGAGGAGTTGAGGTCTCCCTTTCCACTAGAAAGCTCTTAATAGTCCAATGAATGTTTTTCACCAAATCCAAGAGTTTGTAATGAATGTAGCTAGGGTTTGGTGGAAGAAAATCATCTCTCTTACTCTCCAATATCGACTCCCAAGTGAAAAATATGAACTAATTGCAAATAACCCGACTAGAGGCTGATTTTATACCCTAAAACCCCGCCGGCGACCAGGGATGGTGATTTGCCCCGACCCGGTGGGGAACCCGGTTCACCCGACCCGGCCGAGGCCGGGGATTCCCCGCAAAACCGGGTACCGAGGCCGGGTAACACACCCCCGCCCCGCCCCGTACCCGTTATATTTATTAATATTAATTTAATTAATTTATTGATATATTGATATATAATTTATGTTATTCCCAAATTATATATTTGCTTATTTGATTTTTATAATAAGATGGTTATGTGCATTCATGAAAACACACACACACACACACACACATATATATATATATATAATTATATATATATATATATATATATATATATATATCTTTATATCTATATATATTCCTAATTGGATAAATGAAATCACAAAAAGTATTTGTCAAATAAAGGTTTTGCAAGGGATCCAATATTGATAAGGGTTCTACACACGATTTTAAGTGTGTGTGTGTGTGTGTGTATATATAATAACTTTCAAGTTTGATTTATGTAAAACAAATTAAGAAAATTAAAAGGTAAATATGACCGGGTCGGGGAATGGGTTTGGACCGGGGACGGGGAAACGGGTGTTTGACCGGGGTTTGACCGGGTTTGACCGTAAGTTTGACAGGGGACGGGATAATAATCCCCGTACCCGCCCGGGGCCGGGGGAAGTTACCGAAAACCGGGGTCGAGGTCGGGGATTGTAAAACTCGCCCCATACCTGCCCCGTTGCCATGCCTATCGGCGACAGTGCCAAGGGCACTATCGTGGTGTCACAATCGCCCGACTTCCCCTGGTCTCGGTACACACTCGGCTGGCACTATCGCGATGTCACAATCGCCCCAACCCCAACCCTTACGGTACACTTGCAGCAATAGTGACCAACAATTATGCCCAGGGCACTGTCGCGTGGCATTATCGCGCCACACCCCTCGGACTTCGAAATCTTGATCTAATTGGCCACGAAGGCAAGACTAAACATTTTAATTAATGTACAACATAATCAGATCAATAAATAAACAATTTATACATAGATAAGGGTTGCCTACTGTAACACCCCGAGTTTCGAGAGGTATCAATTCAAGTTAATACAGAAACCGATATACTAAGGAAAAATAAGATATTTGATTTTGGACTTGAATCCTAGATTTTATAGTCTTGATGGATAAAGGATTCAATTATGAGTCCAACGGTTCTTTCTGGAGCAAAAACGGAGCTATAACGAAGAAGTTAGGACCAAAACAGTGTTTCGGGCAATATTCGCGGTTTGTGGGGGGGGGCGCACGGGTCGTGCGTTTTCCCTTCACAAAGTGCGCACGGGTCGTGCGCACGGCAGAAGGCTCTAGCTCGGGTTAAAACCTGATTTCAACCTCATTTCACCCAAAACTTCATTTCTTCATATCTTTTGATCCACAACTCCGATTTGGGTGATTCAAGTTGCTACGGTTTCGTTTTTGAGAGCTCTTCAAGGATCTAGAAAGATATTGGAAGTCTATTGGAGTATACTATATTATTTTGTGGTGGTAACCTTCTCATCTCTCACTATTCATCTTCTTCACCAAAGTTTTCTAGGGTTTCATCCACCCTTTGTTCTCCCTTTCATAGATTGGAGGTTTGTAACCATTTTGGTGAACTAGAGGTGTTTTGATTGGTGGATTCAATCTTGGGTTAAGGTAATCTTCTATTTTCTTCATTTATGGAAGTTAGGTTTTCGGTATCAGTTGAGGTATTCATGTATAAGGTTGGGAAACGATTCTTTGTGGTTGATTATGTATATTTATGGTTGAATATGTATGGATTTAGGTTTTGGAAGTTTGACTTGAGAATCCAAGTGTTCTTCAAAGGAGCTCTAGTTGGGGGGAAATCTAGATTTAGCCTAAATCTAGCAAGGTGAGTTCAAGTTGATTTGTTAAAACGGTGTACATGCCAAAAATGGGTATTTTGAAGTAAAAGTGTGTTTTACTTGGTATTTATCAAAGTGTGTGGGTTTTGATAAGTTTTCATGTTTGGTAAACTTGGGTTGTTTAATTATATAAAATGCTCATATTTGGGTTCTTAGCAATTTTGTACAAATGGAGTTCATTTCATGACATTATGCATTCTTATTGACTTTTGTACAAATGAAATCTATTTTCTTGGGTTATGCATTTTGAGTATTTTAGCTCGGTTTTGACTAAAATGAGTCGTGTGGACATTTGTACGGATTTATAACCGTCGTGGGTTTTTGGAGTATGATGACGATTAATCTCGTGTCATTGGTGAATTACATGTTTTGGGTGCTTTGGTCATTCAATTGAAGTCATGTAATGTTAGATTGTGTTGTAATGGATTCATAGGCACGTAAGTCTGTCTGTCTGTATTGTAAGGCATGAGGTTTTGGGTTACTTTTAGTGACCGCTCGGGTTGCTAGCGAGTAAACAATGGGTGGCATGAACCGCTGGGTTGGAACTCGTCTAGATTGTATAGGCGCTCACGCCTGTAAGCCCTCGAAAGTGGAACTCCAATGGAGTAAGGCCAGAGGCGTTAAACGGTCCGTAGTATGATGTCGGTAGAGGCATGAGAACCAGGATGTCGGGGTGTTCGGGTAGAATCCAATAACATCGCGGGTGGCCCCATTCACGTGTTCTCGCCACCCAAGGTGGAAACGTTTAGATGATATGCAAGGAAGTCGCGTGAACGGCCTACTTGCGTTGTTGGTGTCCACGTCAATGCAAGATATCACAATATACTTTGTCAGAAAAGTACAATGTGTTTGAAAGAATTCCTTAAGCATAGACTGCCGAAGACTTGAAAGATCTTCGGCTCCTGAAGATGTGAGAACACCTTCATACTCTAAGGAGAGATCATCGGCTACCGAAGACTTGAGAGATCTTCGGCTCCTAGAGATGTGAGAACACCTTCATACTCCTGAGAGATATGTGATTGACACCATCCTGGCCGATGGTGTTGATCACTTGGGCATGCTTGGCTTTAGGCTGAGGAGACTATCTTCAATCCGCTTTGAGAGATGTAATCCTTCTTTGTCTTCTTCGGGTGATCTTCGACTTCACCGAACATTTGTATAGAAACCAAGCTGCTAAAATAACCTCAGACATATTCTAAGTAGGATGATATAAGATGGAAGATCAGGAGGTCATCTTCAAATCTTCAGATGACCCAACATGCGTGTTTTCTATTCTCGGTGTATACGGATCTCTTCATCGTTGATTCGTGGTGTTTTATATGGTAATGTGGTATTTTACCGATTTGGGTCTTTAAGTGGTTGACGGTAAATGATGGCTTTAATATTGGGTTATTCCCACGTATATTAAGGTTTGAATGGAATGCGCCATTTCCACGTTTCGATACTTGAATTAGTCCATATCTTGGTCCGGTGAGTTTTGGGTCTAATGTCGTGTTCATGGCATGATTTAATTATAAATTTACACCTGCGATTTATGGGTTGTGTATCATGTTCCACCCGTGTTGGGTATTTCGAGTTGTAACGTGATGTCCGCATTTTATAAAATGGATGTCCACGTTCCCTCTTTCTTTTTAGCAAATTTTGGGTTACATTACAAAAGTACGTCCCATATCGAGAGCCTCGCCTTTAATACAGTTTGCCTTGGTCATCGATTAATTCGGTGTCTCTTTCGTACAAAATGCATACTTATTGTTAAACGAGTCGTTTTCATAAGTGAAGCATATCATCTTGAAAGATTATGATTTTATCCGCATTCTTCCTTTCTAAATGATTAAATTGTGTATGTTGAAAACTCTTGAGCTCACTAGGCGTTAAGCCTAACCTTTTTATTTGCCGGCATGTGCATCAGGTTCCTGTTGGGGGTTCGGTTCTAGCAGTGCTTCGAGAAGTCGAGTCTTAGCCTTGTGCAAGTGTATGTAGTGAGAGAAGTCTTCCGCAGGTTGGAGATAGTATCATGTTTGGGTTTAGTAGCACTCGTCCTTACCATAGATTGTGGTATAGAATGTGTATATGTATTGAGGTTAATTCTTAATTTGTGTTTGTAGACGAATTGATTATTGATGTGTTTAGAAAATTTTAAATAAGTTGTTATTTCCATATTGAGGGTGTTACACCTACTTTACCAAGATAACAAAGAGCAAGGGGAATACTTACCTTAGATTTTCGGGTGTTACAATCCTCCCCACCTAATAGGGATTTCGTCCTCGAAATCTTATTCACTAAATAAATGAGGATATCTCTTCTTCATGTCTTCCTTTGACTCCCACGTTACATTGGTACCCCGATGATGTCTCCATTGTACTTTGACCATAGTCACCTCTTTGTGTCGTAGTTGCTTCGTCTTTGATTCCAATATCGCTTCTGGTTCTTCCACACATCGCTTGCCGTTGTCCACCTGAATTTCCGTCAAAGGAATAACACCTTATTCCTCGGCTAGGCACTTGCGAAGGTAACATACGTAAAAGGTAGGATGGATTTCGTCCATTTCCGGTGGCAAGTCCAGTTTATAAGCTTGGAGTCCAATCTTCTCCAAAATGGTGAAGGGTCCAAGAAACGGATGATCCCCTTCTTTTTCACCTATATCACTTTTGTATGTCTTTTTATTTTCATTGGGACATTATTGGTAAATAACTCTCATTAAATCATTTTGTTTAAATTCCTCCAATATCTTATACGTCATAAATACCATAAAAGAATACAGATAGACGTAATTAAAGAAATAATATATATTAACTAAAATTGTGTATCATTTTCATTTTAGACATTTATTTTGGGACGAAGTGACAACGATTTTTCATTCCAATTCCACGTAAAACACGTAAATTATAAAATTTCTAAAACTTAATATTGAGAGTAAATAATGTATTATTTAAAATTATTTCCACCAATGACATTGAATGTGTTACAATTTTTTTAATAAAGTTCTTTAAAAACTGTATTAGGATGAAAAATTTATAAAACATTATAATCAATGCATAGATTACTAAAATAAAGTAACAGTCAGAGTTAATGTAATTCTTTTTAAGTAACAGTAAACTAACAACAGATTCCACCAAACTAATATCAAAATGCTGTTTCTACACAGATTTAGATGAAGAAAACTAAAAACAAACTAGTAAAGATCATATCTATAAAGATTCAGCATCATGCCTTTTGATCATTCAAAACCTATAAAAACCATCCCAAATAGACAATTTTCTTCAAGAATTGCGCGGAAACGACGTTTCCGGTGAGCTGCCAAGCGATTGGTTATCATCTCCGTCCGCTGACACCACCGGAATCTTGACCGCCGCCCTCTCCATTTCCTTCTCGAGCTCTTCTTCCCGTCTCAAAGCCGTAAACTGCTTGTCTAATGACCTTGCTGCCCCTAACCACGCAAGAACGATCACGAGAAGTATCCCACCAAGATACGGTGTGGAGTTTGCAAGCGAACCAAACGTTAAGATCATGAATTGCTGGATTAACGCACCACCCGATTTCCCCAACGGGTTGCACACCACATCGATGGCCGCCTTGCCTTTAACCTGCCAAAGATTCAAAGTTTTTAGATTGAAAATTCATAATGCCGAACATCAAGAAGTGGTTTTGAGTAGACACGCACAAGCCCGGGCTTTTTCAGGCCCGGGCCAGCCTTTTTCCAGGCCCGGGCTTGGTTTCAGGCCTAGGCCTAGGCCTGGGCCCGGGCCTTCCAAGCCCATTTTCAGTGTAGCAAAAAGAAGCCCGGATTTTTTCGGGCCTAGGCCGGGCCAGGCATTGGGGTTGAAAGAGGGCCCGATCGGGCCTTTTCAAATCGGGCTTAACTGGGCTTTTTCGGCCAGCCTTTGGAAAAAGTTGGCCTAATCGGGCTTTAAAGTCGGGCCTAGGCCCAGGCTTTTTTCGGACCGGAATCCGGGTTTGGGCTTGGGCTTTTTTGTGCATCTCTATCTTTGAGTTTTAATTTCCGAACCTTGGTATCTTCGTCCAAAGGAATATAGGCCATTTCCTTGCAGGGATCGAAGAGACTGTATTTGGCACTCTTGCTGAATATGTTTTGCATTGCACCCACGTAAACGGCTGCTAAAAGTGGAGTGATCCCGAACGTCATGAGACCTGGTCCAAGCGGATCACCAAACAAAATCAAAGAGAAGAAGCCGATCCCGGTTAGAAGCAGAACCGTGGGTGTGATTTTGGCTGCAACGCCCCATCCGTATTTGTTGAATATCCATTGACTTAGCAGCATCATTGTGAACGTTGTTATTCCAGTCGCAGTCGAGAAATCGCCCATGAATGAAGAGTATTCATTCGGACTAGGAAACTGAAAGACCGAAACAGGTGTCACGAGTCAACTTAACAAGCCCGTAAACAAATTAAATGAGTTATTTCACATTTCCTGTATATGCATACATGCATAGAAACCAAGAAACAATTTCAATTACTTTTATGCACATGTGAATACGGGACAAACGAATGGTTGTTAGGGTATTCTTCAGTTTTCCATTTTTTTATGGTTTTCCCAATTCCCATGATCCCGAGTCTCTCTCTATAGAGAGAGAGGTTCAGCGGAATACCCCCAAAAAAATGAAAACTTGAGGAACATCATCATAACCATTCATTTATACGGTATGCACACGTGCATACAAGTAATTGAAGATGTTTTCCGGTTTCCATGCACGTGTGCATACCATACAGATGAATGGTTATTAAGGTATTCCTCAATTTTCCATTTTTTATGGTTTTCCCGTGATCCTGATATATAATTATATAGAGAGAGAAACTCAGGATCACGGGAAACCCATTAAAAAAATGGAAAATTTGAGAAACATTCTCATAACCATTCATTTGTATGGTATGCACATGTGCAGACAAAGTAATAATTGAAGATGTTTTCCGGTTTCCATGCACGTGGGCATACCGTACACTCGTACAGATGAATGGTTATTAGGGCGTTCCTAGTTTTCCCCTGATCCTGACCATATATATACGCCTATTTAGCTCAATGACCTTCTCCAAAAGCCGGTTTTGCAAAAAGACCCTCTAGTGTACTTTTAAGTTTTTATGGGAGCATGCTGTTTTTTTAACGAGGGGCGAGTCAAATGAAGGTTACTAAGCTAAAAAAATTCTTAGAAAGTCATGCACCTAATTGATAACTCACTTAAGATCATTTATCCAAAAAAAAAATCCATATATATTTAATGGTCAATATTTAGCGAGCAATTTAGCTCAATGACCTTCTCCTGAAGCTCGTTTTCCAAAAATGACCCTATTTTCCACCCGAGAGGCACATACTATTTAACATCAAGGGCACGTAAGATGAAGGTCATCGAGTTAAAAAGAAAAAAAAGGTCATGCTTTTAACTGAAAACTCATAACTAAATGACTCGTGTCAGCCGACATGGGACTCCAACAGTAACCATCATTCTTGGCAATCAAGATAACCGTTATACTTATAGTAATTATAAAAAAAGAAACATCGGTTCTAATGTTTTACCTGGGCTTTGAGCTTAGATTTCCATGTAACCTCGACAAGATTAATGCTAATACCGTATGCTACCACCAATGTGGCTAGATCCCTAATATACGGTGAAGACGCCAAGAACTTCAAACTCTCCATTGTCGTCATGTTCGGTTTTTCCTGCAATTCCAATCAAGCAACGGGTGCAGCGTTCAAAGATCCAGTTTAAGTCAAAAATCAATGTCATCGAGATCAAGTTCAAGATTTTATTTTACCTTCTTTTTCTTGCTACGGGCAGGAAGGGGAACGTAAGTATTCACCCACCAATAAAGACCGCAAATCGCGAACCCCATAAGCACGACAATGCCCATCATATATTTCAAAGAAATGGCCCACCCGTCAACTCCGGGACCCAAGTGTTTTCTCATATTGGAGAAGTACTTCACGGTTCGTCCGGAGAAGATGAGGGCGACGTTCGCGCCAAGTCCAAACAGAGGATAAAATTTCTTGGCTTCGTCTACGGTTGTTATCTGAGTTCCGAGAAAGTTCATGAGGGTCAGAATCGTCATTAAACATATGCAAGGTTCTAAATGGCGACAACAAAGTTGTATATCATATATAATTATATATATTCACATGGGGTTGGGTTCACGTGAGACCAATATGTTTTCGTGAGAGACCCGTGAGACCACATTTTTACACTGAAACTTCACAGCCCAGCAAAACACTGTGAAGGTAAAAAAAAATTGGAACCTTCACAGCAAAAAACACTGTGAAGGTTACCTTCACAGTGTTTTGCAGTGTAAGTTTCAAGTGTAAAAATGTGGCCTCACGGGTCTCACGAAAACAGCTTGGTCTCACGTGATCCCAATTCCCAAGTCTATACACATGTTTTTAACTATTATTCAATGATTCAGTGATATTAAATGATTTAAATTAGGTTATATATACTAAAAACTAAAAAGTGAGACATAAAAAGGTAAGAAAAATCAAATATCTCGTTACAGAAACCGCACAATGGACCATGGCGAGCCACATGCTTAACGTGGTGTGAGACACGAGCTTTGAGTCAAATCGGCAACTGTGTCAAGCCTTTTAGAACACTGAACATATGCACAAGACTCGCATAAGGTGAAGCACGTAATCTAATCACCAGGTTTTTTCCGATTTTAGCACTAAACGTTACGTTTTTAACCCTCAAACTACAGTAAAATCGGCTTTATAAGACGTCAAATATGTCTAAATGTCCTAATACACTTCTTTATAGGATTTAAGTTTATAAGATCAAACAACTGTACGTCCAATGTAAGAGTGTTACAATAAGTTGATTGGACACTTTTGCACATTCTAACATAGTTTTTAGGACAATTTTGAAATAGAACGCCCTATTTCTCTTTTTATATCAAATTATTGGGAAAAAAAAATTATAAAAACAAGTGTCAATAAAATATTCGTTCATTAGAAACTTCTCAAAAATATCCTCCAAAAACTCGTTAGGATGCCCAAATGCATCCTAACACCCTATTATAACACCTTTATATAGAACGCACAATAACTGCATCCATTAAGTATTATAAAACAATCTATTTGGCGTCCTTTAAAGCCAATTTTCGTCATAGTGTCGTGTGATATCGGCATACAATGTCTATTATCATTATCTAAACAAATGAAATCCATATCAAACATTAACTTTCGATGCTAATCTTAACCATAATCTCAAACATTTCCAATCAACCAAATCATGATCTCCAATCATAACACGATTCGATACATAAATCAAACAACAATTCATTACCTGATTCGCAAAACCCCAAAACAGAACCGAAACCACCACACTGCCCCAAAGCTCAGCCATGACATAAAACAAACAAAAACTCCAAATCCTCAAAATCGCCAACGGTCCAAGAAACCGGGGACCCAAGAACTCAAGAAGTCTATCAGCAAGAGCAATTGGATGAATCAAATTACTAAGAGGATAAAACACAAACCCAAATGCCCCAAAGAAACCAATAAATGGCAGAATCACAGTATAGAAAAGAGCCTTTTTCGATAACACATTCGACAATTTCGTGTACAAAAGCATAAACCCAATTGCCATTGGCAAATTAACCCAAGTTTTCAAAAAGGGAATGATTTCAGCACTTGAACCAGGGGCTGTCACAACCAAAACATCTTTTGTATCCCTAAGAATTGTGTAATTGAAAAGTATACAGAAAAACATTAGCCCTAATGGCACAATTTTCTTGAGTGTCACAACTTCAACACCCATGAACTTTTCCGGCTCCGGTACATCATCGCCGCCGGGGACGGCGGCGGCGGCGGCGGCGGCGGAGGCCTTGCAAAGGTGAAAATTTGTGGCTTTCTTGACACCAATTAGACTAGGTTTTGTGGTAAAGATTCGATTTTTTTTAAACCCATCAAGATTTAAAGAAAACCCATCAAGATTTGAAGAAAAACCATTTGGGGATTTGGGTTTTAAAGAATTTGGAAGATTGAATCGATTTCTAAGACCAAGTTTTGGTGGGTTAAAGAAATATTTTGAATTGGGGTTAGAAGGGAAGGAAAGAAGTCCTTTTGTTTTTAGGACAGCTTCCATTTTCAAGAAATCTTCTTTTTTTGTTGGTTTCTCTCTCTAATGCATACAAAAACAGAATCTTTATGAGCTTCTTGAGTGATGAATTTCAAGAAGATCAAAGATGATTTTAAGATAGCATCAGAGAGAGGAAGATAAGCTGGGGGTGGAAGTGCAAATGGAAGGCTTCTTTAGAAAAAAAAAGGAAAAATGGTGATGAAAAAATGGAATTATTATTACAGAGAAAATATGAGGAAGAAATGGGAAAAAAGAAAGGGGATTTTTTTAGAGGGGAAATGAGAAAAGAATCTGAAAAGTGCAAAAGGAACATGTGAGAGTACAAGGGATATTGGAAGATTGTTGGCCCTAAAAAATTGGGTGAAATTTCTATTGAAGATATTTTGTGGGAGTTTGTGTAGTGGAGAATTCGATCTTCAAAAACGCATCCAAGTTGGTTACCTGCCTCTTCTTTTTCGTTTATTTATTAAAGAAATTCTTGAATAATTAAATAATTAAGTCATTTAATTTATATTGAATTTTGTTATTTTAGATGATTAAGTTTTTTTGAAAAAATATTAATAAATAAATTATTGAACTTTTAAAATTTTGTTATCTATGTCATTTGACAAGAAAAAACTAATTATACCTGGCTAGAAAGGTTTTTAAAAAGAAAATAAAAATTTTAATTAGTTTATTGTTTTCAAACCTTATGTCATTAACTCATTGTACCTTAAGACATTGTTTCCTCTTGCCATCCTTGATGCTCTGTCGTCGTTACCTATCCATTGTCGTCTGTCGTTTCCCTTTGCCGCCGATCTCCCTTTTTTTATTTGTTTTTTTCCCTCTTTTCTATCAATTTAATGAAGTACTTGTAGACAGATATAAGAACAAGGAGAGTCGAAAAACAAAAAAGAATAGATCAATGGCAAGGACCAATATGGAGAGTGGACGACAATAGTGCGGTGAGAGTGAGCAGTGTTTGGTGCCAGGAGTTTGGAAACTATAAAGCTGATTTATTTTTTTTAATATTTTATTAGTTGGTTACACTAGCTTTTTTGAAGTTAAATGATGTAAACAATCAATTTTTAAAAGTTTGATAGTTCATTTATTAAAAGAATGTTAAGTAATTTAGTTATTTAAAATAAAAAAAAAGTTTAATATTTATTTATTAAAAGAAATCAAGGATTAAATGATCCAAAATGAAAAATACATTAAGTTGTTCTTTAATTTCCTCCCATAATAATATTCTTGAACTTATAAAAACAAATATTATATATTTTCAAAATAAATAAAAATCTAAAATATTATATCTGAATTTATCTACTTTTTCTTAAAATAATCATAAAATATTTATATTATAGTTTGTTCAAATATTCATATTAATTTGCTTAATCATATATTGTATTATTTAGGAAAAAAAGTCAATTTTAATGATATTATTTAGCTGGAAAATGTTTTGGGGTTGTTGAAAACATTGAAACCCAAAAAGTGTGGAAAACGTTATTTTCATCATAGTCAAATTGGTCTAAATAATTTTAATACGCTAAAAAACTAAAAAATAAGAATACTTTGAATATAGTTCGTAACGTGTTTAATCAAAATTTAATTGGTTTAAAACTTGAAATTGTAACAACGTGATCAAAATATTCCTTTTTAATGTCTCGCTATCTTTCTATATTTAAGAAAAATAATGTAATTTAATTTATTTAAAAATCTACGGTATAAAAAAACTAAAATTTTAATTTCAAAATTTATTGTTGCATAAACTTAGAGAAATATGGTTTTGATTTTGATACTGAATTTGTATGTGTTCAAATAACACATCAAGTTTGAATGGAAAATTTCAAATTTGAACATTGGACTAGGTTTATTAATGTTATTCGAATTTTACTAACTATTGTTCAAATTAAACTCGTATTTTGATGATATAATGATAATTGTTCTAAGATTGTAATCGTGATTATACTCTCTACCTAAAAGGCCGAACCATTGTTTGTTTAATATATACTATTTAGAAAAACTTAACGTTTTATTCAATCGGAGGCCGAACAAAAACGATATATTAAATAATTAATTACTTGTATTTGTTGTGCTTTATGTTGTTTACGGTCACCAACACCCAGGGCCTATTTTTTGATGTCATGTGCAAAAACGCTAAAAAAATGCTCCTATGCCTATTTTTTTAAGCAAATGAAACGATGAAACATACGATTTTTAAAGGGTTTGGAACCTAATTAAGCTGGGTGACTCATTCTCACATTGACTTTTATTATTTATAGTTAAAAAAAATTCAAACAGGGGACATAAAAACCAAATCCCTAAATTACAAAATATAGATTGATAAAAAAAAATATAACCTGAATTAAGATCGTGTTTCCTTCTTTTTTTAGTTTTCCCTTTTCCAAATTGAAATTAGCACAATAAAATCTTTACTTCGATACATGGAACTTAAAACTAAAAGATAAGAAAAACTATAATTAGTTTTAACTAAAATAATAAATTAAATCGAAGTTAATGTCATAGTAAGCAAAGACAAAAAATCAGAAAGTTACAGATCTAAAGTCTAAATCTAATGTGGTAATGTCAAATCTTAAATTAAACAAAACTCAAAAGAACAACGATAAATTGTAAAATTCGTATTTTATGCTATTGTGCATTGCAAAGAACAAGTGCCCAATGAGGCAATATCACAATATGTTGTTATTGTTTTGCAATGTGCTATAACTGTGTTGATGCAGTAATGTGTTCATGTGCATTAATTGTAAATTTCAATATGCAAAACGAATCGAACGAACACGAAGGAGGCTTGTTCGTTCGTTTAACTTAACCGAACAAGTAAACAAACATGAATTGTAAAAGAACGAAAGTTTTTGTGTTCTTGTTCGTTCGTTTAACTTAACCGAACAAACGAACGAACAATAAACAAATGGGATTTTTTGTATTCTTAAAGAAAATGTATTCGTTAATGTTCATTCATTAATATGCTAAACGAACAAATGTAAAAGAGAATGATAGTTTTTGTGATCATATTCGTTCATTAAGAAAACTTGTTTGTTCATGTTAGTTCGTTAAGATGGTAAATAAAAATCAGCTTGAGTTGTTGAAATGTTGGACTTCATCATTCACGATACGCATTCAGTATCCATTACTAAATTAAAGTCCAGTTGTCCAATTCCTAAATTATTAAACCAAAACTAGTAATATATGACAACTTAATACTCCATCGGGCTTTGATGCCCTGTACGATGGCACAGGTTGCACGTGGCCAGGGCCAAGCCTGCCAACACTTGAGACTAATGGACAAAAGAATCAAAGTCAAACTTTGATTTTATTCGAAGCATAAAAGAATTACAAGTGTGTACATTATAAACTCGAGTGACTTAGAAAACTATGAAGTATTAACGTGTTGGTATCTTTTATATATATATATATATATATATATATATATATATATATATATATATAGGTCTAATCAAATGAGATCTAGATTGTTTGTGGTAACCGTGAGATCCAACGTGAGCCACTTATTTAATATAACTAATTTTGTTTTTAAAATAAAGTAAAAGGATAATTTGGTAAATTGATAATTTGAATTTTCTTTTTATAAAAAAAATCAATTCCTTATTTGACACATTCCAAATTCCAATCACACGTTTACCTATTTTAATTTCAATTACCCTAATTTACTATGAAGAAATAGAGGATTTTGTATGGTAATCACAATGTAACATAGTTGGTATCATAGTGGTACCACATTTGGTATTACCGTCGTATCATAATGGGTATCACATTTGTATGTTAATCACAGTGTAACATAATATTAATCACAGTGTAATATAATGTTAATCACAATGTAACACAATGTTTTTTGAGTGCATCACAATAGTAATTATAGTGTAACACGATATCGATGTTAATCACAACGTTCTTTGAGTGCATCACAATAGTAATCACAGTGTAACACAATGTACTTTGAGTGCATCACATTGGTAATCACACTGTAACACAATGTATTTTGGGTATTCGTCGGAATAAAGTTCATCGGAAGTCGACTGATGGAGGCTGGAAAGAGGTGAGAGGAGAGAGATTTTTTTTTCAAATACCTAAAATGCCCTTTTAATTAAATTTTAGTCAAAATTACCAAACTTATTAATTTTTCCTAATTTATCATCTAATACGTGGTTCATATTGGATCTCACGGTTATCACAAGCAATCAGGATCTCCCTTGAATGTCCCCCTATATATAGCCTTAGTTTCATTTGAGAAATGATAAATATATGAGAAATAGAGAAGTAATCATAGTCATTCATATGATCAAGATCGGATTTGAGTAGTCAAATATTGCGGCTTTGACTGGTCAAAAGTTGCGGCTATTCAAAAAATAGGACACTTTCGTAATTTTTATAAAATACACGGGTTGTGTTCATATATGAACATCTATAATTCACATATGAACTATATGTTCATATATGAATCAGTGTAATTCACATCTGAACTCTCTTAACTGATTCATATATGAACCTTTGCGATTCATATATGAACTAATTAACTGATTCACATATGAATTAATTAACTGTAAGTTCATATATGAATTAGTTGAACTAATTAACAAATTCATATATGAACTTTTGTGATTCATAAATGAACGTATAGTTCATATGTGAATCATATATGTTCATATATGAACTCATCCTGCGTATTTTACGAAACTACCCCTCTACCTTCTATAGATCATGCAAGGAATTATCCGGTGCTTCGCGGTCAAAGCCGCAAATGTTGACCAGATGAATGGCTAAGATTACTTCACTATTTCTCATATATTTATCATTTCTCAAATGAACCTCTCACTATATATATATATATATATATATATATATAGGGGTTGTTTTATTTGCAACCCTTAAAAAGGTTGCAAACCTTGCAACCCACATCTTAACCGTCAGATTCATGATCGGCGGTTACAATAGATATGGGGCCCAATATTATTAATTAAAAAAACAGAAAAATAAAATTAAAATAACCGTCGATCATGAATCCAACGGTTAAGATGTGGGTTGCAATAGTTGCAACTTTTTTCAGGGTTGCAAAATATCCTTCCACTATATATATATATATATATATATATATAGAGAGAGAGAGAGAGAGAGAAGGTTCATGAGAAAATCTCAAAAAATTGAAAAATTAAGCCCTAGTAGTCTTTCATCTGGACAGTATGCAATTGTGTATGCAAGTAAATTAAGTTGTTTTTTAGTTTTTATGCACGTGTGCATGTTACAAATTATTTGTATGCACAAGTGCATAGCGTCCAGATGAAGGACTACCAGGGTGTTCCTCAATTTTTCGTTTTTTTTTAGGTTTTCTCCTAAACATGACCCTATATTTTAATATTTATAATGGAGTTTCAAGTACATGTTACAAACTCTACAAACCAAATCACGAGCCTTGATTTTGTGTATTTTGAATATAGAAACGATTATCAAATCAATTTAAGATGCGGCGATTATCAAATCAATTTATGAACAAATTAATCCACATCGTTGACTATCTACATGCACGGTTGAGACTGATTTATATGGTTTGTAACCAATTAAATAATTTGTATTTAAAATTCTCTCTACATATTGTATATGTATCACATCATTATAGTTGCATATTAAGTAAGAATTAATGTTAAAATCAAATCAAATCATGCTTTAAGATTTTAAAAATTAGACATTAATGTTATTGAATATGAAAAAAAATTAATAGATAAATAAATAAATATATTTCCAATATATAAATATACATTTAACCACAAGGGTTGTGGCATATTAGTTAAGGTATTGGGGATGTGGTGGAATATCTCATTTGTCCAGTGTTCAAATCCAGACGTATACAACAATTATGACCACTGAGTTTTAATCAAGGCTCATATCTTACGGTTATAATTTGCTAAGGGATTAATATAGGGATAGCCTAAAACACCCTAAAAAAAGATACATTATAAGTACTAACATTTGTCAGGAAGATTTTACTGTTCATCTTTGGTCTTTCAGGTTTTTAGTAAATTACAGATTTGGTCCTTGAGCTTTTATCTTTTTTATTTTTTTTTCTATGTTTGTAGAGTTACAGATTTGGTCCCTATAGTTTTATTTTCCTCTTGGATTTAGTCCCCATAATTTGTTGATTCCAAAATAGACTTTCGATTTTGCATTTGCGTAACGTTTTGGTCCTCGAAACTAAAAGTTGTTAGCTCCTGACCGTTAAGTAAATGACATTTCGATCATTTATAACATTTTCATTTTCTAATTTAAATAAATAAAAGTTATATTATAAAAATTATTTTTATTATATAAGCATAAAATAAAGATCCCTTAACATGCATCGCATCTCAATGACTGTGTCTTCTCCAACCCAAAACCTATGTAAAATTTGTTTAATTCATATTTTTATTATAATTTAATTTAGGTTTAATAACAATGTAACTTTTTTTAAGTTTAATGATGTAATTTACCATTTGCCAATTTATTTTCGCTTCCTATCATACACACACATCATCCTCATAGGGCATTTTGTAAATTATAGTGATGCTGCTAACAGACACAAAATGTTTTATTCTCATAATTGGTGATGCTCAAATTTATGTTCTTAATATTTCTTTTCATCCGCAGTAACGTGCGGGCATTAATCCCACGTCGTTTTCTACAAATCACGAGACTGAAAGCAGACGTGCATTGAACATTTCGGTGGACGCCAAGATGCACGAGATGTGTGGTCCTTTTTCTTTTTATCAACGGTGGACCTTCCTCCACGTGTCCAAATCTGATTGGTTATTCAATTTATGACAAAATACATAAATAGTGCATGTGTACGAATTTTTGTTGATCAATAATTAAAAAAATTATGAATTTGTTCTTGGTGGGAATTAGACGAACGTGAAAAATGCAACATTACAAATAAAAGTTTTCCATCATATATAACACCGATTCTTTAAAATAAAATATTTTTTTTCCTTTAATTTTTTCTTTTTTAAGGATTTTAACTTATTTTTTATTTTAATAGATCCTTAAAAAATCGTCAAAACAATGTAAAAAGAGAGGATAAAAGTCCACATATAAATAACTCGGAATTTAAATAACAAAGACTGAGAGATGATTTTTATTGTCCATCTAATAAAGTAGAATGAATTATCATTTTATATAAAGTTTATTTGAAAAATTATCAAGATATTATATCTATTGAATATTTAATAATCTAACCCGTGTTGAAATATCTGAAAATGAATAAGTTGTTGGATATAATGGAAAAAAATAGAGATTTTAATTCAGTTTCTTAATTTAAGAGAAAAAAATAGAAAATCTATTAAAGATACTCTTATAAGTTACAATTAGATTTCTTTTGTGCCCATGAAAGTCGTTGAAATCTTGAATGTAGCTTCCACCATCATATACATGATATTTTGTAACATCGAGAAGGCTTATGACACGGTGGAGACTGAAGTGGCACTTTTTGTTGGAAGGATTGAGAAATATGAGATTCGGAATATGTAACACCCTAAAAATGAGGTAAAATAAAACTTAAAAATTTCGACATCAAGACGGCTAAAAACTAGGATTTATAACCTGAACATATCAACAACTAAAACCCCCAAACATGGGTTAGGTTGTACAACCATAAGTAGTGGTAAGAACGAAACATAGTTCACAACAACCTAATTAATCTAGAACAATTTAATTAAATCTAGATTAAATGCGGGTGTTGCTACGCTTCTAAAATCGCTCTTCTCTCAAATCCCAAAAATGCCCGAACCATGGATGCTCCTAAGTATGCGATTGGCGGATCAAGGTGCCCTAGGCACACTGCTAAACGAACCTATGAATCAAGAACACATTCACAAGTGTTAGATTGGAGTCAAGGATAAATATAAGGTATAAACATTTGTCAAGGAGTATAAGGAAAGCAAATAAATGTTACCAATACGCCCTTTTATTAAATCCATGCCATCGTCCCATTGGGACAAGCATTAAACACCTGAACAAATTTTCAGAGATAAACTCCAAACAACAGGATATACCCGTTCCATCTTGGGTGACGAGTACACAAAAGCGGAGTCACCCGCGATGTTAAATTGGATTTCACCACGTATCCCGGACCTAGTTCCCATGCCACGCCGGACATCACAATCCTCAGACCGTTTATGCCTCTAACGCTTACTCCGTCGAGTTACGCTCCAAGGACTTATGGACACGGGTGCCTACCCAAAGTAGACGAGTTTCAACTCGGAGACTTGCGTCACCTATTTCCTACTCGCTAAAGACCCAACGGTCAACAATTCCATGATACATAAGAACCATCTAATTCCCCGTGCACAAGGAATTAGACGTACCCTCTACATTTAGATTTTTGTACACAAATACATGAATGTCACCTTTCATGGAATTAACACATACCATTTAAAGCATAGGAAATCGTTTTCATGCGAATTATATACTTGACTACTAGGGTAACCTTAAAATGGCACCTTATAACACATTGGTCCAACTGCTGATAAGAATATTCCTACACATTTTCTATGATCTACATAAATCATCTTCATACCCATTTATTGCCATTTTAGACCATACAAATAACAATCCTCATCATATTAGGTGATTCCTTCAATAACAAAACCCCAATCATGACAACTACATAAACCCTAATTTTAGCTTACATGAACATCTTACAATAATCATTTAGCACATAATAATACAAGTATAATAGTTAGGGTTTAGGAGACTCACCAATATGATTGTTGTGTAAAACCCTAGAATAAGGAATGGATGGGAAGAGACTTAAATCCTTGAAACCTTTGAGGATAAACACTTCCACAACCTTAAAACCCTAGTAAACACCAAATCTTAATGACCCAACCACCAAACATTAAATGAAGAGAGAAGGGAAAAGAAGTGTGTGAAAATCGCACCTTTAGTGTGTGTTTTCGTCCTCCAAGCTTGAAATCCCAAAATGATACACAAAACCCTCAAAATCGCACAGTCGTGCCGTTTGTACCGTAAGTGGTACAGCGCGTGCAATGGTGCCCCACGCAATGGTGCCAGTGGCACAATCGCGGGCAGGGTCGCCGGCCCCTCTCTCGCCGCTGACGGATCCCGATTCGACGCTGAAAACTTTACCCGAACAATACTAAAAACACTAAAATAGCTTAGGAGTCTTTTATAGATAAACATAATCGATTTCCAACAAACGAGGCCCCAAAATTCGAGGTGTTACAATCCTCCACCCCTTAGAATGGATTTCGTCCTCAAAATCCCCAACTAGTCAAACAAATGAGGGTATCGCCTCCTCATGTCTTCTTCAGACTCCCAAGTTACATTGGTTCCGTGGTGGTGCTTCCATTGCACCTTCGCCATGATCACTTCCTTGTGCCGTAGCTTCTTCGTCTTTCTTTCGAGGATGGCTTCGGGTTCCTCTATGCATCTATTGTTATCCACCCTAATCTCCGATAGGGGAATGACGTTCTCTTCTTCGGCGAGACATTTCCGCAAGTAACACACATGAAAGGTGGGGTGAATTCCGTCCATCTCTGGCGGAAGATCCAATTTGTAGGCTTTAAGCCCAATACGCTCCAAGATGGTGAAGGGTCCAAGGAAATGGGGGCTAAGCTTCCCACGTTTTTCGAACCTTATCAATCCCTTCCATGGTGATACTTTCAATATCACCCGCTCTCCCACTTGAAAATCGACCGGTCTTCTCTTTTTGTCCGCGTAACTCTTTTGCCGATCTTGTGCCGCTTTCAAACGCTCTCTGATGATTTTCACTTTGTCGGTCATCTCTTGCACGATCTCAGGTCCGACAAACTGTTTCTATCCCGCTTCTAACCAACATACGGGTGTCCTACACTTTCTTCCGTACAAAGCCTCGAATGGCGCCATGCCAATACTTGAGTGATAACTGTTGTTGTAGGCGAATTCCACTAGTGGAAGGTGTGCATCCCAACTCCCCTCAAAGTCAATGACGCACGACCTCAACATGTCCTCGAGGTTCTGGATGGTCCTCTCGCTCTGTCCGTCTGTTTGCGGGTGGTAGGCGATACTCAACTTAATTCTTGTGCCCAACTCCTTCTGTAAACTATCCCCAAAGTGAGACGTGAAGCGGCTATCCCGGTCAGATACAATAGAAAGTGGTACTCCATGCCTCGAGACCACTTTGTCTATATACAACTTGGCTAACTTGTCCATTGGTAACGTCTCTCGCATGGCCAAGAAGTGCGCGCTCTTGGTCAAGTGATCCACTATTACCCAAATGGTATCATGGTTCCTCAACGTCTTCGGCAACTTGGTCACAAAATCCATGGTGATGTGTTCGCATTTCCACTCCGGTATTTCCAAGGATTGGAGGCTACCGTATGGTCGTTGATGTTCCGTCTTTACTTGGAGACAAGTTATGCATTGCTCCACATAATTTGCCACGTCTAGCTTCATCACCGGCCACCAATAGTTAAGCTTTAAATCCCGATACATCTTAGTGCTTCCTGGATGAATTGAGTACTTTGACTTGTGTGGGTCTTCCAATAACAAGTCCCGACATCCCCCGATCTTTGGTACCCAAATTCGACCTTGAAATAACTTCAAACCTCTTCCATCCTCGGTCAACTGGAGATGTTGCTTCGCCATGATCTCACTTTTGAGGTTAGCCTCAAGAAGCGCTTCTAACTGTGACACTTTGATCTTATCAATTAAGCTTGGGACAACGTCCACCCTTGCAAAGGTGGTTTGAACTCCACTACTATACTCCTTCCGACTCAAGGCGTCCGCGACCACATTTGCCTTTCCGGGATGGTACTGAAGCTCACAATCATAATCTTTGAGTAGTTCGAGCCATCTCCTTTGCCGCATGTTTAACTCTTTCTGATCGAAGACATACTTCAGGCTTTTATGGTCAGTAAAGAGGGTACACTTCATTCCATATAGGTAGTGTCGCCACAACTTTAAGGCGAACACCACCGCCGCTAGCTCAAGGTCGTGAGTTGGGTAATTCTTTTCATGTTCCTTCAATTGCCTTGATGCATAAGCTATGACCTTGCCTCTTTGCATCAAGACACATCCCAAACCCATTTTAGACGCGTCGCTATAGACCACAAAGTCTTCCGTCCCCTCGGGTAGGGATAGAATTGGCGATTCACATAACTTCATTTGGAGAGTCCGAAAAGCTTGCTCTTGCTTCTCGGTCCAAAGAAACTTCACGTTCTTCCTTGTTAATGATGTCAAAGGCGAGGCAATCTTGTAGAAATCTTGGATGAATCTTCTATAGTAACCGGCTAGACCCAAGAAGCTTCGAATTTCCGTGGGACTCTTTGGCGGTTCCCAGTTCATCATGGCCTCAATCTTCTACGGATCCACTTTTACCCCTTCACTCGACACCACATGACCCAAGAACTGGACCTCTCTTAGCCAAAATTCACACTTGGAAAATTTAGCGTAGAGTCTCTCTCCCTTCAACACCTCCAACACTTCCCTGAGATGACGCTCGTGCTCTTCTTCGTCCTTCGAGTACACCAAGATATCATCGATGAACACGATGACCGACTTATCCAAGAAAGGTCGGCAAACTCGGTTCATTAAATCCATGAATACCGTCGGCGCATTAGTTAGCCCAAAAGGCATAACCAAGAACTCGTAGTGACCATAACGGGTTCTAAAGGCGGTCTTGGAAATGTATTCTCCTCTAACCTTCACTTGATGATAGCCCGATCTAAGGTCGATCTTGGAGAAACATCCGACTCCTTGTAGTTGGTCGAAGAGATCATCAATTCGGGGTAACGGATATTTGTTCTTCACAATTACCTTATTGAACTCCCGATAGTCGATGCACATCCGCATCGACCCATCCTTCTTCTTGACGAAAAGTACCGGAGCTCCCCAAGGCGAGGAACTCGGCCTCACGAATCCCTTCTCCAACAACTCTTGAAGTTGGGACATCATTTCTTGCATCTCAGTCGGGGTGAGTCGATAAGGCGCACGGGCGATTGGTGCTGCTCCCGGAACTAAATCGATTCTGAATTCCACTTGGCGGTCGGGCGGCAAACCCGGTAGATCGTCAGGAAAAACGTCCGGATACTCACTAACGACTCGAACGTCTTCAATCTTTTTCTTCTCTGCCTTGGCGTCCAACACGTAAGCAAGGAACGAAGGGCAATTCTTCGCAAGACACTTACTTGCTTTGATGGAAGAAATAAGAGCCACTTCACCTTTACGCTTCTCCCCGTAGACAAAGACAAACCCTCCGCTCGCGGTCGGTAATCGGATCAGTTTCTTTGAGCATAGGATTATGCCTTGTGTCGTGACAACCAGTCCATCCCAATTACCACATCGAAGCTCCCAATCGCCATGAGAAGTAGGTCCACTTCGAAGAGCTCCCCACTAATGTCTAGATGGCACCTTACCATCACTTCACGCAAGATCACTTGCTCCCCATTTTCTATTTCCACTACTAAGGCATCACTAAGAGTACTAGTGGGCACATTAAGGTCTTTGCAAAAATCAAGTGACACAAAAGAGAAACTTGCACCAGAATCGAATAGCACCTTAGCAGCAAGGGAGTTAAGTAAGAACGTACCCAACACACGTCGCTGGTCTCCTTCGCTTCTTCTCTCGTCAACTGAAAGGCCCTCCCTTGAGCCTTAGGGATGGTTTCCTTTTTCGGTTGAATAGGTGGGTTTCCTCCCTTCGCTCCGCCCCTTAGCTTGGGGCAATCCCTCTTCACGTGACCCGGTTCCCGGCACTCGAAGCATAAGGACCCTTGGAAGGTGCAACTTTGACTAGTGTGACCCGACTTGCCACACTTGTAACACGTGACAGAGTTGGAGTGTGAGTTGCAAGAACCAAAGTGCTTGCGCTTATACTTGGAACACCAATTAGCCTCTCGACGATTATCAACGCTTCTAAGATTGGGTTGGTATTTCGCTTTCTTGAACGGGGTGGGTGAACTCTCTACCTTCCTCTTTTCCACGGCCTTAGACTTTTCTTTCTTGTCCCTTGTGTAGACTCTTTCCATTACCTTGGCCTCCTCGATGATCTCTCGGAGATTTGTAGCTTTAGAGTTGCGGACTCTCCTACCCATGTTCGCGGGTAGGCCCTTCAAGTAGGCCTTCATCTTCTCCTTTTCGGTTGGGGCCACGTGCCCCACGAGGTTTAGCTTTTCCATGAAGAGACGGGTATACTCTTTCACCGTCAATTCCCCCTTTGATAATGCTCGAAACTCATCTTCGATCAAGTCCATTTCCTTCTCATTGCAATACTCTTCCATAACTTTTTCCTTGAAAGTAGCCCACGACATCTTTGCCAAAATGGTTTCCCCTATGGTTGCGGTGTGGACATCCCACCAGATTAGGGCCTCACCCCGAAGCATTTGAGAACCAAAATTCACCTTCTGACTCTCATCACAGCCACAAGCCCGTAAGGCTTGCTCCATTTCTCTCAACCATCTCATGCACGCCACGGGATCGTCGGCTCCAGCGAACTCTGGCGGCTTGCAACCTGATAAGTACTCAATTTTGAGTACTTAGGCACATTTCTCGTAGTCTTTTAGATAGGATTTTTCACTTCCAAATCCCACTTTGAGTCGTTTTCTACCTTATTTTCCATTTATTGTGTCTTGGAGCTGAATTTGTGTGATTTACTTGTTCTATTAAGATTATAGGCTAACTTGGTGTCTTTTGAAAATCTATTTGGACACAGGGCATGCTGCACCATTGGTACAACATGGAGTTGATCGTTTTTGATGGAAGATAATGAAGATCGAATCTGATTTTTGGCTTGGAACTAATCTTTTGTAACCTTTGAACAATTAGTTAATCTGGTTTGTAATAGTTTAGTTAAGTTGGGACAAGCTTTGGTAACTCTAGTTAGTTTTAGACTAGCCTAAGTACATCTAGATTCCCCTTAAATAACAACTTTACCACTCCTCTTGTCTATAAAAGGAAGGCTTAGTTGCTCATAAGGGGACATCTCTCTACATCATCTTAGTTTATGTTTCTTAATGTCTTTTGGTTATACATCTGATCTGTAGTTATCTTGGGGGCTGATCTTAAATCACTCTTTATTTCTTTAATTCCAAGTACTAATCTTTAAGTATTCATTTTGCTCTTCATATTGTCTTTGAGTTTTCCATCTTGTTATGAATAGTGTAAGTCTTTCACTTTCTGTCTAATTCACGAACTGGTCATATTCCAGTCCTGTGTCCCCTTTAATTTCCAGAATTCATGCATCTGATCTTCATCGTATTCTTCATCATCTTCATATAATCTTCATCCTTGAATATGAATGCTTGCAGCATTGAAACATCATCCACCTGCGCATTTTATTTTCTTTCTTCATCTTGCATCTCTAGCCTTTCTTTTACTCTTTTAATTTAGATTTTAGTAGTTAAAGTTCATTGTATTTACTTTCAATTCTTACTTCCTTGTCATTTCCATTTCCTTGTAATTTACTTTCATTTGTCTTTACATTTCAAGCAACATATATATATATATATATATATATATTTATATACTTTCAAGTCATTTACATTTCAAGAGCAATTTACATTATGTTTATCTTTAGTAGTTGTTTTTATTTCTTTATTGTAATGAGTAGCTAATCATATTAGCTTGGGTGTGAGATAAAGGGTGGTTATGTGGATCTAAAAGAAAGTGGGTTTTTGTGACTTTAACCAAATTTTATTGTTCCAACTCAAGTTTTATCACGATAACACAACTCCTTGACAAATTGATCACTTTGATAGTGTTCAAGTGTGATGGACCTAGAGATAGGCCATTAAATAGCACGTCAATTTGAATGACGTGGGAGGTAATATCAAAAAAGTTACTTGCAACGAGAGTTGTTACTTGTGTCATTTAAAATGATTCATTCTTGATAAATGGTCACTTTTTCAAATGGTTAAAATGGAGTAGACTTAGAGATAAGCTACTTGGAATACATCAACTTGGGAGGTACGGGGGTTATTTCGAAAGAGTAACTTTTAACGAAGAGAATTTGTTTCGCCGTATATTTTGAGAACTCCATTCCCATCATTCCCTTATCTTGAACTTTGCTCAGAGATGAGACTGTTTATGGCTACTGGAATCATGGTATGGTGAGAGTCCGAGAGGAACGTGTCTTAAAATCGATAATAAAACTAGTTATGGTTAGAAGCATGCTGCAACATTCCTATAGCATCATGCTATGACAGTGCTGTAGCATTGACCTACTGGATTTTGGATTCATATACCATCAAAAGTCTTACACCCTTGCTTCTCGTTTATTCCTGTTTATTTAGATCTGTGTTAACCAACCTTCCAAAATATTGCTTCAAATTCGTCATTTGAAATCTCATCTTTCATTATACTTTTAACACACTTTTTAGTCCAATCTTTGTGGGACGATATTTGGTATATTTACCATTTTATTACTTGTAAGGCGACATAGTACCAATTTGTATACTTGCTTTTTGGTATTATTTCACTTCCATAAGGAACACAAAAGGGTCTGTCAAGTTTTTGGCGCCGTTGCCGGGGATTGGCAAGTCAAAAGTGTTTAAAAGTGTTTTAAAATATTTGATTTTTCTAGTACCATTGGGAGTTTTAAAAGATTTTTAAAAGTGGTGCATGCCAAGAATACAACGCGGGGAACTTTTTGAGTTAGATCCAGATATTGAGAGAACCTTCCGTCAAAGAAGGAGACTTCAAAGAACTTTTCAAAACATAAACCCTCTCAATATGGATGGACCTCCCCCGGGCTTTGAAAACATGCATCTTAGACCACCACTTTTGGAAAATCAACCACCGCCGTTGGAAATCAAATGAGACCACCTTTAGGAAATCCAATCAGGCCGCTACCAATTTTTGCAAATAATCCACCAATTTTTCAAAATCCTCCACCTAATCAGTTTCAAAATCAACAAAATCATAATGAGGAAGAAGATGATGCCGAATCTATTGGTAATGTTGAACCACAAAATATCATTGATCTTGCAAACTCAAAAGATGGAAGAATTATGGACTATGTGTTAGAGCATAAATATATTGGATATAAGATCAAGAAGACTGAAGGTCAAAGTGTAAGAAGTCAAAGCTGAGAAAGTCAACACTCATCAAAGTCAAAGTCTATTTGTAATAAAAGTCAATGTATTGTATTTGTATTTGTTTTTCCTTGTTTTAGTTGTAGATATAAATAGTCTTGTTTTTCTGTAGTTATATTAAGTTGTAAGGATTGTAACTATCAGAGGGAGTTTAATTGAGAGAATAGAGAGAGAAACCTGTAGAGAGAGAGGGAGTTCTAGAGAGAGAAAGATTGTAATTGTTGAATTTGAAAGTGAAATCAAACAGGTAATTTGATTCTTGTTTGTGTTTGTTTTGATTAATTGCATTTAGGAACTAGAATCTGGGAATATCAATTGGTATCAGAGCAGATCCAAATCGAAATCAGATCAAGAAATTCAAGAAAGTTTGGTTCGACACTGTGTTCTTGAGCCGAGAATCGAATTTCGAGTCTTTGTGTGTATTTGGAGTTGTAATCGATTAGGTTTGTTCATATAGCATAATCGATCGAGTCTGTGTAGGTAATTTCAAGAATTGCACTGTAATCGATCTTTGATTTTGGTTTTTGTTGAGTTTGAAGTTCACGACTCGAGAGCACTGTATTCAAATCAATTTGTATCGTTTTGTGTATTTGATCGAAATTAGTTGTTAGAATTGTGTTCTAGTTGTTTAGGAGAGCAACTTGTCAAAATTTTGTACTGTAATTCGAGGTCTAGAGTGGTATTTGGTGAAATCTTGTTCGATTTTTGAAGTTTGCGCAAGATCCAAACTTTGCGCAAGTTCATCTGAGGTTTGCGCAAGTTTTATCGAGAATTCATCAAGTGTTCTTTATTGAGGTTTGCATAATCAACGTGAAACGCAAAGTAAGCTTTGCGTATTCAACGTGAAACGAAAAGCTGATGTAATTGGGTTCAGATCGACAAGTTAGCTTTGCGCAAGTATCTTGACACGCAAAGCCAGGTTTGTGTAAGCTTCTCGACACGCAAAGTGTGATTTGCGTAAGCTTCTCGATACGCAAAGTATTGGTTTGCGTAACCCGTTCAACACGCAAAGTGAGGTTTGCGTAACCCGTTCAACACGCAAAGTAAGATTTGCGTAACCCGCTCGACATGCAAAGTGTAGTTTGCGCAAGTAACTCAAAACGCAAAGTATGGTTTGCGTAAGGTTCTAGTCACGCAAAGATCAGTTTGCTCAAGCAGTGTGTCACGCAAAGTTGTGGTTTGCGTAATCAGTGTGTTGCGCAAAACGTAGTTTACTTAGAATATTTTTGTGATTCTTTTTGCACTTCGTTCCTTAGTGAATATCTGTATTTTACATTTGGTTTTAAAATTCTGTATTTTTTCTTATTCTTTCATTTGGACTAACGATCAGTTCTAGTTTCTTATTGCACATATTTCTCAAACAGGTTTAATCAAGATGACTTCTAAAGATGCTCTTTCCATTGGCACTGATGTCAAGCCTCCAGTTCTTTTTAAAGGAGAGTACGAACAGTGGAAGGATCGATTTCTGGATTTTGTGGACCGGCACACAAATGGGGAAAATATTCTTCTGTCTATCATGGAAGGTCCTATGGCACCAATCACAATTCAAATACCTGATGATGACTCATCTGATAGTGAAGATGGTACTGAGGAAAGAGAACAGAAGATGAAAACAGTTCCAGTAGAGTATAGTCAATATTCAGAGGAATAGAAAAGTCGATATAAAGCAGACAAGCAAGCAAGATCTCTTCTTCTTCAAAGTATCCCGAATGACATCTACGTCAAGATAGACAACTACAAGGGAAATGCTAAGAAGATGTGGGATCAGTTGCAGAAAATGATGATGGGATCCAAGGTAGGGAATCAAATGAAAGTGGCTAACTGCATCAACAATTATGAGGAATTCAAAGCCAAAGAGAATGAAAGCTTAGAAGATACTTATGAACGGTTTGTCTTGCTTCTGAATGAGTTGTCCAAGAATAAGGTGAAAAAGAATCAACTTGAGAACAATGTTAAATTCCTGAGCATCCTACAACCAGAGTGGAAGAAGCATACACGTAGGATGAAACAGATGAAGGATCTGAATGACATACCGTTACATGAGGTATATGAGACTCTGAGGCAAAATGAGGAAGAAGTGGAAGAAAAAAGAGCTGAGAAAAAGAAGGCAGAGACAGATTCTGAACCTATTGCATTGGTAGCTGGAGAGAAGAAGAAAGAAAAGAAAGAGAAGAAGAAAAAGAAGAAATTGATTACAAGTTCTGAATCAGAATCAAAATCAGATGGAGATGATGGAGAAAGCCTCAAACAGGCCATGCTTTTACTGACCCGAGCTTTCCAAAATAAATTCTACAAGAAGCCCAGATCAAATTCTCAGAGATACTCTTCTTCCAGTTCCAAGAATCATGAGCATCGAGAAAGAGTTGAAGGAAAGCGATATGAAGAAAACCGGTATATGGAAAGGAAGCCGGAAGAAAAGAAGAAGTTTGTGAATGATTACACTGTTGCTGTAAAGCCAGCAAATGATCCAATCAAATGCTACAACTGTGGCAAGATTGGACATTTTGCTAAAGATTGTCGAAAGCCGAAGGTTCGAAACTCTCAGTATTATCAGAACAAACTGCTATTGGCCAAACAGCAAGAAGCAGGCATAGCATTAATGGCTGAGGACGAATTTTGGTTGGATCATTCTGATCAAGAGGATGATAAAGAAAAGGAAGAAACTGCTCATCTCTGTCTAATGGGAAAAGAGGTCAAGTATGATGAGTTAGATGACGAGACAGCTGATGAGGTATTAAACTTAACTGAAAAAGATTTTATAACCAAAATGGAAGCTATGATGGTTGAGCTTAATGATCTTCAAGTAAAACTGAAGAAAGAAAAAGACAGAGTTGCTAAAAGAAACAACAAGATCTTTGAGCTTAATAAGTTTGTTATTGGGAACAAATATCTCATTGATTCTTTACGCAAGTCTGCTTATGATTCTAAACTTCAAGTAGATTGTTTTGAAAAGAAGATTTCTGATTTTGAAGTTAAAATTTATAAGTATGAGTTTGAGAAGAAAGAATCTGCACTAACTGTTCATAAACTGCAGGTTGAGAACAAGCTTTTGAATAAGAAGGTAAATGGTCTGGAAGCTAAACTCTATGCAAGAGGCCAAACAGATCAAACCATTTTTCTCAATGCACCTAACGAAGAGGCTGATGTTAAGGAAAAATGGGGACTTGGTTTTGAAAACCCCCATTACCTTAAGAAAGCCATCAGAAAACAACCAGAACTTTATAATTTTGATTTTCTTGCTTGTGCTGGTAAACATACTCATTTAAAACCCAAATTTGTTACCAAATTACCTGAAGAAGTTGAGGCCAAAGAAACTGAAAATAGAAAGAATGTTAAGAAAATGCAACTACCATTTAACTATGCAAAGTTAAATGATAGTTATCTTTCAGAAACACCAAAAGTTCTTTCAAACGATTATTTTGCTAGTTATTCTGTTTCTGAGATGAAGGCAAAACCTGCAGTTGCAAAGGTTTATGTTCCTCCACTCATTCTTGAAAGCAAAATAGTTGAGTTGGAAAATGTTTTATCTGATGAAAAACTTTTGGTTGATATTCAACAAAGTGTATTTTCTACAGTTTTAAAGAACACGGTTTTTCAATCTACATCTACAAAGTGTTCTAAAGTTTCTAAGGCACTTCAAACTTCGTCTGATAATTTTGATAACTTATTTGTGTCTGCAAATGATTTTTTAAACTCTGATGATGGGTGCATAGAAGAAATTGATATGTTTGACTTCAATGTTCCTCTTGCTGATCATTCTACTTGTCTTATAGATGATAAAGTGTTACCAAGTGTTATTAATATTGGTGAATCATTAACTAAGGTTGATGAACCAGTTTCTGTAACTGCTGATTACTATGCTCAAGGTAAGAAACATAAGAAACAGCAATTACAGAAACAGAAATACATTGGTACACAAAAGATAAATCAATCTCAGAAATCTGCTTTTCCTAATAAATCTAAATCTTTTGTTTCAGATATAAGCAAGAAAAGGTCGAAAGCTCGAACCGAATGGCGACCAAAAAGGAAGGATGATGAGATAGCTGAATCAGTTTCTGATAACTCTTGTAATAGATCAGTTAGTAGTGATAATGATGTAGTTGATCAACTTGTTTGTCATAAACAAAACCTTGTAACTTCTTACAAGCGGTATTCAATAAAGCAATTGATTCAATTATCTCCTATTACTACTAAATCTTATCATTATCGGAGAAATGATTTTGCTTATTCTCATAATTCTACTGATTGGTTTGGATCTTATTATGTTTATTCTTCAAGATCAAATGTTTTTAAAGGTTTTCAAAAGAACTGAGGGTCCATTTTCAAATGGATACCAAAATCTTGTACTAATCTGTTAGGACCCGTTTTTAAATGGGTACCTAAATCTATTGTTTCCTGATTTCTCTTGCAGACCCCGCATATGTGGTACTTGGACAGTGGATGTTCCAAGCATATGACTGAGCAAAAAGCTTTATTGTCTAATTATACAGAGATATTCAGTGGAAATGTCAGATTTGGAAACGATCAGCTTTCACCAATCTTAGGATATGGTGACATCATTCAAGACAACATAACGATCAGTAAGGTGAGTTATGTCGAAGGCTTAGGGCACAACCTGTTTAGCATTGGTCAATTCTGCGATAAAGGGTTAGAGGTCAACTTCAAATCTAAGAGTTGCTCGGTTCGTACTGAAGACGGCACAAAACTCTTAGGTGGACATCGCAAGACAAACCTCTATACCATCAACCTATCCAAAGTTTAGATTGACAATCAAGTTTGCTTAATGACAAAAGCTTCAATGCAACAAAGTTGGCTCTGGCACAGACGTTTATCACACCTGAACTTTCGTTATATCAACAAGCTGGTTAGTGGGAAATTGGTAAAAGGACTTCCTGAGCTGAAATACGAGAAAGAACACTTATGTGCTGCATGTGAGAAGGGTAAGATGAAGAGATCTCCGCATAAACCGAAGCCTGAACCAAGCACTAGTTCTACGTTAGAATTGTTACATATGGATTTGTGTGGTCCAATGAGAACTCAGAGTTTGGGTGGAAAGAAATACGTGTTGGTTATTGTGGACGATTACTCAAGATACACATGGGTCAAATTTCTTCGATCAAAAGATGAGACGCCGGAAGTCCTCATTACTACCTTAAAGACGACCCAGGTGAAAATGCAACGACAAGTCAAGTTTTTTCGAACGGACAACGGCACAGAGTTCAAAAACAAGATCGTTGAAGAATATCTCGAATCGGTCGGGATATCACATCAGTACTCTGTTGCTCGTACGCCTGAACAAAATGGAGTAGTCGAAAGGCAAAATCGGACGCTAGTCGAGGCCGCTCGCACTATGCTTAGCCAATCCGATCTACCTCTATTTTTGTGGGCAGAAGCTGTGTCGACTGCTTGTCATACTCAAAATCGGTCCATGATACACCGCCATTTTCAAAAGACTCCATATGAGCTTATCAACAACAGAACACCAACAATAAAGTATTTTCACATATTTGGGTGTAAATGTTTTGTGCTTAACGACAGAGAGAGTCTGAATAAATTCAGTGCTAAGGCGGATGAAGGTATCTTCATTGGTTATTCTTCAACATCGGCAGCATATCGTGTTTATCTGAAAAAGTCAAAGACAGTTGTCGAGAGCGTCAATGTAACATTTGATGAAGAAATGACTTCTAAACAACTCAGTTCAGAACCCGTGATCACTGGAGTATTAGCTTCTGGGCAGATCAGTCCAGAACCTGTTTCTACAGAAAAAAATTCGGATAACGCTTCTACTTCAATTTCACATTTATCTGATTTAGATTTGTTATTTGAATTCTTTTATGATGAGTTTCTAGGATCTAATGTACCTAAATCTGCTGTGACTGACAGGTTTGAAGACACAAGCTGCAATCGTCCAGTCACTTCAGAAGTTTTAACTGAACTTGTATCCCCCGTTCAGTCAGAAACTCACATTCCAACATCTACTCCTACAGTTGAAGATACACAAGTAACTACTGATCCAGAAGTAACTATTTCAGTTGGTTGTGATACATTGTCTACTCAACAGCCAGAGTCTGCTGTTCCAACTGATACTTCTGCACCTGAAACTTCAACTGCAAACCCTTTTCCTATTATTCAAACTGAAGAGTCTGATAGTGGATTTCTAGATGATGATCATGTTCAATTAGTATCTACTCCACTCCCTCATGAGCATCGCTGGACCAAAGAGCATCCTTTACATCAAGTAATTGGAGATCTTAACAAGCCTGTACAAACTAGGTCAGCGACTCTTAATCAATGTATGCATGACTCATTCCTCAGTAAGATTGAGCCAACGTGAGTATCAGAGGCTCTTGCTGATTCAGAATGGGTATCTGCTATGCAAGAAGAGATCAATCAGTTTGAAGCCTTAAAGGTTTGGAGATTAGTTCCAAAACCAGAAGGTAAAACCGTGATAGGAACTAAATGGGTATTCAAGAATAAAAAGGATGAAGATGGTATCATCATAAGGAACAAAGCTAGACTTGTTGCCAAAGGTTACCGGCAAGAGGAAGGCATAGACTACGATGAGACGTATGCTCTAGTAGCGCGCATAGAAGCAATCCGCATGTTTCTAGCCTACACAACTCATAAGAATTTCACAGTCTTTCAGATGGATGTGAAAACATCCTTTCTGAATGGCATTCTTAAAGAGGAAGTGTACGTGTCTCAACCAGAAGGGTTCGTCAATCCAGAGAAGCCAGATCACGTCTACATCTTGGACAAAGCCCTGTACGGTTTAAAACAAGCCCCTCGAGCATGGTATGATGTTCTATCAAAATTCTTGGTCAAGTCCGGTTTTTCCAAAGGTAAAGTTGATACCACTTTGTTCATCAAAAAGGAAAAAGCCGATATCATCCTTATTCAAATATATGTTGATGATATAATATTTGGTTCTACAAATCCAAAATTTTGCAAAAACTTTTCTAACCTCATGGTGTCACGTTTTCAAATGAGTATGATGGGAAAGATGAATTTCTTTCTCAGATTACAAGTTAAACAATTTTCAATGGGGATTTTCATTAACCAATCTAAGTACATTTTGGACATTCTTCGGAAGTACAAAATGGAAAATTGTAAACCAATTGGAACCCCGATGGCACCAGGTACTAAGATTAGCACTGATCCTTCGGGGTAAAAGTGTTGATGTTAGGACTTATAGAGGTATGATAGGATCGTTAATGTATCTTACATCTAGTAGACCAGATATTATGTTTTCAACATGCTTATGTTCTAGATATCAGGCTGCTCCCAAAGAATCCCATTTGGCTGTTGTCAAACGGATTTTTAGATATCTGAAGGGGACTGCAGACCTTGGTCTGTGGTATCCTAAGGATACAAGGTTTCAACTGACTGCCTATTCATATGCAGATCATGCAGGTTGCATGTTGGACAGAAAGAGTACTTCAGGTCACATTCAATTCCTTGGAGACAAGCTCATTAGCTGAGCATCAAAGAAACAATTATGCGTTTCCACATCAACTGCTGAAGCAGAGTACGTAGCTGCTGCTAGTTGCTGCTCTCAAGTTTTGTGGATGCGAACACAACTGCGAGACTATGGATTCAAGTTTGATAAAATTCCAATCTATTGTGACTCGAAGAGTGCAATTGCGATATCTGCTAATCCTGTCCAGCATACGAAAACCAAACACATTGACGTCAGGTATCATTTTATTAAGGATAATGTCGAAAAACGAACAATTGAACTTTATTTTGTAAAAACAGATTATCAGCTTGCAGATTTATTTACCAAACCATTAGATGAAAAGAGATTTAATTTTCTTGTATCTAAGCTTGGTATGTTAAATCTTAAGACATAATCGGTTGTTACCTAATAAAGTTACGTATTGTTATTTTTCACCATTTTCTTTATCTTTATGTATGAAGGATATCTGCACTTTAATTGTTTGCTCATGATCTCAGGGGGAGTAAGAGAATATTTTAGATGATCTACATTATTTTGAGGGGGAGCATAACTAATTTCTGCATTTTACTTACATGACAAATTTTTTTTGTAATGCATGATTTTAGGGGGAGCATATAAATCACATCAAAAAGGAGTAAGACTATGATTTCTGATTATTTCAGATCAGAACTCGTACTTTAATCGTTTTACTGCTTTATGTCTTTTACATTCGAATAAATTTGTGAATAAAGTTGCTTTGACTAGACTTTGAGATTTTTGCAGGATGAGAGAAGCTGACAAGATCATATCTTAATGACTTCAGCTTGACTTCATGAGATTTAAGATTGTGCGAAAAGATAAATTTCTTATCTTAATTTCAAATATATCTAAAAGAAGGACAATTTTCAAATATAGAAAACATATTCTTAAATGTTCAAACCACTTCCCGATTCTTAAACAGTTTTCATGAATTGGAAATGTGATTTTAAATGTTTTCATTTTATTTGTGCTTAAATGATTACAAACCGTCTGTTTCCAAAGATAAATATTTGCGTATTGTCTTTTCTATATAATTTCAAGTATTCACACACACCATTTTTTGTTCAAATAGTTCTTACCATGTTTCATATTGTAACATAATTTCGATGGTAAGCCACCCCGCTTGTACTTCAATGTATCTTGAGCGTCATTTCATTTCGAAGCGTCATTTCAAGAGTGTCTATATTTTGTTTCGTATGGACAATGTCTGTTATTTTGACCATAATCCTTAATTAATTTATCATTCATTTCTAATCATTTTCATACAATGTCAGATTTTCAACCAAGTTTCTTGCATTCATATTCATTCATTCAATATACTTGTTTGAAAATATTTCAATGTTTCAAATGCTCAAATATTCATGATTATATTTTATGAGCTTACATTCATCTGACATTTGTATATGAGCTTTAACTGATAAAGTTAAACCATATTGAACAACTTTATGCTTCCATAAGAAATATGGGTTCTTTGTGCTAGGACTTCAATGAACTTCTATGAAATCATGTTAACCAGTGATTTTTACCCAAGAAGTTAATCCATAGAGATTGAGTGTGAGGAGTCGAAAAGAAATGAGTGTGGGTGTGATGAGGTAAAATGGAAAAGAGAGTTTGGTTAGTAGTGAGCTTATTGGATTAAAAAGAAAGAGGGTGTGAGATCAGAGTAAAAGAATATCAAACTCTGCACCAACTACTTTCTGAGCCGGGCAGCCACATTACTAATGATTCACAATTATTTCGTGAACATTATTGAAATAGGCAAATAGCCCATGCCAACTCTTGATTAAACCCCACCATCTACTCATTTTCTTCTCAAAAAGAAAATGTTTCATATTTTCTGGGGACGCAACACATAATCTATCTGATTTTCATTTGGAAAATCTGGATATTGAAAAAGAAGGAAGTCTGCCCCACCTTCGCATTTCAATCATGCACATTGAGTCTGTGTTTATCTACTGTTGTCTCAGTGGTTTACACTATGTTGAGCCTTTATAAAAGCAATTATTCGTGCTTAATTCTTTCTACACTTGCACGAACACACAAAGAATTTGTTTCTTTGTTATAACATTCATAGAAATTGCCTTTGTGGTGTTTCGATGATTGGATGGAAGCCCTGGGGGAGTGAACATCAAAAAGCTCCTTTATATTGTGTATCTGTTACACATAGTGACTTCGTGTTACTGACAGGCATTCTAAGTGATTCATTTGTTGATTCAGGAGTTACATGTTCTTATTTTGTCTAGATTTGAAAAGATCTGGATGAATACTTGGCTATGGATCACAGAATCAACGGCTCGGTTTGACAGATCAGAATGGTCAAAGACATTTCTTGGAAGAAAAGTTTTGATGATATAGATGCTCAAATCATCAAAAAGGGGGAGATGGTACCAAGAAATGATAAAGTTTTGAGAGATGATTTTCAGAAACGTCCAAGTCAGAAAAGTTCAAAGTAAAGATTTGAAGATTTGAAGAAGATCAAAGAATTTCTGAAGATTTGAGGAAATTTTCTTTGGAGATTATTTGCTAAAGCAATTCGAGCTGATTCTGAAGATAATTTCTTTCCAAAGTCTGAAAGTATTATTGTGAAAGTTTTGGGGAGATTGTTAATCGTTGTTCTGACAGAGCTTAAAAGTGAAGACTGAATTGATAGATATTTCAACAGTGATCTTGAATCCAAAGGGGGAGATTGTTAGAGCATAAATATGTTGGATACAAGATCAAGAAGACTGAAGGTCAAAGTGTAAGAAGTCAAAGCTGAGAAAGTCAACACTCATCAAAGTCAAAGTCTATTTGTAATAAAAGTCAATGTATTGTATTTGTATTTGTTTTTCCTTGTTTTAGTTGTAGATATAAATAGTCTTGTTTTTCTGTAGTTGTATTAAGTTGTAAGGATTGTAACTATCAGAGGGAGTTTAATTGAGAGAATAGAGAGAGAAACCTGTAGAGAGAGAGAGAGAGTTCTAGAGAGAGAAAGATTGTAATTGTTGAATTTGAAAGTGAAATCAAACAGGTAATTGATTCTTGTTTGTGTTTGTTTTGATTAATTGCATTTAGGAACTAGAATCTGGGAATATCACTATGCAATTCCTAATTTTGAGCAATTAAATTCTGGGATTGTTAGGCCACAATTAGAAACTTTGCATTTTGAACCAAAACCCATCATGTTTCATATGTTGCAAGCCAATGGTCAATTTTCTGGATTACCATCGGAAGATCCACATTCACATTTAAAATCTTTCATGGAAATCACCGATGTTTTTCTAATCTCTGGGTATCTGTTGATGCCTTAAGGCTCACTTTATTCCCATTTTCTTTAAGGGATTGGGCAAAAGTTTGGTTAAATTCATTAGCACCAGGTTCTGTGCCATCATGGAGTGATATGGTTGAAATTTTTTTGCGAAAATATTTTCCACCTACCCGGAATGCCAAATCCAGAAATGAAATTTGCATGTTTAAACAAATGGATGATGAAGTTATTCCAGATGCGTGGGAAAGATTTAAAGAATTGTTGAGAAAATGCCCTCATCATGGCATTCCCTACTGTATTCAACTTGAGACGTTTTACAATGGGCTCGTTCCCAATGCAAAACAAATGCTCGATGCGACTTCAGGAAGGACTTTTACTTCTAATACCTACAATGTCGGATATGAGATTCTTGAAAAGATTTCAACAAACAATGGACATTGGGCTGATCCAAGGGCCCAAACTCAAAGGAAGACTACTGGAATGCATGATGTGGATGCATATACTGCATTGACAGCTCAGCTTGCTTCCATGACCAACATGCTTAAAAATATAACTTCTAGTCAAGGAACACAACCGACTGTCCCTACTCCTGCTTCAGCAGTTCTTTCTGTGCAATGTGTGTGTTGTGGTGGAGAACATTCCTATGAACAATGTCCACACAATTATGAATCTGTAAATTTTGTTCAAAACAGACCTGCTCCCCACTCCAACCATTACAATGCAAGCTGGAAACAGCACCCGAACTTCTCTTGGAACAGTCCATGTTTGAATCCACCAGCACCAAAGCATCAAGGGAACTCCAATTTTCAAAATCAAGCAAGTAGTTCTCAAAACCAATACAAGGGAAAATTTCAAAATAATCATCATCAGAACAATCGTAATCGAGGTTTTCAAAACAATCAGCACACTCAACCACCTTTTCAAAATCAACATCATACACCTCCACAAGATGACTCAAATCTCTCTCTTGAAGCAATGATGAGAGGATTCATGAATCAGACACAAGCAACTCTCCGGAGTTTGGAAACACAAGTCAGTCAAATTGCACTTAATCAGAACAACAGAGCCTCAGGCACTTTGCCTAGTAACACATAATTACCCAAGGCTCCAGGAAAAGAACATGTGAAAGCTGTCACACTTAGGAGTGGTAAAGAATTGCCTGAATCAATGGAAAAGGAATTGGGATCAACAACCAAACCATATTTTGAAAAAAAATGCCCAAATCCATTCCTGTTCCAGAGATCCCTGTAATTCCAATACCAGCAATTCAAGTAGAAAATCAAGAACCTAAGATCACAAGTTCAAGTCCACCCTTGACTGATCCAAAGACCACAGTTGTGATTTCATCTAATGAAACCAAGACCAAAAGCATACTTGATCCATCTTGCTCAAAACAATCAAACCAAGTTGTTATCAAACCAGTTCCCCCCTACATTCCTTAACCCCAAAGGTTAAGGAATGAGAAGGAGGAATTGCAATTTAAGAAGTTTTTGGATGTTTTCAAAGCATTGCATATCAACATCCCTCTTGTTGAAGCAATTGAGCAGATGCCCAGTTATGCCAAGTTTTTAAAAGACATACTGAGCAAGAAAAAGAAGTTGAATGAATATGAGACTGTTGCCCTCACAAAAGGTTGTAGTGCTCTCTTGACCAACAAAATTCCCCCTAAGCAAAAAGATCCAGGGAGTTTTACTATTCCTTGTTCCATAGGAGGGAAAGAGGTTAGGAAGACACTGTGTGATTTAGGTGTTAGTGTCAACCTTATGCCATTGTCCATTTTCAAAAGCTTAGGCATAGGAGAGGCCAGACCTACCACAGTCACACTCATTCTAGCCGATAAGACCATTGCATATCCAAAGGGTAAAATTGAAGATGTGCTAGTCCAGGTTGACAAATTCATTTTTCCGGCTGATTTTATCATTTTAGACTTTGAGGCTGACAAGGATATTCCCATACTTTTGGGAAGACCTTTCTTAGCTACTGGTAGAACCTTGATAGATGTCCAGAAGGGTGAGTTGACCATGAGACTACAAGACCAAAAAGTCACATTCAATGTCTTCAATTCTTTAAAATACCCTAGTGATCTAGAAGACTGCTCAAGTCTAGGTGTCATTGAGGAATTGTGTCATGAGGAGGGAGTCAAACAAGCTTGTAGGATAGAAGAGGAGGATGAGGAAGACCTAACCTTGGAAGAATTAGACAAGGAATATGATGATGATGATGATGATGATGATAAGACCATAGAGAAAGAGTCTGTCCCTTTGGATGCTGCAGCATTCGAGCGACTGGAAAGTAATGAGAAAAAATCATTTACTCCATCAATAATATCACCACCTGAACTGGAGTTGAAACAACTCCCATCTCACTTGAAGTATGCCTTTTTAGGAGAAAAAGACAAACTACCTGTCATCATCTCTGCCACCCTAGAATTGCATCAAGAAAAGAAGTTAGTAGATATGTTGAAGTTGCACACAAAAGCCATAGGATGGACTATTGCTGACCTTAAAGGGATTAGTCCCTCTATTTGTCAGCATAAGATCATCTTAGAAGACAAAAACTTCACTTCCATAGAGCCACAAAGAAGATTGAACCCTGTTATGAAAGAGGTAGTGAAAAAGGAAATTTTGAAATGGTTAGATGTAGGAATTATTTTCCCAATAGCCAGTAGTTCTTGGGTTAGTCCAGTCCAGTGTGTACCCAAGAAGGGAGGGATCACTGTCATTTCCAATGACAAGAATGAACTCATCCCTACCAGAATAGTCTCCGGATGGAGAATTTGCATGGACTACCGTAGGCTGAACAAGGCTACTCAAAAAGACCATTTCCCTTACCTTTTGTTGATCAAATGTTAGACAGGTTGGATGGAAAAGAGTACTACTGCTTCTTGGATGGATACTCAGGATACAACCAGATAGCCATAGCACCAGAAGACCAGGAAAAGACCACCTTCACTTGTCCTTATGGCACCTTTTCCTTCAGAAGGATGCCTTTTGGACTTTGCAATGCTCCTGCCACTTTTCAAAGATGCATGATGTCCATATTTTCTGATATGTTTGAAAAATCCATTGAAATATTTATGGATGATTTTTCTGTTTATGGTTCATCTTTTGATCAGTGTTTGGATAATTTAAAACAAAGTCTTAAAAGGTGTGAGGAGATTGACCTGGTCCTTAATTGGGAAAAATGTCATTTCATGGTAACAGAAGGGATTCTCCTTGGTCATTTAATTTCAAAAAGAGGAGTCGAGGTAGACAAAGCTAAACTGGAAGTAATTGAAAAACTACCTGAACCAACAACTGTTAAAGGTATCAGGAGCTTTCTTGGCCATGCTGGATTTTATAGACGGTTTATAAAGGACTTTTCAAAAATTTCAAAACCCTTATGTCTATTATTACAGCATGAACAAAAGTTTGATTTTAATGATGAATGTAGAAATGCATTCCTCACCTTAAAGAAAGCTTTGGTAACTGCACCAGTGGTTGTGGCTCTTGAATGGGACAAACCTTTTGAAATCATGTGTGATGCAAGTGATTGGGTTGTTGGTGCTGTGTTAGGTCAAAGAAAAGAGAAAATTTTCATTCCATCCACTATGCAAGCAAAACCCTAAATGAAGCTCAAATTAATTACACAACAACTGAGAAAGAATTATTAGCTGTGGTGTTTGCATTTAAAAAGTTTAGATCATATTTGATGGGAGCAAAAGTCATTGTACATACCGACCATGCTGCCATTAAATATTTGATATCAAAGAAAGATGCAAAACCTAGGCTGATAAGATGGGTTTTGTTATTGCAAGAGTTTGACCTAGAGATTATTGATAGGAAGGGGACTGAGAACCAAATGGCTGATCATTTATCCAGGTTAGAAAAACAGGTTGAAAGTAGGAAAGAAGGAGACATTGTAGAGACTTTCCCTGATGAAAAGATTCTTATGGTGCAAACACAACTTCCATGGTTTGCTGACATAGCAAATTATTTGGCTTGTGGCATCATACCTTCTGATTATACTCATCACATGCTTAAGAAATTTCTCCATGATTGCAAATTTTACTTATGGGATGACCCTTTTCTGTTTAAACTTGGTAAAAATCAATTGTTGAGGAGGTGTATGTAACACCCTAAAAACCAGAGTGAATTTAAAACGCGGAAACTGGACAATTAAGCAACAACACTTGGTATAAACCTCCCAAAAAGGGGGAAATGTACTTAACCTTTACAACCCTGAATACGGATATGGAATTTCAACAACAAACTAATCTAAACATAACTATCTAGATTACATCGGTTGTTAATCCATTATCACCAAAAGAATGGGACTTAAACAATTGCCCAACATCAAATACTAGTCATCTCAAAAGCCCCTAAGACCAAGCTCATCACATAAGCCCTTGGCAACCCACCGCTAATGGAACCTGTTATACACATCATTTGAGAAAAAGTGTTAGGATTAAAGCCTAGTGAGAACATACAGTTTATAATTTCAAGAGATATAAACATTTGAATCAAAAGGAGATCTTTTCAATAAGCAATCCCAAGTCAAGTCGTTAATAAGAATGAAATATTACAATGAGACTATATACAGTCTTTCCAGAACCTCACAACTTAATGTGCAAGTAGTCCTTTCTTCTATTCTTCTTCCAGAACCTCACAACTTAATGTGCAAGTAGTCCTTTATTTTACTTTCCCTTTTTGTACCTCACAACTCAATGTGCATGTAGTACTTATTTTACTTTCCCTTTTAGTACCTCACAACTCAATGTGCATGTAGTACTTATTTTACTTTCCCTTTTAGAAAATCACATAAAAGCGTAAGTAGAATCAATACCTAGGGATCCACTAGCAATGGTACAGACTCGTCACAACAACATATGTGACCAACCATAGATAGTCATATGGTATAAAATAACATTTATAAACAAAATGCATTTTCAAGTTTAACTTCTGGTAAGAATGAAAATCATCAAAATGAACTTTAAACATTCTTTCAAGTAACCCACACAAATGTGCAAGTAAAACATCCTTTTACTTCAAATAAGATTAAACCCATCATTTTAGTCGAAAATGATCGGGAACCCTAAAATCTCCCAAAAACTCAAGTTATGTCAAAAATTTAGTAAAAGTAGATCCAAAACCATGGAGATATATAGGAGTTCAAAATGTAACCTTTTGACATGTATAAAGTTTGTAAAAGGTAGTAGGAACTCACCAAATAGGTTTCAGAAATAAAACCCGAAAACCAGATATCGACCACCGAGGAAAGACGAAGTTTTGTATACCGAACCCTTGCTAGATGCACTTAATACTAGCAATTTATGGACCCTTGAAGATCCAAAGAAAACTAGAGAGAGAGACAAGAGAGAGAAAAGAAATGAAGAGAGAGAGAGATCTTGAGAGTGAGATATTTTGGGTTGAAAAGCCTTAAGTCGGCCAGGCCACTTCGCGGGTTATGCCGCGACTTCAACTCGCGGCATAACTCGCCCGCTAACACAAAAACCCAAACAAACAGGGGGTTTCGCGGGTTATGCCGCGACCTCAAGTCGTGGTGCAACTCACGTGGTTCACTGTGGTTAATCCAAAACCTCCAAAATCCAAACTCGAACATCAAACCAAACGCGGTGCTAACGACAACGCTTAAACACAAGAGTAACAAAATTACAAAACGGAAATCCGGGGTGTTACAATCCTCCCCAACTTGGGAATGATTTCGTCCCCGAAATCCAACTACTCGAAAAGACGAGGATATCTTTGCTTCATATCCTTCTCAGCTTCCCACGTCACGTTGGCTCCCCGATGATGCTTCCACTGCACCTTGACCATAGTGACCTCTTTGTGACGCAACTTCTTAGACTTTCTCTCTAAGATAGCGTCAGTTTCTTCTACACAACGGTTACCCTCGTCCACTCTTAACTCTGAGAGGGTAATGACACTTTCTTCCTCCGCCAAACACTTCCGAAGGTAACAAGTATGGAATGTGTTGTGGATTCTGCTCAACTCCGGTGGCAGTTCCAATTGGTAGGCTTGCAAACCTACCCGCTTAAGCACTTTGAAAGGTCCAAGGAAACGGGGACTCAGCTTCCCATGTTTTCCGAACCTGATAATGCCCTTCCATGGCGATACCTTAAGCAACACACGGTCGCCCACTTGGAACTCCATCGACCGCCTTTTCTTATCGGCATAGCTCTTCTGACGATCCTGAGCTGCTTTCAATCTTTCACGAATGCTTTTGACCTTATCGGATGTCTCTTGCACGATTTCAGGTCCGGCGAATTGCTTCTCTCCCGCTTCAAGCCAACACACGGGAGTTCTGCACTTCCGCCCGTACAATGCCTCAAAAGGTGCCATCCCAATACTCGAGTGATAGCTATTGTTGTAAGCAAACTCTACCAAATGTAGGTGAGAGTCCCAACTACCCCCGAAATCGATGACACAAGACCTCAACATGTCTTCCAAAGTTTGGATCGTTCTCTCGCTTTGCCCGTCGGTTTGTGGATGGTAAGTCGTACTCAACTTAACTCGTGTATCAAGCTCTTTCTGACTGACTGAAGTAAACTGATGATTCAGAAGTTGCGTCTTATACCGATGGCTCAAACTCCACTTGAACTTATCAACCTGATGCATTGTAGTACCTGCTATGGTTCCGGCAAATAGAGCTAATCGTAGAAATCGAGTCTGATATTCAGAAATAGATTCATCTTCTCGTTGTTGAATATTATAATACTCCCGAATATATGCATCTTTATCGGCTGTTGTGAAGTAACGATAGAAGAAAATTTCTTTAAATTGATTCCAAGTAAGAGTTTCAGCTATAGGATTACTTTGAGTCCAAGACTCCCACCAATTGTGAGCATCGTCCTCAAGTTTATATGAAGCCAACCTTACTTTGTACTGCTCTGGACAACCTAAAACCTTGAAAAGTTTCTCCATATGTCGGATCCAATTTTCTGCATCTACAGGGTTAGTGACAGAAGAAAAGATTCGCGGTTTTTGTTTATTAAACCGCTCAATCCAAACATGAATTTCAGACTGATTAGTATTCTGATTAAGTCCTTGCTCTTGTTCTCCTGTTTCTGTACCTATAGTATTTACAGGAGGTACTTTATTTGTCTGACGGAGAGCCTCTACAGTCTGAGATACAATAGAAGGGATCATATTCGCGACAACTTGTTGGATAGTTGTCGTTAAGTCTGGATCATCTTGATGTGGAGGAGAAGGAGGAGGAGGAGGATTGGTTTCATCATGTTGTGTTTGATTTCTCCGGGGCCTACCCCTTCGTCTGGGTTGGTTACTAGGAAACATCGGAACTGATACAACAAGGAAACTCGTTCAGAACAATGATTACGAATACATACAGTTATGGAAAGCGGTAGTAAGGATTTGCGGAATAACTGAGCAAGTATAAATATAAGAAAATGAATAAACCAAAACCCGCCAAATACTACCCAACCTCATGGATCAAACTTAAATTACTACAGGATTAATACTTATAGCTCTGATACCATAATTGTAACATCCCCTACCTACTAGACATAAAAATGGGGCATGTCACAACCGATATCGGATCGAAGGTTTACAAGTCATAATAAAGAGCTCTAACATAACTCCCAAAAGAAAGCAATACATCCACCAGTAATTATACGATTAACATATTTACATATTTACATATCAAAAGCCTTGAATAAGTAACTTGTCTTTAAGCATCCTAAACCATCTCGTCCGTTCATCCTGCCTCTGGGTTAGATCCTGAGCAAAATTGCCCAGTGAACGAATAATAACACAAGAAATACCAATTAAGAAGTAGGTAACTGAACGAAAACCTTACGCTACAAAGTTAGAAGCGATTTAAGTGTAAATCTCAAGAACTGAAACCAATATAATTAAAGTTCAAAGAAAGATAAACATCCATATCATTAAGATATATCGTACCCGATGGATGATCAGTCCAAACAGGCGGCATAATGGAATGGAAGTGTTGGGCACTACACCGCCTCATTCCCCGGTAACCAAAGGTATCTGGTATTCGTCTCTATCCGGTAACCAACATAATTGGTATTCGGTTCTATCCGGTAACCAACACATAATTGGTATTCGGTTCTAAGGATGCATCCAACGTTCTCTATATGGCTCGGCCATAGCCTTCACGAGAACGCCATGACTATTTTAGCCATCATGGAGGCGTCTCAACATTCGTGCCCCGAATGATGAGCCTAGTCAAAATGAATTTCAATAACCAATTTGATGAATAAACTTTGGATAACAAGTTCAACAAACTCATTGAGATTTATAAATCAAGTAATCGTAAGGAATTTTAAAAACATACCGGCATCGAGTCAAAATTCCCAATAACTCAAAATCATTAAACGAAACATCATATAAAACACAAAAATATTCCAGATAACCACTTGATAACATCCACTTTTGTGGGTGTATTTCATGAACAAGATATATGGAATGGGTAATCACCACAATTGATTACCCACGTATTGAAACGAATTAGATATTCGTACCTTGAAGGTGTTTTAGAGACGATCACACGAAACTTGATGCCTAAGAATGGTTTTCTCCTTCCGGTTTACCTACACTTATTAGTAAAATGCTTTTAGATGATTTCCGGTAACAATTCTTATCAACTTCAAGTTCCTACAAGGCCTTTCATCTTAGAAAGATTCTACGGACCTTCAAACATGCTTACAATACCCTTAGGACACTTAATAAACACTTAACACAATTCTTAGGGCCTTAAACCACATTTTTAAAAATCTAAATTTACACATTCAAACAGTAGCTAACAGCTTATGTACACTTGAAGTTCAAGCATTTTTCTCATTCTTAGAGGCTCAACCAAATTTTCTTGTAAACATAAAAGTTGTGCATAATCCTCTTAGGATTTCTCAGAAACTGGATTCACATCAATTGGAGCTCTGCTCTATTTTCTACAGAATTAATACCAACAGTGCGCATTTTCGAGTGTGTGCAGAACAGTTCTGAAAAATCCGTGATTTCGAGACACTTAAAGTCCGAACTAGACTTTGGTGTAAACTACAAAGTTGTTCTACACTCATAGACTTTTTTGTCGATATAAAGAACACCTCATTTGGACAAATGGTTGAGTTTATACGAATTTTTAAACTTACCACAATGAATCTGTCACTTCCAACAGCACCAAACTTGAAGAATTTCCACCTCAATTCCTCAATCTTCAACCTATTATTCATAGATAAACTTAGGTTTTAACCCATTTTGCCAAAAGTTGAAGTAATCAAAAAAATTAACCATGAACATACCTTAACTTGAGCCCCTAGTTCCATTTCTAACACTATATCTTCAAGAATATTAAGGATTTGAGAAGGAATTTGAGGTTTTAGGGATGAGATGAGGGTTTCTAGAGAGAAGGAGGAGAAATTGATGGGTAGAGAGAGAGTGATAAATCTGATTATGAATTTTGAATAATAAAAAAAATCAATTAATTTCATATATATTTTTTCAACATTTACAATCCAACCCCTTTATCTTTAGCTTATAACAATTTAACTCTTTCTTGACAATTCATTTACAATGTTGGTCCTAACCAAGATTGTTTCATCCAACATTAGTCCATAAATGAAATCTATAAATATAGACTTGGACTATTGTACAACTCTTAACAGCTAAGGTACAAGTCATTAAAGCACGATCTCCTATTTTAAGCACAATTTCGTTTTCGGTCACGAAATTAGGTACTAAACATAGGATATTATAAATCCATTCTCCAAAAGCTCTTGGAGCTGGGCCATCATATCTTGCATCTCCGCTGGCGCTAACCGGTAAGGGGCTCTAGCAACAGGAGCCGCTCCCGGTACGAGATCAATCCGAAACTCCACTTGACGATCGAGTGGTAACCCGGGCAAGTCGTCCGGAAAAACGTCTGGAAACTCACGCACAATCTTCACATCTTCAAGCTTTAACCTCTCTAGCTTGGCGTCGATCACGTAGGCTAGGAAAGACGATCATCCTTTCACCAAACACTTGCATGCTTTAGTCATGGTGATTATTGCCACATCTCCCTTCCTCTTTTCACCATAAATCACAACAACTTCGCCACTGGGATTGGGAAGTCGAATTAATTTCTTGGAACATACAAACTCGGCATGATTGTTTGCTAACCAATCCATACCGACCACAACATCAAAACCCCCGATTAACATCGGCAACAAATCGATTGGGAAATCTCTCCCTTTGATTCCTAGAATACACTTCTTCAAAACATCGCGGATCAGAACTTGACTACCATTTGCTATCTCGACTACTAACGCATCCTCAAGACTAGTAGTGGACATAACAATCTTTGGACGGAACAACTCAGATATAAAAGAGAAACTGACACCCGTATCGAATAAAACATGAGCAGGTACTGAGTTTATAAGAAATGTACCCGATACCACATCAGCTGATGCCTTGGCCTCATCGGCCGTCATCTGAAACGCTCGGCCCGGAACCCTAGATGGATTCTCTTTCTTCATTGGCGCGCTACCCGACATGAGCTTCAGGCAATCTCTCCTCATGTGCCCCGGTGCCTTGCACTCGAAACATACAAGTCCTCTGATCGGGCAATCACGGGTGGTGTGGTCAGACTTTCCACACTTGCTGCAAGGTTGAGGAGTGGTGCTACAGTTACCGTGGTGCTTGGTTATACACTTCTGGCACCACCTAGCTTCTTGATAACTGCTGAAGCTTCCAACAAAAGGTTGGGTTCTCTTGGGAGGCAATAAACTGCTCTCCCATTTCCTCTTCTCAACAACTGTCACAGCCTTCTCCGGTTTACCTCTCGCGTAAACCTCTTCCATAAACTGCGCCTCTTCGATAGTCTCCCGAAGGTTAGAAGCCTTCGAGTTTCGGACCATAGTCATCATGTCCGACGGTAGACCCTTCAGATAGGCCTTAATCTTCTCCTTCTCAGTTGAGGCCACATGCCCCACTAACCCTAGCTTCTCCATGAATTGACGAGTATACTCTCTCACTGACAAATTCCCTTTCTCCAGCGCTCGAAACTCTGCCTCAATCCGATCCACAGCCCTCTCATTGCAGTATTCTTCCAATAGCTTTACCTTGAATTCACCCCAAGTCAGTTGGGCCAAAACAGTAGGAGAGAGGGTGGACTGGATAACATTCCACCACGTCAGCGTCGTATCCCTGAGCAGTTGAGTACCGAATCTTACCCTCTGGTCATCACCACACTTGGATGAACCGAAGGCCTGCTCGACCGCTCGGATCCACTTAACACACGCAACTGGGTCTTCGGAACCAGAGAACTCTGGTGGTCTGCAACCCATAAAAGATTTGTAGGAACAACTCTTTCCACTTTTCGGAGCACCGACCACTCTGTGCTCCTCAGATTTGATCCTGTTCCCGGTGCCCCCAGAGCCAACCAACACATTCTCCTCCATTGCCTCATGCCTTCTGAGGCTCGTATCCCGGTTCTCCAACATCTTCTGAAAAAACTCTTGTTGTTTCTCCATGGCTGACGTCACCATCTGCATGACACTGGCCATCATATCAGCTTGAGGGTTTGCCACATGAACAACGGGGCTGGTGGATTCCAAGTCTACTCTTGGCCCCAGCTCTACTTCCCCAGTAAATATCGGTGGCATGCCTGGAGAAACAACTGCTGACACTCTAACCACAGGATTCAGCTCACGCGAACTAACATCGCGAAGGTCTCCGCCGCCCAACGGACGACCACGTGTGTTCACCATACCTAAATAATGGTTTCCACACAAGCACGAAAAGAATGAGAGACGGATCAACATAATAACACAAGGAACGTACTACTACATCACCAATTGTCACAGTAACGGAACTTCAAGCGCAATCACGTATAAATATTCTCATAATAACATTAGCTAAGTCAGATTATGAATATACAATACATAAAGGTTCTTAATACCGTCGCCACAACGTTCGATAACTATAATTTTCGTCGACTCTAAGACCAATCCATCTTAGAAGTTCTACCCAAACTCACGAATCCATGCTTAACATACTCATTCTAAGTCTAGACATCTTACATTCATGCCTAGATCACTTAAACTAGAGCTCTGATACCAACTTGTAACACCCTAAAAACCAGAGTGAATTTAAAACACGGAAACTGGACAATTAAGCAACAACACTTGGTATAAACCTCCCAAAAAGGGGGAAATGTACTTAACCTTTACAACCCTGAATACGGATATGGAATTTCAACAACAAACTAATCTAAACATAACTATCTAGATTACATCGGTTGTTAATCCATTATCACCAAAAGAATGGGACTTAAACAATTGCCCAACATCAAATACTAGTCATCTCAAAAGCCCCCGAGACCAAGCTCATCACACAAGCCCTTGGCAACCCACCGCTAATGGGAACCTGTTATACACATCATTTGAAAAAAGTGTTAGGCTTAAAGCCTAGTGAGAACATACAGTTTATAATTTCAAGAGATATAAACATTTGCATCAAAAGGAGATCTTTTCAATAAGCAATCCCAAGTCAAATCGTTAATAAGAATGAAATATTACAATGAGACTATATACAGTCTTTCCAGAACCTCACAACTTAATGTGCAAGTAGTCCTTTATTTTACTTTCCCTTTTTGTACATCACAACTCAATGTGCATGTAGTACTTATTTTACTTTCCCTTTTAGTACCTCACAACTCAATGTGCATGTAGTACTTATTTTACTTTCCCTTTTAGAAAATCACATAAAAGCGTAAGTAGAATCAATACCTAGGGATCCACTAACAATGGTACAGACTCGTCACAACAACATATGTGACCAACCATAGATAGTCATATGGTATAAAATAACATTTATAAACAAAATGCATTTTCAAGTTTAATTTCTGGAAAGAATGAAAATCATCAAAATGAACTTTAAACATTCTTTCAAGTAACCCACATAAATGTGCAACTAAAACATCCTTTTACTTCAAATAAGATGGAACCCATCATTTTAGTCGAAAATGATCGGGAACCCTAAAATCTCCCAAAAAATCAAGTTATGTCAAAAATGTAGTAAAAGTAGATCCAAAACCATGGAGATATATAGGAGTTCAAAATGTAACCTTTTGACATGTATAAAGTTTGTAAAAGGTAGTAGGAACTCACCAAATAGGTTTCAGAAATAAAACCCGAAAACCAGATATCGACCACCGAGGAAAGACGAAGTTTTGTATACCGAACCCTTGCTAGATGCACTTAATACTAGCAATTTATGGACCCTTGAAGATCCAAAGAAAACTAGAGAGAGAGACAAGAGAGAGAAAAGAAATGAAGAGAGAGAGAGAGAGATCTTGAGAGTGAGATATTTTGGGTTGAAAAGCCTTAAGCCGGCCAGGCCACTTCGCAGGTTATGCCGCGACTTCAACTCGCGGCATAACTCGCCCGCTAATACAAAAACCCAAACAAACAGGGGGTTTCGCGGGTTGTGCCGCGACCTCAAGTCGTGGTGCAACTCGCGTGGTTCACTGTGGTTAATCCAAAACCACCAAAATCCAAACTCGAACATCAAACCAAACGCGGTGTTAATGACAACGCTTAAACACAAGAGTAACAAAATTACAAAATGGAAATCCGGGGTGTTACAGTGTATCCCAGAAACTGAAGATGAAGCAATTCTACAGCATTGCCATCAGTAAGCTTATGGAGGACATTTTGGAGGCCAAAGGACAGCCGCTAAAGTGCTTCAATCAGGATTTTATTGGCCAACTCTCTTTAAATATTCCCATAATTTTGTTCAAAGATGTAATGAATGTCAGATAAGTGGTTCCATTTCTCAGAAAAATGAAATGCCTTTGAATGGGATCTTGGAAGTTGAGTTATTTGATGTTTGGGGAATGGATTTTATGGGACCATTTCCCCCTTCAAACAATTGCCAATACATCTTAGTTGCTGTTGATTATGTTTCAAAATGGGTAGAAGCAATGGCATGTGTTTCAAATGATGCTAAAACTGTTGTAAAGTTTTTACAAAAGCAAGTTTTTACAAGGTTTGGTACCCCCCCCGGGCACTAATTAGTGACGAGGGTACCCACTTTATAAACAATTTGTTGAGTAAAGTTCTTGAAAAATATCATGTGAAACATAAGGTTGCCACTGCATACCACCCACAAACCAATGGTTTGGCTGAACTCTCAAACAGGGAAATAAAAGGGATTCTTGAAAAAGTTGTTAAACCAAACAGAAAATACTGGGATTTCAAATTAGATGATGCTTTATGGGCATACAGAACTGCTTTTAAAACACCTTTGGGTATGTCTCCATACAAGTTAGTCTTTGGAAAAGCCTGTCATCTCCCTTTGGAACTTGAACATAAAGCATATTGGGTTATAAAAGAATTGAACATGAACTTAGATGAAGCTAGCAACAAGAGAAAATTGCAACTCTGTGAATTAGAAGAACATAGGAACATGTCCTATGAAAATGCCAAGTTGTACAAGGAAAGGACAAAAAAGTGGCATGACAATAGGATCAGGCACAGAGAGTTGAGAGCGGGCCAGAAATGTCTTTTGTTCAATTCCAGGCTGAAATTGTTTCCAGGCAAACTTAAGTCTAGATGGTCAGGTCCATTTCTCATCCACAAAGTATATCCATATGGGGCTGTAGACTTAGTCAATCTGGAAAATAATAGTGTGTTCAAGGTCAATGGCCAGAGAGTAAAGCTATACCATGATGTTGTAGCATCTCCACAACATGGCTCTGTGGAGATGGTCACTCTATGCTAAAAAGCTTTAATCAAAGATGAGAACTATCTTAAAGTTCCACAATCTGTGTAAATAATCTATGTTTAATTAGTTTAGCAATTTTCTTTGTTAGTGTTGTGTAATTTGTTTGTTAGTGTGCAGTCTTAATCTAGGAAAAGAGGAAACAAGAGGATGCTATTCCAATGCTACAACACCAAAGATCTGAGTTTCAAAAGAAAAAAGGAATGTCCAGCTGAAAGTTTGGGGAATATATCAGAAGCATTTTTGGGTTTGTTCAAGGATAAATACAAGAGATGGCATCAGATCACATCATTTTAGCTATTATAGACATCTTGTCTACTTTATAGCCAAAATGATTAAGAAGCTTCTAAAAGATTCCTTCTTGAGTACTTACCTTAAAAACCCAAAGGTTAAAACCCAAATGAAAACTTGCTCCATCCAATTTTTAATCAGATAAGTACTCCATCCTTTCAAGTCACTGTCCTTTCCTCTCCCAAGAAACCCCTTTTTTTTGTAATAATAACCGTTTCAATCTCCCTCTCACTCCTCACTCCCTGCCTCTTCCCTCTCAAACCGAACACCTCTCAAGAACACCACCATTTTCTTCCCTCTTCTCTAAACAACATCTGCCATGGATAGAGTAAAACGAGCCATGGTTCGAAATCCTGAAAGTGCTGAACGCCGAAGAAGAAGCCCGCGAACTAGGGCTGTTGATCAAACTCCGAGCGCTAATAATCCTCAATCACCAGTGGTTTTGGAGGACAACTCCATTCCTCCACAAGCTCAAGTCTCTCCAAAAGCTCTATTCACAAATGTTACTGAGGTCGAGGGCACTCTAATAGCCGAAAGAGGAGAAACTTCAGCAAAGCCACCAGCAGCAGGGGATATTCCTGCAAGGAACCCTTTTGCGGTCATTCTTCATCCCAACTTCATCACCATTGCAGAATCTCAGGTATCGTCCTCTGCTCAAAAGTCTATGATTTATGGCCTGATCACCTCATGTTCTGAGGATGAATCTGGAATACCCATTTCTTCGACAAAGGTAAATGTTGATCATTTTCGAAAGTATGAGTTTGATTGCTCATTTGGGCCCTTGAACTCTACTGATAAAATAATCACCACTAACCCGAAGCCTAACCAAACTGATGAAGAAGTAGAAATCACTGTTGAGATGCTTGACATACTTGAGGAACCCCCTGTTGGACAGAACACTTAGAGCCCTGTTGGTGTCTGTGAAAAAGAAATAGAGAGAAATGAGGAAACCATCATTGAGAGTATGGAGGTGGATAGAGATATAAGTGAAAACCATGAGGATCCATTTGTGGAACTCCCTCAAAATGACATTGTGTGGACTGAGGAAGAGGAACCAGCGGTAGTCAAGCCAACTAGGAAAAGAAAGAGATTGGGAAAGGTGCATGCTAAAAAGACAACATTTGAGAGTAAGGGACCTAGAGGGAAGAAGAAAGCCAAAAGAGTGATGACTGAGGGAGAACCATCTGGAACCAAACCTAGTGACACCAACTGCTATGCTGCAGCATCCTTGCAGCATGAGCAGTCTGTGAAAAGAAAAGAGAGAAATGAGGAACCTGTTGTGGCTCTCTTGCCAAGGCCAACCTCACCTCACAATGGGTTCAGCTCCAAGGTTGCAGCAAAAATGTGGCCTAAATTTCAGACTAAGATTGGGTTCCCTGAGAAAGGAATAGACGAGCACAGTATGAGGGAATTCCACTTCATTCGACAGGTAGTTGATACCCAAGGTCTCAGCAAGCTATGTCATTTGTATACCTCCTACAATCTCACCCTTATTAGAGAGTTCTACTGTGAGATGTCTGTGACTTCAGCCTCAAAGATTCATGTTAGAGGGACCATTATCCACCTTACTGCCAAAAAGATCAACCAGTTCCTAGGACTCAACCCACCCAAGAAAACAGAATACTACGCACTTATACACCATGCCACTGTTAATGACCTTGCTGAAGTTGCTGCAGTGGTGGGAAAACCTAAAACCACTTGGGAAAGCCATACCAATATCATGTTGAGGACATTCATAGCTTCCAACCTCACAGCTGACTCCAATGTATGGATCAACTTTGTGAGGCACACCATCTCACCAATCTCACATGATACATTCATCACTATGGAAAGAATGCTTTTACTCTATTGCCTCATGATAGGTAGAACCATCAACCTTGGAAGGATCATCATGAAAAGTATAAGGGAATGCTCATCAAGGACAAGGGGAAAATTTTACTTCCCTAGGATGTTGACCAAGCTGTTGACTGAGATGGGTGTCCCTAGATACATTGATGATCTGATTATGAAGGAGCAGAGAGAAAAACATCAGATGGATATGAAGGAAGTACAGAGGTTGAGAGACAGAAAAGAGAAAGGTATTGGGGCAAATGAGATGATGGGGATGATGCAGGAAGTGCTAGCTCAAAACAACAATCTTATGGACATCATCCTACAACAAAGAAGTGAGTTTATGGAGAAGCTGGAAGATCTCAAGGTGGAGGTGCAGTCCATGGTTGATAACAGAAAGAAAAGGGATCAAGAGGAGGATAATGCAGAAGTAAAGAAGTTGAAGAAGTTGGTGAAAAAGCAGAGGTCTGAAATCAAGAGCTTGAAAGAAAATTTGATTGCAGAAAGGAGTGTCCACACTGGTGCTGCAACATCAAGCCACAAAGCAACATCATCTGCATCCCCTGTTAGCCACACACAGCCTACTCAACCTGAGTAGGACAGGTTTCAATCGCACCCTTTCTGCTCCATTTTCTGTTTCTTTTTAGTTTTTAGTCTGGGATTAGTCTTTTACCTTTTATAGGGTTGTTTTGTTTGCATTGAATCATGTTTTGTTGTGTTAAACTAGTTGTATAGCCATAATAATTTCATGAGTCCACATCTCATCTTTAGAAGTGACACATGCTAGAACTAGCCTGATAGTTGCTTGGGACACATTTTGGACCACATTTTGCACATATCACACTTAATGGCATATGTTCTTTTCTTGCACCATAGCCACCCAACATCAAAGATAAAAACACCTTTCTCTCCTACAATGAGGACATTGCAAAATTCTTAGTTTGGGGTGGGGGTGTCTAATATGGCACAAGAAAAGTCATGAAACGTGGCAGATCAACACCACAAAAGTCCCATAGGGGCTGGTGTATGTACCCAACAGAAAATACACAAAATTTGAAAATTTTCAAGTGTTGGTACATATGTGAGAAAAGGCATGGAGAGGAAAGATCCAAAAGAGAGAAACCCATACACTCAAAGCCATGAAAGAGGTGTAATGTAGAATGTGTGTCCATAACAAAAAGAATATAAGGCTAGCATATGGTTCATGTTAAAACATCTAGGATAAGATTGTTTGTTACTTTGGATTTATGAAAGGCTATATGATGTAGACTTGGCATGCTCAAACTCATGATATACACCTAATGTATTCCAAATGCAAAACTTTCACATTTAATGTCTTTTCTTTTGTTCTTTTTATTGCTTGGGGACAAGCAAAGTTTTTAGTTTGGGTGGTGATAAGTACTCAATTTTGAGTACTTAGGCACATTTCTCGTAGTCTTTTAGATAGGATTTTTCACTTCCAAATCCCACTTTGAGTCATTTTCTACCTTATTTTCCATTTATTGTGTCTTGGAGCTGAATTTGTGTGATTTACTTGTTCTATTAAGATTATAGACTAACTTGGTGTCTTTTGAAAATCTATTTGGATGCAGGGCATGCTGCAGCATTGGCACAACATGGAGCTGATCGTTTTTTATGGAAGATAATGAAGGCCGAATCTGATTTTTGGCTTGGAACTAATCTTTTGTAACCTTTGAACAATTAGTTAATCTGGTTTGTAATAGTTTAGTTAAGTTGGGACAAGCTTTGGTAACTCTAGTTAGATTTAGACTAGCCTAAGTACATCTAGATTCCCCTTAAATAACAACTTTGCCACTCCTCTTGTCTATAAAAGGAAGGCTTAGTTGCTCATAAGGGGACATCTCTCTACATCATCTTAGTTTATGTTTCTTAATGTCTTTTGGTTATACATCTGATCTGTAGTTAGCTTGGGGGCTGATCTTAAATCACTCTTTAGTTCTTTAATTCCAAGTATTAATCTTTAAGTATTCATCTTGCTCTTCACATTGTCTTTGAGTTTTCCATCTTGTTATGAATAGTTTAAGTCTTTCACTTTCTGTCTAATTCATGAACTGGTTATATTCCAGTCATGTGTCCCCTTTAATTTCCAGAATTCATGCATCTGATCTTCATCGTATTCTTCATCATCTTCATATAATCTTCATTCTTGAATATGAATGTTTGCAGCATTGAAACAACATCCACCTGCACATTTTATTTTCTTATATTTTCTTTCTTCATCTTGCATCTCTAGCCTTTCTTTTACTCTTTTAATTTAGATTTTAGTAGTTAAAGTTCATTGTATTTACTTTCCATTCTTACTTCCTTGTCATTTCCATTTCCTTGTAATTTACTTTCATTTGTCTTTACATTTCAAGCAACATATATATATATATATATATATATATATATATATATATTTATATACTTTCAAGTCATTTACATTTCAAGAGCAATTTGCATTATGTTTATGTTTAGTGGTTGTTTTTATTTCTTTATTGTAATGAGTAGCTAATCATATTAGCTTGGGTGTGAGGCAAAGGGTGGTTATGTAGATCTAAAAGAAAGTGGGTTTTTGTGACTTTAACCAAATTTTATTGTTCCAACTCAAGTTTTATCACGATAACACAACTCCTTGACAAATTAATCACTTTGATAGTGTTCAAGTGTGATGGACCTAGAGATAGGCCATTAAATAGCACGTCAATTTGAATGACATGAGAGGTAATATAAAAAAAGTTACTTGCAACGAGAGTTGTTACTTGTGTCATTTAAAATGATTCATTCTTGATAAATGGTCACTTTTTCAAAGGGTTAAAATGGAGTAGACTTAGAGATAAGCTACTTGGAATACATCAACTTGGGAGGTACGGGGGTTATTTCGAAAGAGTAACTTTTAACGAAGAGAATTTGTTTCGCCGTTTATTCCTGTTTATTTAGATCTGTGTTAACCAACCTTCCAAAATATTGCTTCAAAATCGTCATCTGAAATTAGGGGTGAGCAGAACCCGACCGACCCGAATAACCCGAGCCGACCCGAACCGAACTTTGGCAAAAAAACCGAAATCCGCTAGACCCGAACCCGAACTATCCGCCCCGAATACTTTGTCGGGTAAAGTGGGATCGGGTTGGGTACCCAAAACCCAAACCCGACCCGCCCGAATATCCGAATAGTTTTTAAATTTAAAAAAAATCAGATTTATTTTATAATCCTAATTCCTAATTCTAATTTGTAATACTAAATACCTAAATTCGATCGACTCACAAGAATAACTCATCGACTTTCAAAAAAAATTCAGACTTCAGAGAGTTCTCGAGTCTCGAGCCTAAAATCCTAAATCCATCGGCGACAATAAATCCATCGGCGACCACCTTCTGGCTTCTGCTCCTCGCCTCCTCCAGTCCTCCCACAGTCCCACTCTCCTAGACCTCCCAGCTCCCACCGACAACCGACTGAGATGCCATTGACGTCGATATTCGACTGTAAGTTACCACCGGCGGGCGGCGGCCATCGACTCTGAGTTCTGAGTTGTTGTGCTACTGCTACACTCTCTACATAGTCTACACTCTTGACTCTTCTCTGTAAGTTACCATAAACATCGACTTTTATTTTGGTTTTTTTTTTTTGGAAACTGAAAATTTTGTTTACACTTTACAATTTGTGACTGATTGGACTTTGGAATGTTGGCAATTTACTTGATTTGATTACAATAGTTAGTTAGCTACAAACCTACAAATACAATGGAATGGATTTGATCTTTATGTTGTTTTTGGTAACCTACCCGACATACTCGAACCGAAGTATCCGAACCCGAACTCACCCGAACCCGAGAAACCCGAACTTTAAACGGTCGGATAACGGGTCTTCCCCCACTACCCGAATATCCGACCGGGTTTGGGGTTTGGGTATCCGACCCGACCCGACCCGACCGATGCACACCCCTATCTGAAATCTCATCTTTCATTATATTTTTAACACACTTTTTAGTCCAATCTCTGTGGAACGATATCTGGTATATTTACCATTTTATTACTTGTAAGGCGACATAGTACCAATTTGTATACTTGCTTTTTGGTATTATTTCACTTCCCTAAGGAACACAAAAAGGCCTGTCACAACCCATGAAGGATTTATATGAACAACCCTTCCCTACTTGTCCCGCCTCTAAAACCACCACCCCATCGGTACGGTTCTCGCCCCCGGTGCCACCCGAGCCAGCTACCGCGTTCTCGGCCACCACTTCCGGTCTTCGAAGACTGGCATCTCTATCTTCTAACATTTTCAGGAATGCTTCTTGTTGCTTTTCCATGGCAGATGTTACCATTTGCATAACACTGACCATCATCTCGGCTTGCGGGTTTGCATCCTGAATTACCGGATTTGTGGATGCCAACTCCACTCTAGGTATTGTTTCCACTGGTTCGGTAAATATCGGCGGCATGCCGGGTGGAACCACAGTCGCCACACGGACCACGGGGTTCGGGTTAGTCGAACTATCCTCATGTATTCCTCCTTCGTTCAATGGTCGACTCCGAGTATTGACCATATCGGATCTGCCACACAATTTAGAGGAAAAGAGGAGATAAGCAACGCAAGAAATACACAAGAAACATACTCATATGGTTCATTGATTATCATAATCATAGTAATTCAAGCACATTCACGTAATCATATATTCATAATAACAGTAGCTATTTGGAATTATGAACATACACTACATAAAAATCCTCGTTACCACTTTTACAATTCTCAACAACGTAATTTCTGTTGGCTCTAAGGATGACCCATCCTAAAATTTCTACCCAATGCTCACCAATCATACTTAATAGTCTCAACTTAAGTCTAGGTATTGAGTTTACATACCTAGTTCACTTAAACTAAGGCTCTGATACCAACTTGTAACACCCTAAAAATGAGGTAAAATAAAACTTAAAAATTTCGACATCAAGACGGCTAAAAACTAGGATTTATAACCTGAAAATATCAACAACTAAAACCCCCAAACAAGGGTTAGTTTGTAGAACCATAAGTAGCGGTAAGAACGAAACATAATTCACAACAACCTAATTAATCTAGAACAATTTAATTAAATCTAGATTAAATGTGGGTGTTGCTACGCTTCCAAAATCGCTCTTTTCTCAAATCCCAAAAATGCCCGAACCATGGATGCTCCTAAGTATGCGATTGGCGGATCAAGGTGCCCTAGGCACACTGCTAAACGAACCTGTGAGTCAAGAACACATTCACAAGTGTTAGGTTGGAGTCAAAGATAAATATAAGGTGTACACATTTGTCAAGGAGTGTAAGGAAAGCAAATAAATGTTACCAATACGCCCTTTTATTAAATCCACGCCATCGTCCCATTGGGACAAGCATTAAACACCTGAACAAATTTTCAGAGATAAACTCCAAACAACAGGATATACCCGTTCCATCTTGGGTGACGAGTACACAAAAGCGGAGTCACCCGCGATGTTAAATTGGATTTCACCACGTATCCCGGACCTAGTTCCCATGCCACGCCGAACATCACAATCCTCAGACCGTTTATGCCTCTAACGCTTACTCCGTCGAGTTACGCTCCAAGGACTTATGGACACGGGTGTCTACCCAAAGTAGACGAGTTTCAACTCGGAGACTTGCGTCACCTATTGCCTACTCGCTAAAGATCCAACGGTCAACAATTCCATGATACATAAGAACCATCTAATTCCCCGTGCACAAGGAATTAGACGTACCCTCTACATTTAGATTTTTGTACACAAATACATGAATGTCACCTTTCATGGAATGAACACGTACCATTTAAAGCATAGGAAATCATTTTCATGCGAATTATATACTTGACTACTAGGGTAACCTTAAAATGGCACCTTAGAACACATTGGTCCAACTGCTGATAAGAATATTCCTACACATTTTCTATGCTCTACATAAATCATCTTCATACCCATTTATTGCCATTTTAGACCATACAAATAACAATCCTCATCATATTAGGTGATTCCTTCAATAACAAAACCCCAATCATGACAACTACATAAACCCTAATTTTAGCTTACATGAACATCTTACAATAATCATTTAGCACATAATAATACAAGTATAATAGTTAGGGTTTAGGAGACTCACCAATATGATTGTTGTGTAAAACCCTAGAATAAGGAATGGATGGGAAGAGACTTGAATCCTTGAAACCTTTGAGGATAAACACTTCCACAACCTTAAAACCCTAGTAAACACCAAATCTTAATGACCCAACCACCAAACATTAAAATGAAGAGAGAAGGGGAAAGAAGTGTGTGAAAATCGCACCTTTAGTGTGTGTTTTCGTCCTCCAAGCTTGAAATCCCAAAATGATACCCAAAACCCTCAAAATTACATTTTAAGAAATAAGGCACTGCTGGTCGCTCGCGATAGTGCCACGACGATAGTGCCATTGGCACTATCGCGAGCACAGTCGCGCCGTTTTTACCGTAAGTGGTACAGCGCGTGCAATGGTGCCCCACGCGATGGTGCCAGTGGCACAATCGCGGGCAGGGTCGCCGGCCCCTCTCTCGCCGCTGACGGATCCCGATTCGATGCTGAAAACTTGACCCAAACAATACTAAAAACACTAAAATAGCTTAGGAGTCTTTTATAGATAAACATAATCGATTTCTAACAAACGAGGCCCCAAAATTCGGGGTGTTACAGAATAAAGTGGAGAAAATGGATAGATGCATGTTATAAGTCATCAAGAATATCTGTGTTAGTAAATGGATCCCCAACTAACGAGTTCCCAATGGAGAGGGGATTAAGGCAAGGGGATCCTCTCGCCCCCTTCCTCTTATTGGTCGTAGCAGAAAACCTTCATATTATGATGGAGGAAACTGTTGAAAAGAAATTGTTTCAAGGAGTAAAAGTGGGAAAAGATGAGACTTTGGTCTCTCACCTTCAATATGCGGATGATGCTATTTTATTTGGGTAATGGAGTTATGCAAACATTAAAAATCTAATGGAAGTGTTACAATGCTTCCATGAGGTTTCAGGTTTAAAAATGAATTTGAGTAGAAGTAAATTATATGGTATGGGTGTTCCGGATGGGGAAATTCAATCTTAGGCACGAAGCTTGGGGTGTGGTAGTGATAGGTTGTCGCACACGTATCTTGGTCTCCCGGTTAGATTGACAATGAGAAGAATATGTCATTGGAAAGTGGTGATAGATAAGATGAAAGGTAAACTATCGTCATGGAAAGCAAAATTGATCTCGTTTGGAGGAAGATTGACGCTGGTGAAATCAGTGCTCGGTAGCGTTTCATTATATTATTTTTCATTGTTTCGTACCCTCGATAAGTGTGTTGAGAGGTTTGGAGTGGAGAGTATGAGGGCTCGTTTTTTTTTGGGGGGGGGGGGAGCGGTGAGGTTGAGAATGGGAGGAAATTTAGAGCGTGGGTAAAGTGGGAAAAGGTATTGGGATCGTTCGAGAGGGGAGGGTTGAATATTAGAGGCCTTAAAAATGCTAATTGGGGTTTGTTTAATTGCTTGTGAAGTGGTGATGAAAGTTTCATAATGAAACCGACGCTTTTTAGGTTAAGGTAATAAAGAGTATTTACAGGTGGGGGGGATTATTGGAGGGTGCTCCAAGGGGTTCGGGGGGTAATTTGACTTGGGCAAACATAATTAAGGTGGGGAAAGATTTAGATAAAGTTGGTCTTCATTTCTCGGAATCCTTTAGTAAGATGGTGGGGGATGGATCACATATAAGGCTTTGGGAGGATAGATGGACCTCATTCAAGAGACTTTTTCAACTTGAAGTGGATAAAGGGGCATCGATGTCGGAAAAAGGAGAGTTCGAAGGTGAAGAATGGGTTTGGAAATGGGGTTGGAGAAGGGATCCGAGAGGAAGGGAGCTAGGCGAATTGGAGGAGCCATGGACCGTGATTGAGGGTCATATTCCAAAAAGAGGAACCATGGGTCGGATGTCATGGACCTTAGATGCTCAAGGCGTTTTTACGGTTAAAAAAGTTAGGGAATTATTAGAGGAGAAGCGAACACCGAGGGTCGGTAACGCATATGCAACTTTCTGGATAAAATCAGTGCCGAATAAGGTATGTATAATGGTGTGGAGAGAAAATCTAGGCCGATTACCCTCTCGTTCAGTTCTGGACAAGTTGGGGGTTGACTTAGACTCCACTATATGTCTGAGATGTAAAAAAGAAATGGAAACTATCGAATATGCACTTCTTAATTGTGAACCGATGAAGAATTTGTGGAGGCTCATGGGAAGATGGTGGAAGGTAGACCTGGATACGGTAAACTCGTTGAATGATTTAAATGGAGCGGGAACTCAAATGAGCAATAATGTTAAAGGCTCGAGGAGATGGATGGCAGTAGTGTGGAACTTTCTCTACCTGATTTGGGCAAAAAGGAACAAAGTTGTTTTTGAAGATACTAGAGGATCCATAACGAACCTTTTATTTGAATTCCAACTTAAAGCCTTCGAATGGGTGAATCCCAGGGACAAAGGTTTAGCTTTGGATTGGAACACATGGCTCTCGGATCCTTACGGGTAAAAACATTCGATTTGATTAAAGGGGTTCGATGGTGAGGACAGAGTCGTTCGGCTGAGGAGCATCTTGGTTTTTGTTCATCAGCTGTTAACTGGCATGGTCGGAGGGGATTGGAAGTTTGGGTCGAGGTTGCTGTAGTTCATGGTTCTTCTCTAAGTTTGCTTCTCGCAAACTGATCCTACTGTTTTTTAATTTTCATGTTGTTTGTTTTTTTGGGTTTGAAGTTTGATCATTATGGGTTTGGTTCCTAAGACTGGGTATTGCTCTTGTATTGATGTCTGCATGTTTTTGCTTGGTAATAAAAGTGGTTTTACTGTTAAAAATTTTTTAATACATGTCAACAAAAAATGGTTATTAGAAGAACGATAATGTAAACCGGACATTCTTTTCTTGGACTTACATTGTCTCAAGACTATTTTTATCGTCTCATCTTGTTAAACCCCAACTCCAACATCTTTTGTTTTCATTTGTTCCATCATAACGATTAAACCTCATTCTTTAGTCCGTCTCAAAAAATCCATTATACTGCAAATCATTTAGAAACGTCTAAAAGTTAAAGCCATGAAAACGAGTTTCATGTACTTGGTTCACATATGAAACAACACATATGAAAATCAACCAAATCCAATGAGTTTGATTTTAAGTTATGCTTAATGTTGTTTCATACTTGGTTCACATATGAAACAATACATATGAAAATCAACCAAATCCAATAAGTTTGATTTTAAGTTATGCTTAATGTTGTTTCACTTGTTTTGTTACAATGTGCGAGTATGGGTGTGTGCTTTGTTTATGTTCACACGTAAAACATTTACTCGACTTTATAAACATTGCATGTTCACATATGTTATTTTATCTACTTAACAACTCATATAAATTGGTTTTTACGGATTCCAATTTTTAGTGGTTTTTATATGGATTTGCTACCTTAGTTATTATGCTTTTAACTTTAGAAATCAAACCTTTATTACCAAGTTACAATTACAAATTATTTTTCTACGATTTTAACACCAATTTTTAGTATTCATAATACTTATTAGTTATATACCTTTTGTTGTGGTTATTGACCTTTATCGTTAACATTCACTTACAATTGAGTAATTATGTTTTTTATATCTATGATTTGTTAAAAATTACGATTTTTCTTTTTATAGTTTTGAAATTATAGTTTTTGTTCCTATAATTTACAATTCATTGTTAATTCGTCTTTAAGTCTATAACTCTTACCTTAAGTATAAGAGACTAAAACAAGAATGAACCATAAGCATAAAGACGAAAACAACAATAAATTATTAATCATAAAACAGAGACAACATTAAACTGTATACTATAAGAATGTAATTCGTAATTCTAAAACTAAAGCGATTAAATGGAAACTTGTAACAAACCACAAGCATTAAAAAAACGTAATTTACTCTTTTAAGTTTAAAGATAATATAACGGGGCTCAAACGAAGGATCGTGCTAGCCTTAACGTGAGAAATGTGAGAAGTAGATCTGAATTGTTGATCACTTTTAATCCAATGTCTTCCCGTGGATTAGGTCTTATAAGGGAATTGATCTGATACATCTCGGTGCATCTCATTCTAATTTACGTCCATTTCTCATCCAACAGTTGATAATCACTTCTCACACTTCTCACGTTAACATGAGAAACATGAGAAGTGGTGTCAACCGATGGATGAGAAATGAATGCACATTAGGATGAGATGCACCAGATCAATTTTCTTTTGAGCGACAATTCATAGGAGGGCATTTGATTAAAAACAACCAACACTTCAGATCAGTGGCGGACCCAGGATTTTAGGTGAGCGGGTGCACAAACGAAAAGCTTAAGAAATTGTTGTCGATGTGTTTTTAGCCGAATTCCCCTATTGGGGGACTTTTTATGTTTTTGGTTGATTTCGAGGGATTTTTTAAGCTTATGTATTGATTCGATGAGGGTTTTTTGGTATTTTTGTGTTGATTCGAGGATTTTTTGGGTTTTTTTGATTGATTTCAATAAATTTTCTCGATTTTTTGGTTGATTTCGAAAGTAAATTTTATTTTTTTGGGACTTGTGCACCTTTCACCCCTCAAAAACGTATATATAACAGAGCACCCCCTGTAGTTGAACGGGTGCACCTTACGTACCGAAAAACTTTTCGCCTTACGAAACGAACTTGAGCGGGTGCACGAGACTCCCGGGAAGGGTAGGTCTGCCCCTGCTTCAGATCCAATTCTTCTACTTCTCACGTTAACTTCAATTTCTCACACGATTTTTCGTTGCCATCAGGCTCAAGCCCAAATTAGAAGTTTGAACAAGGCCCATCTTTTTATACAACATGACCCGACCCGTTACTGCAAATTTCTGATTCATAAACTAACCCGATAATTTTCTTCGTGTATCTCTTCTTTCTCTCTCTATCTCTCTATCTCTCGTCAGAAACATCGTCTTCCTGAATCTGAAGATGTCTGGTACTGCAATAGTGTTAGGGGCATCAAGCTCATGGGCTCGTGCGTTAGTGAAGATTTCGCCTTACACGTTTTCCGCCATCGGTATCGCCATCTCGATCGGCGTATCTGTCCTCGGTGCTGCTTGGTTCGAATCTTTTCCATAACTATCTTCGATGTTTCTAGGGTTTCGATCTTCGATTTGATTTGTGGTTACGTTTGTATAATTGATGATTCTAGATCTTTATTCTGGTGTTTTGTAGGGGAATTTACATTACAGGAAGTAGTTTAATTGGTGCTGCCATTAAAGCCCCACGCATTACTTCCAAAAATCTCATCAGGTTCTTTTTTTTTCTTTTTTCACTCTTAGGGTTTAGTTTTTGTATTGTTTTGATATGATTTATATTATGATCTCAATATGTGAATCTTAATGTTTAACCTGATTTGCTAAAGAAATTGATTTGTTTCTTATGAACTTCTTCTGTTGATGATTTTGGTCATGTTATAAGACGTATCGTAGCTTGAAACTTTGCATGCATCTTAAAATTTCATCAAATTGATGAGAAAGTAGATGTAGTCTCATGAAAGCATTGAGGTAACTAAGGCATACCTACATGTATGGATCCTTGTGGCATAAGAATGATACGTATATATATTAGGATCTTCAACAACTGTTGAAGAAGTGAAAGTTACAATTGGTAAGTTGGAATTGGATGATTTTGCACACCCCTTAGCAGTACCGTTCGAACAATGCATCTGTTATAAGTGAGGCAAAACGTAGACATAGCTCAAGAAGTCTAGAAATAACTCATTTGATATTCACAAAAAGAGGCCCTGTCTGAAAATTTATTCGCATCATATAGAGGGAATAAATTTGATGTTCAATGAAAAGTTAATGTGAGAATGCAGTGCAAGTGAGTGTGATCTAGGCCAACTAGCACTTAATGTCATCAATTTGCTTCTTGCAATTCATATTTTGGAACTTCTCAAGTAGATCTATAAGATGGGGCAAAGATTTATGAATTAAAGACGCAAATTTTGCAACTATTTACATTAAAAAGAGACCATCTGCAGACTCGCCAAGGCCAATGAAATCCAGGTAAGACACCATACTTGCTGAACACTTCTAGGCTTCTTATACGGTATAGTTCCATGTCTCTTGTAGAATAATCGTCCCTGTAACTGGTGCCACCAGCATGAACTTGTTATGTCTTGATTAATATTTGGGTGCTTTTTTGTACACAGACTGGACCTAAAAGGACTGTCCAACCGAGAGTGAGTTAGGCAGGTGAAAGAATTGTGGAAGGTTTTAGGGTTTTAATTTGACATGGGTAGTTTAGTAATTTATCTATCTTGTCTTATCTCTGTGATTTTTTTGTTCCACCTGTTTCAGTGGGGCAAAAAAATGCGTTTTTGTCCCACTCGGTCCTGTCCTGACATAGACTCATAGTCTAATGTCCCACCAAACTGTTATGGATCAAACTATCAATCTATGAACAAACAGATCACAAAGGCCCTGTATGATTAATTGAAAAGTAAACAAGGAACAAACTAGCATTCGAGAGGCTAGCACTCTCCCATAGACCACTCTCTAAGTTTCTGCATGCCTTACACTCACTACGATATCCCTCTTTATACAAGATTTATTGTGAGTAAGTACCGAAAATACCCTTTCTAACCTCTTCTAGAATACCAAATATGGATGGGCTTGGGCCTAAGGTGGGTATGACATTACCCCCCCCCCCCCCCCCCCCAAAAAAAAAAAGAACCACCTTGTCCTCAAGGTGGATAGAAAAAATAAAGGAACTCATGTTTCCCTGTAGCACTTCTCCCCAACCAGCTGCCACTGAAGTCCGTTGATACCCATTGATCCACTAGGTGACATTTTACCATACTAACATTCCACGGTTGTAGATCCAACTTGTCAAAGTTTTCCAGAACAAACAGATTGCAGTGATTCTGTAATGACACAACATTGAAAGCCTCTGATAAGTGATACATCAGTGCTGCATTGTCAACCCGTATATCTGGTGCAACGGTGTATTCAGAAAGATACCTTAGCCCCTCAATAAGATATTGATCATCTCCATCTTTGTAGTACTGGATTGGACCAAACGCAGTGGCACGTTTTTCATCCATTGGCAGATCTACTCTCATAATCTATACGGTATAAATAATCTCCCGCAAGGATTAGAAACTCTGGAATGTCAAGAAGTCTGTAATTTGCTCCCAAGGGAACAACAGGGTTTGCCCTCTGCTTTGGAATATTCTTTAGGTATTCGATCAATTGAGAACTCGAGAAACAAGGTAGTGAGAAGCGAGTCATGAGCAAGTCAGCATCATTCAAACTCAGTAAAGGAAATGAAGATAGCAAGGTAGGTGTATCAAAAGGTTGAAGTAATTGATCTGGTGGTTTTGGGTCTGGGAACTGAATTCGGGTCTGGTTTAGGAACTGAATTCGGAGCTGATTTTGAATTTGGATTTGGATTTGGATTTGGTCTGATTCTGAATTTGTGTTTGGCTAGACTTTGATTTATATCATCATTTATTTTATTGGAGAGTAGGGATAGTGAAGTTCTGAAACTTAGGGTTCTAACATGTTCCCCCAGCCTTGTGGATTGAGATTGCTCCTTCAACATCGATCCAATAGTCTGCACAGGAGGACTGAATCTATCCACTGCCATATGCTCTCCTGTTTTCCAAATCCTTCGTCCTTCACGTTCTACATATCTAGTCATTGACCTTTGATATGATGCGTTATTCACAGTTTGAGCCCCGACTTGATGATCGAGAGTCTTAACAGACGCCAATGGGCTGGGACTGCCTTGGGCCGTCTCACGGCTCCTACATGGATTGGGTCGAACCTGTTCAACTTCTTTTCTGGTGATCGATGAATCAGGAATCACGGAAACCGTTCAATTCTCCGCCCCACTCATCGTCGAACTCAGCATGGTGGACGATTCCACCGGAAAACTAACCTTAGGCGTTGGACAATACACATCCGGAGTGTCTGGATCTGGATTTGAATATGAATCTAGTTCCTTTGTTTTTGGACTGTCGATTGAAGAACATTTTGTGGATTTGTTGCCTCCACACCACAGTTGAATAGGTAATAAGATGACCCTCCAACCACTATAGATTCTCTCTTCACTTCAATTGGCCCTTCAGTTTCTCCTTTCTCTTCAACCGGCAGCACTTTCTCCCCATTCTCTCTTTCCTCCTTATTTTCTTCTCCTCCACTTATGATCGTTGTGGTGATCACAGGACAGTTAAGGTTGAGATTAGGATAATTCCCTGGACAGCCTTTTCAGCAGTGATGATGAACCCTCCAGATTCGATCTCCGATGGTGGAGAACCACCTTGATTTGGTGGATTAACAATGTAGGAACGTGATTTGGATCGAACGAAACGTACCTCTTCACAAAACATAGCATGTAATCGACCATTCCCTGTCACCATTTCTGCCAGCTTCTGATCAAGGAACTGATTGAATATTGCCATCTGATTTTGGAGCTGTTGTTGAAAATCAGAAACTATAGATTTTGGCGGAATCACCTTCTTCCTCATAGTAGAGCCAACCCCCTGGAAACTCATATCTAGAGCGATGGATTCAGACCGCTCTTACCAATTTGTTATGGATCAAACTATCAATCTATGAACAAACAGATCACAAAGGCGTTGTATGATTAATTGAAAGGTAAACAAGGAACAAACTAGCATTCGAGAGGCTAGCACTCTCCCATAGACCACTCACTAAGTTTCTGCATGCCTTACACCCTCTACATTATTCCTCTATATACAAGATTTATTGTAAGTACTGAAAATAAAATACCCTTTCTAACCCCTTCTAGAATACTAAATATGGATGGGCTTGGGCCTAAGGTGGGTACATGACACAAACGTGGGACAACAAGTTTTTGTTACGTCGTGTCCTGCCCAAATGCACCCTGAACTCTGAAGGAAACGCTGTTTTCTATTTCTGCCTGAGATATCCCAAGGCAAAGAATCCTCATGACAAGCATGACCATCCTCCAGTTAACCAGAGACATAAATAATTCATTATTTGTTTATCTATCTAATAATTTTGTTTAAACTCCTAACCTGCGGTCCATTGGGATGCATAGAACTTGAATCGCCCAAGAATTGTGATTCTTTGGAATTATAACCGAGTTACACGATAATTGTGATTCTATGGAGCTATAATCTGAACCCCAAATCCATAAACTTTATATTCCATTTTTGGTATGATCACCAAATTCCATTGCGATCCAATTAAAATTCTTCTTGTTCCATTTTGCCATTTTTTTAAATTTTTTTTGGACTTGAGCAACCATAATTGTTAAAAAGCATTAGTCGTTTATTTTGGACATTGATAGGGACAAGCTTTACCCATCCATCTTCGTGCATCATCAAAAACCGTAAACCCCAAACAAGTGGAGCTAGTCTGTATTTTATATGATCTTTTTAAAATAATGTATTTTTGTGTATTAGTATGTATAAATTTCGAATCCCTAACTATCAGTTACAGGGTGTTTGATTTTGGAAAAAGTTGGGGTTATACGCTTAACTAGTAAATCCCTGTTGCATATTTTCAGTGTAATTTTCTGTGAGGCGGTTGCTATATATGGAGTCATTGTGGCAATCATTCTTCAAACAAAGCTTGAGAGTGTCCCAGCATCACAGACATATGCACCAGAATCCCTCAGAGCAGGATACGCAATTTTCGCCTCAGGAATAATTGTGGGATTTGCAAACCTTTTTTGTGGGTATGTTCTTTTTTTTTTTAATTATTATTTTAAAATTTAAATTTCTACCTTTATGTAGAAAGACACATAATCCCAGCACCCATCAGACAAGCTTTTGCAGTAAACATCCAAATGAGTGAAGCGTATGTCTAAACCATCATTTGGGTGATTATTAGTGAAAGTTTTGCGAGTAAGGCATTGTTTGGCAAACTAGCTTATAAGAGCTTTTCAAAACGCTACTTTGAGTAGCTTTTCAATAAGCTAGCTTATGGTCATCCAAACATGTACTAGGAAAAAAAGCTAGCTTACATAGCCTAAATGTTAGTTTCAAAGCTTTTGCCGATGTGATTCATTGTTTTTTTGTTGTTGAAACTCGTGATCGACAGATTATGTGTTGGAATTATCGGGAGCAGCTGTGCTTTATCAGATGCCCAAAACTCGTCGCTTTTTGTGAAGATCCTGGTGATAGAAATATTCGGAAGCGCACTTGGATTGTTTGGCGTAATCGTGGGAATAATAATGTCTGCTCAAGCAACATGGCCAAAGTAAGTAAGTAAGTAAGGTGTGGGATTTCTTGTATTTGTTATTTTTGTTTCTACTGTTTTTCTATCTTAATATTTCTCTCATGTTGGTCTGTTCAATTTAAAACACACTTTTGTGAACCATGTGTAGCCATAAGATTTCCAAGTTAATGGACAATAATATTTATGAAGTCTAGGATCCCTATCTTTTATTTTTTTGGTAACCGTGGGCCTGGTTTACGCATACTGACTAATCCCCCAAACAACCATCTATGTCCACAAGCGTTTGCGTTTGGGATCCCTATCTTCAATCATGATATTTTCTACTTTAAAATTCTCATCTATACTATATAATGAAAATTCTAAAACGGTTATACGGTTATTGTACAATCTTTTGTACAATAACATTTACCACCTTTAATCTTTTGTACAATAACATTTACTACCCTTACAATGTTACATTTACCACCCTTATAATTACTTATTTAATTTACTTTATATTCTTTACTTTTTCATTTTTCATTTTACATCGTTATCATATTAACACAAATAATCGTATATGAACAAAAATGCAATGAAAAAATACGTTCCTTTTTTTTTACAAATTATACCATTATAATCGTTTCGTCAATACCTTCAAAACGAGCCCAATATTGAATATTTTTTAATTTAACCATACTATTAAATATCAGAATATATACGAATTATATATACTACTAAAACGATTATTGTACAATCTTTTGTACAATAACATTTACCCTCCTTACAATGTTACATTTACCACCCTTACAATTACTTATTTAATTTACTTTATATCCCTTACTTTTTCATTTTTTATTTTACACCATTATCATATTAACACAAATAATCGTATATGAACAAAATTGCGATGAAAAATACGTTCATTTTTCTACAAATTATACCATTATAATCGTCTCGTCTGACCTTCAAAACGAGCCCAATATTGAATATTTTTTAATTTAACCGTACTATTAAATATCATGAATATCTACGAATTAATTTGTTTTTTATCCATACGTTTTATTTATTTTTCCACCATTAGCACATTAAAAATACATAATCGTAAAATACGTTTAATTCTTATTACTATAAATTATATCATTATAATTTTTTTCGTCAATAATTGTAATATAAACTAATTATTGAATATCTTTATAGGTTTAGGGTTTTATAAATTGTGATTCTTAGGTTATGATTGATTGTTGATGACATATCTATAAGAAAGTAACATTAATTGTTCGTTCTTTACTTACATTCCGCTGCATTGCACGGGTATATGTCTAGCTATATAATGAAAATTCTAAAACGGTTAAACGGTTATTGTACAATCTTTTGTACAATAACATTTACTACCCTTACAATTTTACATTTACCACCCTTATAATTACTTATTTAATTTACTTTATATTCCTTACTTTTTCATTTTTCATTTTACACCGTTATCATATTAACACAAATAATCGTATATGAACAAAAATGCAATGAAAAAATACGTTCCTTTTTTTTTTACAAATTATACCATTATAATCGTCTCGTCAATACCTTCAAAACGAACCAAATATTGAATATTTTTTAATTTAACCGTACTATTAAATATCAGAATTTATACTATATAATGAAAAAACTAAAACGGTTATCGTACAAACTTTTGTACAATTACATTTATCACTCTTACAATGTTACATTTATCACCTTTACAATTACTTATTTCATTTACTTTTTCATTTTACATCATTATCATATTAACACAAATAATCATATATTAACAAAAATGCAATGAAAAAATACGTTCATTTTTTCTACAAATTATATCATTATAAGCGTCTCCTCAATATCTTCAAAATGAGCTCAATATTGAATATTTTTTAATTTAACCGTAATATTAAATATCATGAATATCTACGAAATAATTTGTTTTTCTATCCATACGTTTTATTTTTTTTCCACCGTTAGCACGTTAAAAATACATAATCGTAAAATACGTTTCATTCTTATTATAAATAATATCATTATAATTTTTTTCGTCAATAATTGTAATATAAACTAATTATTGAATATCTTTATGAGTTTAAGTTTCATAAGTTGTGATTCTTAGGTCATGGTTGATTATTGATGAAATGTATATAAGGAAATAACATTAATTGTTCGTTCTTTACTTACATTCCGCTGCATCGCACGGGTATATGCCTAGTATAGCAATTAAAGAAATAACATTACTTTCTGTTTTTGTACATGTTAGTATTGTCATTCAAATAAGAAAGGTTTTCTTAAATTAAAATGGATTTTGTACGTAAATTGTATTATATCCAATTTACGTTTTTTTGACAAAATCCAGTAAGTTCGAAGACAAAATTAAAATGTCAAGCAAGTTTCATAACATTTTAAAAACAATTCAGTTTTGTTGAACTCTCAAACGCATGATCAAAACAATCCTAGTTAATGTTCTGGGGGATGTGGTGCAATATCCTATTTACTCAGGGTTCGAATCCAGGCGTACACAACAATTGTGACCACTGAGGTTTAATTAAGGCTGATGTCTTACGGTCATAATTTGCCAAAAGATTAGTTTAGACATAGTTTAATAGCCTATGACATCGTTCCAAAAAAAAAAAAAAATTCACAAAGCTTAAAAAGTGATGTGGATTAGCAAAACATCAAATATTATTGGCTTACTTGTGATATTAATAGAATATCAATTCAACGTTCTGAAAGACGTATCAATGTTATCTTCAAATTCTTGTTCGTACCTTCTTGGAACAAATATTTTCATCGAGTGTTCAAACCTTCTCTCGACATTTACTTTACGATAAATAAAAATCCATTAAAAGGCCATTTACAAATCCAAATAGATATATCCACATATTCATTTCCTAAAACACATATAATTGTGAACTTTAATGGTTAAAATATAAACACAACCAAACACACTCAGTATATCTCATTTGAAAGTAGGATCTAAAAAATAAAATGTATATCGTTACTATCTTTAGCTCTAAATAACATAATATAAATAGACTGTTTCCATCAAAGCCTCTTACTTTCAAAAAAGTGTTTCCAAAACGATAACGTTTGAAAACGTAACTTTAGGGCCTGTTCGGTAGCAGCTTAATGGGCTGAATAAGGAATATGGCTGATTCGGTCAGCCATATCTGAGTGTTCGGTAGTAGCTTAATGGGGTAGCTAGTGGCTGACCAAATCAACTACAAAAATAAAGTCTTTCTACACTCAACCATTTAATATGCTTTAATTTCCTCATCTACCCTTCCAACTCCCAACTACTCCCCTTTATTAAAATTAAAGCTCTCTTAAAACCCAACCGAGATCTCTTTTCGTCTCCATCGATTGAAGAAGCACATATATCTTTTCCTCTCCATCGATTGAAGAAGCACAGGTACTCCATCGATCTCTCTTTTCCTCTCTATTGAAGACACTGGAGTGTACTGGAATGAAAAGCACATGTACCTTTCTTCTCCATCGTTCTCTCTCACGAATGTTGACACCTGTGTTTTGGGTTTAAACCCATCGATTTTGTGGTTTAAACCCATCGACTTCATGAGGAATTGTGGGATCGATTTCTTTTCCTCTCCATCGATCTAAAATCACGACTGTATACATCGATTATTTGGGTTTAAACCCATCGATTTTGTGTTTTAAACCCATCGATTTCCTCTCCATCTCCTTGGGAATTTTGGAATTATTGGAGATATACATGGGTGAAAACAGAGAGAGAAACAAGGTGGGTTTTTTTGGCATTGGGTGAATGTGTTTTTGGAAATATGGTTGTGAAAGTTGAACAGGTGAAGAATGAAGATACAATCAAGAGAGAGAAGTAGATCTGGAACGTGAAGGAAGTTGAACTGGTGAAGAATGAATTGGTTACTGATTTTTTTTACAAAACTTGTAATAAAAAAGTTTGATCTGGTGAACTGGTGAAGAATGAATTGGTTACTGATTTGGGTTGGTTACTGATTTTTTTTCTTTTACAAAACTTGTAAAAAAAAGTTTGATCTATATAAATTTGTTTGTTGTTCATAATCTGGTTTTGTTTGATTTGCTTATTGTTTATGATTTGCTTGATGTAATTAGATTGATTTAATTTCATGGAAATTGTTGTTGTTTTGTAAAATTTCATCAACAAATGATTAATGTAAAATAAAAGCGTAAAATGGTCATTTTTATATTCAGACTGTTTATTCAGCACAACAACCGAACAACAACTTAGCTGTTAACATACAGACAACTATATCCATACAGGTCTTAACAGAAAACGAACAGAACAACAACTAACTTTAAAAAATAAAAAAAAACGAAATTTTTTTTTATGACAAAGGACTTATTCGTAAATAATTTAAAGTTACAAGGGCATCTATCCGAATATTCTCAACCTCAGGGGGATATTTTGAAAACACGAAGAAACATGAGGGACCACCATGAAAGAAAGAAAAATCTGGATCGATCGACGCTATAAATCCAAGAAATGCATCAATGGCAGCCTTGCGCCTAGCCCTGTACGCCGTAATCTATATATCTTTTACTTTTTAGTATCAATTTTTGTTTCAATTTTTTGTTTAATTTTAGTTCACAAACAAATAATTCGATCTGTTGTTGTTGTTCTTCGCATATCGTGAGGGTTAGGAGGTGTGGATTCAATCTTATTGAATCGATCAGAAGTTTCAAAAGTTAGGTTTCCCACCTGTGTTGATTTTGCCGCCATTCTCCTTCGTACACACATATGATATTTAGTATTTCATGTATGATTTCCATATTGATGTAACAATCAAGTTATGTTTTGAGGCAATTGTGCGCGATTTTTGGGGTCAATTGTCGATTTCTAGGTTTTTTAGTCCTTGATTTCTAGATTTGGGATCGGGGACTTGGATATCGTTTTTTTCAAACTGGAAGGGTCAGATTTTTAGGGTTTTTGTGTAATTCGGTGTTTTTTGAGAGGGATTATGGATAAGAAGAAGGTTGCAGTTCCGCTCGTATGCCATGGGCATTCTCGGCCAGTAGTTGATTTGTTCTATAGCCCGATCACTCCAGATGGATTTTTCCTAATCAGTGCCAGCAAAGGTTTGTTGTATATTTGTATTCTTGTTGATTTTTGGTTGTTAAATTTGTATATTAAGTCGCATTTTATAGTTTATACATGTTAGCATAACAATCATAATCTTTAAATCGGAGCATTTTAGTTATGAGAAGATTGATATAAACACATAGATGTGATCATATTCGAGTAGAGGGAGTATTCATGATGAGTAATGTGTATTCGTGATGAATAATGTGTATTCTTGATGAATGTCGTGACATATATTCATGATGAATAACTCACAAGATAGGTGGTTTCTGGTTCTTAATATATTTAAGGTTTCTAAATGAACCTGCCGCTATTTGAGTATTTGGATAAAGTTTGCAAACCATTCGAATATTGGCATAGTATGTCTTTATGTCCAATGAATCCATATTCTTATTTTTTTCTTGTAATTTTTAAGTAGGTTTATACATTTGATGCACTCATATTCTTGTAACAGATCCTTAATGCAGCCTTGTGTTAAGAAGATACATAGTATTATCACAATAAGAATTGTTAATATATGAATGTGTTGTTTCGGATGAAGTTTTGAGCTGCTTTTTGCCATATTGGCATCGCTATATTTCTTTCCTGAGAGTCCAAGATGGATCATTTTCTAGAATTTTGTATTATATTCTCTTTTTGCCATATTGGCATCGCTAAATTTGTATTGAACGATTTATTTTCAAAGATTGAAAAAACTTCTGAAAGTGTACAACCATCCAATGATTGAAATATGTAAATTTGTTATTCAGATTCCACTCCTATGCTTAGAAATGGAGAGACCGGAGATTGGATAGGAACCTTTGAGGGACATAAAGGTGCAGTTTGGAGTTGCTGTCTAGATACTAATGCTCTACGTGCTGCATCGGCATCTGCTGATTTCACAGCGTATGTGGTGAAAATATTCTTCATTATTCATGCTTTCTGTGAAAGTTTTTTGTGGTGTTAATTTTATCTTTATGTTTCTGCGATATCACAAAAGTTTCCTTTCTGCATGTGTTGAATGTTCTGGTATGATCATTTTATTTGCAGGAAATTATGGGATGCGTTGACTGGGGATGTGCTGCACTCATTTGACCACAAGCATATTGTTCGAGCATGTTCCTTTTCTGAGGTGGCTTCATCTTTCTTTATTTGCAATTGGTTATCAGTTGCCTCTCTAAAATAACTTTTGCTTGAGGGAAAACGGACCGAATTTACTTACTGTTGCTTGTTAGGTTGGGGCCTAGATTATAGAACTAGTGCATTTCATATAGTTTTCTATTTTATGCCCTTTATCATTGCATCTTGTCTTTACTTATGTTCCCTCCTACTCTCTCTCTCTCTCTCTAACCCCCACGGGTCCACAAAACAAGAAAAAAAAACTAATGAAACGAAAACCTTGAGGATCAGCTATTCAGCTTAACTATCAAATAAAGGTGAGGTCGTCAGTTCGACTCTCATCGGGCCACTGGTGATTTTCTTGGCTGGTAGCTTCAGGGCCCCATGGGATTAGTCGAGGTTTGTGTAAGCTGGCCCGAACACCCATGGTTACCAAAAAAAGAACTAAATGAAACAAAGTTACCATATACTCCCTCCATCCCAAAATAAATGTCCACAAAGAAAAGGGCATAGTTTTAGGAATGTGTAATTATTACACATTTTAATTAGTAAAAGGACAATTTAACCTTAACTATAGAGAGAGAAAATTTCTCCATCACATAATTAAGGATAGAATGGGGAAGTAGACATTTACTTGTTTGGGACAAACTAAAATAGTAATACAATTATTTTGGGACAGTGAGAGGAGTTGATTATGCCAAATAAGGAACGGTAACTCACTTGGGGAGGGATGATTTCCGACAGATATTATTAAATGCTTAACATGATGAGATGATATGTGTAACGGGTTAACATCCAACAATTTTAATTGATGATGCTGAAATTCATAGTAAGTACTCATTTCTTGTCACTCACGAACCCTTTGATCTGATCTCGCTCGTAATATACCATATCCAGTTACTCGCACGATCGTTGTCTCTTTGCTCTCCTTGTGTGATGATCTCGGGTTCCCATTTCCTTTCTAAGTGACTTGTGATTATTCTCGAATAAAGTTTTATTTATCCCTTATTGGATATTACGTACGCATATGAATTTTCAAAGAAATTTGATCTTGAGTTAATAATCTTGAGTATCGACATGCAGACTCATCTACCTAAGGGTGAACTTGGTTATGTATACCTTTATCTTCATCGTTAATGGACAGAAACGCACTTTGTGTATAATATTACAGGATACACATCTTCTGCTGACTGGAGGTTTTGAGAAGATACTTCGCATATTTGATTTAAATCGGCCAGATGCACCTCCACGAGAAGTTGAGCATTCTCCGGGTTCTGTAAGGACTGTTGCTTGGCTCCACAGTGACCAAACAATATTAAGTTCCTGCTCTGATTCTGGAGGAGCAAGGTACGTATCTGTTTTTTTGTTGCTATTTTCTCATTCTCTCAAAAAACTGAACGATATAGGGTGTTCATATGGTGTCACAAATCAAGAATCAAATGAACTTCATGGTTGTTCATTGTATTGGCTTGTGACTAAAATTGGTTACAGAAATGGGATAAAATGGATTCGGTTGATTCTTTCTTCTCTCCCCCCCCTCCCCTCTCTATATGTATAGGGTTCGGCGCAGGGGAAAACCACAAAAAATTGGAAAACTGAGGAACACCCTAATAACAATTATTTTGTCCAGTATTCACATGTGAATAAAATGCACACGTGCATAGAAACCGGGAAACAATTTTTTTTTTTTTTGTGGTTTCTCTTGAACCTATATATATATATATATATAGAGAGAGAGAGAGAGAGAGAGGAGAGCTGGTTTCCGGTAAGAATAGTAGTTATCGTGAGAAGGGTAAGAAGGGATCTCCACCCTTGGATCAATCCTAATTGATGATCAATTGAAAATACCCTTCCAAGCTAATTCATGGGTTATTTTGGGACTTAATCTGAACCAGTAAATCAACACTAATTAAAAGGGATCAAGGGTCCAAATCCCTTCTTATACTTCTCATCTAATTCCTATTCTCACACGACCCTTCATCTCTCTCTCTATATATAGGTGGTATTGATATATTGCATCTACTTTGAGCATCATTAGTTCATAGGTGGTGATGGTTTTGGATTTCTAACTGTGCAGTGTTTGGAAAATATGGGTTCTTTTGTTGCATTTTTTTACATTAGATAGAATTACTTGCATACATGGGAAACTTATAATGAAACAGGGACGAAGGAAAATTTATTACACGGGAAAGAATTATTTGCATACATGGGAAATTTATTACGTATTTTTAGACTCAGGGTGTAGCACATATCCTTTGTAAATTTAATGTCCAATATCTCTTACAACACCCTTATATTCATTTTTGCATTATGAAACTTTATACCACATGAACCCGTAATAATCGTGCACTTGGTGGTGTCTACGCATTTGGTTATTAAGTCAACCTGATGTTCAAGTCTTCACAATTTATTGATTGATAATTGCTCTTGTTGCTCTTGTCATGAGAATGAAGTCTTCTTTTAGAAATTCCTTCTTTTTGGTTGCATTCGTTTTGATTAGAGATGCAGAAGGCCCGAGCTTTCAGGCCTGGGACTGGGCCTTCCAAGCCTGTTTGAGTGAGCAAAAAAAGGCCTGGTCTGGGCCAGGCTTTGGGGTTGAAAAAGGGCTCGATCAGGTTTTTTCAGGGCAGGCTTTTTTGGGCTTTTTCAGTCCTTTTTGGGCCGGCTCCCAAAATTTCGGCCTGATCAGGCTTTGAGCCTGGACCGGATCGGGATCACTAGGCCCAGGCTTGGGCTTTTTTGTGCATCTCTAGTTTTGATTACTATTTTTTTTCATAATTGTTGTTCCTATCCTGTGGATCTTGAATTCATTGATATATAATCCATCTGTTGTAAATAAAATTTAATTGATCATATAATGATAGGCTGTGGGACGTGAGAAGTGGCAAAATCGTCCATACCCTTGAAACGAAATCATCTGTGACCAGTGCCGAAGTCAGCAAGGATGGTCGTTATATAACCACTGCGGATGGATCTTCTGTCAAGTTCTGGGATGCAAACCAGTATGCTTTTGTGAATATTCATATGTGCATGACTGTTGCTTCATATGTTTATTATTCTGCATATACTTCAATCTAAACATTTCATTGTGTTATAGTTTTGGATTGGTGAAAAGTTATGACATGCCCTGCAATGTGGAATCGGCATCGTTGGAACCAAAATTTGGTGATAAGTTTATTGCGGGTGGGGAAGACATGTGGATTCGCCTATTTGATTTCAATACCGGTGAAGAAATTGGTACGCCTTTTTGATTGATTTTTTACATTAAACGGCATTCATGTTGTACAGATTCACACGTATTCACATGTGATGATGATGTAGGATGCAACAAGGGTCACCATGGTCCGGTCCATTGTGTAAGGTTCTCACCTGGAGGTGAATCGTATGCGTCTGGTTCGGAAGATGGAACCATAAGAATATGGCAGACAGGGCCATTGGTTCCAAATGGGCCTTTGAAGCCTATAACAGCTGATGAAATTGGGGCCAAGTTGGAGGATTTGAAAGTTGGGAAACAAGTAGTTAACTAGAAAGAAAGAAACATACATATATAATATCATATATATGCTTCTTTTACTCTTAATCTGTAACTCTATGTTGTCACTTCATCCTTTGAAATAAACTTGTGGTTTTTTGTCTGCTTCTTTCACATTTTTGTTGATTATTGCATCTTTTTATTGGTTTTTTTAGTAACCGTGGGTTTTCGGGCCAGCTTACGTGTGCCGACGGATCCCTGGTCGACCACAAATGGCCTGGAGTCATTGCTGGTGAACATCCATGGTCACAAGGGTTTGGCAGCACCTGGATTCAAACATGGGAGGATGAGATTTTCACTACATCCCCCAAGTCTTAACAAGTACGTTACAACCCAAGTGGTTATTGCATCTTTAGTAATTCATAATCACAATATCATTTGAACTTACATTAATGAAATCAAAGAAATTGTTCCAAAATATGCCTTACATTATATATTTCAGCAGAAAACAAGGAATTTTCAAGCCTCATATTATATGGTTCTCCTTTATTACAATCATCCGAGAACCTGTAAAATTGTGAGAACCTTGAGAGCAGGTATATCGTGTACTATTTCTCATGATTTTTTTTCACCATCTAAAGCTAGGATTTAGGGTATTTATTGATCACCATATATTTGTTTCACAATGTATTTGCTTCACAATATTAACCTTTTTGGTGTGTAAAACAAAAATTACAGTTGAAAAAAGTTTCATATTGTGAACCGAGTACATATGAAAAAAATAGATGCTAACCAATACATTGAATACCAACCTTGGATAGAAAAAATGTCATGTGAAACAATACCTTAAGGTAAATGTTCTCACGGTTATCACAACATATTTGGAACTTTGAACAGTCTATACCACCATCATCATACTTGAAATTTGTTTCACTCAGGCTGGATATAGTCTCCATGGTATATTTGCTGCAACAAAAAACACACAATTACCTTAACATCTACACCTCATTCAACAACATTAAAACTCGAATCATTCGACCAATATCTTTTATTTAATTTACCTGGGTGCGTCTATCTTCTCTGAAGCTAACATTTCGAACCTTCAACTCCCCTCTGTTTGTCGTAAGTTCATCGAGGATTTCAGCATCACACATCGTCACCTCGCCTTCATTGCTCCCGCCATAACTACCATCCATTTCCTAATAAGTTCTCTTAACGGAGTTAGTGATCATGAATGATTCAAAATGAAATGGGTTAGCGAATAGCGATTATATATGGGTTGTGGAAGGTTAATTACCCTGAGATTTAAGCTCGGAGCTCGTGATGGACTACCTATGATTTCCTCGTATTCGGCTGCATCCAGTTCCCTCAAATGGTGTAGTTGGAGCAACTTTGGTAGAATGTGTTGTCGTATGCTGATAAGAAGGAAGAACGGCACGGGAAAGAGTATACCCGCTATCGGAATCCATGTCACACCATAACACACCAAAAAGTACAAAATTTGGAAGATTGTGAACATAAGAATGCTTCTAAATGGCACTGACTCCACAAAAGAAGCATGAACCTTCTCCAGAACCCTGTCACATTTTCACATAAAAACATGAATATATATATATATATAGAGAGAGAGAGAGAGAGAGAGGAGGGGGGGGGGGGGAGATGATGAGAAGTTGATCAATTTGCGTGAAAGGGAAAAGTTTCAAAGATCACACATGATTAAATATAATACGAACACGTAATCATATATGATATAGAACGTCCAAAAGGGACGTGGGCGACTTGGTGAAAACGACCAAAGGTCACGGGAAAGGTCGTCCGCTATATGCCAGTCAACACAACATGTGTTGTATCGTTAATATGATTATGCTTTCGTATCATATATATATATGTAATCATGTGTGATCTTGGAACTTCTCACCTGCTCGCAAATTGACCCCATTTTCGTTTGAACTTGATATACATATTACACCAACAACAAAATCGGCTTTATAGAATGCACAAAAGAACTGGATATTAGCGATGAAAATTAGCAAGGGCAAAAATCAAACACAGTCTATCGCTAATCAGCGACGGATTAGTGAGAGGTTGGGTTTGTGGTCAATCCCTCGCTAATCCCCCACTAATTAGCGATATATTTTTGAGGGATTAGCTAGCGATGGCGTTAATGGTCAATCTCTCCTAATCTCTCACTAATTAGCGAGGGATTGACCACAAACCCAATCCCTCGCTAATTAGCGATAAATTAGTAAGGGATTGAGTTTGTGGTCAATCCCTCGCTAATTAGCGAGGGATTAGCAATGGATTTACCACAAACCCAATAGTGGTCAGTCCTATAAACTTAAGTAGGGGTGTTCATCTAAACCGCACAAACCACCCACACCGCACCGCAAAACGCGGTTTAGAACTTCCGTGGTGCGGTTTGCATTTTTTCCAAACCGCACTATACGGTGCGGTTTGCGGTTTTGAGTTATCAAACCGCGGTTCAAACCGCACTGCACCGCACATTATATATATGTATATATATTTTTTAAATTTTATATATTACACACACATATATGTATATATAGAATAATTGCAATGTTTATGTAATATGTATTTAGAAATCGGACGTGTTGAATATTTTTATTTTTTGGACTACGATCAAGTTATTGCCGACTTCAAAATGAAGTTTTAATTTTATAATTATTGAATTGTAGGTGTAAAGTGCGTTAGGTACAAACCGCATAAACCACACCGCACCGCACCGTATTTCGCGGTGCGGTTTGAGATATATGCGGTGCAGTTTGGGAAAATGCTCAAACCGCATATGCGGTGCGGTTTGTGGTTTTGCCCTAAACCGCACCCCTAAACTTAAGTCATATACAACAGTTTATTAGAACATTTAGACATATTTGACGTCCTAGAGCTTGTAAAACGAAAGAAGAACTCACTTGTATCTCCTGCCAGAGGGTACAAATAGCAATAAGATCCTTTCCCAGAACTGGTTTCCAGGAAGGCTATCAATTGCCATATATGCAAAATAGCCCCATAAAAGTGAAGTTGGAATCAACTTTATCAAAGGCATAGCAGTTATAGATGCTGCTAATAGAAGTGACTGCAACAAATTGCTGACCCTTTGCTCGTTAACTCGAACCGGTAAATGCGCATCTATGTGTTCTTCGGGATCAAACTTCCCTAATTTCGTGTCTTCTTCGACTTTCATCACTGCATCCTGCAAGTCTTTTAGTTCTGTAACGATTGCGGTTGTCTGCAAGCAATCGAACAAAACCAATCGACACAAGTTCGTTAATTAAATGTTGGAGAGTTTCGAGGATAGAAACAAGGAGTATATATATATATATCTTGGATAAAAACTGAGATCGTGTGAGAGCTTGCTTTCCTTAAGTTATATTTCGACCCGATTCTGCCAGGTATCGTGAAATTAACTCGAGGATAATCTCAAATTTTCCAGTTACGATTTTGGTAGAATCGTAACTGCTTTTATATTAAATACAAGAATAACTCCCTATTAAATGAAAATGATTGTTGGAGTAATTAGTGGTGGAGTCAGAAGCTCCTCAAAGTGAGAAGCCTCGAAACTCAAAAGCCCTTCAGAAACAGAAGCTTCTGAACAAGACTCGCATGCTTCTGAAGAGAACTCAGAAGCTTCTGAACAAGATTCATTGGGACCACCACCAGGGGAGCGGACCCCTTGACCCTGGGTTGGGTTCACGTGAGATCAACATATTTTCGTGAGACCCGTGAGACCACATTTTTACACTTGAAACTTCACAACAAAACACTTTGAGGTAAAAAAAATCCGAACCTTCACAGCAAAAAACACAAAAAACACTGTGAAGGTTACCTTCTCAATGTTTTTTCACAGTGTTTTGCTGTGAAGTTCCAAGTGTAAAAATGTGATCTCACGGGTCTCACGAAAACATGTTGGTCTCACGTGATCCCAAGTCCCTTGACCCCCGCCATATGGCACCATCATGATCCCAGGTTATAGTTAACTTACATGAGTGTGCACTCCACACCTTCCTAGCCCGTGTTATAGCTTAACTAACCACCCCATATTCTCTTGTGAACCCGATTGCACAAAATGAAAAAATGATTTCACTAAAATCGCCAACATTAAACAAATGGAAGTGGGATCGAAGATTTACAATTGGGGAGCTATCGATTTCTATGAAAACGGTTTGCATCTTGTTGTAGATCTCGAAATTGCTAGCTTTCTGCTTTATGCTTTCTTTGGCACTCGCAACCAACTTCTTTCTGATAAACTGGTACAAATCTTAGATCGTTAGAACAAATTAAAGCGCCATTTTAGAACGAAATTTTCAGGTTCTTTTTTCGTGTGAAGTTAGCTTGCCTGTTTCTTAAGAACAGCAAGGCTTTTAGTGTGCATGGGTGCCTGAGGCAAGACACCATTTGAAGGAGGTAGTCCTAACAATCCACATAGCAATGTCTGTGCAAAAACAACGTTCGATAATATAGAAAATTAGCTTCCGATGGCTGCATTAAGACGTCAAATATGTCTAAGGTGCCGTTTGTTTTTAAAGAGGTATGAAGTCTATTTTACTTCTAATTAATAAGAGGTGGTGCCGAAGTCTGAAATCTGAATGTATGTTTATATAACGTCTGGAGGCGACTTGAGAGAAAGAAGGGCATATGAACTGAGGTGGCGATAAGAGGTTTTAACTTTTAAGAAGTTAGGTCACCACTTCTTTTTTCAAACGTATTTAAGAGTTAAGATTTTATGAAAACTGAAAAAAAAACAGTCTAAATGTAAAAAAGTCTGAATGAAAGAGCTATTAAGAGGTTTAAAAAAAAACACTAAGGTGCCGTTTGTTTTTTAAGATGTCTAAAGTCTAAATTCTTATTTTAGTTATGATTAATAAGAGGTGGTGTGTAAAAAGGTCTGAACGATTCAGACTTAAGAGCCATTAAGAGGTTTTTAAAAAAAAAAACAAACAATCCCTAAATGTTCTAATAGATTGCTTTATAGGACCAAACAATTGTGCTAAAAGTGTCATAATAAGTTTATAAGACGTTTTTTGGACCAACTAACAAGGTTTTAGGACACTTTTGATATAAAGTGTCCTATTAACATTTTTATGACACTTTTCAGATAAGGTCATATAAAAAGACTAATAGTACGTGTTATTTAAAATAACCTAAAGAAAAACTTGTTAGGGCTCCCAAAAACGTCCTATCAACTTATTGTGACACTTTAGAACGGACAAGTATTTGGTCTTTTAAAATAGTCTAGTAGGACATTTAGACATATACAACCTCTTATAAAACCGATTTTGTTGCAGTGGGTGTAATAAATAGACCGAAAAGATCACGGTTACCATGAATCCAAGCAAAAGAATGTCATAATGATACGCCGAAGGATTCTTGAGATTGAATTCTTTTTGCTGAGCCAATTGCGAAGCAACGCTATGATCAAAGAAATAAAGCCCGGCTATCATAAGAGCCGGGATGAAGGCTGCAAAGATGTACGTCGGACCAACCTTACCCATATCCTGTGTAGTTCAACTTAACGGAGTAAATTAAGGATCGATTACAAACCATGTTTTGCAACCATAAGCTAACTTATCAGATACTAGTCAGCTTTTCAGCTATCAGCTAGTTTATTAGCTAGTTTGTCAAACATAGCCTACAATTTTTTTGTGAGCTAGTTTGCCAAACATAGTCTACAAGTTTTTCAGCCATCAGCTAGCATATTAGCTAATTCGTACCTTGATTACAGTCCAATGATATGCGGATTCAGATTCCCATAAGAGTGGACTAAAGAGCCTTCTTGGAACCCCGGAAGGGACTTTGCTTGGTACACCGAAAGAGAGGGCCGTCCACATTACGACCATCAATGGAACCCCGTAGTCTGCTATGAAATTTCTGAATCGCGCTATTTTCAACACAATAGTTGTTAATTACATTTTAAGTTGAAAATGCAAACCGTTGAACTTGGACCATTTCTCCTCGATTTTTTTTTGGGGGGAAGGGTGTCCTAGGCTATGCCCAGACTAATCCCTTGGCAGATTATGACCGTAAGACATCAACCCTGATTAAACCTCAGTGGCCACAATTGTTGTGTACGCCTGGATCCGAACCCTGAGCAGATGGGATATTCCACCACATCCCCCAGGGCCTTAACCAGTGCGCAACAACCCTTGTGGTTATATTTGTTGGAACCTCCAATGGAGGCTAGATGGGTACAGATTGTTTTTTTGCTCTGATACCATGAAAGAATATGTGGAACCCCCTCAGATTACTCTTCAAAAGAGCTGAGAAAAATACAGGTTCCAACATATATTGAAGAGAAATAGTTCAAGTCTTGTTGAACGTGGGACTCGAATGATCTAAATCGAGTCGTTGATCACCTGTTCCAAACCACCATGATCTTGCTTTCCTGCTTCTTAATGCAGTGTACAAAAGGCCAAATGAGAATGTAATCGCCAACACACCGTTGGCGTAAAGCCATTGAAACTGATACTTCACTTCATTATGGTCGTCGTTTTTAGGAACTTTGAACTCGCTCACTAGTCCCTATATATGTATCCAAACAAAATCACAACCGAATCTTGCGAAACTCGAATATTACACTATTAGATTTTACCTTGACGGCCTCTTGAATGAAAAGAACGGAAATTAACATCCCAAAAGTTTCCCCCGCGATCCTCGTAAACCTATTGATAACGACGCAAGCATTGAAAATTGCCAGCAGAAACAACAACAGAGCTGTCCAAGTGCATACCCTGCAAAATTGTAACATGTTAAGTCCTATAAACAGTCTACTAGGACATTCAGATATATTTGACATCTTATAAAGCTGATTTTGTTGTAGTGAAATGAGCACAATTGAATACATAATTTGTTGAAAAGAAACATATACACGTATAAGCCGCGTGAGAAGTTGAGTTAACGTGAGAAGCATGAGAAGTGGATCTGAACCCTTGATCACTTATAATTTCAAACCCACCCACGAATCGCGTTTCATAAGGGAATTGATTCCGTGCATCTCATCCTAATATGCAGCCAACGGTTGATAACTACTTCTCACGCTTCTCATGTTAACTCAACTTCTCACCAGAACCCAACCATACACACACATATATAGGGGCTAAATCAAATGAGAACCACAATTATGTTACAAACATGTGAGAACCGATATAAAAATATTTTTTTCACATGATATATTTTCACCAAATGCTTGGATTTAATATATTGCTTCACATATATTTGTTTCATAATATGATAATTTTACATGTATTTGTTTCACCACAAGAATATTTTTTACGTGTATTTTTCATTTCACTAGGTGAATCAATTTTTATTTTTCATGTATAATCTTTTCACAAGGTGAACAAAAACATATATGAAACAATATCTTAAATCATAGGTTTTGATGAAAAAAAATCATGTAAAAAAATATTTTTATATCGGTTCTCACGGGTTTGTAACATAATTTTGGTTCTCATTTGGGATTGTGTGAGAAGTTGAGATTAATGTGAGAAATGTGAGAAGTGGATCTGAACCATTCATCACTTTTAATCAAATGCCCTCCCATGAATTGCGACTTAGAAGAGAATTGATCCGTTGCATCTCAGTACATCTTATCTCGGTGCATCTCATCCTAACATGCATCCATTTCTCATCGTTGATAACCACTTCTCACGTTAACCTCAACTTCTCATCGGAAGCCAACCCTAGATATGGATATAGATATACCATCCAGCCCAAGCCAAAAACAGGTGTTGACCCAATTCTTGCCTCCCTTTTGCAAAGTTGTACAAGTAAGTGTACATAATAATAGTAGGTTCTGCAACTCCCAATATCAGAAGAGGTTGTCCACCAAGAATAGAGTGAATCAGACCACATATAGCAGTAGAAATCAAGGTTTCAACTGTGCTCAAGCTTCCATCTACAAATTAACATTACTAATTATTATTCTTTAACTTACAAGATAATTAGTACTAAACAATTCTTGTGTGTCATATGTTAAAAATGTTACAATAAGTTGATAGGATGCTTTTGGGAGTTTTTAAGTGTCCTCTAAAAATATGTATTCTCAGGACACTTCTCAAAAGTGTCATGTTATAAGACTAATAGGACACTTTATTTCTAAAGTATTTGAAAAACTTGTTAGGATACTAACATAATATTATTTGTAACGCCTCTATATCGAACTTGCAATTGTTTGGGCAAGTTTATTAGGACATTTAGACATATTTGGCGTCCTATAAAATCGATTTTGTTGTAGTATCTTGAATCTTCTCTGTTATATATATATATATAGAGAGAGAGAGAACCTGTATCTCTGCTAAGTTGCTCTCCAAATGCAATGACAGGCAGTGCAGAAGCAAAGAAGATGTATGTAGTAGGAGCCAATATCCTACAAACATGCATGGTTTATATTAATACTAATATATTCCACAAATACAATGATGATCACCATTAACTAATTTTCCATCAATAGATCAAAAGATGGTGAGAAAATGATTTATCATTATTAGGTTTTATATATACATATAGATTTGATAACTGAGGGTTTCCGCACTGGTTACACAAACCGATTAGTCCCCTGGTGACCACGAATGGCTTGGAGTTATCGCTAGTGAACCTCCATGGCCACAAAGGCTTTGGCAGCGCTTAGATTCGAACCAGAGAAGATAAATTTCCACTACACACCCCTTAGGTGCACCACAACCCAAGTGGTTTATATATATATGGTCGGGTTCAGAAGAAAACCTCAAAAAAACAGAAAACTAAGTAACACTCTCGTAGCCCTCTTCATCTGGACGGTATTTGTGCATGGTGCATACAAGTAATTTATAACATGCACACGTACATATGTATAACTGCATAAAAACCAAAAAACAACTTAATTTATTTGTATGCACAATTGCATACTGTCCAGATCAAAGACTACCGGTGTTCTCTGTTTTCCATTTTTTGAGGTTTTCTCTTGAACCTCCCTATATATATATATATATATAGAGAGAGAGAGAGAGAGAGAGAGAGAGAGGAAAGGGTTCTCATTTGAATTCCCACCTATATATATATACACTTATGCAGAGGTTAATTATTTGAGAACTCACAAAATTATGAGAACAAGTACATCATGTACTATTTTTCATGAGAACTCACATGATTATTTTTCATCTAAGACTAGAATTTAGGGTATTGATTAACATATATTTTGTTTTAATAATGAGAAACTTTTTACGTGTATAAAGTTTCTAACTAATCACATTGTGAAACAAATATATATTAATCAATACCTTAAATCCTAGCCTTAATTAGATGGAAAAACCACGTGAAACAGTACTTCAAGTTAAAATTTCTCACAATATACGAAATTCTCATTAGATTGTTCCTACCTACGTATCAACGTATGTATATATGCTTTCGTGAATGATGCACGTTAAGGAAGAAAAATACCCGATGCCGGAGCGAATACCCGCATTCCAATCTTCCTTATAGCACAATGCTCTACCTCTAACATCCTGTGCAATCCCTCTGAATGGAGATTTTATATGCTCCATTCCTGAAAAAGAATATATATATATATATATATATGGAAAACTTATACGATTTGCTGTATATTCATTTATCAAAATCATCTACAATTATAAAAACTTCAAACCAGTCAACATGCATTAAACTAAGGGGCTATTTGATTCATGGAATTGAAAGGAATTTGAAGGACCAATTCCATTGACCAAATTCCAAGCCAATGTTTGGTTCACGGAATGAAAGCGATGAAATTCTTCCAATTCTATTGAATTCCACAATTTAAGGAATTCATCATTCATTGGCTTAAGTGAAAGAATTGAATTCCTACCGACCAAACACGTCGTCAAATTCCATTCCAATTCCTTCGATGAATTCCAATTTCATCAAATTCCATTATGTGAACCAAACGCCCCCTAAATGTCGATAAAAAAGTTGACAGAAGAACAATGGTAATTAATGTTGATACATTTTTCAAAATACCATAGCTTTTAAAAATAAGATTCTTAAAATATATAAAAAAAAATAAAACAATGTTTTCGTGAGACCATAAAATATCACTGAATCTTCAAAGTAAAACATTATGAAAGTAGGACAAATACTGAACCTTCACAATAAAAATACCATGAAGGTTTACCATCACAATATTTTGTTGTGAAGATTTAGTGTTATTTAAGTGGTGTCACGAATACAGTCTATTATAACATGATCTCAAGTGTTGATGCATGTTACATAAAGCAAACGTTGTTTTATTTTTCCATCTTATTTTCACTTGTAATATATATTTTCAATAATGATTATTTAATTACTTGTATTTTTCTTAATCAACATGAGGGAGGTTCAGGGAAAACCTAAAAAAAACGGAAAACTGAAGAACACTCTGGTAGTCCTTCATCTGGACGGTATGCACTTGTGCATACAGGTAAATGATGTTTTTTTTGTTTTTGTTTTTATGTACAAGTGCATTATGCACTTGTGCATATGCACGTGTGCATGTTACAAATTACTTGTATGCACAAGTGTATACCATCCAGATGAAAGACTACCAAGGTGTTATTCAAATTTCCGTTTTTTTAGGTTTTCCCCTAAACCTGACTCTAATCAACATAATATGAATATTTAATTTTTCCGTCATTGTTTCACTAACATTACATGTATACATAATTACAACACCTTTATATTTGAATCGGATTAATTTGTGTTCGTAATTTAAAACTAACAATAATATTTAACTTCCTAGGCTTATTGTTAAACCGTAACTAGAATCTTCCTATTTTTTGTTCCATCTGAATTAAAATACGATTCATTTTCGAATTCGGACATAAATATTCCACTATTTTACTTATATATAAAACCCAATAAATTAGATATTTCATCCTATATACATATAAACGTAAGTTATAAAAATTACTTTTTAGACTAGTACACAAGCCGATAGTATCCATGAAAACAACCTCTTTACACTTTGAGTATTGTGATGTAAATGATGCGAATCGAGCTCGAATATCAATACACTTGACTTGAACTTGATAGCCATTTTCTAGGCTTGAACCCGACTCGAAAACTTGTGAGTAGTTTAAATACTAACTCAAGTTGATACGTTAGTATGTTGAGCCGAGCCTACTCGATTCACATGTTGACCGAGTTGACCAAGTCAATCCCGATACACCTCTAAGACTAGTTACAATTCCCGCCTAAAATTCCCGGAACCGGAACCGGCGGTTCCTGAAATGAAGAAACCGGTACTAGTTACATTGGTTCTTTATATTTGGGAAGCGGTCCCGGAACCGCCGGTTAGGGTACTGGGTACCCGTTGTCTAATTTTTGAATTTTTTTTATCATTCATATTATAAAAAAAGTAAATATTAATATATTACAAAGTCCCAACGTAAAGAAATAAATACCACAAACTTGAAAAATAATACAATAAAAATTAATAAATACTACAAACGATGCTTACAAAACAAATAAATATTACAAACGGTGCTTCGAAAACAAATAAATACTACAAAGGTGCTTCCAAAACACTTTCACGTCATTAAAATTAGTTGATGCTAATAAATACTACAAACGATTTTTTCTAAAGGTAGTTTATTAAATTTTATAAATAAATAAAATATATTTTATTAAAAAAAATAGTGGGTACACGTCGGTTTCGATTCTGGGTACCTAGCGGGACCGGTTCTAAAAAAATGAGAATCGGAACCTGTTCCATATTTTAGGAACCAGAACCAATTACATCGGTTCCGGTTCTGGAACCGGCAGTTCGAAAGCGGCTCTGGTTCTAAAAACGGGTACCCACATCCGATGACGTCCCTCGTAAGTGCAATGAAGGTCTGCCAAATCCAAACAAAAATGTTTTCTAAATCCTTTTCTCCTCTTTTATATAAGTCGTATAAGAGCCCTCCATTTTAATCTCCATTCACGATCTCACTTTCACCTGATCTTTTAAAATCATAAATAACTCATTCTCTTTTCATATAATAAACAAATAATATATATATATATATATATTTAAAAAATCATTAATTTGATATAAACAAATTTGTCAATTCTTTTTTGATCTTCTAGTCGCTAGTCATTATTATATTTCATTGCGAAAGTCATCGTTGGAAATTTTCATTTATGGTGCACTTTAAGTTAATTGAATTTAATTTATTTAATAATTTTTTACAATATATTTTACAAATTTTATCTTAAAAAAATTTGTTCATCTCACAAACTTATCGAGTCGATCTACCGACTCGATACAATATGTTGAGTATATTGAATCGAGTCGTTAGCTCGAGTCTGAGTCAAGTGTTGACCGAGTCGATCTCGAGTAACTTACGAGTTGTCTCGTCTTGTTTACACCCCTACTCAAGTAATGGTAAGAACCGTATAAATCATACTTCGTTTAGACCCTTTTTTCGTGTGGGATTACTGGATTCGTTTGATTTGGTATTAGTAGTAAAAGTGTAAGTAAACCACACAATGACTAAACTTCATCATATGATGATTCTGGTTTCAGCTACTTAGAATGAAATGATTGCTTTGGGATTAAATAGTTATACCTTGATATATAGAACCCTTTGCTTAAGAAAGTTGTACTTGCTTCCTTGACTTGTACTTTAGAGTTTCTTCTACTTGTGTTTGCATTTCTCTTACTCTGCTTGACAAGAAAAGTGAGAGAATGCATAAGGTCTCCACCTTTTTATATATGTGATCAAAGTGACATTCATATCTCATTGGTCAAAAATATATATGTTAAACAATATCTCTTGTTTGGTGTTCCTAGACAAAAGAAAACGTGTCACGTCTTCCATACATTTACAGTTTATTCATCATAAATGTTGTATTATTCATCATGAATAGTGTATCAATTTATCATTGATCGTATATTGTGTAGTATTCATCATAAATAGTTTATGATTCATTATTCATGATGAATGTGTACCTTCATTATTCATGATGAATGTGGACACCCGAGACACGTATCACTCTCCTTTGTCCTCTAGTTCACAACCAAAAATCGGCTTGCAACCGAACTTTTATATATATATATATATATATACACACACACACACACATACATACATATAGAGGGAGGTTTAAGGGAAAACCTCAAAAAATGGAAAATTGAGAAACACCCTGATAGCCCTTCATCTGGACGATATGCACACGTATATATGTACAAGTGCATAATGCACACATGCATAAAAACCAAAATTAACAACTTAATTTATTTGTATGCACAAGTACATAATGTCCAAATGAAGGACGACCCGGGTGTTCCTCATGTTTTTTTTTTTTTGAGATTTTCCCCTGAACCTAACCCTATACATATATGGGGTGAGTTATTATGCAACCTTTTACATGATGCAACCCTTGCAACCCCTTTATCCACCACACATTTTACTTTTACCTTTTTTTAATTACATAAAATGTGTGGTGGATAGAGGGATTGCAAGGGGTTGCACCATGTAGATGGGTTGCATTTGAACACCCCTCTAAATATATTGGCTTAATTATTTGAGAATTCCACAATTTGTGAGATCATGTGATCCATTTTAGGTCACTAACTTACGATAATTAATTCAAAATCATATATATATATATATATATATATATCCTCCAATCCTCTCTCCTGTAATATGTACACAAAGTGAACGCATCACTACTAGAAAAAGGGGTATCAGCGACGGAAATTTTCGTCACTAATTAGCGACGGATTAGCGACAGAAAAAGTTCCGTCACTAATCCGTCGCTAATTAGTGACGGATTAGCGACCGAATTAATTCCGTCGCGAATTAGCGACGGAATCTATTTAAAAAATAAATAAAAAATAAATTCCACGTGTCCGTCGCTAATCCGTCGCTAATTAGCGACGGAATTTTTAAATTTTCTTATTTTCTCATGATTGTGTTATATGTATGCATGTGTATGTGCTATATATATCCACCGGTCTGTGTTATATATGTGTGTGTATATATATATATGTGTGTTGTTTGCTAACCCGCGATATGATGATGGATCAATGTATATTGTTGTGTATAGTATGTGTATATATGTTGATATGAATGTATAGATAATGTGTGTGTTGTTTGGTAATCGCATATGATGTATATATGTATTGTATGCATGTGTAAATGTGAACGTATCGATAGTATGTGTGTGTGCGTGTGTGTGTGTTTTGTTATTGTACCTTAATAAGTCATAAAGTGTTCTATTGTGCTTTAAATGGTTCTATTGGGCCTTAATGGATCTATCGGGCTTTAAAGGGTTCAGTCGGGATTTAAATGGTTTCATTGGGTCTGAATAGATCTATTGGGCTTTAAAGGGTTTCATTGGGTCTTAATGGATCTATCGAGGTTTAAAGGGTTATATTGGGCTTTAAAAGGTTTCGTTGGGTCTTAATTGATACATTGGGCTTTAAAGGGTTCAATCGAGCTTTAAAGGGTTTCATTGTGCCTTAATGGATCTATCAGGCTTTAAAGGGTTCTATTGGGCTTTAAAAGGTTTCATTGAGTCTTAATGGATCTATCGGGATTTAAAGGGTTATATTGGGCTCTAAAAGGTTTCATTGGGTGTTAATGAATATATTGGGCTTTAATTAATTATATTGGACTTTAATCGGTTCTATTGGGCTTTAAAGGTTTTCATTAAGCCTTAACGATCTATAGGGCTTTAAAGGTTATATTGTGCTTTAAATGGTTTCATTGGGGCTTAATGTATCTATCGGGCTTTAAAGGGTTTTATCGGGCTTTAAAGGGTTTTATTGGGCCTTAATGAAACTATCGGGCTTTAAATGGTTCAATCAGGCTTTAAAGGGTTTCATTGGAGCTATCGGGCTTTAAATGGTTCAATCAGGCTTTAAAGGGTTTCATTGGGCCCTAATGGACCAATAGGGCTTTAAAGGATTTCATCGGTTCTATTTGCCTTTAATGAGTTTCATTGGGCCTTAATGGATATATCAGACTTAAAAAGGTTCTATTCGAAGCATATAGGAAACCCACAAACCCCATCCCTCGCTTTATAAGGAAATTGATTTAGTGTATCTTATTAGTGGTTCTCTTCAATTAAACAGCTCGACTCGATACATGCATACAAAATTAAGGAACGATTTAATAAATAAAAATATTTATTATATAATTTTTAATAATTAGATAACTTAATTAATAATAAATAAAAAATAATTTAATAAATAAATATAATTATTAAAATATTTAAAAATTAGTGAATCTAATTATTAATAATTTTGAAAATATTTTTATAAATAAAAATACGAATTATTTAATTTTAATTAATGATATTAATAAGAAACATATATATATATAATTAATTTTAAAATAGATTCCGTCGGAAATCCGTCGCTAAATCCGTCGCTAAATTGATTCCGTCGCTAAATATTTCCGTCGCTAAATCCGTCGCTAATCCGTCGCTAAATTACGGTCGTCGCTAATAATTCCGTCGCTAATATCCGTCGCTGATAAGCATTAGCTATCAGGTATTTAGCTACAGACTTTCAGCGACGGATTAGCGACGGAATTGACTTTTAGCGACGGATTAGCCGTCGCTGATAGGCCTCATTTTTGTAGTGCAATGTAAACACAATGAAAACAACCTAAAAAAATTTCGTACTAGAACATTCACAATGTATTTACAAGTGTCATGTTTAAATTTAGTTTTTGTTGCTTTAATTGATATTCACAATATATTCACAAGTTATATTCGTATATTTAGAGTGTTTTCACAATGGATTCAAAAACATAATAATATTTCTAAGATAATGTTCACAATGTATTTAGTTTGAATATACATTTAATTTAGAGAGAAAAGAGGTGAGATAGTTTTTTTAATTAAATTAAATTAAATTTCATTTTCTTAACCAACTTTATATAATTTAAATTGGATCTCAGTTCTCACAAAATTAATGTTGTATCGATCTTAAGTAAATAATAAAATTTTGAAATACATTATTGATCTTCCCCATGATTTTTGTTTATCATGTTATGTAACGGAATTCATAAGCTATGGTCATTTTCTCTTTGTTGACTTTCTTGTTCATGTACTTTTTATGATAAAAAAAAAAATTCAAAATAGAGGCTTTTTTTTAATAAAATTTGAAATTAATAAATTTTAGAGTAAACTATGATTTTCGTCCCTGTGGTTTGATGTTTCTAACAATTTTCATCCCTGGTCTTTAAAAGCTGCTTTTTTTCATCCATGTGGTTTCCATTTTGCTTCTATTTTCGTCCCTCCATCCAATTCCATTAAATATCAACGTTAACTCATCCAAAAAAAATTACATATTTGGTCCTTATAGTATTCCAACTTTTACATTTTTATCCTTAAATTACATAGTTTACATTTTTTTTACTTTTTACTTTTTCTTTCTTTGTTATATTTCATGAAGACATTTATTTTTCTATTAACTATATTATATATTTTCAAAATTGTTATAACTTTAATTATAAAAATAATCAAATTATTTCATTAAAATTATTAACAAGTACATGACATTGTTTTTTCAAAGGTTTAGGTTGAAATCTCGTAAATTTAATATTTTTTTTATTTATTGGTTTATTAAAACTTTTTATTCATTTTAAATTACCATTATTGGAAAAAGTTTAATAAAATTCGAGAAATAAGTTAGTTTTATTTTATAATAACCCAGATGTTGTTTTATTAAATGTATTTTACTCCCATTATTCCATATTTTTATTTAAACTTTATTTTTTATTAATTAATCAAATTTGTTTAATATTTAAATTAAACACACACATGCGCACACAAAGGTTCTAAATAGCGTGATACTTAAAATTGTGTCTAATGTCAAGTTAACTCTGTGGCACGTCATGACCTAATACGTGCTTTTTGTAACACCATATTGAATTTTTCTTATCCTTTTATTGCTTTTTTTTTGTTTTTAATATATAACCTAAACTGAAATGTTCAGTATCATTAACTCATTGATTAATTATAGAAAACAAAGGTTTATATGTATAACATTATAAACGATATATAAAATTTCTGCCACAAGTCATGTCTCACGGTACTATTTAGAACCTTGATATATATATATATATATAGTCAGATTCAAACGAGAACAATACTTATTTAAAATAATACGAAAACTAACAAAATCATTAGTGATTTTACATTAACGCACAAAAAAGGACTTTGGTCGTGGATTCAGGTCTGCGTGACTTTTTTGCACGTTAATGTAAAATCCCTAATGAATTTATTAGTTTTCGTGTTCTTTTAAATAGTTATTGTTCTCATTTGATTCTCTCTCTCTCTCTCTCTTTCTCTATATATATATATAGAGAGAGAGACAGGTTATTATGTAACCCCTCTACATGGTGCAACACATGCAACCACTTTATCCACCACACATTTTACTTTTACCTTTTTTTCTTTTTTTTAATTACATAAAATATGTGGTGGATAGAGGAGTTGCATGGGGTTGCACCATGTAAATGGGTTGCATTTGAACTACACCCTATATATATATATATATATTTGTGTGTGTGTGAGTGTTTAATTTTGATTAATTAATAAAAAAATAAAGTTTAAATGAAAATATGGAATAATGGGAGTAAAGTGCAATTAATAAAATCAGCAACCGGTTGTTATAACATAAAACTAATTTTTTCTCGAATTTGATTAAACTTCTTCCAATAATGGTAATTTAAAATGAATTAAAAGTTTTAATAAACCAATAGATAAAAAATATTAATTTTACGAGATTTCAACATAACCTTTGGAAAAAAATGTCATATACTTGTCAATAATTTTAATAATTATTTGATTATTTTAGTAATTAAAGTTATAATTATTTTGAAAATATATAATATAGTTAATAGAAAAATAAATGTATTCTTGAAATATAATAAAGAAAGAAGAGTAAAAAGTAAAAAATGTAAACTATGTAATTTAAGGATTAAAATGTAAAAGTTGGAATACTACAAGGACCAAATATATAATTTTTTTGGATGAGTTAACGTTTATATTTAAAGGAATTGAATGGAGGGACGAAAATGGAAGCAAAATGGAAACCATAGAGATGAAAAAAGCAGTTTTTAAAGACCAGGGACGAAAATCGTTAGAAACATCAAACCACAGGGACAAAAATCGTAGTTTACTCTAAATTTTAAGATCCAAGAAATCAAATAATTTTTATTATTATCGAAGATCATGAGAAACGATTGGAACAAACATGTGAAGTAATTAATTAAGCTACAAATTAATTAAAGAGTAAACTACAATTTTCGTCCCTGTGGTTTACCACTTTCTTTGAAAGTGGTCCATATGGTTCAAAAAATGCAATTATCGGCCCATGGTTTGCATTTTGCTTTGAAAATCGTCCTTCGTCGCTAACTCCGTTAAAATCGTCCGTTAAGTCAGGGGTATTTTCGTCTTTTTCTTTTTATAGGGACTAGTCACACAATTTTGATTAAGTTACAAGGGCCAAACTGTAATTTACTTTAAGTAGATTAAATTAAATTATTAAATTATTTATATTATATTTCCCTCACACCCCCCCCCTCGTCCCCCCCACCTTGGAAGATAACCAGTAAGTTATATATATATATATATATATATATATATATATATATATATATATATATATATATATATATATATATATATATATGGTGTGTTTCTTTTGCAAACCAAACAATTTGTACAAACTATGCAAACCAATCTTAGTCGTTCATCAAGTCTAATGAATATATGATTTTATTATGTTTCCTAATTTAAAATCATGATTATAATGAATAAACTTAACATTTCCTAATTTAAAATCATGATTATAATGAATAAACTTAACATTTTCCATATATATCACAATCATTATTAATGAATCATAATCATTATCCATAAATATATCTATTGTTTCCTAATATAGTGGTTTGCATAGTTTGTACAAATTGGTTGGTTTGCAAAAGAAGCGCACCCTATATATATATATATATAATCACACACATACATATATATACAGACACATCCATGGCCGACGATCGACCGCCGTAGCACCCACCACCGGAGAACCCATCGCCGACTACCTTTTCTGATTTGGTGGTTCTACTGGAAACAACCCACATGGACCATCTCAAACTTAGACACCAAAGGATTTAATCACAGGGACCATCTCAAAAACAAATCACAGGGACCATCTCTCTCTTTTTTCTTCTTGTCGGTGGTTAACATGAGAAGTGGAAGGGTGGTGCCAGAGGTTTAGGAGGGGGAGGAGGTGATGCCGCAGATTTTTAAGAGAGATCGAGATACCTCGCCGGAGGCTTGCCGGAGAAGACGGTCGGTCAGAAACCCATCGCCACCAACGAGAGTAACCTGCAACCCCACCTTCTCCACTGTTGGACCACCACCTGGACGAAAATCGTGAGTTTGTGAGTTCTCGTTGGTGGCGTTGGAGGATGAAGGGAGAGAGAGATCGAGATACACACACACAGAGAGAGAGAGAGAGATAATAGAGAAGAGAGAGATCGAGATACCTCGCCGGTGGCTCGTCGGAGAAGACGACCTTGTCTGCGTATGTATATATTTGCATATATATATATATATATATATGAATTAATATTAATATAATATTAATACAAACAAAGACAAATTACAAATTGGTCCCTATTGTTTTATGGTTTAAACAAAAGTAAGAAAAAACAAAGAAAAATTACAAAAGGAGAGAAAAAAACATGGTTGGACGAAAATACCCCTGACTCTAACGGACGATTTTAACGGCGTTAACGACGAGGGACGATTTTCAAAGCAAAATGCAAACCATGGGCCGATAATTGTAGTTTTTGAACCACAGGGACGAAAATTGTAGTTTACTCTTAATTAAATTAAACATTTCATGACATTATCAATGACGAAAATTGTAGTTTACTCTTTTTTTTTTATTACTCTCATATATTCTTATTAGAATTGACATTTATTGGATTTTCTAATAAAAACAATTACAGAATATTTTGGAAATTTCTAACAGAATTCAAATCATTGTTTTTAAATGAAAACAACCAAAATTAATATTAAAATTGTTATAACTTTTGTTAGAGGGGAAATTGTTAACTTTTATATCATATTAAATTAAATATTAGGTATATATATAAAATGAGAAGTAGATAAGTAATCATATACATTTGTATGGTCAAGTATAAATAGGTAGCGAACGGGTTCATATGTGAACCCGTGTGATTCACATATGAGGCATATAGTCATATGTGAACATGTGTAATTCACGTATGAACTATTTTAACTGATCACATATGAACATTTGTGATTCACATATGAACTAGTTAACTGATTCGAATATTAAATTGTAGGTTCATATGTGAATCATATAAACTAATTAACAGATTCACATATGAACTAATTAACTTATTATCATATGAATTGATTCACATATGAACCCGTAGATTTATATGTGAATAAGTTAAATAGTTCACATATGAACATATAGTTCATATATGAATCATACGGGTTTACATATGAACTTGTTTGCCGTCTGTTTATAAAAATTACGAAATCATCCCTCTATCTTCTGTAGATTGTGCGAGGAATCATCGATACTTCACAGTCAAAACCGCAAATGTTGATTAGATGAAAGGGCATGATCACTTCTCTACATCTCATACATTGAACATTTCTCATTTAAACCTCTCCTTATATATATATATATAGGGACAGGTTCAAACGAAAAGCTAAACATTTTGCGAGAAGGCGAGAAGTGTTTAATCACATATGATACACAAGCTTAATCATATATGATTAAACAAATGGTATATTGGCAATACATAGACGTTTAATCATATATGATTAAACACATCTACAGGCCGTGTAATCATATATGTTTAAACACTTCTCGCCTTCTCGTAAAATGTTTAACTTCTCGCATGATCTTTCTATAATAACCGTACTTAAGTGAAATAAACCAGACTTTAGGGAAATCTTTGTAAAAGAATGTTGATAGAGGGGTCTAATGAGTAAATAAGGAAAAGAGGGAATTTAACCCTAGGAAATTGGTATTTTGGTTCTGGCGATCGATAAGTCTGGAAAGGAGGAGAGAGTGCGGCGGTCGGTTGAAAGGGGAGAAATCGAAGCAGAAATTTGGAGTTCTTCAATCTTCAAGGTAATTTATGATTTCATCATTCCTATTGTTGAGTATGGGTTTTCAATCGTTCATGAGATTGCTTTTTGGGGCAGTTTGTTTTCAAGCGTCCCTTTAGAAATCTGGGTTTAGTATGTTCTTTTGAAGTAGAGACATCTGTTCGAGCTTTGGGCTTGGGTGTAATTATTTTTCGTTGTCTGGATTTAAATCTTTAATTGTGGGCTTGGTTACTGTCGCTAAGAGACTTCGGTCACCTGGAATTTTTGACTCCGGTCGAGTATTGAGTGGTACCGGTCAAGGGGGGTACCGGTCGACCTCAAGGTTCGGTCAGCCCAGACCCCGGTCGTATGCTTACCGGTCAAAGGGGGGAGTACCGGTCGACCTCCAGGTTCGCCAGACTCTGGTCGAATTGGAACCAGGCCCCGATCATTGATTTCCACTCGTCCCCGGGCCGTGTAAGTGGGCCGAAGCCCAAACTCAAGCCAAACCAACTTGTTGAGTCGGTTTGATTCTTTTCTTAGTGTTGGGCTTCTTAATTTGGTGGATTGGCCCATTTTCTGTTGGGTATATTAGAAACTTTTAGCTGTTGCCTTGAGTGGAATTTTAGTAAGTCGGGTTTGCTTATTTCTTAGGAGACCGGCGGGATCTTGGGTTTAGAGTAACTTGTATAAAAATAGAAAAGATTGGGAGTTCATCGGTCAATGTTTCCTTTATAGGTTTCAGACCGAATTTTAGAAGTTGGTGTGAGATTCGAGCTAAGGACGCCAGGTGAGTTTTTCTAAACTAAACATTTTGATGATGAAAGCATGTGAAGTTTATTTTAAACTCTGATTTATTTATGATGGCATGATTTTAATAAATTGTTCAAGTGGGTTATAAATTGTTGTTGTTAAATGTATGCATACATTATTTGTGGGTTACGTGACCTAAGTCGGGGAGTGTGGCCCGCCTACTCGTGCCGGGGAGTATGGCCCGTTCATGTCGTTGGGGGCGTGTCCCAATGTAACACCCTCAAATCTGGAAATAGCAACTAGTTTAAAATTTTCTAAATACATCGATAAATGATACATCTCCAATCACAAATTTGTTATATAACCTCAATACATACATATAATCTCTACTTGTTGTCTAAACAAGGACGGGTGCTACTAAAACTCAATAATAGCCACTATCTCCAAATTGCGGAAGACTTCACCAAATACTTACACTTGCACAAAGCTAAGGCTCGACTCTTCGTAGCTGCTAAAACCAAACCCCCAACTGGAACCTGATGCACATGCCGACAAATAAAAAGGTTAGGCTTTACGCCTAGTGAGCTCAAGAGTTTTCAACATATAAAAATTAACCGTTTATGTTAAGACACAGTCTCATTGGATTCAAGATCATCCAAACTGAAGATCGCAATCTGAAGCTAAAGCCGAAACGTCGACTCTCGATATTAAAGTCTATGTCGTTTGTAATAAATGTCAATGTATTTGTTTATTATTGTACTAGTTAAATTAATATCTAGTTTGTTAGATATTAGTTTAACTTAGTTAGTTTAGTTATAATATTAGTTAGTTAGGTATAATATCTAAATGTTAGATATTATTTAGTTTTATTGTTTAATATTGCAAGTTGTTAGGAAGTGTGTAATACACACTAGATTAGATATTAGGTGATATCTCTCACTCTCTCAATATATCAGATATTATAAACACACAAAAACACACACAAAAATGTGTAATAGAGAGAAAACAGAGAACACACATCTATAGCTTGAATCAGATCAACCTTGTAACCATTTGTTATAATCAATACAGGTTGGTAATCTTATTGTGTTGTTAATCTAAGAACTTGATATAGTATTGTTGGACCCACAATTGGTATCAGAGCCTGATTAAGATCAAATCAAGTTTTTCAGAAAAACGTCTCTGTGTTCTTATTGAAAATCGATTTAGTGATTTAAACTGTTTTAGGTGTTAAAATCGATCAGGTTGTGATCGATTAGCATGCTAGATCGATTTGTGTGTGATTAATTTCAGTATAGAGCTTTAATCGAGTTCCATTTTGTGATTTTAGTGAGAAAATAGTCGAGAACAAAAAGTCACTGTGCTATCAAATCTTTCTTCAAAAAGTGTGTTTTATTGAGATCGAGTGCTTATTTTCAGTTCTAGAAGTGTTTCTAGACATAAGGGTAGAGTTTGGTATTGCTAAATCGTTTCAGGAACAGATTTTAGACGATTTTTCGAAGTACAGGACGAACAAGCGCAAAGCAGAAGACGATCACACGCAAAGTTCAAACTTTGCGCGTCCAACAACAAACGCAAAGTCCAACTTTGCGCTCCTCAAGTGAAACGCAAACTTCACTTTGCGCTCCTCAAAGAGAAAACCAAAGCTCAAACTTTGCGCCTCTCAAGCCAAACGCAAAGTCCACTTCTCGGTTCCAAAAGCATACGCAAACCTCTATCTCACTTCTCACAACAAATAAGAAACGCAAACCTCAGAACCGCAAACCTTACTTTGCGCGTCCAACGTGAAACGCAAACCTTACTTTGCGCGTCCCACGTGAAACGCAAACCTTACTTTGCGCCTCCCACGTGAAACGCAAACCTTACTTTGCGCTTCCCACTTGAAACGCAAACCTCACTTTGCGTACTGTGCTTGACACGCAAACCTCTCTGCTCCAATCTAGACTTAGAATTTTTTTCCTGAGAATTTTCAAAGCTGTAATAGGGTCTTTAATTGTCATAAATTTTTTCTCTAGGGGCGCTGCCCCCATACCCCCGCAAGGGCGTTGCCCCTTGACCCCACCCGCTAACCGGGTGCTAAGTCTGCCTAGGGGGACAAAATTTCTTGTGTGATCAAATTTTATCTGGACTAACGGTCAATACAATTCTTATTGCATATTTAATCAATACAGGATGACCTCAAGAGAAGCCCTTGCTATAGGAACTGACACCAAGCCACCAGTTCTCTTTAAAGGAGAATACGAACAGTGGAAGGATCGGTTTCTGAACTTCATTGACAGACATGAGCTGGGTGATTTCATCAGGAGATCTATAGAAGAAGGGGTTATGAAACCAGTCATGACGACTCGTGTAGTTGGAAATGTGCCTACTGAAGTTGAACTTAAGTTTCATGAGCTAGGAGATGATAACCTCAGAAGAGCCAAAGGCGACAGATTAGCTAAGTCATACATTTTACAAGGAATTCCAAATGAAATATATGTAAATATTGACAGCTACAAGGCCTCCGACAAAGAAATGTGGGATCAACTTGAAAAGATGATGCTGGGTTCGAAGGTTGGGAATCAGCTTAAAATCTCCAACTGCCTAAATAATTATGAAGAATTTAGAGGCAGGGTGGGAGAAACTTTAGAAGAAACCTATGACAGGTTTGTGACTTTGCTGAACGAACTTAGCAAGAACAAAGTCCACAAATCTCAAATTGAGCTAAACGTCAAATTCCTGAGTATTCTTCAACCAGAATGGAAAAGATTTGCTAGGCAGATGAAGCAGATAAAAGATCTGAATGAGATTCCACTTCATGAGGTGTATGAAACCCTCAGACAAAATGAAGAAGAGGTGGATGAAATTCTAGAAGATAAGAGACAGAAAGGAAAGACAGTTGAAGACACAATCGCTCTTGTAGTCAGGAAGAAGAAGAACAAGGCGATTGTATATGAATCAGAAGAAGATGAAGCTTATGCAAACTCTGACACGGATGAAAATGACCAACTGAAGCAAGCAATGCTTATGCTAACAAGTGCTTTTCAGAAAAGGTTCTACACAAAGCCAAGTTCAAATAGTCAGAGATGTTCTTCTGGTCCAAACAACTACATCCACAAGGAAAGGGTTGAAGGAAGCAGATATGAAGGAAAGAGATTTGAAGGAAAGAGAACAGAAGAGAGGAAACCTGAAGAGAGAAGGTATCAGTCTGAAGGGAAGAGATTAGAGGAGAGGAAACCAGAAGAAAGAAAGTTCAAAGCTGAAGGATCCAGTCAGCCAGAACCACCAACGTGCTACAACTGTGGCAAAACAGGTCACTATGCCAGAGACTGCCGAAGACCAAAAGTCAGGAACTCATAATACTACAAGAACAAGATGCTTCTTGCAAAGCAACAGGAGGCAGGTAAGGCACTGATGGCTGAGGATGAATACTGGCTCGATCACTCAGACGAGGATGAAGAGGATGAAGAGAAAGATGAAGCCGTCAACATGTGTTTGATGGGCAAGATAGAATCAGATGCTGACGCTGATTCAGATAATGAAGACGAGGAGGTATGTAATTTATCAGATTCAGATTTCATGAATAAAATGCATGCCATGAGTTTAAAACAAAAAGAGTTAGAATCTAATCTTGAGCAAGAAAATGGTGTCATAACTGACAAAAACCAATTGATACAGAAACTTAGCAATAAAATTGCTGAGAAGAAAGTATTGATTGAGATTTTACATAAAGATAATGACACCAACGTAAAAGAAAAGACAATAATTCTTAAAGAGAATTCTGAATTCAAGTCTCAACTGCTAAAAGGTGGGATTGATTTATATGAGCTTAAAAATTTGCATGCTTCTTGTATCAAAGAAAACTTTTCTTTATTGGGAAAATTAAAAAGTTTGGAAGAGAAGTTATACAAATTGGGTCAAACTGAACAGACTATTTTTCTGAACAAACCCAAAGAGGAAATAGAGAGATGGGGAATCGGTTATAAGAATCCTCACTGTCTACAAAAAGGGATGTCTGAAGTGCCAGGACTTTATGATCATCTTTCAATGCAATTAGCTCGCAGAATCCCTGAGTTTAAAACTTTCTGGACTAAACTATCTGAAAATGATGAAGCCAACGAAACTGAAAAACGTTTGAAATCATCTAAAGTTCATCTTCCATTTTATTATGCGAAATTGAATAATAGTTATGATGAAAATCCAATATATCAAAAGAAGAAAACTCTTTCAAGTGATTTCTTTCAAAGTTATACTGAAAAAGAAATGGAGGCGAAGCCTATTCTAGGTAAACTATATGTCCCTCCTCTCGTTTTAGAAAGAAAATTTTCTGAATTTGAGAATTCTTTATCAGATGAAAGACTTTTGATGAATATTGAGCAAAAAGTTTTTTCAACTGTGTTTTCAAATTCTGTTATTTCTAAGGCTTCAAACTCAAAGGATATGTTTGGTTCATCAAGTAAAGGATTTGATTTTCTGAACTCTAATGGTGGTTTAGATAATTGTTCTGAACAATTTGACTTTAATGCAAAACTTCCTAACCATTCATCTTTTGTTAAGAAAACTTTGAGAAAAACCAGTACGCCAGTGAACAGAGCAAAATCAACGAAAGTTGATAACTCAGTCTCTGTGAAAGCTAAAAATGCTAAAGGTAAGAATATATCTCAGCATTCACAGAAACCGAACATTACTGGTAATTCTAAGAAGAAACATTTGCTTGTTGCTCAAAGGTCTAACTCCCCGGTTTCACATGTTTCAGATCTGAGCAAGCAAAGGCCAGAAGTAAATTCTCAATGGCAACCCAAACGGAAGCTTGACAAGACCGTTTTATCGTTTAATAGTGTTAATTGTAGTAAGACTTCGCTTAGTAAAGATGTCTTAATTGCTGATGTTGCTCTTTTGAACACAAAACTTGCTGTTTCTCGTAAACAATATACAATGAAGCAATTATTTCAGTTATCTTTATCTGCTAGAAAGTCTTCTATTTATGATAAACATGTTTCTATCTCTTGTCAAGATTCTGGAGATTGGTTTGAAAATTACCATGTGCATTCTTCTCATACTAATCCTTCTCATACATTTCAAAAGAAAAGAGGACCCAATTTGAAATGGGTACCAAAATCTTGTGCTAACACAGCAGGACCCAAATTCCAGTGGGTACCTAAGGCTAAATCTGTGTTGCAGGCACACAAAGCTTAGAGAGAAATCGACTTCTGATTATGTATAGATCAGGACTCATTCTTCAATGACAAAATAGGTTTTTGGATAATGCAGTTCAAAACCCGAACATCAAAGTCAAAATAGGCTTTTGAACAAATCAGTTCAAGACCCGCACTTCAATAATCAAAGTGATTATTCCAATGTTGTCGTATAAATCTCTAAATTTGTAATTTCTCTTATGCAGACTAGTCATACATGGTTCTTGGACAGCGGATGTTCCAAGCACATGACAGGACAAAAAGAGATACTGTCCAATTTTAAAGACAAATATTGCGGAACAGTCAGATTCGGCAACGACCAGTTTTCATCAATCATGGGATATGGTGATGTACAACATGAAAATGTCACGATCAAGAAGGTGAGCTATGTAGAAGGCTTACGACACAACTTGTTCAGTATAGGCCAGTTCTGTGACAAAGACTTAGAGGTCAACTTCAAAGCCAAGAGATGTTCAGTTCGCAATGAAGAAGGCGAAGAACTCTTGGTCGGTACTCGAGAATCCGACCTCTACACAATCAATTTATCAAATGTCCAGACTGACAAGCAAGTTTGTCTACTGACGAAAGCATCGATGCAACAAAGTTGGTTATGGCATCGAAGGCTCTCTCACCTCAACTTCCGGTACATCAACAATCTGGTCAGTGGAAAGCTCGTCAAAGGACTTCCAGAACTCAAGTATGAAAGAGAACATCTTTGTGCAGCTTGTGAAAAGGGCAAGATGAAGAGGGCACCTCATAAACCAAAGCCTGAACCAAGTACAAGCGCTCCGTTAGAGTTATTGCATATGGATCTATGCAGTCCGATGCGAACTCAGAGTCTAGGCGGCAAGAAGTACATACTCGTGATCGTGGACGATTACTCGCGATATACATGGGTCAAGTTTCTACGTTCAAAGGATGAGACACCAGATGTACTCATCACTTTCCTAAAGACAACCCAGGTGAATCTGCAGAAACTGGTCAAGTTTCTACGAACAGACAACGGCACAGAGTTCAAAAACAACAAAGTTGAAGAATATCTCAAATCTGTCGGGATTTCAAATCAATACTCTGCTGCTCGAACGCCTCAACAAAATGGAGTGGTTGAAAGAAGAAATCGGACGCTAGTCGAGGCTGCTCGTACTATGCTAAGTCAATCAGACTTACCTCTATTTTTGTGGGCAGAAGCTGTATCGACCGCGTGCTACACACAGAATCGCTCCATGGTACATCGAAGATTCAAGAAGACTCCTTATGCGTTAATCAACAACCGAACACCGACAATCAAATATTTCCATATATTTGGGTGTAAGTGTTTCGTTCTAAACGATAGGGAGAGTCTAAATAAGTTCAGTGCTAAAGCGGATGAAGGAATCTTCATTGGCTATTCCTCGACATCAACTGCATTCCGTGTTTATCTAAAGAAGTCAAAGACAGTGATTGAAAGTATCAACGTCTCGTTTGATGAAGAAATGGCTTCCGAACAACAACGTTCAAAACCCGTTATAACAGGAATACTATCTTCTGGGCAACTCAGTTCAGGACCTACGTCTCAACAGAATAAATCAGATGAAGCATCAACTTCTGCTAACCATTTATCTGATTTAGATTTATTATTTGAATTGTTTTATGATGAATTTCTTGGATCTAATGTAAAGAAATCTGTTGTGGTTGACAGGATGGAAGACTTAACGACTACTCATCCAACCAGTTCAGATATTCCTATTGAATCAAATGCCCCGATTCAACAAGAGATTACAATTCAAATGCCGACTCCAACAGTTGAAGAAGTGACAACTGATAAAGAGACAGAAGTAGCTGAAACAGTAGGAGATACTATACAGATCAATCTACAACCAGAACAAGTTGTACCTGCTGAGCCTTCTGAACCTGCCACTTCAACTGAAACCATCAATCCTCCTGAACAATCAGAAGAAGGTACAAGTGGATTTGTAGATGATACAACCGACATACAATCATCTAATCCACTGCCTCATGAACATAAATGGACCAAAGAGCACCCGCTAATCCAGATCATTGGCGATCCATCAAAACCGGTGCAAACTAGGTCAGCATCAATGAACATATGCATGCATGACTCCTTTCTGAGCAAGTTCGAGCCAACACGTGTATCAGAGGCACTTGCTGATCCAGAATGGGTGGTCTCAATGCAAGAAGAGCTGAATCAATTCGATGCACTTCAAGTATGGAGACTCGTACCAAAGCCTAAAGATAAAACCATTATAGGTACGAAATGGGTTTTCAAGATAAAGAAAGACGAAGATGGTACCGTTATCCGAAACAAGGCAAGACTAGTAGCCAAAGGATACAGACAAGAGGAAGGAATAGACTATGACGAAACATATGCTCCTGTGGCGCGATTAGAGGCAATCAGAATGTTTCTAGCCTACGCAGCCCACAAGAACTTCACTGTCTTTCAAATGGACGTGAAGACATCATTCCTAAATGGAATTATGAAGGAGGAAGTCTACGTCTCTCAGCCCGAAGGTTTTGTCAATCAAGAGAAGCCGAATCATGCTTACATTCTCGACAAAGCACTCTACGGTCTGAAACAAGCACCTCGAGCCTGGTATGATGTCCTTTCAACTTTTCTAGTCAAGTCTGGGTTTTCAAAAGGAACGGTGGATACCACTTTGTTTATCAAAAAGGAAAAAGGCGATATCATTTTAATTCAAATTTATGTAGATGATATTATCTTTGGTTCTACAAATACTAAGTACTCTAAGAATTTTGAAAACCTTATGGTGTCTAGATTTCAGATGAACTTGATGGGAGAGATGAATTTCTTCCTCGGTTTACAAGTAAAACAATTTTCATCGGGTATTTTTATCAATCAATCAAAATACATTAGGGATATTCTTCGGAAGTTCCAAATGGAAAATTCAAAACCGATTGGTACCCCAATGGCACCAGGTACTAAAATTGGCACCGATCCTTCGGGAAATGCTGTTGATGTTAGGACTTATCGAGGGATGATAGGTTCTTTAATGTATCTTACTTCTAGTAGGCCAGATATAATGTTTTCAACATGCTTATGTGCACGATATCAGGCCAATCCTAAAGAAATCCATATGTCTGCTGTAAAGCGCATATTTAGGTATCTAAAGGGCACTGCAGATCTTGGTCTGTGGTATCCTAAAGATACTAGTTTTGAACTAACAGCCTACACAGATGCAGATCATGCAGGTTGTATGTTAGACAGGAAGAGCACGTCGGGACATGTACAGTTCCTCGGTGACAAACTAGTAAGTTGGGCATCGAAGAAACAACTTTGTGTTTCAACCTCCACGGCCGAAGCAGAATATGTAGATGCTGCTAGCTGCTGTTCTCAGGTCTTATGTATGAGAACTCAATTGCGCGACTACGGTTTCCACTTCAACAAAATCCCGATATACTGTGACTCCAAGAGCGCCATCGCAATATCAGCGAATCCTGTTCAACACACCAAGACTAAGCACATAGACGTCTGGTATCACTTTATTAAAGATCATGTTGAAAAGGGAACAATTGAACTTTTCTTTGTAAAAACTGATTATCTACTTGCCGATTTGTTCACCAAACCCTTAGACGAAAAGAGGTTCAACTTTCTTATCTCTAAGCTTGGTATGCTAAATCTTAAAATCTAATCAGTAGTTAACTATAAAAGTTTTCTAAATTCTTAACTCTGATTGATATCTGCATTTCTATATAATGTTCATAATCCAAGGGGGAGAATGAGAAGAAATTGACAAGTGGTCAATATTACTTCGAGGGGGAGCTCATAAAATTTTGCATGTACCTTTTAATGCCAATTTTTTTTTTGTAATGCAAGAATTTAGGGGGAGCTCTTCAAGTCAAGGAGTACGGATATGACTTCTGATTATTTCTGATCAGAACTCGTACTTTAAAAAGTTTTACTGCTTTTTGTCTTTTCAATTTAAGTGAATAAATTTTACTTTGACTTGACATAAGACTTTTGCAGAATTTTTGAGAGATTCTTACAACTTCATATGTTTATGACTTAAAGCTTAGCTTCATGAGATTGAAGATCGTACGTCAAGGTATAATTCTAAATCTTCATCTCATATATGATTGAAAGAAGGACAACTTTCAATCATTGGAAAACATTGTTTTTAATGTTCAAACCACTTCCCGATTTTTCAACAGATTTTATATTTTGGGAGTGTAATTTTAAATGTTTTCATGATCTAAATTGTGCTTTAACTTAAATAGTTAAACCAATCTGAGCATCACATGCATCATAGGAAAACAAGAATCATTGTGCTAGGAATTAACACAACTTCTATGGAATCACCTTAACCAGTGATTTCTACCCAAGAAGTTAATCCTTAGTGATTGAGTGTGAGAAGCGAAAATAAATGAGTGTGATTAGAGTAAGCAAACTGTTTAAAAGAAAGAGCGTGTGAGAACAGAGTTCAAAGAATATCACAACTCTGCACCAACTTTTTCTGAGCCGGGTAGCCACATTACTAGTGTTTCACAATTCTGTGGTGAACATTATTGAAACAGACAACTAACCCATGCCAACTCTTGATCAAATCTCACTATCTACTCATTTTCTTCTCAACAAGAAAGTGTTTCACATTTTCAAAGGGGACGCAACACATATGCTATCTGATTTTCATTTGGAAAATCTGGATATTGAAAAGAAGGAAGTCTTCCCCACCTTCGCACTTCAATCATGCACATTGATTCTGTGTTTAACTTACTGTTGTCTCAGTTGTTTACACAATTTTGAGCCTATAAGCAATCATCAAGTGCTTAATTCTTTCAACACAAGCACGAACACACAAGGAATTTGTTTCTTTGTCATAACGTTTATAGAAATAACCTTTGTTGTGTTTCGATGATTAAATGGAAGCCCTGGGGGAGTCAACATCAAACACCTCCTTTCCAATGTGTATTCGTTACACACAGTGACTTAGTGTTACTGACAAGCATGTTAACTGATTCATTAGTTGATTCAGGTGTTACACGACTATTTTTTCTGGATTTGAAAAGATCTGGATGAATATCTTTTGAATTGACGGATCAGGGGCTCTAACCGCAAGATAGACATTTCTTACAATTAATTTTGATGAAGTCGTTGCACTTAACATCAAAAAGGGGGAGAATGACTACAAAAGAAATGGCAAAGATCACATGTTTCAAGAATCACGTCCACTCTTCAAAGGGGGAGATTGTTAGAAAAAGACATGCTGATTTAAGAGCTATAGAAAGAGATTGCATCTTCCGAGCTGAACAAGAAGACTGAATTGCTAAAATCATTTTCGTAATGATCTTGATCCAAAGGGGGAGATTGTTAAGACACAGTCTCATTGGATTCAAGATCATCCAAACTGAAGATCGCAATCTGAAGCTAAAGCCGAAACGTCGACTCTCGATATTAAAGTCTATGTCGTTTGTAATAAATGTCAATGTATTTGTTTATTATTGTACTAGTTAAATTAATATCTAGTTTGTTAGATATTAGTTTAACTTAGTTAGTTTAGTTATAATATTAGTTAGTTAGGTATAATATCTAAGTGTTAGATATTATTTAGTTTTATTGTTTAATATTGCAAGTTGTTAGGAAGTGTGTAATACACACTAGATTAGATATTAGGTGATATCTCTCACTCTCTCAATATATCAGATATTATAAACACACAAAAACACACACAAAAATGTGTAATAGAGAGAAAACAGAGAACACACATCTATAGCTTGAATCAGATCAACCTTGTAACCATTTGTTATAATCAATACAGGTTGGTAATCTTATTGTGTTGTTAATCTAAGAACTTGATATAGTATTGTTGGACCCACAGTTTAAATAAAGGAATGTGGTTAAAATCATAATCTTTCATTTCGATATGTCTTACACATGAACACGACTCATTTTCCAATAATAAGCATTTTAGGCAAAGAACACCAATTTAAACGTTTTACAATCCAAATTACTTCAAGGACGAAGATACCAATATAAACCGCCCATTCATAAATTTGGTTTAACCCAAAACTCACTCAAAACGTGAATAGAAATCAACTCCCAATTGTGAAACCGTGAATAACACTTCACATCCCAAAACACCCAAACACGGGTGGGGCAAAACGCCCAACTCATAAAAATCATGGATAAAACCCATGCATATAAATTGTCACCGAAAACATGGATACCCAAAATACAATACCCAAAATAACACCTTTCGGTGACGGGGAAGACCCGATTCCATCGAATGTGGTGGCACATAAAGATAAGTCACGTATCTATGTTATAGCATAACTTCAAGGATAAACAACCATTGACATCAACCCAAACCAAGTCTTTAGCCAAGGTAGACATCAACCCTATCCAGGTCTTTAGTCGTTGCGGACATCAACTCAAACCGAGTCTTTAGTCATATCGGACATCAACTCAAACCGAGTCTTTAGTCATATTGGACATCAACTCAAACCGAGTCTTTAGTCATAGTGGACATCAACTCAAACCGAATCTTTAGTCATATCGGACATCAACTCAAACCAAATCTTTAGTCATATTGAATAAAACCGACTTTTATGCCTGTGGATTCATTACATTACGGTCAACACGTTACATGACTAAAAGAAATGACAACGCACTCAAAACATGTAATTCCCAAATAAGGTGCAACTAGGTACACCATACGACCAAGGCCCCTTAATAGACGTTTGGCTAAAACACCAGAGCCAATTATGGTTACACAAACCAAAATACACATTTTCCCAAAATCTTTTATTCTCAAATTACCGTTGGCCTTCGGCCCAAACCCAAAAGGTTTTCCACTTCTAAAATGTTCTCCAACGTCGGAAATGACCCAAAACGAAAGAACTCACACATTCGTACTTTTCCAAATATTTCATTTCATGAATGATGCATAAAAACCCGACAAACATTTAAAAGTATATTTTTGACCAAGTATTCGTTTATGCAATAAATCATCAAAACACCTTCCTTTGTGACACATTTATCCAAATGTCCATAAATCCCAAAATGTGTGCTTTATAAGTTTATAAAGTTAAATATATCCAAATAACCAACCTATCAGCAGTTAACAATTTAATGTAAACACAAACACTTTAAAATAAACATTTTGGCATGTACACCGTTTTCACAAATCAACTTGAACTCACCTTGCTAGATTTAGGCTAAATCTAGATTTTGCCCCCAATTAGAGCTCCTTTGAAGAACACTTGGATTCTCAAGACCAAACTTCCAAAACCTAAATCCATACATATTCAACCACAAATAAACATAATCAACTACAAAGAATCGTTTCCCAAACCATCTACATGAATACCTCCCTTACTACCGAAACCCTAACTTCCATAACCGAAGAGAATAGAAGATTACCTTAACCCAAGATTGAATACACCAACCAAAACACTTGTAGTTCACCATAATGGTTACAAAACTCCAATCTATGAAAGGGAGAACAAAGGGTGGATGAAAACCAAGAAAACCTTGGGGAAGAAGATGAATAGTGAGATATGAGAAGCTTACCACCACCAAATACTCTAGTATACTCCAATATAATTCCAATATCTTTCCATATCCTTGAAAATCTCTAAAAAACGAAACCGTGTCAACTTGAATCGCCCAAATCGGAGTTGAAATGAGAGAGTTATGAAGAAATGAAGTTAGGGGCTGAAAATCGCGATTTTAACACCCTGAAACACCCAGGCGATTGTGTCAGGATATAGTGACAATGTCATAATCGCCGGGCACAATCGCCGAGATTGTACCGAGCGTTTCTGGGCTCCGGCGACCTTGACAGGCGATTGTGACACTGTCACAATCGCCGGGCATTATAGCCTAGCGCGTACCGAAACTGTTTTGGCCATAACTTCTTCGTTATAGCTCCGTTTTCACTCCGGAAAGAACCGTTGGACTCGTAATTGAATCCTTCATCCATCTAGACTATAAAATCTAGGATTCAAGTCCAAAATCAAAAATCTTATTTTTCCTTGATATATCGGTTTCTGTATTAACTTAAATTGATACCTCACGAAACTCGGGGTGTTACACCCAACATTAAGGCAGCACGAGTTAGACACATCGTCTTTGACGGTCGTGTGGTCCGTAGCGTGTTTTATTTATGTTCCATTATTAAATGTTGTTTCTAATTCTGGAAAGTATATGTTGTTGCTTAACTGTTAGAGGGAACTCACTAGACCTATTGTCTAACCCTCGCTATTTTCAAAACTAAAAATCTTTTCAAGCCGTCGTGAGTTAGACAGGACAGCTAAGGGCAAGGAGAAGGCTTAGCGGGGCAGATAGAAGACCATTGCTTAGTTATCCTTATTGATCTCAGTTGTGTATAGGTTGTTTACAACAAACCTTGTTTTAACTATTGTAAGTTTGGGACCGTTATGGCATGGATTATCGTTTGATTTTTGGGATTTTATTTTACGAAGTGATTCGCTGGTTTATATTTTTGGTTGGGTTATTACAGTTGGTATTAGAGCCATAGTTTAAGGGATTTAGGTGACTGGATGGGCCTAAACTTAAACTGTGAAGTAGATGGACACAATTGAGATTTAGGGATCCTTTAAGAAAGACCTTGATCATCGGGAGGTGTGATAACAATAGCGAGTACTCTCATGTACGGTAAATTCAGAATCTCTTCTGGCCAATGCCATTATGAATTTACAGGTGCATGGGCATACTCAATTGCTATGGTTGAGTGTGGTTCAGGGTAGAGAGTTCTATCCATAGATTGATAGTTTTAGTCTAGTGTGTGGTGGAAGTTCGTTTTTGGAAGTAAGGTTATGCCGTTAGAAGGCATAACGTGGGGGATGTAGATATTTCGTTGAGAAAGGGCCTCCTGAGTCCATAAGGAAGAGATTGATGATAGGAGGTGAGCTTGTCGCTCCAAGGGAGTCTTCGGTTAGTAAAGGGGTATGTCGTTTAGTGAGAAGCAGGAAAATGTTAATCTAAGAATCGAATGATCAATTTGAGGCTTCTAAAGCCGTAGTTAATTGAAGGATGGTTGAGAGACGATATCAGTGTTGACTGATAATATGTAGTGAGGATTAGATGGGAATGAGTTACCGCTTGGGTTGCGAGTCAATAGTCATGGAGATGAATAGTGTTGGGCTTTCAAGGCTGTTAGAGGTATATGGTGCCGGAGGTTGTGGCACAGTTGAGAACCCTGACTGGTTGGTCGGAAGCGAGGAGTCTGGAATAAATTATAATGAATGTAAACAGTTGATCTGATGAGAGCAAATAGCCTTCAATGTCATTGAGTCTCATGCATTGTGTGTCAAATAAATTACTGAAGCTTTTATATCTTTCACATCATACGTGTTGGCAAGTGTGTGCCTTACGAAGTAGTGTTTTGAAAATGTGTCGACGCATGCAAATATGTGTTTGAATTGAAAAGGACAAGTGTTTGACTTTGGGGTGATAAGTTTTGAAAATAATTATATATTTCTTTACAAATGAGTCGATCTTTGGATAAGAAAATCAAAACATCATTTGATCGCATGAATTTATAAGTGAGTTGGGTATAAACATGTGTTGTCATATCAACAAGGGTGAGAGTCGTTGGCCCGCTCAGTGTAAGCACTTTCTGGGGTATTTTTATAAATTGTGTGTGTAGAGTTCATCGGAAACATTTTCAATTGTGCCAACCCCGACAAAGAGGTATGGTGAGGAGAAATTGTTGTGGAGTTGAGGTAAAACGATTATTGAAACCGTTGTACGTGGCTAAGTCAGTGTCGTGTCGTGTACACGTGAGTTGTCAAAGGTTTAAATGTTTGTGCGTCATGCATGAAGGCTATGAACTCTCTAGGTCGTGAGGAAGGTTGCAAATAAGAATGATGAAAGTTTTAAAAGTGGAAGTGTGTCGCTCGATCAGAGGGTAGTAAATGTATGATATTGGTATTCTTCTAAGTAAGGGGGTGAATAGAGGAGGTGGTTAATGGGGGTATTGACCTATGATGTTAAGGATGATGGTACTATAATGGTTCACCGTTGGTTTCATGTGGATGTCGGTGAACAGTTGTGTCTGGAGTGGAGTTTGGAGTCGTAAAAATATTTTGGCAATTGGCTGCTGCAGTGGAAGATGAAGGTTTCACTGGAAATCCATGTAGGATGGTAACATAGTGGAAGTACATCAATGTCAATTGTTGTTGTGGAAATCAGTAACCATTTGTGGTAATGTCGGAGCGCGGAGAATGAAGTAGTAGTTTTGGATAGTTTCGAAGAGTTTTGTGATGAAGCGAAGAGTTATTCAGAAAAGGTGTGTACCTAGTGTCATGTTGGACAACCTTGTGTGGATAATTCAAAAAGGGAAAATCACTAGTTCAGTAAAGTGGTTCTTTATCAACGAAGTTTTGATGGTTATGTGGGAGTGACGTTTTCATAAAGCACAACTGGAATGGGTTGTGCTTTGTGCATTTAAGACTTCGGGGTAGTTCGTTTAATTATTCAGGCTACTGGATTTTGATTCTAGCAGGTCGCGATGAGCTGTCAAGGAGCAATATCTAGTCGAGTGGTTTTGAAAATCATAGTTTTGTGATTTAACCAGATTTAAGAAAGACAAGGCCGTGAAATGCCTTGAGGTCCGATTTCAGTATTATGACCAGTGAGAAGAGAGCGGTATTTGTAGGTGTTCCAAGTAGTCGTAGAGACTTGCAGTTGTTCTGGGAGGAGGTAGTAGAGTGTTGGTAGTAACCAGTGGTCGTTGACGTCTTTTTGACATAGCTGGGAGTGCAAATCCTTAAAGTGGTAAGGAGATTCCGTAAGGATATGTAGAAGGCGGGTGTTATCGTCATAGGATGAACGTCTTCGTCCAAAGATCTAGGGAGAATGAGTTGTAAGATTTTTGGTTGGGATGCTAAGTTGAGATTAATGTTGTCAAATGATGGGTGGTGGTTATCTAAGAGATGAGCTATATATTCTGGTTTACAACAGGTTTTGGGCGGGATTATTTTAAATCCCTAAAATGAAGGTTGAGAGTGTCGAACTGTTTAATTCTGGAGGTTGTGCAGTAGTTAGGAAATCCGTGGGCATGATGAATTATGCTTGAGAGTGAAGGGATTATAGCTGATTGGGCAATCTTGTTTGGCGAGAAGAAAGTGAAGATATCATGTCGGAAAGGTGGGAAATCTGAGAGTAAGAAGTTGGCAAGTGACTAAAATGTGGAGGTATGTATTAGATTCTGTTGACAGCAAAGTTATAAATCCCTAGCGTGGGTATGAGAAAGAGAGCATGGCGTTGGTGCGGTGCGTGTATGATTAATCAAAGTCGTGCAGCTGACTAAAAGTTCACATTGCTAATCAGTGAGTCGGTCGTTAGAAGAGGGTTTGAAATCCTCAAGGAGGAAGATAGTGTCAGGATCGAATTCTCAACAAGAATTATAAACACTCAGAAACAATATTAAAGAAGTTGCGGAAAAACACTTTAATATTCGATAAACAGAAAAACAGTATGAATCACAACTTGCAAACTTTACTTAATGATTCAAGTTACAAGCTTTTCACTCACAACCTCAATCTTGAAGAACATGCTCTTTCAAGACTAATTCTACTTCTCTAGAATTAGGAACGATGCCTTGAGGTTGATTCTCTCTCTGGAACAAAAACTTAGAATTATTTTCACAAAAGTTACTTTTCTATTCTAAACAAATCTATACATATATTGAAGATAAAAGATAATTACTAAACATAAAAAGATCTTCAAAATAATCTTGATAATTATCTTCAAGCTTTCCATGTTTATCTCCAGACACGATCTCTTCAACATTATCTTCACATTATCTCAGAAGCAACATTAATCACCTTGGAAGCATTAACTGAGTCTTGGCAGTATTAACTACTAAGCAGTACTAACCACTAGCAGTACTAACTAGCTAAGCAGTACTAACTTTGTTCAAGCAGCACTAACTTTGACTAGCAGTATTAATTCTACTAGAAGTAGTAATACCTAGCAGTATTAACTTTGAAATCCTCTGGCACTACTAATTCTGAACTAGCAGCATTAATAACTTAGTCACATCTTCAGTTCCCAACAATCTCCCCCTAACTTGACTTTTAGAAAGAGAAGCCAAGTTCTTCAGATGCTTCCAAAACTTTCATTGATTCAGTCCAATGTTAGGATCCAGTCCCATACTCTGATTGATAGTTCTCTGAATTAAATACTTTGCCATTTCTGAATTTGGTGCACAACCTAGCTTCTTCTTTAACATGGCATGAAGTTTCAGACTTGTGTGATTATAGATCCCATCCACCAAGTAATACTCCATGTGAAAAGTATCCATGACCAATTCATAGACTCCACTCTTTTCATACAAAGTCCATCCTCTAACAGTTTCAAACACATCTCTGATTAAATGCTTTACTGCTTCTGGATTGAATAACATACACAAATACTCCATAACCAGCTTCACAATTGGTAACCCTGGAGCTTTCAACTGATCTGCATGTAATTTCATACCAACTTCAAACATTTCTTCTAAATCAGATCTTGAACATTCTCTGACAATTTTCTTCCATGTTGAAAACACATAATACTTCTCATCCTTTCTTTTCAGCCTGATATACTCCTTACCATCCACCTTCATAGTATCCCAGTAGATAACTTCAGGAGGTTTGAATCCAACAGGTTCAGCTGTGATAGGCTTTGGAATTTTATCCATTACCACCATGTACATATTTACATCTGAACTCTGTGGTACTTCCTGAGATTCAGCTCTCTTTTCTTCATTCTTAGATGCCTCTTCTTCTTCAGCAACCTTTTTCTCTTCTTCTACTCTAGGCTTCTTGTCAATTTTCTTTCTTTTGGCCATCATCTTGGTTCTCTTCAGAATCCTTTGACTTTGCCCTAAAGTAGCTTCCTTCTTCTTTTCTTCCTTTTTCCTTTCCTCTAATCTAGGACCTTTAGAAGCAATAGACTTAACTCTTTTTATTTTCTTGATCTTCTGAGCTAAAGTCTCTTATTCCTTAATCTCTGCCTTTTCTTTTGTTGGAGTTCCCTCTTCACTTTCAGGGAAGGGTTGATTAATGTTCACATCATGCCTCTCCTTGGCTTTCCTTTCAAACTCCACTCTGGCCTTTTCATTACTCTTCAGTTTTCCCATTTCTTTCTCATATAAGCCCTTGACTTGATCAAAAGTCATCTTTATAAACATTTCTTTCTTCACACCAATTGCACTCCTTAAGAAAGTTATCATCTTGTTTCTTTCCTGAGTTGCAAGGTAAGTTTGTGAAGGCTTTCTCTTCTTTGCACTTGATCTGGCCATCATAGCCTTTCTCATGCTTATTGCCCTTTGCTTTGCTTTCTCTGTTTCCAATCCTTTCTGAAATGCTTCATTTAATTCATTAGCTAGTGCTCTGGCTATCTCTCTGTCTTTCTCAACCTGCTCTTTCTCTGCTTGATTTATTTCTTCTTGCAGTTTCTTGGCTAATGCTTCATCTGACTCAACCATCTTTTGCTTTTTGGTTGGTTGATCAGATTCTATCATCTTTTCTTTCCCTTTTCTCTTTGCATCTGCAGCCATGTCTTTCTTTTCTGTTCTCTTTGCTCCCCCTTCATTTATGACCACTCCCTTTGTTTTGGGGTGTCATTCTTTGCTTTTACCAGCATCTCTGCTATTTCAACCTCTTCAGGTGTTAACCCTTTTACTGCTGCTTGTGTAGTTTCAGCAGCACTAACAGTTTCTGCTGCTCCTTTTGGCTCAGCAGTAGTAACAGTTTCTACTGCTGGGCTTGTTTGTGTTGCTGGTGTTGTTTCTGCTGCTTTGCCAATTTCTGTTTCTATCACACCTTCAGCTTTTTCTTCAGCCCTCTCTTCAACAAACTCTCCCTGTGCTTCAACATTCTCCACCTCAAACTGTTGATCCATCTTTTCTGAGCTTGAACTCTCCCCCTTTTTGGAAGCATTCTCCTCCTCCATTTTGTTTGCCCCCTTTCTCCTCCTTAGAACAAACTGCTTTCTTCTTTTCTTGGCAATGAGTTTTCCCACCAATTGCTTGAGTTTTGAAATCTGCTCTTGTTGGGAGATGACCACTTGCTGCAATGCCTTGATTTCCTTTCCTTGATTAACCACATCAACATTGATGTTGGCTATTGTTTCCATCAATTTTTAAGTAAGTATAGCTATCCTCACCTTCTTTAGGTGTTTTACCCACCCTTGAAGGATCATTGGAATCTTTTGCCATCAATTCATCAGTTTCAGTGCTGTTCTCACCCTTTTTAGATGTTTTGACCATCCTTGAGGGATCCTTGGATCTTTTAGTAGTGGTCTTCTGCCTAGCAGAAGCATCAACTACCCCTTGGTTTCTTGGCGCCAGGGTCCTTTGGTTGATTGCTCACCCAAAGTTGCCATGGGGAAGGTTTTAGAGATGTTACCACTGTCCTTCTCTGTGCTAGCAGAAGTAGTGCAGCCTTCTCACCCATATGCTCATTCATCTCCTTAGAGAGCACCTCCTCAGGGTTGGGAGACACCCTAGTTGATTCCCTTTGGATATTCTCTATTGGAGAATGCTCCAATAGAGGGCTATGAGGCTCTTGGGTAATAGTAGGTACAACAAGGGAAGGAGCCTTGTGTACCTTTCTCTTGACATAAGTGTTGGATATCATAGGAGTGGGTTTAGCAGCAAAGGACTGAGGAAAAATTTGAGAGAGGGAAGGTTGGGATTGGCTCTCAGTGGGTTGGTCTAATGAGGGCCTTGACCCTGAGGCCATACCTTCTTGTGGTTGGGACACCACCATCATTGTTGAGAACAATGGGGTGTCAACTCCTTCCGAGTCCCTAGCAGATCTTCTCATGTTTGAGAAGACCTTGCCTTTAGGGGGTTTAGGTACATATACCTCATCAAAGTGAGGTATATCCGTCAATTCATTTGTTATAACTGCCTGTACAAACCTGGGATACATGAAGAAACTCTTCTTGTTGTCCAGGTTTGAGACAAGATCATTGAAGATCATCAGTGAAAAGTTATATTTTTGAGCAGTAGATAAACATACCAAAGCATAGGCAATGGGACTGCTAAATTGGCTCCAGCCAGTAGTTTTCTTGGAAATACAGTGCATCAGGGTATGAACAAAGAACCTCCATTGGGGTGAAAATTGAGCTTTGAAAAACTTGAAAATCCCCATTTGGCCTACATACCCCATTCTGGTGAGGTTTGAAAACAAATCCTCATTTGGAATAGAAGATATACCTGAAGCATCGTCTAGACGTAGACAGATGCGAATGGTCTCCTCAGTAACTGTCAAGGGTTTGTCATAAACCCTTGTTTTGATGCACGACACTCCATTTTCTGTGCTAGTAGTGGCATTGGCCCAGAATTGCCTTTGATGCTCTACGTAGATGGTAGGAGACACAGTGAGAGCATGAGCGATGTGGCTTGACCTCAGAAAATCGACTATCTGGTGAAAACAATCGGCTTGTTTTGGCTTTTGGAGCATGGCAATCTCGTTGTGCTCATCAATAAACACCATTGAATCCATCTGTGCGCAAAGATTCTTCACTAGCGAGCACTGGATACTTGAGAGAAAAGAGTGAGAGAGAAGATGAACAGTAGACAAAGATTCGTTATGATCTTTTAGGCGGGGAAAGGGTATTTATAGCTTGCGGATTATAAGCAGTATTAACTCTAAAAATTTAGTGAAAGCAGTATTAATAGTGAGCAGTATTAACTGAGAGCAGTATTAACTGAGAGCAGTATTAACTGAGAGCAGTATTAACTGAAAGCAGTATTAACTGAGAGCAGTATTAACTGGAAGCAGTATTAACTGAAAGCAGTATTAAAATTGTACTGGCAGTACTAAAACTGTACTGGCAGTATTAACCATACTTACACTTTTAATCTTGTGATGAACTGAGTACTGCTATACATTTCCTGAGAGAGAAGATTAGTAACACCAAGAATAAACTATATGCAGGTATTGAACCACTTTTTAAGTAGGAGCTTATTCAGAGTTGATCATTCCCACACTTGTTACCAAGAAAGTGAATCTACCCACATCAAAGGCTTTGGTGAATAGATCAGCAAACTGGTTATCAGTATGAACTTTTACAACTTGAATAAGCTTCTTTTCATTGCAGTCTCTTATAAAGTGATACCTGATCTCAATGTGCTTTGTCTTTGAGTGCTTGACAGGATTATTAACAATGCTGATAGCACTGCTATTATCAATAAAGATTGGAGTGTGTAGAAAGGTTACCCCATAGTCCAGCATTTGATTCTGAATCCATAAGACTTGAGAACAGCAACTTGCAGCTGCTATGTACTCTGCTTCTGTGGTAGATGTGGACACTGTGGTTTGTTTCTTGCACTGCCATGATACTAGTCTTGCACCCAAAAACTGGCATCCTCCAGAAGTAGATTTTCTGTCCAAGTTTGCTCCACCAAGGTCACTGTCTGAGTATGCAAGTAGGTCAAATGATGAGTCATAAGGATACCAAAGTCCCAATCTAGGTTGCCCTTTGAGATATCTGAATATCCTCTTAACAGTTTGATAGTGTGATTGCTTTGGCCTAACTTGAAATCTTGCACACACACAGACTGGAAACATTATATCTGGCCTAGAGGCTGTAAGATACATGAGAGAGCCAATCATGGATCTATAGTGATGAACATCCATATCCTCCCCCTCAAGATTTGCTGTTATCTGCTTGTGTGTCTCCATAGGTGTGCTGGCAGGCTTTGAGTCTGAGAAACCAAACTTGGTTAGAATGTCCTACACATATTTGGATTGACAGATAAATATACCATCTGACTTCTGTTGGACTTGGAGTCCAAGGAAGAAAGTAAGTTCCCCCATGGAACTCATTTTAAACCTTTGATGCATTAGATCCTCAAACTCCTTGCACATTTTGTCTCTTGTGGATCCAAAGATGATATCATCCACATAGATTTGGACCAACAAGATGTCCTTCTTCTTTCTCTTGATAAACAGAGTCTTATCAATGACTCCTCTTTCAAAGCCATTTTCCAAGAGATAGGATGACAGAGTGTCATACCATGCTCTTGGTGCTTGATGCAGTCCATAAAGTGCTTTCTTCAGTTTGTATACTCTGTCTGGATAGCTTGGGTTTTCAAACCCTGGTGGTTGACAAACATATACTTCTTCTTCAATTGAGCCATATAGAAATGCACTTTTTACATCCATTTGATAGACTTTGAACTTCATATAAGAAGCATAGGCCAGGAACAATCTAATTGCTTCTATCCTAGCCACTGGTGCAAATACTTCTTCATAATCTATTCCTTCTTCTTGTGTATACCCTTGTGCCACCAACCTTGCTTTGTTCTTTATTACTATTCCTCTCTCATCTCTCTTATTCCTGAAGACCCATTTTGTGCCTATTGCTCTTTGACCTTTAGGAAGGTCTACCAGATCCCAAACATCTTGCAGCTTGAATTGTAGCAGCTCTTCTTGCATGGCTTCTATCCAACTGGAATCTTTCATAGCATCATAAGCCTTCTTAGGCTCAAGCTGGGATAGAAAGCAAGAAAGCACTGTATGTGTTGGTCTTGCATATCTTGCAGCCTGCTTTAATTTCTAGTCATCATAGGAGAAGAGATATCTCCTATTACCAGTTGAGGAGGATGATTCTTTTGTGTTCTTGTTTGATGACTAGGTTCTTCATTGAGTCCCACCTCTAGATTGGTGTCATTCAACTCAACTGAAGTGATTTCAGCAGCTACTTCTGGTTCTTTATTTTCTTGACTCTCCTCATCTCTTCTTTCTTCTTCACTCTGATTTGGTTCAGTAGATGGCTCCTTTTCACAGTCTTCAACAGGATCCACTGTAGGTATGGGAAAAATCACAGACTGAGGTATGTTGTCTTGAACTTGTGTAGTCCCTGATCCTCCACTACTTGAACCTGCATAATCATCACTACTTAAACCAAAAGAGTTAGTTAGTGAATCAATGTCAAACAGCCACTGAGGACCAGACCCAATAGGATTTGGTGTGTTCTCATTGCATTTGACATTGTCACTTTCCTCAATTATTCTAGAAGAAGTGTTAAAAACCCTGTAGGCCTTACTTTGAGATGAGTAACCCACAAGAAATCCATCATCTGCCTTGCTATCAAACTTACCTAAGTGAGATTTGGTATTGAGAATTGTGCAAGGACACCCAAATGGTTTAAAAAATCCAATAAAGGGTTTTCTTTTATTTAAGAGCTCATAAGGTGTCTTGTTCTTTGGCTTGACCACTAGAACTCTGTTTTGGACATAACAGACAGTATTAACTGCTTCAACCCAGAAAGTAATTGGCAGTTTTGAATCAGCCAACAGAGATCTAGCAGCCTCTATTAGTGTCCTATTCCTTCTCTCAGCAACACCATTTTGTTGTGGAGTCCTAGGAGCACTATATTGTCTCTCAATGCCTTTTCTTCACAAAAGGTGTTTAGATCAAGATTTTTAAATTCAGATCCATTGTCTGATCTAATGATTTTTACTTTTTGATTTGTTTGGTTTTCAATTCTTAGAATGAAGGATTTGATCAGTCCACTTGTCTCATCCTTAGTCCTTAGAAAATATACCCAAGTAAATCTAGAGTAATCATCAACAATAACTAGGCAGTATGATTTCTTCCCTATGCTCATAACATTTGTAGGACCAAACAGATCCATATGTAATAACTGGAGACAAGAAGAAATTGTATTTAACTCTTTAGACTTATGAGAAGTTTTGTGTTGTTTGCCTTTAAGACAAGCAACACAATGATCATCACATGAAAAGACTTTTGATGGTAAGCCTCTTACAAGGTTGTTTTTAACAAGTTTGTTCATTGTCTTGAAGTTCATGTGACACATCCTTCTGTGCCAAAGAGAGGATTCATCCACATAAGCTTTTGCAACAAGACAGTTCAGGGATGAATCACTAGAAACATTGTCCATATCGATACAATAAACATTGGCCTTTCTTGGAGTTCTAAGTAGTATCATGCTTTCATCAACTACCTTGAATACTGGAGCAAGGATCATACATTATGTATTGGTAAATAATATACTATGTTGTTTGTCACAAACCTGTGATACACTTAACAGGTTGTACTTTAACTGATCAACATAGTAGACATTCTCAAATGTCATTTTACCTTTTGTAACATTACCTTTTCCACTTATTTTTCCACCTGCAAGATTGTCTCCAAATGCAACATGTCCTCCATTGATATGCTTGAAATCCTGAAGGCATGACATGTTGCCTGTCATGTGCCTAGAGCAACCACTATCAACATGCCAGATGCTCTTCCCCTTAAGCTGTTGGTTGCCCTGCACATAAGATAAATCAGTTAGTATTGATTAGGAACCCAAGCCAAAGTGGTCTTGGGTACCCCTTTCTCATCAAAATATTTACATTCCTTCTTGACAAGATTTTTAAACTTTGACTCCTCATTTCTGGAGTACTTTGTCACAATAATGGGTTTGGATGCATATTTGCTAGAAGCAGTGCTGGTTTTAGAAGTACTAACTGCATTAGCAGCACTTGCATGCTTAGCAGTACTAACCTTGTTAGAAGTAGTAACTGTATCAGCAGCAGTAACTGTGTTAGCAGTAGTAACCTTTGAAGAAATACTAACAGTGTTAGAAGCATTAAAATTCTCAGCAGTGCTAACACTGGTAGCAGCAGTATTGCTTCTGGCAGCACTATCCCTGTCAGCAGTACTATTTGATGTAGCAGTACTAACAATTTTAGATCTTCTAGGCACCCACATTTTAATACTCTCTTTTAAAACATTTTTCTTCATGTGGCCTTGGGTTTCAACAGATTTCTTAGCCACATGTTTCTTTCCAGCCTTCCTATAACCAACAGGTTTTTGCACAAATCTTTGAAAGTTCATCTTTTGGTTAATAGGGTTAAAGAAACAGTGGTTAGCCAAATGATTCAACTTGCCACATATGAAACAAGGTTTTGGTCTGATTATTTTTCTCAGATCAACTCCTTGTTTCTGAGCCCATTGATTATTCCAGTTTCTTTGATTTCCTCTCTTTGTACCAGAATTTAGGCTCTCAGTTTTATTGCAAGCACACTGTTTACAAGGGCCAGAATTCACAATAGTGGTCTGTTTGTAATGGACCTTGTTGGCCTTTCCTTTGGTCTTCTCTATCTCTTTAGACTTGACCCAAGTTTTTCCACATCCCTCATTGGTGATAATGTTGTTTTCTAAGGGTATCTCTTTACTCACAGCATTGTTCCTATTCTCACTGGCTTCTTTCTCAGTCATATCCTCAACAACCACCTCATCCAAAGGATCTATCTTAAAGGCTTCCTCAGACAAGTCCTTTTTCTCCTTGGTCTCTAACAAGTCTGATGTAGGAGGGATGTAGTTATTGTTGTAAGGAGGAGGTGTGTTGTTGTATCCAACACCAGACTTCATCTTATCATGAATCTGAGCCTTTAGAAGAGAATCCATTGCTTTTGAAGCATATGAAAACTTTTCTACATCAAGCTTAATCTTAGCAAGTTCTTCTTTCAACTTATCATTCTCTTCTTTGGACTTAGACAGCTTGGTCTCTAACTCATTCTTTTCCCACTTTCAGTAGTTTGTGTCATAAGAGTGTTGAAGTTCATTGGCTTGGAAGCCTTTGATTTGTTCTTCAAACCTCTCAACTATCAGCACATAATCTCTTCTGTCCTTTTCTAATCTTTTGAGGTCATCACACATGTTTTGGTTGTGATCCCTGTACCTTTTGACAGTGTCTATGCAAGATTGAGTACAAAGATTAGAAATTACCTCAGAGGGGAGATCAGACATCTCTGCCATAAGAGCTTGATTCTGAATGGCTTCCTCAGCTTGGTCACTCCAGTCAAACCCCATTCCTTGTTGAGAAACAAGGGCTTGAGCAGAGTTCTTATTTTGATTGTAGCCTCCATTCTGAGCTTGTTGGTGGTTGTTATTTGGCACACCACTACTTCTGCACTCTTTAGCAAAGTGTCCCTTCATGTGGCACTTATAGCATTCCACCTTTGTCTTGTTAAAACCAGCTCCATCTTCTCTTCTTTGAGAGAAGTTGTTCCTCCCAGTTCTTTTAATAAACTTCTTCACCCTCATAGATAACATGTCCATCTGCCATTTAATGTCCATCTCCTCCAGATCATCAGGGTGAAGTTGTTCCAGATCATCATTAATCAAGGAGTTGTTGCTGTGACTGGATAAAAAGGCTTCAAAGACAGTTTCAGTGCCTTTTTCTGAATTCACTCCACTAGAAGCACTAATTGCTTCAGGGTTGGCAGTAGTATCAGTGGATGCTGATAGAAGTGCAACATTATGAATATACCCAGTGGGCTTCTTCTTAGCTTCTACCTCAGATTCAAAAACTCTTAGATCATTATACAGATCATCTAGTTCCTTCTCTTCCAGATTGTCACTCTGTCTGTATGAGACAGTGTACATAGTCCATTCATCCCCAAGAGATCTGAGGAATTTCCTGTTGATATCATCTTGCTCCATCTTCACTCCAACAGTAGCCAGTTCACCAATAAGCTTGTTGAACCTGTCAAAAGTTTGAGTCATAGACTCATTCTTTGAAGAAGTGAAGTTCTCATACTGCTGCTTCAGAACATCCCTTTGATTTCTTTTGATGCTCTTAGTTCCAGCAAATCTTTTCTCTAGAGCATTCCAGAGAATCTGAACATCAGTGCAGTTGCAGAATTGATGCTGATATTCATTGGGGATGGCCAAGAGCAGAGTGCTCAAGGCCTTCATCTCTGTCTGTCGGATCTTCCTCTCACCATCTGTCTTTGGTGGAGATCTTTTCCCATCTGGTCCAATCTGACCTTCAGTAGAGGGGCCATTCTCAATGACATCCCACATTGAGTAGTCAGTGAGGAGAATGTATTGTCTGATTCTGATTTTCCACATGTCAAACTCATTGGGTTTGAGCATTGGAACCTTAGAGACAAGAGTACTGTTTGATTCTGTAAAGTTTTCCATGATGAATGAATGAATGTTTCTGAGAGAACAGGCTCTGATACCACTTGTCAGGATCGAATTCTCAACAAGAATTATAAACACTCATAAACAATATTAAAGAAGTTGCGGAAAAACACTTTAATATTCGATAAATAGAAAAATAGTATGAATCACAACTTGCAAACTTTACTTAATGATTCAAGTTACAAGCTTTTCACTCACAACCTCAATCTTGAAGAACAGGCTCTTTCAAGACGAATTCTACTTCTCTAGAATTAGGAACGATGCCTTGAGGTTGATTCTCTCTCTGGAACAAAAACTTAGAATTATTTTCACAAAAGTTACTTTTCTATTCTAAACAAATCTATACATATATTGAAGATAAAAGATAATTACTAAACATAAAAAGATCTTCAAAATAATCTTGATAATTATCTTCAAGCTTTCCATGTTTATCTCTAGACGCGATCTCTTCAACATTATCTTCACATTATCTCAGAAGCAGCATTAATCACCTTGGAAGCATTAACTGAGTCTTGGCAGTATTAACTACTAAGCAGTACTAACCACTAGCAGTACTAACTAGCTAAGCAGTACTAACTTTGTTCAAGCAACACTAACTTTGACTAGCAGTATTAATTCTACTAGAAGTAGTAATACCTAGCAGTATTAACTTTGAAATCCTCTGGCAGTACTAATTCTGAACTAGCAGCATTAATAACTTAGTCACATCTTCAGTTTCCAACAGATAGAGGTGTTGGGGTGTAGTGCTCGGAACAAAGGGCTATGGTGTCAGTTTTGGCAATGTGAGAAAAGGGGGCCTCAAGAGAGTCTGTTGTCCCGTGTTAACCTATATAGGAAAAGTTTGTTTGAGCTTGGTCACTCCGTACCGAGCAGCTGAATTTGGGTTTTATTGCGTTTCGGTCGGGTGATTGGGGATACAATGAGAAATGGAAGTATGCGCCACAGTACTTGACCAGTAGGAAATGGTGGTTTACGAGGGTTTTGGAATTGTGGAAGTTCTACCATTACGTGAGAAGTTGAAGTGATGACGTTGGGGTGAGGTATGTTAGCGTGTAAGATTCGGATAGTGCCGAGGAGTTGGGATCAAGGTGGGTCGAAAAAGAAGGTTCTCCTGTGGGACATATGTCGTACTAAGAGGGGTTGCTTGTGATGGCAAGTTGCATGATGAAGAAACTCGTGACTGTGAGATATTGGTGATGTCAACAGTTGACAAAGTGTTGGTGAGGGGAGTGTCTATGTAATCAATGATGCATGTTGGTGTGGTATTGGCTCGAGTAAAATTTTATCGGTTAGGGAAGTTGCTGTAATCGAGGGGTAAATCTGATGGTTTCGTGCGGCTATGTATTGATCGTAATGGCTTGGAAAATCTAATGGTACTAAACTGGTTGAATTGAGAATTATGAGTCATTAGTCCCAAGTGATGGCAATTGTAAAGTTACCAATCTCGCGTTGGAAGGGTGTGACTCGATTCAGAAAGAATGGAAGTTAAGATCTAGACATGTTGGGTCGTTGCTATCGTGAAGCGCGGGGGAAGGTGGAGTATAGACTGGACCTACCTGTGGATCTACGAGGAGGGCATCCCATTCTTCCATGTGTCTAATCTGAAGAAATGTTTAGTAGAAAGCGATGTCGTTATACCTTTAGAGGATGTCCATAAAGATGAGAAGGTAAGCTTTGTAGAGGAATCGGTAACCATTTCAGACCGTAAAGTGAAGCACTTGAGGAACAAGGAAATTCAACTGGAGACGCGACTTGGAAGCTAGAGTCGGTTATAAGGACCCAATATCCCAGTTTGTTCGACGAAGGAATTCTGGGGACGGAATTCTTTTGAGGGGGGGATATTGTAATAACCGTACTTAAGTGAAATAAATCAGACTTTAGGGAAATCTTTGTAAAAGAATGTTGATAGAGGGGTCTAATGAGTAAATAAGGAAAAGAGGGAATTTAACCCTAGGAAATTGGTATTTTGGTTCTGGCGATCGATAAGTCTGGAAAGGAGGAGAGAGTGCGGCGGTCGGTTGAAAGGGGAGAAATCGAAGCAGAAATTTGGAGTTCTTCAATCTTCAAGGTAATTTCTGATTTCATCATTCCTATTGTTGAGTATGGGTTTTCAATCGTTCATGAGATTGCTTTTTGGGGCAGTTTGTTTTCAAGCGTCCCTTTGGAAATCTGGGTTTAGTATGTTCTTTTGAAGTAGAGACATCTGTTCGAGCTTTGGGTTTGGGTGTAATTATTTTTTGTTGTCTGGATTTAAATCTTTAATTGTGGGCTTGGTTACCGTCGCTAAGAGACTTCGGTCACCGGGAATTTTTGACTCCGGTCGAGTATTGAGTGGTACCGGTCAAGGGGGGGTACCGGTCGACCTTAAGGTTCGGTCAGCCCAGACCCCGGTCGTATGCTTACCGGTCAAAGGGGGGAGTACCGGTCGACCTCCAGGTTCGCCAGACTCCGGTCGAATTGGAACCAGTCCCCGGTCATTGATTTTCACTCGTCCCTGGGCCGTGTAAGTGGGCCGAAGCCTAAACTCAAGCCAAACCAACTTGTTGAGTCGGTTTGATTCTTTTCTTAGTGTTGGGCTTCTTAATTTGGTGGATTGGCCCATTTTCTGTTGGGTATATTAGAAAGTTTTAGCTGTTGCCTTGAGTGGAATTTTAGTAAGTCGGGTTTGCTTATTTCTTAGGAGACCAGCGGGATCTTGGGTTTAGAGTAACTTGTATAAAAATAGAAAAGATTGGGAGTTCATCGGTCAATGTTTCCTTTATAGGTTTCAGACCGAATTTTAGAAGTTGGTGTGAGATTCGAGCTAAGGACGCCAGGTGAGTTTTTCTAAACTAAACCTTTTGATGATGAAAGCATGTGAAGTTTATTTTAAACTCTGATTTATTTATGATGGCATGATTTTAATAAATTGTTCAAGTGAGTTATAAATTGTTGTTGTTAAATGTATGCATACATTAATTGTGGGTTACGTGACCTAAGTCGGGGAGTGTGGCCCGCCTACTCGTGCCGGGGAGTGTGGCCTGTTCATGTCGTTGGGGGCGTGTCCCAACATTAAGGCAACACGAGTTAGACACATCGTCTTTGACGGTCGTGTGGTCCGTAGCGTGTTTTATTTATGTGCCATTATTAAATGTTGTTTCTAATTCTGGAAAGTATATGTTGTTGCTTAACTGTTAGAGGGAACTCATAGACCTATGGTCTAACCCTTGCTATTATCAAAACTAAAAATCTTTTCAGGCCGTCGTGAGTTAGACAGGACAACTAAGGGCAAGGAGAAGGCTTAGCGGGGCGGATAGAAGACCATTGCTTAGTTATCCTTATTGATCTCAGTTGTGTATAAGTTGTTTACAGCAAACCTTGTTTTAACTATTGTAAGTTTGGGACCGTTATGGCATGGATTATCGTTTGATTATTGGGATTTTATTTTACGAAGTGATTCGCTGGTTTATATTTTTGGTTGGGTTGTTACACTTTCCTCTCTCTCTCTCTCTATATATATATATATATATACCGTCCAAATGAAGGGCTACCTAAAGTCACATGCAAAGTCGCATGAATCATATATGATTTTGTATGTATTCAATTGTTCTCATGTTTTCTTAAATAGATATTGTTTTTGTATGAATTCACCTCTCTCTCTCTCTCTCTCTCTCTCTATATATATATATATATATATATATATATATATATATATATATATATATGTGAGTAAACTACGATTTTCGTCCCCGTGGTTTGATGTTTATAACGATTTTCGTCCCTGGTCTTTCAAAACTGTTTTTTTAGTCCATGTGGTTTCTATTTACTTCCATTTTCGTCCCTCCATCCAATTTTATTAGAATTAAATGTTAATTTATGTGTGTGTTTATGCATAAACACACACATAAATTAACACTTAATTTTAATAAAGTTGGATGGAGGGATGAAAATAGAAGCAAATAGAAACCATAGGGACTAAAAAAGCAGTTTTGAAAGACCATAGACGAAAATCGTTATAAACATCAAACCACATGGACGAAAATCGTATATACACACAAAGGATCATTTGAGAACAAGATAAGGTGAAAAGTGTATGAAGGGATTTGAACCTTTGATCATTTTTAATTACTGTTGATCTGATGTTTCAGATTAAGTCACAAAATAACTCATGAATTAGCCTAGAAGTGAATTTGTAATAACCAGCTCAAAATTTAATAAGTAAAAGTTGGGTGGAAGTTTGTTAAAAGTTTTCTAAGGAAAGGGGGTTAAGTGTAAATATCTACCTTACATGTTTGTAATAGGGTTTTTGGGTCTTGTTCCATTTGCGGCTGAGAGAGAGAGAGAGAAGCAGGGAAGGAATCGGTCGATTGGAGTGAAGAAATAGTGGAGGTCGAACAAAGAAAATTCTCACAAGGTAAGGTTTATGAATCTATCATCTCCTATTGGGTTTTCAATCAATGATTAGTCCATTGGAAGTTGAAGTCTGATAGCAAAGTAACCTGGGATTGAGAAAATTTGGTTACTGTGTCATTCCAACTAAGATCAATTAAGGAGTAATTTAGTATTGGTAAATTGAATGAGAAGTGTAATGGAAATTGAAAGGAATCAATATATTTTTATTAGAATTTGTTTAGTAGCAAGAATTGGGGTCTGTGTTTGTATTCGAGATTTGTTCGAAAACCCAGAATCGCCTTGGTCGATGTTGGGTACCGGTCGAAGCAAATGTAGGTCGAAGCAAATGTAGGTCGAAGCTAAATGTAGGTCGAAGCAAATGTAGGTCGAAGCTAAATGTAGGTCGAAGCAAATGTAGGTCGAAGGAAATGTAGGTCGAAGCTAAATGTAGGTCGAAGCAAATGTAGGTCGAAGGAAATGTAGGTCGAAGGAAATGTAGGTCGAAGCTAAATGTAGGTCGAAGCTAAATGTCGGTCGACTGCAAGACCCGGTCATTGGTGAGTACCGGCCGACCGCAAGGCTCTGGTCATTTAATGTTACCGATCGACCGTAAGGTCCCGGTCGGCAAGTGTATCGGTCGAAGACCCGATCAGAATTGGGTACCGGTCGGCACCTCGGTCGGCTGAGTTTTTGGGCCATTGTGGGCCGAAGTCCATCAATCTATTTTGGGAACTTGTTAATTAGTTTTAGTAATTAATTAGTGGGAAATTTTCGGGAATAGAAGTCATTGGAATTTCGAGTTATGTTCACTATTATATGATAGTTGAATGAAGGGTTTACCCGTCTATGTTTCCATATAGGTTTCCAATCGGTATTGGGATGTTATAATTGGTATCAGAGCATTAGTTTAAGGGATCTAGGTGATCGGACGGGCCTAGACTTAAACTTAGGAAGTAAGACATAACTGAGATATTAGGAGAACCACAGGGGGACGAGTGATAGAGTAGCGAGAACTAACATGTAAGGTAAATTTAAAATTACATCTGGACAGTGTAATTGTAAATTTACAGGTACATGTGCGTGCTTAACTTGCTTTATCACTTTGGACTTATGCTAATATGTGCGCTGGTACTTTATCTGTAGTCATGTCAGAGAGGGTAACTAGGAGCAGATCCGTGCCGGTAGCTGAGGCGACACAGATCAATGAAGTCGTTAAGGATGGACCAGTCGTTCCTCCTCGAACAACCGCAACTAGAGGAAAAGGTCGTGGGCGACCTAAGGGTAAGTCAACTCGAAAAGCGGCCACGCAAGTGAACGAACCAGAGGTCAGGGATCAGAGGAAGAAGACGGTTCGGGTAGCCCGTCGGGCTAAGAGCGTGGAATTAGTGGCCGATCAGGAATCTTCTCGTCAAGGAAGTTCGGCTCCAGTCGGAAGAAAAGGACCAGCTAAGAATAAGAAGGGAGGTCCGGCCCAGGCCTTTGTAATGCAAGAAGCATTTGCAGCAGAGATGGGAAAGCTTAATGAGACACTGCAAGCCATTCTTATTCATCAAGCTAAGGAGACATCAGTCAGCCATGGAAGAGTGAGGAGAAAGAGTCGACAGAAATTTCCAACTCGCCGACAGCAGTGGTAGGTAGTCACTCGCAATCAACGCCCGGTGTGGAAGTTAAAGCTAGTATTGGAAAGGGATGCAGTTACAAGGCATTTACCACTTGTAACCCTCCTACCTTTAAAGGAGAGTGAGACCCAGTGGTGATTATCAAGTGGATTGGAAACATGGAGCTGGTGTTTGATACCTGCAAGTGTGCGGAAGAAGACAAAGTGGTGTTTGCACTATCTATGATAAGGGATGATACAGTGTTCTGGTGGGAAGCGGAGACAGGGGGTAAAGGCTCGAAAGCGGCTAGAGGCATGGATTGGGAAACCTTCGTAGCCAAATTCAAGAAACAATTTTGTCCATTAGCGACTGTGAAGAAGTTGGAGGAAGAATTTTTAAATCTAGAACAGGGAGATCTGACTGTGAGAGAGTATACAACCAAATTTCTTGAGAAGGCACGGTTCGCTGAAGTGTATGTGCCGAATGAAGAAAGACGGGTGGATCGTTATTTGTTTGGACTGAGGAGCAGTATTAGAGAATTGGCGGCAGCGCGAGAACCTACCACTTTTCAGGCGGCTGTTAACGCGGCTGAAATGACAGAAAAGGACAAAGCTCGTCAAGTGACTGAGAAGGGCAGCGAGAAAAGGAAATGGGATGGTCCAGCATGCGATTCAAAGAAGTTCAAGAGCACCAGACCTGATCAGCGGGCTACGCAAAGAGTTGTGAGCAAGTCGTGCAGCAAGTGTAACAGGATGCACAAGGGAGAATGTTTGGCAGATCGGGAAGGCTGTTACAAGTGCGGGAAAACTGGGCACTTGGCTCGGGATTGTCAAGGAGTCAGAACCTGTTACCAGTGTGGAGCAGTGGGTCATATGAACTCAGATTGCCCGCAATTAAAAAGGGGTTCAGCTGGGGTGACGGGAGTAAAGGGAGGAGATCGGAAGGTGGAACCTGCCCGAGCCAGAGCGAGGGCGTTCAACATGACAACAGAGGAGGCGGTTGAGATACCTGATGTGGTTACAGGTACTTTTCTTATCGACTCGACTTTTGTGTCACCGAACTTTGTGTCACCGAACTTTGTTTGTAATCTGGGCGTGAAACCCAGAGAGCTCAGTATTGGGTTTGAGGTAGAAGTAGCGGATGATAGTCGAGTCTTGGTAAGGGAGGTATATGAGGGGTGTTGCATCGTTATCGATGGACAGTATTTTCCCCTTCGGTTATACCCGATGGGTATGGGGGAATTTGATATCATCGTAGGGATGGATTGGTTAGCGTCAAATGATGCTCATATTGTATGTAATAAGAAGCTGATTCGAATAGCATTACCGGGAGGGAAAGAGGTAGTAGTGTATGGGGATCGGAGAGATAGGAAATCGTGTTTGATCTCTAAGATCAAGGCAAGGCCGTGTCTAGTGAAAGGGTGTGTGGGGTTCTTAGCATACGTGGTGGATGCTAAGAAAGAGAAAAAGGGGTTAGAGTCCGTCCCTGTGGTAAGTGAGTATCCAGAGGTTTTTCCGGAAGATCTAACCACTCTGCCTCCCGACCGGCAAGTGGAATTTCGTATTGATCTCGTACCTGGAGCAGCACCCATTGCAAGAGCACCTTACCGGTTGGCACCGGCAGAAATGAAAGAGATGATGACCCAGCTGCAAGAACTTCTCGACAAAGGGTTTATCCGTCCGAGTACCTCACCGTAGGGAGCGCCTGTGTTGTTCGTTAAGAAGAAAGATGGATCTATGAGGATGTGCATAGATTATCGGGAGCTCAACAACGTCACCGTTAAAAAATAAGTACCTGCTTCCCAGAATTGATGATCTGTTTGACCAGCTTCAAGGGTCAAGTTACTTCTCGAAGATAGACCTGTGATTGGGATATCATCAATTGAAAGTGAGGGAGGAGGATGTACCTAAGACTGCTTTTCGCACGAGGTACGGGCACTATGAGTTTCTGGTTATGCCCTTTGGACTGACCAATGCGCTTGCTGCTTTCATGGACTTAATGAATAGGGTGTGTAGCCCACTCTTAGATCAGTGTGTCATAGTCTTCATAGATGACATACTGATTTATTCACAGTCCAAGAAAGATCATGAAACCCATTTGCGAGCAATATTGGAATTGCTTAAACGTGAGAAATTGTACGCCAATTTCTCAAAATGTGAATTTTGGTTGAGAGAGGTACAATTTCTAGGGCACGTAGTGTCGAAAGACGGGATTAAGGTTGATCCGGCTAAGGTTGAGGCCATTCGAGAGTGGGAAGCACCGAAATCACCGTCAGAAGTAAGGAGCTTTCTAGGATTGGCGGGCTACTATCGAAAGTTTATCCAAGATTTCTCGAGGATAGCCACACCGCTAACAGCGCTAACCAGGAAGAATGTCAAGTTCGTGTAGGTGGAAGCTCAGAAGGAAGCGTTCAGTAAGTTGAAAGAGAGTCTGAGTAGTGCGCCTATCTTGTCCCTACCCAACGGAACTAAAGGATTTGTAATCTATAGCGATGCTTCAAAGTTGGGTCTAGGGTGCGTATTAATGTAAGAAGGTAAGGTGATTGCGTATGCATCTCGTCAGTTGAAAGAGCACGAAAAGAACTATCCAACGCATGATTTAGAGTTGGCAGTGGTAGTCTTCGCTCTGAAGATTTGGAGACATTACCTATACGGGATCAAGTGTCAGATTTACACGGACCACAAGAGTCTCCAACATCTTTTCAATCAGAAGGAGCTCAATATGAGGCAGCGTAGGTGGATGGAGTTGCTGAGCGATTATGACTATGATATCCTATACCATCCGGGAAAAGCCAATGTGGTGGCGGATGCTCTAAGTCGTAAGGAACGTGGAGAAGCCACAAAGGTGGTGTCTTATCGAGTCGAGGTTGTTTCCAACTTCTTGGAAGCAATCAAGGGTTACCAAAAGGATGCCTTATTGGAGGAAAATTGGAAGAGTGAGAGAATAGTTGGAGTTATTAACTTGTTAACCGACGACAGTCGTGGGGTGAAATGCTTCAAGAATAGAGTATGGATACCTAAACTGGGAGAGCTCCGAAAGAGAGTGTTGGATGAAGCGCACAAATCACGTTACTCAGTGCACCCGGGAACCAACAAAATGTACCGAGATCTGAAGCAAGGCTACTGGTGGCCGGGTTTAAAGAAGGATATTGCCTACTTCGTCGAGCGATGTTTAACATGTTTGAAGGTTAAAGCTAAACACCAGAGACCGTACGGGGAGCTTCAACCTTTGGAAATTCCAGTCTGGAAGTGGGACGAGATTTCAATGGATTTCGTTAATGGGTTACCACGGTTACCTAAGGGACACGATGCCATTTGGGTGATAGTGGATCGACTCACCAAGTCGGCTCACTTCCTACCGATCAAGGAGACGTACCCGCTAGAGAAATTGGCTCGATTGTATATAGATGAAATAGTGTCTAGACATGGAGTACCATCGTCAATTGTATCAGACAGGGATGCGCGATTTACGTCTTCTTTCTGGAGAAGTTTGCAAAGAGAGTTGGGATCGCAACTTAAGTTGAGTACGGCTTATCACCCGCAGACTGACGGTCAAAGTGAAAGGACCATTCAAACGCTTGAAGACATGCTCCGAGCTTGTGTGATTGATTTCAAGGGTTCATGGGAAGTTCATCTACCGTTAATAGAGTTTTCGTATAATAACAACTATCACGCGAGCATTCAGGCAACACCGTTTGAGGCATTATACGGTCGAAAATGTAGAACACCGTTGTGCTGGAACGAAGTGGGAGAACGACAGCTGACGGGCCACGAGATAGTACAAGTAACAGCAGATAAAGTGAATTGTATTCGGGAGAGGTTAAAGACGGCTCAGGATCGTCAACGGATGTACGTTGTGGGTCCAACAATACTATATCAAGTTCTTAGATTAACAACACAATAAGATTACCAACCTGTATTGATTATAACAAATGGTTACAAGGTTGATCGATTCAAGCTATTTGTGTTCTCTGTGTTTTCTCTCTTTTACACCTTTTAGTGTGTGTTTGTATGTGATCTGATAATATCTGTTAGAGAGACTGAGAGATATCACAATATCTAATCTAAAGTGTGTCTAACACACTACCTAAGATAATATCTAGATATTAGATCTAGATATTATTTCTAATATAAACTAGACTAGAAACTAACTAATAACTAATATCTAACAAACTAAACTATTACAATACTATAACTTAGATATTTAAATCTAAGTAAACTAAAACAATTACGTTGACATTTATTACAAACGACATAGATTTTAATATCGAGAGTCGACGTTTCGGCTTTAGCTTCAGATTGCGTTCTTCAGATTGGATGATCTTGAATCCAATGAGACTGTGGTCTAACAATCTCCCCCTTTGGATCAAGATCATTACGAAAATGATTTTAGCAATTCAGTCTTCTTGTTCAGCTCAGAAGATGCAATCTCTTTCTCTAGCTTTGAAATCAGCATGTCTTCAGAATACTTGCTTTTGAAGATTTCAATCTTGGACGTGATTCTTGAAACATGTGATCTTTGCCATTTCTTGTGTAGTCATTCTCCCCCTTTTTCATGTTAAGTGCAACGACTTCATCAAAACTATTTGTAAGAAATGTCAATCTGCAGTTAGAGCCTCTGATTCGTCAATTCATAAGATATTCATCCAGATCTTTGCAAATCTAGACAAAGTAGTCATGTAACACCTGAATCAACTAATGAATCAGTTAACATGCCTGTCAGTAACACTAAGTCACTGTGTGTAACGAATACACATTGGAAAGGAGCTGTTTGATGTTGACTCCCCCAGGGCTTCCATTTTAATCATCGAAACACCACAAAGGTAATTTCTATAAACGTTATGACAAAGAAACTAATTCCTTGTGTATTCGTGCTTGTGTTAGAAAGAATTAAGCACTTGATGATTGCTTATTTGGCTCAAAATTGTGTAAACCACTGAGACAACAGTAAGTTAAACACAGACTCAATGTGCATGATTGAAGTAAGAAGGTGGGGCAGACTTCCTTCTTTTCAATATCTAGATTTTCCAAATGAAAATCAGATAGCATATGTGCTGCATCCCCTTTGAAAATGTGAAACACTTTCTTGTTAAGAAGAAAATGAGTAGCTGGTGAGGTTTGATCAAGAGTTGGCATGGGCTAGTTGCCTTTTTCAATAATGATCACCAAAGAATTGTGAAACATTAGAAATGTGGCTACCCGGCTCAGAAAAAGTTGGTGCAGAGTTGTGATATTCTTTTAACTCTGTTCTCACACGCTCTTTCTTTTAAACTTTTTGCTAACTCTAATCACACTCATTTCTTTTCGCTTTGCACACTCAATCACTAAGGATTAACTTCGTGGGTAGAAATCACTGGTTAAGGTGATTCCATAGAAGTTGTGTTAATTCCTAGCACAATGATTCTTGTTTTGCTATGATGCATGTGATGCTCAGATTGGTTTAACTATTTCAGTTAAAGCACAATTTAGATCATGAAAACATTTAAAATACACTCCCAAAATATAAAATATGTTGAAAAAATCGGGAAGTGGTTTGAACATTAAAAACAATGTTTCCAATGATTGAAAGTTGTCCTTGTTTCAACCATATATGAGATGAAGATTTAGAATTATACCTTTACGTACGATTTTTCAACTCATGAAGCTAAGCTTTAATTCATAAACATATGAACTTGTAAGCTTCTCTCAAAAATTCTGCAAAAGTCATAAGTCAAAGTCAAAGTAAAATTTATTCACTTAAATTGAAAAGACAAAAAGCAGTAAAACTTTTTAAAGTACGAGTTCTGATCAGAAATAATCAGAAGTCATATCCAAACTCCTTTGTCTTGAAGAGCTCCCCCTAAATTCTTGCATTACAAAAAAAAATTTGGCATTAAAAGGTACATGCAAAATTTTATGAGCTCCCCCTCGAAGTAATATTGACCACTTGTCAATTTCTTCTCATTCTCCCCCTTGGATTATGAATAGAATATAGAAGTGCAGATATCAATCAGAGTTAAGAATGAAGAAATGATGAAAAATTATACAATTTAGAAAAAATTTATAGGTAACTACTGATTAGATTTTAAGATTTAACATACCAAGCTTAGAGACAAGAAACTTGAACCTCTTTTCGTCTAAAGGTTTGGTAAACAAATCGACAAGTTGATAATCAGTTTTTACAAAGAAAAGTTCAATTGTTCCTTTTTCAACATGATCTTTAATAAAATGATACCTGACGTCTATGTGCTTAGTCTTGGTGTGTTGAACAGGATTTGCTGATATTGCGATGGCGCTCTTGGAGTCACAGTATATCGGGATTTTGTTGAAGTGGAAACCGTAGTCGCGCAATTGAGTTCTCATCCATAAGACCTGAGAACAGCAGCTAGCAGCAGCTACATATTCTGCTTCGGCCATGGAAGTTGAAACACAAAGTTGCTTCTTCGATGCCCAACTTACTAGCTTGTCACCGAGGAACTGTACATGTCCCGATGTGCTCTTCCTGTCTAACATACAACCTGCATGATCTGTATCTGTGTAGGTTGTTAGTTCAAAACTAGTATCTTTAGGATACCACAGACCAAGATCTACAGTGCCCTTTAGATACCTAAATATGCGCTTCACGGCAGACATATGAATTTCTTTAGGATTGGCCTGATATCTTGCACATAAGCATGTTGAGAACATTATATCTGGCCTACTGGAAGTAAGATACATTAAAGAACCTATCATTCCTCGATAAGTCCTAACATCAACAACCTTTCCCGAAGAATCGGTGCCAATCTTAGTACCTGGTGCCATTGGGGTACCAATCGGTTTTGAATTTTCCATTTGGAACTTCCGAAGAATATCCCTAATGTATTTTGATTGATTGATAAACATACCCGATGAAAATTGTTTTACTTGTAAACCGAGAAAGAAATTCATCTCTCCCATCAAGTTCATCTGAAATCTAGACACCATAAGGTTTGCAAAATTCTTACAGTACTTCGTATTTGTAGAACCAAAGATAAAATCATCTACATAGATTTGAATTAAAATGATATCGCCTTTTTCTTTTTTGATAAACAAAGTGGTATCCACCGTTCCTTTTGAAAACCCAGACTTGACTAGAAAATTGGAAAGGACATCATACCAGGCTCGAGGTTCTTGTTTCAGACCGTAGAGTGCTTTGTCGAGAATGTAAACGTGATTCGGATTATCTTGATTGACAAAACCCTCTGGCTGAGAGACGTAGACTTCCTCCTTCAGAATTCCATTCAGGAAAGCTGTCTTCACGTCCATTTGAAAGACCGTGAAGTTCTTGTGGGCTGTGTAGGCTAGAAACATTCTGATTGCCTCTAATAGCACCACAGGATCATATGTCTCGTCATAGTCGATTCCTTCCTCTTGTCTATATCCTTTGGCTACTAGTCTTGCCTTGTTTCGGATAACGGTACCATCTTCGTCTTTCTTTATCTTGAAAACCCACTTCGTACCTATAATTGTTTTACCTTTAGGCTTTGGTACGAGTCTCCAGACTTGAAGTGCATCGAACTGATTCAGCTCTTCTTGCATTGAGATCACCCATTCTGGATCAGCAAGTGCCTCTGATACACGTGTTGGCTCGAACTTGCTCAGAAAGGAATCATGCATGCACATATTCATAGATGCTGACCTAGTTTGCACCGGTTTTGATGGATCGCCAATGATCTGGCTTATCGGGTGCTCTTTGGTCCATTTATGTTCATGAGGTAGTGGATTATATGAATGTATGTCAGTTGTATCATCTATAAATTCACTTGTACCTTCTTCAGCTTGTTCAGGAGGAATGATGATTGCAGTTGAAGTGGTAGGTTCAGAAGGCTCAGCAGGAACAGCTTGTTCTGGCTGTAGATTGATCTGAATAGTATCTCCTACTGTTTCAGCTACTTTTGTCTCTTTATCATTTGTTACTTCTTCAAATGTTGGAGTCGGCATTTGAATTGTAATCTCTTGTTGAATCGGGGCGTTTGATTCAATAGGAACATCTGAACTGGTTGGATGAGTAGTCGTGAAGTCTTCCATCCTGTCAAGCACAACAGATTTCTTTACATTAGATCCAAGAAATTCATCATAAAACAATTCAAATAATAAATCTAAATCAGATAAATGGTTAGTAGAAGTTGATGCTTCATCTGATTTATTCTGTTGAGACGTAGGTCTTAGACTGAGTTGCCCAGAAGCTAGTATTCCTGTTATAACGGGTTCTGAACGTTGTTGTTCGGAAGCCATTTCTTCATCAAACGAGACGTTGATGCTTTCAACCACCGTTTTTGACTTCTTTAGATAAACACGGAATGCAGTTGATGTCGAGGAATAGCCGATGAAGATTCCTTCATCCGCCTTAGCACTGAACTTATTTAGACTCTCCCTATCGTTTAGAACGAAACACGTACACCCAAATATATGGAAATATTTGATTGTCGGTGTTCTGTTGTTGATTAACGCATAAGGAGTCTTCTTGAATCTTCGATGTACCATGGAGCGATTCTGTGTGTAGCACGCGGTCGATACAGCTTCTGCCCACAAAAATAGAGGTAAGTCTGATTGACTTAGCATAGTACGAGCAGCCTCGACTAGCGTTCAATTTCTTCTTTCAACCACTCCATTTTGTTGAGGCGTACGAGCAGCAGAGTATTGATGTGAAATCCCGACAGATTCGAGATATTCTTCAACTTTATTGTTCTTGAACTCTGTACCATTGTCTGTTCGTAGAAACTTGACCGGTTTCTGCATATTCACCTGGGTCGTCTTTAGGAATGTGATGAGGACATCTGGTGTCTCATCCTTTGAACGTAGAAACTTGACCCATATGTATCGCGAGTAATCATCCACGATCACAAGTATGTACTTCTTTCCGCCTAGACTCTGAGTTCGCATCGGACCGCATAAGTCCATATGCAATAACTCTAACGGAGCGCTTGTACTTGGTTCAGGCTTTGGTTTATGAGGTGTCCTCTTCATCTTGCCCTTTTCACAAGCTGCACAAAGATGTTCTCTTTCATATTTGAGCTCTGGAAGTCCTTTGACGAGCTTTCCACTGACCAGATTGTTGATGTACCTAAAGTTGAGGTGAGAGAGCCTTCGATGCCATAACCAACTTTGTTGCATCGAGGCTTTCGTTAGTAGACAAACTTGCTTGTCAGTCTGGACATTTGATAAATTGATTATGTAGAGGTCTGATTCTCGAGTACCGACCAAGAGTTCTTCGCCTTCTTCATTGCGAACTGAACATCTCTTGGCTTTGAAGTTGACCTCTAAGTCTTTGTCACAGAACTGGCCTATGCTGAACAAGTTGTGTCGTAAGCCTTCTACATAGCTTACCTTCTTGATCGTGACATTGTCATGTTGTACATCACCATATCCCATGATTGGAGAAAACTGGTCGTTGCCGAATATGACTGTTCCGCAATATTTGTCTTTAAAATTGGACAGTATCTCTTTTTGCCCTGTCATGTGCTTGGAACATCCGCTGTCCAAGAACCATGTATGACTAGTCTGAATAAGAGAAATTACAAATTTAGATATTTATACGACAACATTGGAATATTCACTTTGATTATCGAAATGCGGGTCTTGAACTGATTTGTTCAAAAGCCAATTTTGACTTTGATGTTCGGGTTTTGAACTGCATTATTCAAAAAACCTATTTTGACATTGAAGAACGAGTCCTGATCTGTACATAATCAGAAGTCAAATTCTCTTCAAGCTTTGTGTGCCTGCAACACAGTTTTAGCCTTAGGTACCCACTGGAATTTGGGTCCTGCTGTGTTAGCACAAGATTTTGGTACCCATTTCAAATTGGGTCCTCTTTTCTTTTGAAATGTATGTGAAGAATTAGTATGAGATGAATGCACATGGTAATTTCCAAACCAATCTTCAGAATCTTGACAAGAGATAGAAACATGTTTATCATAAATAGAAGACTTTCTAGTAGATAAAGATAACTGAAATAATTGCTTCATTGCATATTGTTTACGATAAACAACAAGTTTTGAGTTCAAAACAGCAATATCAGCAATTAGGACATCTTTACTAAGTGAAGTCTTATTACAATTAACACTACTAAACGATAAAACGGTCTTGTCAAGCTTCCGTTTGGGTTGCCATTGAGAATTTACTTCTGGCCTTTGCTTGCTCAGATCTGAAACATGTGAAACTGGTGAGTTAGACCTTTGAGCAACAAGCGATTGCTTCTTCTTCGGATTACCAGTAGTGTTCGGTTTCTGTGAATGCTGAGATATATTCTTACCTTTAGCAGTTTTAGCTTTCACAGAGACCGAGTTATCAACTTTCGTTGATTTTGCACTATTAACAGGCATACTGGTTTTTTCTCAAAGATTTCTTAACAAAAGATGAATGGTTAGGAAGTTTTGCATTAAAATCAAATTGTTCAGAACAATCATCTAAACCACTGTTAGAGTTCAGAAAATCAAGCTCTATATTTGATGAACCAAACATATCCTCAGAGTTTGAAGCCTTAGAAATTATAACATTTTTGAACACTGTTGAAAAAACCTTTTGTTCAATATTCATCAAAAATCTTTCATCTGATAAAGAATTCTCGAGTTCAGAAATTTTACTTTCTAAAACGAGAGGAGGGACATATAGTTTACCTTGAATAGGCTTCGCCTCCATTTCCTTTTCAGAATAACTTTGAAAAAAATCACTTGAAAGAGATTTCTTCTTTTGATATATTGGATTTTCATTATAACTATTATTCATCTTCGCATAATAAAATGGAAGATGAACTTTAGATGATTTCAAACGTTTTTCAGTTTCGTTGGCTTCATCCTCTTCCGACAGTTTAGTCCAGAAAGTTTTAAACTCAGGGATTCTTCGAGCTAGTTTCATAGAAAGATGATCATAAAGTCCTGGCACTTCAGACATCCCTTTTTGTAGACAGTGAGGATTTTTATAACCGATTCCCCATCTCTCTATTTCATCTTTGGGTTTGTTCAGATGAATAGTCTGTTCAGTTTGACCCATTTTATATAACTTCTCTTCCAAACTTTTTAATTTTCCAAGTAAAGAAAAGTTTTCTTTGATACATGAAGAATGCAATTCTTTAAGCTCATATAAATCAATCCCACTTTTTAGCAGTTGAGACTTGAGTTCAGAATTCTCTTTTAAAATTATTGTCTTTTCCTTAGCGTTGGTGTCATTATCTTTATGTAAAACCTCAACCAATACTTTCTTCTCAGCAATTTCATTGCTAAGTTTCTGTATCAATTGGTTTTTGTCAGTTATGACACCATTTTCTTGCTTAAGATTATATTCTAACTCTTTTTTTTTAACTCATGGCATGCATTTTATTCATGAAATATGAATCTGATAAATTACATACCTCCTCTTCTTCATTATCTGAATCAGCTTCAGCATCTGATTCTATCTGTCCCATCAAACACATGTTGACGGCTTCATCTTTCACATGTTGACAGCAAAATCATTGCTTGCTTCAGTTGTTCATTTTCCTCCATGTCAGAGTTTGCATAACCTTCATCTTCTTCTGATTCATACACAATTGTCTTGTTCTTCTTCTTCCTGACAACAAGAGCAACTGTGTCTTCAACTGTCTTTCCTTTTCGCCTCTTTTCATCTAGAATTTCATCCACCTCTTCTTCATTTTGTCTGAGGGTTTCATACACCTCATGAAGTGGAATCTCATTCAAATCTTTGATCTTCTTCATCTGCCTACAAATCTTTTCCATTCCGGTTGAAGAATACTCAGGAATTTGACGTTCAACTCAATTTGAGATTTGTGGACTTTGTTCTTGCTAAGTTCGTTCAGCAAAGTCACAAACCTGTCATAGGTTTCTTCTAAAGTTTCTCCCACCCTGCCTCTAAATTCTTCATAATTATTTAGGCAGTTGGAGATTTTCAGCTGATTCCCAACCTTTGAACCCAGCATCATCATTTCGAGCCGATCCCACATTTCTTTGCCGGAGGCTTTGTAGCTGTCAATCTTTACATAGATTTCATTTGGAATTCCTTGTAGAATGTATGACTTAGTTAATCTATCGCCTTTAGCTCTTCTGAGATTATCATCTTCTAGCTCATGAAACTTAAGATCAACCTCAGTCGACACATTTCCAACCAAGCGAGTCGTCTTAACTGGTTTCATAACCCTTTCTTCTATATATTTCCTGATGAAATCACCCAGCTCATGTCTGTCAACAAAGTTCAGGAACCTATCTTTCCACTGTTCGTATTCTCCTTTAAAGAGAACTGGTGGCTTGGTGTCAGTTCCTATTGCAAGGGCTTCTCTGGATGTCATTTTGAAAAACATTCTATGTCTGGATTGGAGAAAAGAGGTTTGCGTTTCAAGGTTTGCGTGCGCAAATAATAGGTTTGCGTTTCAAGGTTTGCGTGTCAAGCACAGTGCGCAAAGTGAGGTTTGCGTTTCACGTGGGATGGGAAAAGTAAGGTTTGAGTTTCTAACGGGATGCGCAAAGTTGAGTTTGCGTTTCACGTGGGATGCGCAAAGTAAGGTTTGCGTTTCTAACGGGATGCGCAAAGTAGACTTGATATTTTCGTGAAGAGATGAACACGTGAACTGAGGTTTGCGTTTCCTACTTGTTGCGAGAAGTGAGGTCGAGGTTTGCGTATGCTCTTGGAGCCGAGAAGTATGCTTTGCGTAAGGCTTGAGATGCGCAAAGTTGAGCTTTGCGTATCACTTGGGGTGCGCAAAGTGAACTTTGCGTATGATGTTGGACGCGCAAAGTTGGACTTTGCGTATGTTCGTCTTCTGGTTTGCGCAAGTTCGTCCTGTACTTCGAAAATTGTCTAAAAACTTGTTCCTGAAACGATTAGCAATACCAAACTCTACCCTTATGTCTAGAAACACTTCTAGAACTGAATGTGAGCACTCGATCTCAATAAAACACACTTTTTGAAGAAAAATTTGATCGTACAGTACCTTTTTCCACTCGACTGTTTTCTCACTTAAATCACAAAATGGAACTCGATTAAAGCTTAAAAGTGAAATCAAACAACAACAACTTTATCTAGCATGCTAATCGATCACAACCTGATCAATTTTAACACCTAAAACACTTTAACACTCGAAATCAATTTTTCAAATAGAACACAGAGACGTATTTGCAAAGAACTTGATTTTGATCTTAATCAGGCTCTGATACCAATTGTGGGTCCAACAATACTATATCAAGTTCTTAGATTAACAACACAATAAGATTACCAACCTGTATTGATTATAACAAATGGTTACAAGGTTGATCGATTCAAGCTATTTGTGTTCTCTGTGTTTTCTCTCTTTTACACCTTTTAGTGTGTGTTTGTATGTGATCTGATAATATCTGTTAGAGAGACTGAGAGATATCACAATATCTAATCTAAAGTGTGTCTAACACACTACCTAAGATAATATCTAGATATTAGATCTAGATATTATTTCTAATATAAACTAGACTAGAAACTAACTAATAACTAATATCTAACAAACTAAACTATTACAATACTATAACTTAGATATTTAAATCTAAGTAAACTAAAACAATTACATTGACATTTATTACAAACGACATAGACTTTAATATCGAGAGTCGACGTTTCGGCTTTAGCTTCAGATTGCGATCTTCAGATTGGATGATCTTGAATCCAATGAGAATGTGGTCTAACATACGCGAACAAACGAAGAAAGCCTATCGAGTTCCAAGTAGGTGACAAAGTTATGTTGAAAGTCTCGCCTTGGAAAGGAGTAGTTCGTTTCGGAAAGAAAGGTAAGCTTCGTCCGGGGTTTGTTGGGCCGTTTGTCATCTTGAAACGTGTAGGGGAGGTAGCTTACAGACTCGAATTACCTGGGGAGTTGCAGAAAGTTCACCCTACATTCCACGTATCTAATCTGAAGAAATGTCTGGCGGAGACCGATGTGGTTGTGCCGCTAGAGGATATTCAAGTGGATGAGAAGTTAAATTACGTAGAAGAACCAGTGGAAATTTTAGATTCTAAAGTAAGGAAGTTAAGAAATAAAGAGATCAGGCTGGTAAGAGTGCAATGGAAGTTCCATAAAGGACAGGAATCAACTTGGGAAGTGGAGGCGGACATGAAGTCACAATACCCCCATCTTTTCAAAAATGGAATTCCGGGGACGGAATTCTTTTGAGGGGGGGATATTGTAATAACCAGCTCAAAATTTAATAAGTAAAAGTTAGGTGGAAGTTTGTTAAAATTTTTCTAAGGAAATGGGGTTAAGTGTAAATATCTATCTTACATGTTTGTAATAGGGTTTTTGGGTCTTGTTCCATTTGCGGCTGAGAGAGAGAGAGAGAAGCAGGGAAGGAATCGGTCGATTGGAGTGAAGAAATCAGTGGAGGTCAAACAAAGAAAATTCTCACAAGGTAAGGTTTCTGAATCTATCATCTCCTATTGAGTTTTCAATCAATGATTAGTCCATTGGAAGTTGAAGTCTGATAGCAAAGTAACCTGGGATTGAGAAAATTTGGTTACTGTGTCATTCCAACTAAGATCAATTAAGGAGTAATTTAGTATTGGTAAATTGAATGAGAAGTGTAATGGAAATTGAAAGGAATCAATATATTTTTATTAGAATTTGTTTAGTAGCAAGAATTGGGGTCTGTGTTTGTATTCGAGATTTGTTCGAAAACCCAGAATCGCCCTGGTCGATGTTGGGTACCGGTTGAAGCAAATGTAGGTCGAAGCAAATGTAGGTCGAAGCTAAATGTAGGTCGAAGCAAATGTAGGTCGAAGCAAATGTAGGTCGAAGAAAATGTAGGTCGAAGCAAATGTAGGTCGAAGGAAATGTAGGTCGAAGCAAATGTAGGTCGAAGAAAATGTAGGTCGAAGCTAAATGTAGGTCGAAGCTAAATGTCGGTCGACTGCAAGACCCGGTCATTGGTGAGTACCAGTCGACCGCAAGGCTCCGGTCATTTAATGTTACCGGTCGACCGTAAGGTCCCGGTCGGCAAGTGTATCGGTCGAAGACCCGATCAGAATTGGGTGCCGGTCGGCACCTCGGTCGGCTGAGTTTTTGGGCCATTGTGGGCCGAAGTCCATCAATCTATTTTGGGAACTTGTTAATTAGTTTTAGTAATTAATTAGTGGGAAATTTTCGGGAATAGAAGTCATTGGAATTTCGAGTTATGTTCACTATTATATGATAGTTGAATGAAGGGTTTACCCGTCTATGTTTCCATATAGGTTTCCAATCGGTATATTCGGGTAGACGCAAGATCTAAGTTGAGGACGACAGGTGAGTTTTCTGATCTTAAAACCTCGCAAATTCATAAAGTTATTTCTTGAAACTGAAAGTTAACTAATGGATTTATTTCAACTGTTTAACTTTGTGAGAAGCTACCTATATCTGTATCTCTATTTATGCGAGCATATTATATGTGGAGTTCTTTTTATGCATTGCGAGTTTAGTTGTTAAATAAATGTATGCATACATTGTTGTGAGCGGCTAAAGACGGGGGGTGTGGCCCGCCTGTACTCATACCCGGGGGGGGGGGGGTGTCCCGTTTATGCTATATGGGTGTGTCCCATCTAAGGCAGTATGAGACAGACACGCCGTTACTTTGTGACGGTAGTGTGTGCCGGAAGTGAGTTTTATGTGTAGTTATGTTTTTATAAACTGAAAGAGTTTATATATCCTAATTTTTATTAATTGTGATAGTCCGCTTTTGAGGGATCTCACTAGACCATTGGTCTAACCCTCGCTCTTTTAAACTGTAAAAAAAAAACTTTCAGGCAAGCTAGGGGCTGGTGGTTCGGGTAAAGGCAAGGAGAAAGTTTAAGAAGCGTCCACGATAGAGGACTCCTGAATAGTTTCTTAGAATTTATATTTTCATTATCTCAGTTATGTAATAGGTTGTTTTATTGCAAACCTTCAGATATTACTGTCGAATTGAGCCGATTTTCGGCATGAGTTATTTTTATGTCAGATACTTTCTTTTTGATAGAGTATTGGGATGTTATAGAATTTTCAATTGGTTTTCAAATTAGGATTGATACAAGGTAGAGATATCTACTTATCTTTCTCAAGATAATTACTATTCTTATCGGAAACCAACTATATATATATATACATATATATATACACATATATATATATACATACACAATGTTTGGTTCATTTGAGAAATGGTAAATATATGAGAAATAGAGAAGTAATCCTAGCCATTCATATGGTCAAGATCGGATTTGACTAGTCAAATATTGCGGCTTTGACTAGTCAAAAGTTGTGGCTATCCCAAAAATAGAAGGACAATTTCATAAATTTTACAAAACATACGGGATGTGTTCATATATGAACATGTATAATTCACATATGAACTATATGTTCATATATGAACCAGTGCAATTCACAACTGAACTCTTTTAATTGATTCATATATGAACCTTTGTGATTCATATATGAATCAGTTGAACTAACTAACAAATTCATATATGAACTTTTGTGATTCATATATGAACCTTTGTGATTCATATATGAATCTGTATGAATCACAAAGATTCATATATGAACCTTTGTGAATCACAAAGATTCATATATGAATCAGTTGAACTAATTACCAGATTCATATATGAATCTTTGTGATTCATACAGATTCATATATGAACTCATCTCGTGTATTTTACGAAATTACCCCTCTACCTTCTATAGACCACACAAGGAATTATCCGGTGCTTCGCGGTCAAAGCCGCAAATGTTGACCAGATGAATGGCTAAGATTACTTCTCCATTTCTCATATATTTACCATTTCTCAAATGAACCTCTCCCTACACACACACACACACACATATATATATATAGGGGACTACTCATGGGAGAACTCTGTATTATGTGAGAACTATGAAATCTATTCACAACCACACATGTTGAACCCTTACATGGTAAATTACATTGTGATTACTTACTTAATCCAAACCAATACATTTTATATTTCAAACATTTAAACCAAAACATGATAATTCATACTATTAATACTCATTGATCCAAGAGATAGTGTTTATGTTTCAAACATTAAACCCATACGTGTTATTTCATACTGTGAATGCTAATTAAAATAAGTAGATATAGTTGAATCTCACAGTTATCACAAATAACCAGATTTTCAAATTATTACTACCATATATATATATATATATATATATAGAGAGAGAGAGAGAGAGAGCGCGAGGGCCCTTCTTTTGTTAACCCAAAATTTAGTGTTAACCTTGTTAACTAATCTGGACCCTTAATCTTGAAAATTAATGGTTGTGATTAAAACAGTTTTTTAAATTAAAAAAAAGGGAAAAAAATGGTTCAAATTTGATGTTCCTATATGAACAAGGGTAAAGAGATAAAATTGTATTTGTTGATAATCAAGGAAAGGTATCAAATCCCAAAATTATCGGGATCACGTCTTCTTCCTCAATACTCCAACTCGATCAAGAAATCCCAACTCGATCAAGAAAACTCGATCAAGAAATCTGACAGTGAATCACCCTTAACTCTCTTCTTCTCTTAACAGTGAAACACCCTTAACTCTCTTCTTCTTCCTCAAGAGATCAGTTGAGGATTTGCCAACAACGATTGAGGTTGCTATTGGGTTGTTTCTGGGCGGCAGCAGCGGCGGCGACGTAGGCGATTGTAACACCCTAAAAATAGGGATAACAAAAACTTTCCAAAAGAGGAGAAGTGGTATAAAATTGTCATAGCAAGAGCCTCCCAAAAATGGGGAAATATACAAATAAACCTGTTTAATCACAATTGTAATTTAACGGATTAAATAAACAACAACCAACTAATCTAATTTCTACATCTAGAAAAGAGATTACAAAAGGAGTGTCATCTATAAACCCAAGGCTTCTCAAAAACGGTTCAAGTGCCATATCCCCAATCTCTCGCCCAAAGCATCTAAGCTTGCCTAGGAGCAGCACCGCTAATACCTGAGATACACATCGACACCAAACAAGTGTTAGGCCAAAAAGCCTAGTGAGATGTACAAGTAAAAACATGCCAGAAACAGTTGCAGTTCTTATCAGCAGATAATCATTTAATCACGTAGATGTGGAGTCAACGGGAGCGACCCATATCTCCAATCCGGTTCACCCAAAGAGGCAATGCACCTTGAAGCCACTTTCTCTGGCAACCCAAAGGCCCAACACGCACCGGGGACTACCGCTTAGGAAATTCCTCGACGACGGAGGTCTAGGTACATAGGAGACTACCGCTTAGGAAATTCTCCAAATGTCACCCACCTACATTCCTATAGTGAATCACAGACTTGGTTCGTCCACATAATGCATTTAGAAGGTCTCAAGATGTGTTTCAATCCGTCAAAATTTTGGATATCAACCAAGAACACACTATTACCATCCTAATCATGTAGATTCAACATATGACATAATATCCATCCAAATACTTCGTGAGAATATAAGGTCGTCAAAGAGGCATTCCAAGAAGGAATCATCAACATACCAAGATATACACATATAAAACATGGTAACTTTCATATACATAAATCCAAGGGTAAAAACCCCCAAATACTTGAAACATTAAATATGAACATTTGAGAGATGCATTGACATCAACAAGTATAAGATAATGATGTGTATCTAGTTTTAACAAAAGGTTAGTAAACTCACCTTGCTAGATTTAGACTAAATCTAGATTTTACCCACTTAGAGCTTTCCTTGAAGAAACTTGGTTCTTCAAACCAAATCTTCAAAAACCTAGATCCACAAGGTTCCAACCATAAATATACATATTCCACCATAAATAATCATAATCAACCACAATAATCGTTTCCCAACCTTATACATGAATACCTCAAGTGATACCGAAATCCTAACTTCCATAAATGAAGATAATAGAAGATTACCTTAACCCAAGCTTGATTCTACCAAAAAAAACACCTCTAGTTCACCAAAATGATTACAAACCTCCAATCTACGAAAGGGAGAACAAAGGGTGGATGAAACCCTAGAAAACTTTGGTGAAGAAGATGAATAGGGAGAGATGAGGAGCTTACCACCACAAAATACTCTAGAATACTACAATATACTTCCAATATCTTACTAGATCCTTGAAGAGATCTCAAAAACGAAACTGTAGCAATTTGAATCACCCAAATCGGAGCTAGGATGAGAAAGATATGAAGAAATGAAGTTAGACCTCCAAAATTCGCGTATAAGACTCTCAGATCCTTTCCCGCGGCTTGGGCCGCGACTTGGAAGCAACGGAGGAAGCCGCGCGTGTCCCAAACACACATCCAGAGGGTTACGCGGTCTGGGCCGCGGCCTAGGGTCGCCCACCAACCCGCGGGCCTCTGAAATCCCCATTTCGCGCGTCTGATCACTGTTTTGGCCATAACTTCTTCGTTATAACTCTGTTTTCGCTCCGGAAAGAACCGTTGGACTCGTAATTGAATCCTTTATCCATCAATACCATAAAATCTAATATTCAAGTCTAAAATCAAATATCTTATTTTTCCTTAATATATCGGTTTCTGTATAAACTTGAAATGATACCCTTCGAAAATCGGGGTGTTACAGCGATGATGGCGATGATGTTGTTGTCGGGTTGTTTCTTCTCTTAACAGTGAATCACACAGGGTTTCATATGGAACAATCAACAGATCATCGGCGGGTTTCTCTGTGGTTTGTTGTTTTTTCCACTTGGTTTCTCTGTGGTTTGTTGTTTTTTGTCACTTCACAGATCATCGGTGGGTTCGTCGGAGGCGATGATGGCGATATCTATGAACACCGAGGAGTAGTTGAACACCGATGGTGAGATCTATGAACACCGAGGTGAGATCTATGGACACCGACGATGGCGAGATCTATATTACGGTGACGGTTCTGGTGTGCATATATGAACACTTAAGTGTTTGGGTTTTGGTGTGCATATATGAGCTTTATGATGTGCATATATGAAAATGAATTTTTGTTATGCATATATGTTCTTTACTTTACGGTTCATATATGAACACTTAATACATTGGTTGTGTAGTGCATATATGAAATATATGAAGTTGAATTGATACAATTACATCTTGGTGTGCATATGTGAAAATTGGATGTTCATTATGTACATATATGCACTTTTTATTACGTGCATATATGCAATCTGGGGTTGACGTCCATGATCTATTAACAATCCCATAAAATATCAATCATATATGTCTTAAAATTTTAAAATTCCATAAATATCAATCCCATATGTAATTTAAAATTCAAAATTTTCTAATCAATCTCATAAATATCTCAACTTCCATATATATATATATATATATATATATATATATATATATATATATCAATATAATATAATATTAGAAAAAAATAAAATTCAAAATTCCTAATTTACCCTTACTAAAAAACGGTTACAAATATTAAACCAAAAAAATTCTTGCAATCCTATTGGTCTAAAATGGTTAACAAAGTTAACACTAAATGTTGGGTTAACAAAAGAAGGGGACCCTATATATATATATATATATAAACTAATTTTCTTTCTTCTTTACTCGCACACGTTACCCAAATCATGGGACAGTGTCGTAAACACTAAGGTGCCATTTGTTTTTTAAGAGGTCTAAAGTCTGAAGTCTTATTTTAGTTATGATTAATAAGGTGTCGTTTGTTTTTTAAGAGATCTAAAGTCTGAAGTCTTATTTAGTTATGATTAATAAGAGGTTGTGTGTAAAAATATCTGAACGATTCAGACTTAAGAGTCATTAAGAGGTTTTTTTAAAAAAACAAACAACCCCTAAGAGGTGGTGTGTAAAAAGGTCTGAACGATTCAGACTTAAGAGTCATTAAAAAGTTTTTTTTTAAACAAACAACCTCTAAACCATGCTCTATAAAGTAAAAAAAAAACGTCATTTGGGATATACCTTGATTCAAAAACCCTTGAAAACAAACATATAATTTATTATTTTTCTAATTAAATTAATGTGGAATACTGAAATTTTTCGTAAAATACTAACAACATCAATTTATTCTTCATAATTATGTGTTGTCATAATATGCGTATATTAATTTTTGTTTGAAAATTAGATACATAATTAAATTATTTAGTCATTTAACTGAATATTTTAATTAAAAGATGAATTTTGATTAAAAAAAATTCATTAAAATAAACATATCGTTCGAATAATATGATTGTATATAAATATTTACTATATATTTTAACAATATATGTTCGTTGCTTAAGAAGAAAGCATAGCAATTTTATTTATAACTAGTGTTGGGCCCGTGCATTGCACGGGAGGATAAATTTTTTGTTGGAATATTGAACCGAGTTAAAATGAAACGTAATTTCTCTGTTAACAGTTAATGAAATACAATGTGAAAAACGAATGTATTTTCATAAGTGGTTAACTTGCATATATTCTTAATCGTTTGTTGTTATGAGTTTGTGCAATAATATTGGTAATAGTTTTGTATTATATTATTTAAAACTCAAACGACATGTCTCATAACATATCACTATTATTGAAATAATTATAAATATGAACATACGTTTTTACAGATTTTGCAATTTTTCTGAAACCTCCTCGACAACACTTGACAATCACTTTGAACGTATAAATCTGTAGATTAATTAACAACATTCAACCAACATCAAATATGACAAAGAAAATAAATGATTTCTATCTTTTGTAACTGGCAACTCAACTGATATAGTTCAAATTCACTCAGTACCACTTGAAAATTTATCTGACTATTGACTTCAAGACCTCATAGTATTAGTCGACAAAAATAAAGATATGTATATATATATATATATATATATATATATATATATCTTATTCCCCTACTTCGAAAAATATGATTGTGGGTTTTGAAAAATATAAACAAATCCTCAGTAAATAAAATAAAATATAAAAAAGTAGTTTTTCAAAAAAACAAAAATATAGTGGAATACCTTTTGTTCAGTTGCAGGTTCTGCCATTGACACCTGACCATTCGTCTTTTTCTTGTACTCGGATGATACATAGAGAAGCTATATACATTTATAGTGAATGTAGATAATATTTTAAAATCTTTTATTTTCATTTTTGATTTTACATTTAAATGTAAATATATTAAAAATATGGAAGAATATTTTTATATCTACATTGTTTCTATTTTATTTTATTTACACTTGGTTAATTTGGAAAGTATTGCGGAATATTTTTATTTTAAAGAATACAATAATTTATTAGTGTATCTCGTTATTTTTTATTTTTTATTCATATCAACCTTCTTTTTTCTTTTTTTAATGCTCGTGAAAAAAAATACGTGTAGATTTTATATTATCAAAAAAAATACGTGTAGATTTTATATTATGTTGATATAACATACGTGTTGATTTTATAAAATAAAATAAAAAAGAGTTTATATTACATCTCATTATGTAAAAAGATTTTGTAAAATAAAATATGGAAAAAAATTTATAAGATAAAATATGGAAAAATCATTATGAGATGTAATATAAAAATATACTGAAGAAAAAAGATTTTATATTACATCTCATTAATATAGATTTAAATGTAAAATCTACATTTAAAATAGATTATGCTAATATAAAATCTATTTTATAAAATTTTCCACCAAAAAAACAAATAGTTATATTAATAAATGAGTATTCATTCCATAAATAGATGATTATGTGAGATACTGTGCTTGGAAAGGTTGTACCAAAGCATTAAGAAATTGTAAATTAAGTAATTGGCTTTAATTAGTTATAAGTTGTGCTTAAAATATTGTAATTAAGAGTTTTTTATGTCGTTTTTATAATATAGTATAGATTATTAACTTAAATTAGTTGTCTATTTAACCTTAAACTTTTAATTATTAATAATTAATAAAAAAATTCCATGTGGTTTTATTATATACAATATCTATACTATATTATAAAAATGACATAAAAACTCTTAATTACAACATTTTAAGCACAAAGTACAACTAATTAAAGCCAATTTCTTAATTTACAATTTCTTAATCTTTGGTACAACTTTTTCAAACACAGTATCTCTCATAATCATCTATTTATGTAATGGATACTCATTTATTAATATAAATATTTGTTTTTTTGGTGGAGGATTTTATAAAATAGATTTTATATTAGCATAATCTATTTTAAATGTAGATTTTACATTTAAATCTATATTAATGAGATGTAATATAAAAAAAATTCTTCCGTATTTTTTTATATTACATCTCATAATGATTTTTTTATATTTTATTTTATAAAATTTTTTTACATAATGAGATGTAATATAAACTCTTTTTTCTTCCGTATTTTTTTTTTGCTAATATAAAATCTATTTTATTTTATAAAATCTACACGTATTTTATATTAGCATAATAGAAAATCTACACGTATTTTTTTTGCTAATATAAAATCTACACAAGATACAACTAATTAAAGTCAATTACTTAATTTACAATTTCTTAATACTTTGGTACAACCTTTTCAAGCACAATATCTCACATAATCATCTATTTGTGGAATGGATACTCATTTATTAATATAAATATTTGTTTTTTTGATGGAGGATTTTATAAAATATATTTTATATTAGCATAATCTATTTTAAATTTAGATTTTACATTTAAATCTATATTAATGAGATGTAATATAATTTTTTTTTTCTTCCGTATTTTTTTATATTACATCTCATAATGATTTTTCCATATTTTATTTTATAAAATCTTTTTACATAATGAGATGTAATATAAACTCTTTTTTCTTTCGTATTTTTTTTGCTAATATAAAATCTATTTTATTTTATAAAATCTACACATATTTTATATTAGCATAATATAAAATCTACACGTATTTTTTTTGCTAATATAAAATCTAAACGTATTTTTTTTCACGAGCATTAAAAGAAGAAAAAAGAAGGTTGATATGAATTAAAAATAAAAAATAACGAGATACACTAATAAATTATCGTATTCTTTAAAATAAAAATATTCTGCAATACTTTCCAAATTAACCAAGTGTAAATAATCTATACTATATTATAAAAATGACATAAAAACTCTTAATTACAATATTTTAAGCACAAAGTACAACTAATTAAAGTCAATTACTTAATTTACAATTTCTTAATGCTTTGGTAAAACTTTTTCAAACACAGTATCTCACATAATCATCTATTTGTGGAATGGATACTCATTTATTAATATAAATATTTGTTTTTTTGGTGGAGGATTTTATAAAATAAATTTTATATTAGCATAATCTATTTTAAATGTAGATTTTACATTTAATCTATATTAAGGAGATTTAATATAAAAAAAAAATTCTTCCGTATTTTTTTATATTACATCTCATAATGATTTTTTTATATTTTATTTTATAAAATTTTTTTACATAATGAGATGTAATATAAACTCTTTTTTCTTCCGTATTTTTTTTTTTGCTAATATAAAATCTATTTTATTTTATAAAATCTACACGTATTTTATATTAGCATAATAGAAAATCTACACGTATTTTTTTTGCTAATATAAAATCTACACAAGATACAACTAATTAAAGCCAATTACTTAATTTACAATTTCTTAATGCTTTGGTACAACCTTTTCAAGCACAATATCTCACATAATCATCTATTTGTGGAATGGATACTCATTTATTAATATAAATATTTGTTTTTTTTGATGGAGGATTTTATAAAATATATTTTATATTAGCATAATCTATTTTAAATTTAGATTTTACATTTAAATCTATATTAATGAGATGTAATATAATTTTTTTTTTCTTCCGTATTTTTTTATATTACATCTCATAATGATTTTTCCATATTTTATTTTATAAAATCTTTTTACATAATGAGATGTAATATAAACTCTTTTTTCTTTCGCATTTTTTTTGCTAATATAAAATCTATTTTATTTTATAAAATCTACACATATTTTATATTAGCATAATATAAAATCTACACGTATTTTTTTTGCTAATATAAAATCTAAACGTATTTTTTTTCACGAGCATTAAAAGAAGAAAAAAGAAGGTTGATATGAATTAAAAATAAAAAATAACGAGATACACTAATAAATTATCGTATTCTTTAAAATAAAAATATTCTGCAATACTTTCCAAATTAACCAAGTGTAAATAATCTATACTATATTATAAAAATGACATAAAAACTCTTAATTACAATATTTTAAGCACAAAGTACAACTAATTAAAGTCAATTACTTAATTTACAATTTCTTAATGCTTTGGTAAAACTTTTTCAAACACAGTATCTCACATAATCATCTATTTGTGGAATGGATACTCATTTATTAATATAAATATTTGTTTTTTTGGTGGAGGATTTTATAAAATAAATTTTATATTAGCATAATCTATTTTAAATGTAGATTTTACATTTAATCTATATTAATGAGATTTAATATAAAAAAAAAATTCTTCCGTATTTTTTTATATTACATCTCATAATGATTTTTCCATATTTTATTTTATAAAATCTTTTTACATAATGAGATTTAATATAAATTCTTTTTTCTTCCGTATTTTTTTTGCTAATATAAAATCTATTTTATTTTATAAAATCTACACGTATTTTATATTAGCATAATATAAAATCTACACGTATTTTTTTTGCTAATATAAAATCTACACAAGGTACAACTAATTAAAGTCAATTACTTAATTTACAATTTCTTAATGCTTTGGTACAATCTTTTCAAGCACAATATCTCACATAATCATCAACTCTCTGGGTCCCTACCGACGCTGGGGTGCGAAAGCATGGGGAGCGAACAGGATTAGATACCCTGGTAGTCCATTTATGGAATGAATACTCATTTATTAATATAAATATTTGTTTTTTTGATGGAGGATTTTATAAAATATATTTTATATTAGCATAATCTATTTTAAATTTAGATTTTACATTTAAATCTATATTAGTGAGATGTAATATAAAATCTTTTTTCTTTCGTATTTTTTTATATTACATCTCATAATGATTTTTCCATATTTTATTTTATAAAATCTTTTTCCATATTTTATTTTATAAAATATTTTTACATAATGAGATTTAATATATACTCTTTTTTTCTTCCGTATTTTTTTTGATAATCTAAAATCTATTTTATTTTATAAAATCTACACGTATTTTATATTAGCATAATATAAAATCTACACGTATTAATTAATATATTATATTACTATAAATTTGTTTTAATTATATTATTAAATATGTAATTGGTTTCTAGATGTCATTAAAATATATAATATAATCATTGAATTATAACAAAATATTTATTTTTTTATATAAAAAACATTATATTATTAATCCTAAATTAAACAAATTTATATAAAAAAAACATTATCACTTTCTCAAAACCATCCAAAATCGTACTGTAAATCGACAAAATCGTACTGTAAATCGTAGTGTAAATTTATATATATTTTTAATGAGGACCATGTTTTTGACTCCTTTTTTTTATGGCTGGTCAGGTTAAAATCATTGATTTATACCTGTGCTATTCTAGTCTTTTCGTTGACTTCACATTTTCAAACCTCTTTTTATTCAATAACTTATATTTTTCCAAAAATCAATATTTTATAAAACTCATGTCATGTTGGTTTTTAGAGCATCTCCAGAATGTAGGGAAGAGCATCTCCAACAGTATTGTTAAAATAGAAAAAAATTGGCTTTTAAGAGTTGAATTTTTAACGAGTTATTTGAGCTCGAACACGTTTATCTCAAATTCGAGCTAAATAATTTTTGAGCTCGAGTCGATCTCAAACGCAAAATAGAACTTGTTTAACTTAACGAGTCGAGCTTCATAACATCAATATTAGACTCGGCTCGTTCGAAGACTCGATTAAAATTTTCAAGTCGAGTCGAGTCGAGTCATTCGAGCATACACTTTTTTGAGCCAAACATGCTCATATGTTCATAAATCGTTTGATAAAAAGTACCAACCTCGAGCTAATAAACGAGTTAATCGATCGCGAGTTCAAGCCCATAAACGAGCATCGAGCTCAAGCCCGACATTGAAAAGGTTATCGAGCTCGAGCCTGGCATCATTTTCTTATAGCCAAGCTCGAATAACCTACTATTCGACTCGGTTGCCCTCGTTTACACCCTAACAAGTAAGTTATATTTTCTTTCTCTTCTAAATTTTGAAGATTTCTCCTTTTTCTCTATTTTAGAGAAGAGTTTAGCATATCTGCTGTAACAAATTTTTTCTCGATCTCTAATTTTTTTTAAAATAACATAACTGTTGGAGATACTCTTAGAACTCATTAAAAGAATTTGTTTCTAAGACATTGAATGTAACACCTCAAAAAAATCATAGTAAAATAAAACCTGGAAAACCTGACAATATGACGAAAGTAAATCCATTAACTTCCCATAAATGGGATCAGTCCTTTAAACTATACAAACCTATACAAGGTTTTCATCAAAAGAATGAGACTTAACAATGCCCAGCAACAATACTAAAACATCTCCAAAAACCCCGAGACTCAAAACTCGTCTCTCCAAAAACCCCGGCACCCACCGCTAATGGAAACCTGTTATACACATCATTTGAGAAAAAGTGTCAGACTTAAAGCCTGGTGAGAACATACAGTTTATAAAGCTCAAAATCAGAGATATAGACGTCAGTAACATAAGGAAATCTTTTCATAAAGGTTTAATTTATAAAAGATAACATTTCGCCACAACCGGCCATTTTCGGTCCAAAACTCATCATACGATGACAAAATAACCATTTTACCAAGGATAGTGGTGTAACACAAAGTAGACCACAAATCCGAGTTATGAGCTAAACACTTGGAGTCCTCAGCAATGAACCCAGAGTCCGTGCTACGAGGTGAGATCGCGCTCCCAAGGGAAACCAATGTATACTCCTTCACTAGGATCATCATGAACCATGGCTAGTATCCGGCCTCACATAACCGTACCAAGTTGCCCCGGAGGAACATGTGATCCATAGCTACAAATTTGGGGAATATAACCTCCCAACAAAACAGTCTACTCCAAAACCTAGGAATCCACTAGTAATGGTAAGGACTCGTCACAACAACATATGTGACCAACCATAAATAAATATATGGTATAAGTACATTTTATAAACAAAATGTTATTCCCAGTTCAACTTCTGGTAAGAATGAAAATCATTAAAATGAGTTCATAAACATTCTTTTCAAATGACCACATAATGTGCAAGTAAAACATCATTTTTACTTCAATAAGGCGGAACCCGTCATTTTAGTCAAAACTGATCGGGAACCCCGAGAATCACCAAAAACTTCATTTATATCAAAATGTAGAGAACATAAAATCATACCTTAGAAATACTTCAGATTTCGCAAATAAGAGTTTTGACATGTATAAAGTTTGTAAAATGGTAGTAGGAACTCACCGATAGGTTTTTGGAATAAAACCCAGAAAACCAGATAACGATCACGACGAAGAGGTGAAGCTTAAAACACCGACCCCTTGCTAGAAACACCGAAAACTAGCAACCAAACGAGACTTCGGAGATCGAAAGATGAAAAGAGAGAGAGAGAATTAGAGAGAGAAAGATATATTTGAGATTTGTGACAAAGTGATTTTGGGAACTGAACCTCTTAAGGCGGTCAAAGTAACTACGCGGGTTATGCCGCGACTTCAACTCGCGGCATAACTCGCCCGTGTCCCAAAAACCCTAATCATCCAGTGGGTTTCGCGGGTTGTGTCGCGACCTCTAGTCGCGGTGCAACTCGCGTAGTTCCAAAATCCTATATCCAACAGAGGGTTACGCGGGTTGTGTCGCGACCTCTAGTCGCGGTGTAACTCGCGTGATTCACTGTTTCTCCCCCAAAATTCTAAAAACTCCAAAACAACATCAAACCAAACACGGAGCTAACGACAACAGCTTAACACAAGAATAACAAGATTACACAACGGAAATCCGGGGTGTTACATTGAAAATTGATGGGTACCAAAAATGAGCCTACAAAGATTTCACCATTGTGGTTGTGCTCTTATTAATTAACATGGTGATCACATATATTCTAAGAGTATTGATTTTTTATTTGAGTTGATATTAATGCATGTGATGTTGAGGAATTTTCAAAATTATGTACAAAAGAGTTTTTTTGGTAGTAAGAAAAGAAAAGAAAATAAAAGTGCTTTTTTCATCTTTTTTCACATAGTAAAAGAATGAAATAAATGTGTATATATTAGTGGAACCATTTTCATTATATTAATCTAACAATTATGGGAAAATGGTGTGCACACGACCATGTATACAATGTGGTTTGATGGCACACTTTGCACTTCGTCAATCGTAATTGTCCATAAAAGGTTGCTTGGAACGTCAAGTGCGACCAGAGGTGAAGCTAGAAAAGTCAATGAGGGTAATCCTTTTAAATATGGGAAAAATGCAACGATTTTTAGTTTAGTGTCTATTTAATATAACGAATAATATTTTTTTTTCAACCGATGTAGCAAGGTTTCAAAAAGATTAAGTTTGTACCCATTTAACAGGTATGTGTTAAGTTTTGTTATTATGGAACTTTATTACATTGGTTGAGAAAATTTGTTACACTAATATAAAATTTTGAAATTTAAGAAAGAAAAATATTATTTGTCATACCGAATTGAAATTAAGACAAACTTTATTGAACAATCATGATGGTCCAAAGATCCACCAAAAATCCTTGTAAACTCAATAAATTAAGTTTGTACCCATTTAACAGGTATGCCTTAATATACACATGTATTCTTACACCAAAAATCACACCTTCCTCAACACCAGATTGCCATAAGTTGTGTCCCTATACAAACCTAATGTTTTGATTTCTTGAAATCCTTGTAAACTCAATAACAGGGATTATCACCAAAAGTGCATTGTTGATAATCAAACAACACACACTACTTCATTGTATCGTTTGGAAGCAATTTCACCTACGGTGGGGACGAAATTGTGAGTCCCAACAAGAAATTGCAAAAGTAAACAAGTAGTGTAGAGGGGTTGAATACAATACTAAAAAAATTTAGAGTAAACTACGATTTTCGTCATTATGGTTTGTTGCTTATAACTATTTTCGTCTCTGTTCTTTAAAAATTGTTTTTTTGGTCATTATGGTTTCTATTTGGTTTCGCTTTTCGTCCCTCGTAGTAACTCTGTTAAAAATGTCAGTTAAATCAAGGGTATTGAAGTCTTTTTACCATTTTTTTAAAATTTTCCTTTTTATTAAATAATACAATATATATATATATATATATATATATATATATATATATGTAGAGGGGTGTTCAAATGCAAAATTTTTAATGGTGCAAACCCATGCAACCCACTTATCTACCACATATTTTATTTTCCCATTTTTTTATTAAAAAACGTAAATACCCATCCCTTTCACGTTCACGTCATCCCTTCTACCCTCCGGCGACCTTTATTATCGATGATCCATTTCCCTTTTTCTTCTTTGCCACTTCCCAAACCGACCTCCTCTCTTTTTTTTCCTTGATTATTTTTCGATTCTACAATTCTTCTACCTTCGTCTTCTGCTACTTAGCCTGCTTATTGCTGCCTCCACAACCATCGCAAATTCCGATCATACCACACTCGATCGAACCCCACAAAACGAGATTGTATCGAGTAGAAGCTTAATCGAAATCAACCCAAGATCCAAAAATAAACTAAAACGAGTTTGTAATGCGGAAACGATAAACTCGAATCTCTCAACGGAAACAATAAACAACCACAAACATAAACATAAACTTGACGGAAATAAATAAAGGGAGAAACGACACCGGATTTACGTGGAAAACCCAAAACGGGAAAAACCACGGGCGGAGGAGACCACCGAGAAGTCCACTATAATGGGCGATGTTACAATGCTTGAAAAACCGGAGAAATCAATGAAGAATACAGATTAAAACTAATCTAATATGTGTATATATTTTTGTTGGGAGAGATTTCAATGTGATTCGAAAGCACAGTATTAAACTGCTTCAATAACTGCCCACACCTTTGGCGACTTTGTTGCGGGTTATGAGAGATGGAAAGTCGCCCGGATCTGATTTATGATGCAAACACAGAGCCTAACGCGACATGCATGTGGTTATACTCACTTGAAAACCCGCCTAACACACTGTATCATAGCCATCTTTCTTCACTTTGCACCTTGGATCTTGACTTTCTTTTGCATACGTGTGGACATCTCATGCATCATCCATTCTTTTTCTTTCCATAATTCATGCATGCATTTATTTATTTTGGAGTAAAATAATTTACAGGCACCAGAAATGAGTTGCCTATTTTCACGAAACAGAACAACCCCATGATGCTGCAAATGGGTTACAGGAGCATGGGCTATTGGGCTGGCCGATCAATCGGGTTACATGTTTCAGAAGTTGATTGAGTTCATCTTCTAGATAGTTCACCTGTCTCAATTTCTCATGGGTCTATGGAAAAAGCCAGCGATGATTTTTTTTATAGCGTCCAATGTCCACATTTTGAGTGAGACCATGAACAAGGATATGGTCTGGATTTTATTTAATTGCTTCATGTATTTGCTATTTCTATTGAGATTTATGCATGTTTTCTATGGTGGGAATAAAAATTACTAGGTAGTTGAGAAATGATGTGGCGAAGGGAAGAAGAAGTTGATTTCATTCTTTTACTCTGTGATTGCAAACTTTTGCAAGGAGAAGACATATTGGGGTAGGGGGTTAGGGGTAGGTGGGGTTGCTTTTAATTTATTAATAAAATAACAAAAGTGGAAAGATGTTATTGGATTGGATGGGTCTTACTTTTTAATAAAAAATCATAATAAATAATATTACAACTAGGAAGACAAGAATGCCCTTCATTTACCTAACTTACTTTAGTAGAGTTACTTTCAGGGACAAAAAAGGAAACCAAATAAAACCATAATGACCAAATAAGCAATTTTTAAAGATCATGGATGAAAATAGTTATAAATAACAAACCATAAGGACGAAAATCGTAGTTTACTCAAAAATTTACTTAATTTAATACTTATTGATAATAAAATCAAGAATTACACACAGAAACCCCTTAAGATGTTGCGAAAAAGAACAGATAAATCTATTCTAACAATCTTTTACTTAGAAAACAGAAAACTAAACACAACTTGTAAAGCACTAAGAACAAAGCTATGAAGTTTTTGAGGGGAGAAAGCCGATTTTGTTTGAGTACACTGAGGTTTCAAAAACGTAACCTTGCATGTGAGGGGTCTTCAGCTTTAAATACTACCATGTGCATTAAATGAATGGAACACTTGTCACAATAGGATTGAAACTCAAACTTGTCCTTGATAGAGACAAAGTGTCCTTTTTGTCTTTTCATGGGACAAGGTTGACCTGCAGACTATGGTGTAGACATTTCCTGAAAAAGGTGTAAAAGACAAACATTATTTTCTTGGTTCTTCAGAGAATGTCCCCATTATTTCATGATTTGATGGAGATTTTCCTGGTAAGAAGACAAAGGAGGATCCTCTGAATTTGAGGATACTAACGATTTGTCATGAAGAAATCGGCAAGAATAACTTAGGTGAGGTTGAGAAGTTCATCTTCAATCCGCATTGATAGATTCTCTTCTTCTTGATTTCGGCTGATTTTTTACTTCATCGATCTTTAAAAGCATAACTAAGTTATTACAAAGAACCCAAAAAATATCTAAGTACAAAAGATGTTTTTCAAAAATTATAAAGAAGATCGGGAGGTCATCTTCAAATATTTGATGACCCAACAAACTACTTTAAAGATAGAGAGTACTATGACCTTTGCAATAAATAGTAGGTTTGTGATTGTCATGTTAACCATTAATTTTTAAAACTTCTAGAAAAACATGTGAGCCATTCTTTTATTTTCTTTTTCTCTATTTTCTCACAAACATAGTGTTCATGAGTGTGGTTTTAGTTTTGCAATTTGCAGAAATCTTGAAGAAGATTAAGGGTTGAGAGTTAAGGTGACTTTATGTATGATGGGGTAAAAGAGCATTTTCAATGGGCATTTTAATGCTATCTCATGGTGGCTTCAAATTAGTAACAAGAATTGCCACCTGTCCGTTTTAAGCATTTTGATGACCAAATCATGTTTTTCTTCTCTAACTTTTAATACATAATGTTTGGTATAAATCTAAATGCAATGGTGTGACCGGTTTATAAAATGTACATTATATATGGTATAAAGCGTGAATGTGACATGTTTCGAATGATGCATGTGTTTTCGATTTTGTGGAATTTGCTTTTTGTGTATACTGTCATAAAATCAAGTTTTCATACTACGGTTTTTTTAATAATCAGGGTTCTAAAAAGCGTGTCATGATGTCACATTAACTCCAATAACAATCATGTAAAGCGATGCGCTTGCAAACACATCTTTTTAATGGGCATTTTAATGCTATCTCATGCTTGCAAACACATCTTTTACGAAGGAAATGAAAGGAAACGAAATGAAGAAAAAGAGGAGGAAAAAAAACTAATGTTTTCAAAACTCTTTTAGGAGGGAAGGAAATAAATGAAAAAAAATAATGATAAGTTTACTCTCAAATGTAGAATAAAAGAGAAAAAAAGAAATTAAAACCCTTAAAAAAGATTATTAAAATTACAAAACTATCGAACATTTCATTTCAAATGATATATTTTTAAACATGCTATATTTTTTTTTCTTTTTCTTTCTTGTTTAACAACATGGAAAATATTTTATTTCTTTTATTTTCCTTTTTTTTTGGGAACACAAATATATTTATTTCATTTTCTTTTTCTTTTCTTTCTCCCTCCAAGTTCAAGAATAGTACATTAATAATAAATTGAAACAAACATAATCTCCACTTTTATGTTTTAATAATAGGTGGTTGATACCCTAAAGTGATGGATATTTGGATTCTTTTTAACTTAGGTCAAACATAAAAATGATTTGTCATTGGGTCTTGTTGTCACTTAAATAAATTAAATATTGGTTTGGTAATTGCAAAAATTAATTAAAATATTGAGTTGGTTGGATTTGGTAGATTCAAAAGACATGGGCATTTTCAATTTGTTTGTCTTATGATATTAATAATTAATAATACATGGTACATCCTAATAAAATAAATTAATTATTTTATAATTAAATTTTAAGACAAAGTACAGGCAAGCAATATTACGTACTAATTGAGTTTTTCATTTCTTATAAAATTGCTATGCTTCTTTATTATTAAGCAACAAAATAATAATTTTAAAATGTATCGCACAAATTAATAACTATGTTATTATAAATAATATTTTATTGTTGTGACCAATATTTATAATTATCTCATAAGATATTACCAACTGGTTCATCTTATTTGACCAGTATGTTTATTTTAAATGATGAACATTTTTGTTTTTGCATCAAACAATAAATACATTTATATTAAATAAAAAATCTGCAATCTAAATTTCCACATTGATTTAGGACATGTTTGTTAGCAGCTTAATGAGCTTAATGTGATTCACAACTTATTCGGTCAGTTATACATAACTGTTTGATAGTGGCTTTATGATATAGAAAATAGTTTATTCAGTAAGCTTCTATGGGGGAGCTTTATGCAGAAAGCCAAGCTTTTTTCAAGCTTGGTCATTCAAATTAAAAAACACGCTCCTTCTATCTATGAAAAAACGCTCTCAAAAACCTTCTCCATCTATACAACAGATTAATCAATACAGGACTTAATGGAAAACCACAACCAAACAACCCCTTAGTTAGAAATGAAATTTTATATAGTTTTCAAAGATTTTTACTTAACATGGGCATGGATGAAAGACTGAAGACTCTCATGAGCTAAATTCGATTGTATTTTTTATGTTAATGTTGTCAATGTTGTAATTGTATAATAGTTATATTCACGATCTTCAAAATTACGTATTTTTTGAGTTGTATAATATTTATACTAGAGAAATACCTACGTACATTTCTCACATCTGGTGAGACTTGAACTCTTCACCTCCAGGGAAGCTAGGCTCTACCGGTAACCCAGATACTGCTGAGACAATTATCCTTTGGTACATATTTCTTGTGTTATGGTGTGACGTGGATTCTGATAGTTGGCATACTTTTTATAGTGTCTTTCTTTCTTCTTATTTGCATACGACAAACACATTCTGTAAAAGTTGCTCCAACTACACCGTTTGAGGGAAGTTGAGCTCCCAACTTCAACCTAAAGGTAACTTAATTTTTACATCCAATAATACACATTTAGCTAGTCGCGTCGTCTGAATCATCACTAACTTCATTAAGAGAACTAATCAATAAGTTGATGATAGTTATGGTGGAAGCAATGACGATCTGTAACGCTGAAATGATTTATGAACTTAGTACAAGCAGAGGGAGCTGAAGGTTCAAAATATTGTCTTCTGATAAGATATATATATATATATATATATATATATATATCCAAGTAAATAATAATAAATTAAATTAATGTTGTTGTCGAATGATTGAAACAAATTTCAAGTAGGGGTGACAAAAAGTAACCAAACCCGTCAACATAACCCAAACCCAACCCAAAATTAGCAGGTTGGGTTGAGATTTTCAACCCATGTAAGTAATTGGGTCAACCCTTCCAACCCACTTATTTAAATGGGTTGAGTTAGATTGAAGTTTTCGATATGTTTTCAACCCATTTAAAATATTATTTTATTTTTCATTAAATATCATTATTTAATTATAATATTTATTCATAATATTATATAATTTTATTCTATTCAAATATGAAGTGAAACTCTAATTTTGACGTGATACTTCCTTTCCATACCTGATCAAATGATCCCAAAATACACGCCTCGTTTCCTCCTCTCAAAAACCTAGCCGTTGTATACTTCCTTTCCAGCGACTGATGACAACCATTCTTTCCGGCGACCAGACCTTCCTTGCCTACGACCCTTCTTTCCATAAAGGTATCCATTTTCTCTCTTTTTCTACATCTCGATTTCTATAAAGGCATCGATTTTTCTCTCTTTCTATAAAGGTATCGATATTGATTTTTTGCTTGTGGTTGTGTTTTATTCATACATTGAACAATTTATTTGCATTTATGGTTGTGTCTTATTCAAACTTTGAACAATTTATTTGTATTTGTCATAAAATTAAATGGGTCAACTCAGGCTCAACCCATTTATTTAACAGGTTGTGTTGAGAAAATAATAAACTGGTCAACCTATTGTCAACCCATTTAAGTAATAGGTTGGGTTGGGTTGAAAATTTTAACCCATTTAATTAAACAGGTTGGGTTGGATTGAGATTTTCAACTTGTTTAATAAAAGAATTAAACTCGAATCCAACCCTACCTGACCCATTGTCACCCCTAATTTGAAGTATGATGGTGGTAACTTGTAAGTGTAAATGTAATGAAATAGTACTAAAGTTGGATCAAAGGCCAACAACAAATGGTAATTAAGAAAGCCCATTGGGCAAGCAACAAAATACGAAATAAAGAAAAGCCCATTGGGCCTTTTCTTGGAAAACAAAGATAATCATGTGTTTTCTAGTTAGGCATTGTTTGGCAAACTAGCTTATAAGCTAGCTGGTAGTTGATAAACTAGCTTTTCAAAACGCTACTATAAGTAGCTTTTCAATAAGCTAGCTTATGGTCATCCAAATATGTACCAGTAAAAAAACTAGCTTATAAGCTAGCTTTTTTTTGCCAAACATAGCCTAAATTTTTGGTTTCTAAACTGAATTTTTTTCTTCTTCAAAATATTAGAGATTTTAATATAATGAAAGAAATGAAGTTCTTTCGCTTGAAAATATGAATAATATTTATATTCATTATTTTATAATGGTTCTATTAGGCATTCATCAAAAAAAGATACGTGCTTTCAATATGACCAATTGAGATATAGGAAAATAATAATTTTAATTATTTATTCATTCAAATTCTTCATCTATTTTTGCATTTTTTTTTCGAGATTCAAGGCCTAACCACAAAAACACAAAAAAAAATGCATAGATTCATAGGTTCGATAACTTGTAATAACACTGATGTGTGAAAGAAATATTAGATTACACAGAGAGATGGATTCATTAGCAATTCATAGGTGAAAAAATAGTAAAAAAAGAAAGCATTTACTCTTATTTTATATCTTGCATCTACAGTATTTTTCCCTCTCATTTAAAAAAAAGTCTAAATCTTGGGTTACTAATTGGTGGAATACAAGGTAATTCGAATATTTTTTGAATGATATTGAAGAAAAGAGTATTATAGAAAAATTGATAGAATTAGAGGAACTCCTCTTCTTATAGAAAGTGATCAACGAATACTCAGAGACACACCTACAGAACTTTCGTATAGGAGTTCAAAAAGAAACAATCCAATTAATCAAGATACATCGAGGGTCATACTCATACGATTTTGCACTTAAAGTCAAAAATAGTATGGGATAAAAGTAAGGTCTACATACATCTCATTTTTCTCTTACCCTATTTTATCGTTTGGTTTGGTTTGATATATTAGAGCATCTCCAATGAGAGTTCTTATAAACAAAAATGTAATATCTTGTAAGAACTATCATCGGAGGAAGTTCTTATAAAAACCTCACATATTTTGAGTTCTTGGTTCTTACCTTGAATTTGGTGTGAAGTGATATTTTGCTAGTTTTTTGAATTAAACATTTGATATTTATTATAAAGATATAATAACTATTTATGCTAAAAAATATATGGGATATGTAAAGGAGGTTCTTACAAGAACTAGCATTTCGGACTTATTGAAGAGGGTGTCAATAACATTTCCCTTTTAAATTTGATTAGTTGTAAGTGGCCTGACATAAAAAAAAAGGTACAAAAAACATGTTTTTATAACAAGCTCTACTGTTGTTTCTTTTATTAATTGTGGGTGTTTGGGTCAGTTTGTAAGTTTGCATGGACTTGGATTAATCTAGAAGGTAGGAAAATCCTTATTAGCCTTACATAGGGGGGTTTGGGATTGCTTATTTAAATCAACTTATGTTTTTTCTTAAAAGTGTTTATCAATTTATGTGGTGATAAAAAAAGTTCTATAAAAAGTGTTTGTATTAGCTTATTGAGATACGAAAACGTAATAAACTAATAAATTGTTATCTAGGGATGTTTGAGATTGCTTATACATATAAAATACAAAAAAAAAATCATAAGTTGTTAAGTTAGAACCAAATAACTTATGAAAAAAAATCATTTTCATTGGTTTGGCACCGCTATAAGCACTTTCATTTTTTTTGCATCCAAACACTAAAAAATGAACCACAAGGGTTGTGCCGTACTGGTTAAGGCCCTGGGGGAAATAGTGGAATATCCCATCTACCAAGGGTTCGAATATAGGCGTACACAACAATTGTGGCCACCGAGGTTTAATCAGGGCTGATATCTTACAGTCATAATTTGTCAAGGGATTAATTTAGGCATAACCTAGGGCACCCTTCTAGAAATACTAAAAAGTGTTTGTCTTCGATACTACACCAGAATAAGCTAAAAAACCCAATAAATAAGCAATACCAAACACCAACAATCGAGGAGAATCCAATTGTTAGAGTATCTCCAATGCAAAGTTCTTATAAGCAAAAAGAGTAGTGACTAGTAAGACTAACATTGTGAAAAGTTCTTATAAGAACTCAAATCACTCTAGGTTCTTAAATAAGAACCTTGGTTCTTACCATGAAATATATGAGATCTGACATTATCTTTATATTTTTCTTGACTTTATAATAATTATTAATATTATATATATTTAACTTATATATATATATATATATATGAGACCAACAAAAATAAGTTCTTATAAGAACTACCATTATGGACTTTTATGTAAATTTTTAATTAAACAAGGTGGAAATGAGATCACACCAAAAAGTATAAAAATGAGCTGCATTTCTCTTCTTCGAGATGCCACAAGTACATCCTTATCAATTTGGGTCTCCATCCTTATTATCCGTTTTTCCTCAAAAATCCCATGGACATTGGCATATCTCCTCCTATCTCTATTTGCTTCTTGTTTTCTTCCTGTTTGACCTAATTAGTGGCCACTTCTCTTTTCCAACCCATCACCATCGTCTCCAATAACCGGATCAAGCCACCGGCGGCTTCAGCTTCTTCCTCCGCCAAATGGTGGACACCGCTGGTCATCAGATCCATACTACATTCAGGGCCGTTCTTTGGGGTGTGCGAAGCTGTCCTACCGCACAGGGCCTCCGATCGCCGGGGGTCCTCGGAATATTTATTTTTTATTTTTTTACTTATAATAAAAATCAATATATATACAATTTATTGCAAAAGTTCAAACAAAATCAGACCTATTGCAATGGCAAAAGGTGTGTGCCTTGTGTATGCTATATTCCTCCTGGTGGTGGGTTTGAATCATTTGGTCCACAAACTTATTTTTTTCATTTAATCTTGTTTTTATTCCAAAAAAATAAAATAAAAATAGATTTGTTTTATCACAGATGTTTTGGTATACATTTAATAATATCTTTACTTTATTTTTTTTTGAAAATGACTTAAATATATTATTTTTTATTATTCTTTTTACTATAATAATTAAATTAATTATATGATTGTTTTTAAAATGTTATTTATACGATATATCCTCTAAAATTCAAATCTAAAGCTTTTAATTTATATCTTAACCTTTAATTTTGTATATTATTTTTCTAAAAAATGTTTTAAGATAATAAATTTATAAAATATTTTAATATATAAATAATGTTGAAATTGTAAAAACAAAATTGCTATTGGAGTTGAATGTAACTTTTTTAGAGACATTAAATTTAGATTGTCTATTTTAGAAAAAAATATAAAATAGTTGATGTGTTTTATAATTTATAACCGCAAGCGTACGGGTTTTGTAGCATACGGGTCGATCACAGGGAGGTGACGGTCTAAACACTAACCACTTAATAATCATGTCTAGCTATGCGAATCAGATAATTCGATTTGATGATTAAGCTAAGTGACATAAAATAAAAGAGAATAAAGGAAAGAAAGATAAAAAGAGGAAAATAAAAGACAACTACAACTAAAGGGGTACTGGGTAACGTCAACCTAGGATTTTTGGTAATGGTGAGAATTCGTTTTGCAAAATTACTTTAACCCTCTTTCGAGGTGGAAAAGCTTTTCTAAACCAAGACACATAATTTACTCTCGCAATATATGTACATAGGAAAGAAACATTAAGGTTTAAAACAAATAATTTTTCCCAATCAACGTCCCTAACTATTCGCATGTTAGAGCCGTTGTCATTGACCAATTCAATCCAAGTAAAAGACTAAACTTTCGTTTACATCGAAAACTAATAAATTGACTAAATGCTTTGTTAAAACCCAATTAAATTAACTCCAACTTCCATTAGAATCAAAATGGGTTAAAACCCAACATTCGTTTTAAGAACAATTGGTCAATACCAAAACCTCGATCCTAAGGGACGATTACCCAATAAAACAAAAACTAATTTAAGACCAAGCAACAAATTATTTAAATAAACTCTAACAAAATTAAAGATAAAAATAAACCTAGACTATACTACATATGATGCAATCTAATAACAATTAACATTAACAAAACTAGGAATAAACACTAAAACTAATAAACAAACATGTGCAGAAAATTAATCTAACCTAATCTAATAGATGCAGAAAATTATAAAATTAAACCTAATGGGTGCAGAAAATTATAAGAATGCAGTAAATTAAGATAGAGAGCAAGAGAAAAATCAAGGGTAGAAAATTAGGGTAGAGAATAAGGAATATAGATACAAAAGGGAGGAAGATAATGAAATACACATAGGGAGATGTAGAAAAACTAAAACTTGAAGCAATTAAACAAGAATTGAGAAGGATTGATAAAGAAACTTCAAAAACGATTAGATAACTAGCAATATTCCAACAAAACAAAGTTTCAACTAGATACAATCAAGAAATTAGGGAAGAAGATACTAGATGTATGGAAAACCGATGGTGAATCGGATCCCAATGGCCTCGGCTTGTCGTGCAATCTTCTCCCCCAACCTTGGAGATCGATCAAGAATATCTCCCAAGCCAAAAATCGGCTTCCCTTCTCTCCATTCAAAAAAAAAAAACGTGTGTCCTCTCCCAAAAAAAACAAACCTAAAAGAGTTTTAAAAGTCTAGGCTAAAAAGGCCCAGCAAAAGCCCAACAAAAGAATAAGCCCAAAAGACCTTCTCGACCGTGAATAAAACTTCACGCCCGTGAAAGTGTAGCAGAAAATTAAAAGCGTTTCAGGAGCAGTGCTTCGCGACCCCGAATAAATCTTCGCGCCCGCGAAACCGTGGCAGAAACTTCAAATCTTGATTCAGAAATCTTTCTTCGCGTCCGCGAAGCTTGGAAAATAGCTATTCCCTTCCGACCTCGTCTCTTTCGACGGCTTCTCCTCTTTGCTCTCGATCATCTTCTTCTTCTCTTCATTCTCCTTGAGCACACCTTCACCTATCTCACCTTTAGAACGCACAGTCTGCACAAAACATATACCAAAAGCATAAAAACTATCCCCAAAGAATTTCCAACCGTGATTAGAGAGAATAAAAGAGAAATGAAAAATGATGCATGAAAATGCTAAACTAATCACTAAAATAAGAAGAAAAATGCAACTAGAATATACAAAGTTAGGTGCATAAAATGCACTTAACAAAATACCCACAAGCTAAACTTTCTTGTCCCCAAGAAAGAAGTAGAATTTATTCGGGTAAAAAAAACAGAGAAAGAAAGAAAATAAACGAAAACCTTTGAAGATGTCAAGACGAGTTATCCCACGATCTCACTAACATAATTAAGCATTAAGATCACGTATCACAGACAAACAACCAAATGCCACATGTTGGATTAGAGTAAAAATAACTAGGAACCTATGATTACCAAAGCGTCAAACCAACAAACGCTAATCAAGCATATCGCGAAAAATCGCAACCAAATAAGATTTCGTAAACATACCAAAGCCGCTAAGGGAAGGGATAATGATCTATAAAGATGGATGCTCACGATATCACTCTAAGCTCTCAAGTGTGTATAGGGACGTGTATACGCTCAAAACCCATCCCGATCGAGACAAAGGAATGTAGTCTTGACACGATTGAATTTATTCTCAAGTCCAAAATTTTTCATGACAATACGTGCAATGAGGACTTTGGGACACGGTTCTGGGATTAAAGGTGGGATTAGGCTCATTTATTGGTGTTTGGGATATCGGTTTATGGGTAAATCTCTCTCTCTCTCTCTCTCTCTCTCTTTTTTTTTAATGCACTTAAGGGCTCTTTTCCTAATGTTTTCGATGGATTGAAGGCTTATTCTACTTTTGATCCTTTTTTTTTCATTTTTTTTTCTGTTTTCTGTTTTCCCTTTTTTTTTTCTTTTTTTTTCTTTTTTTGTATGCGGCTTCACGAACCCACAAGCTATGCTTGTTTTGGGGGCTCAACGAACTACCCACAAGCTATGCTTGTGTTTATTTATAGACTAAATGCCAAATCCATCTATCATTTCGAAGAGTTCAACCTTAGCGTGCAATTTTTTTCTTTATTTATTGGTGTATGGATGTAAAAAGAAGGGTCGGTGTTTAGGCTCAAAGTGGGTTACAAAGGAAAAATATTTTTGAATTTTTCGGGATTAATTTTCATGAAACGAAGGCCTCTATGTATGTTCATGATAAACTTGGACGAGAAACCACTCAAAAGTCTAGACTACACCTCGATGGGAGGTAACACACAAGAAATGAGAATTGGGATTGATTACATACGTGTCAATCCAAAAGGCCCAAAATCTCACAAGATAAATCCATCTACTAAAGTCACAATTGTAATGTAGGGGGACTATGGTATGCAAACTAGTCCTAAAAGGCTACGTGGAACAACATGCTTAACAGTGTGTGCAAGTGACAACTAAGGTAACAATATTCCTAAAAAAAAATCATTTAACATGATGACATAAAATTGATGTGCAATTGTGATCAAGCAGCTATATCATGTAAAGTGAGATATGGTGTACTACGAGTCTTAACACAACAAAGAGAATTCAAAAATCTTTTTGGATTTTTTTTTTTTAGCAAAGCAAAGAACCACTATATGCAAAGAAAATGGGAAAAAGAATAAAATAAAAGGAAAAACACCCACCCACAAGCAAAAAGGAGCATGGTCCTCAATGCTCGGATTAGGGTGTATAGAAAGAAAAAGAAATCACGGGGAAGGAGGGGGAAGATTATGCTGACTACAATAATGCTCTAAAAATCGGCGTTGTCGACGCTTGATGTGCTCTATATCTTGCGACATACGCCTCATGTTTAGCTCAGTCACGTGTTGGCTTTCGTGCATCTTAATATATCTATCTTTTACGCTCGCGATATCTTTTTGGATACTCTTTGTGGCCTCTTTCAAATCTTTGAAGTTGTTGGCAACAACTTTTCTCCCCTCCCTCGATTCTAAAGTCCAACTGTCGAATCGAGTGATAAGCTGATGGGGGAGAAGAAATTGTTCCGATGGAAGTGGAGGCGGAAGTGCGCGTTGTGGTGAGGGATGTAGTGAGTATGGCGATGAATGATGCATGTGAAGAGTATCAGGGAAACGCCAATCGCTGTGCTCGGTGATATCAGTGAGTTCAGAAGGTAGTGTGACAGGGTGGTGCTCTCGCTGTGTGCCGATCAACCAATAATATGCCGGGATATCTTGAGCGATCGGCTCAATCATGTGCACGCGAGTACTGAGATGTGGAATGTCTAAAAGAGAGGCAGTGCTGACAGGAGTCCAAATATCAGGGATGTCCAGTGAAAGTGGGGGTCGAGTGGCGATCAGAGTGATAAGGCCACCGAAACAAATATCCCCGGAAGTGGACTCTAGGGCTCGTGAGAATTTGTCTAGGACAAATTTGGGTCCATTCGGCATGTATTCCCTATGAACGACACCAGGATAGGTCATGCAGAAAAGCACATAGAGCTCGTAGCGAGTGACAGTGCCGGTATCTGATCGAGCACAAATGGTGCTAGACAAGATACGGTGTGCTAGTCGCATCACAGGGTGCCGAATTGTGGAAGCTTTGGCGTTACGAGCTTGATAGACCTCTGTCAAACCAGCAATATCTTGCCAGAAGACATTGTCATCAAAGTATGTTGGTGGTTTGTTTCGGGGTCCTAACTCACCCTCTAAAGTGAAGTTGAAGATGCTATAGAGATCTACGCTGTCTAGGTGTCGATCAGTGTTCAACAGGCGAAAGTTTATACCGCCTGTTGAATCGATCTCCATCGTGGAAAGGAACTCAAGTGTTAGAGCACGATATGTGAAGGCATTAAGGTTCAAGAACCCATGCCACCCGAGCTTTCTGAAAAGAGACACGACATCGCGACGGATCCCTAATGTGTTGAGGGTTTCTAAGTCACAAAACTTGGTCGGTTGGATTGGCCTCCCTTGCAAGTTTTGGAACCGAGAGACCTGCTCTATAGATGTGAATTCGATCCCGTAGGTATCTAATTCCGGTGGGGCCACAACATTGGCGTCGGGGATAATATTAGGTTGAACAACCTCATCCCGCCGCGACCGGCTAGAACGTTGTCGCTTTGTGCGACTTGTAGAAGCCATGGTGTGTGTAAGTAGGTGTGTGAGTGTAAAATGAGATGTGATAATGTGTACACAACCTACGTCCGCCCAGTGGTGGCGGCCCAATCTATTAAATACACAAAAATAACTCAACCAAGCAAACACTCAACAGTTAAGTATGCAAGTCACGCAACCCACAAGCTAACCAATAACAATCACACGCCCAAAACAGTTGAAGCACATTAACGAGTTCACTCAAGCAATTTGGATAAATCTAACAATGTATAATGCTTGAAATTGACCCACAAGAAAACCAACACCATCAAGTAAACAAAGTAAGCATCAATGAGCCAAACCTCAACCTAGCAATTCAAAACAGTAAATTAAGGAAAGATTGTACCCAAATTGATGCTCAAAGTTGCTGAAAGGCGCTGCCCAAATCTGCCCCGGAGAACAAATCGACGAGATGGTGGTGGTCTGTGATTGCGGTTGCAATGGAGGTCGCTCACGGTGGTTGTGATGATCTGCAAGAAGGAGAAACAGAAAGGGTATGGAAGAGAGGAGAGGTGTCGTGTGGTTGAATCGAGAGGATGGTTACCGGCGGTGATGAGGTGGGTGATCGATCGGTGGAGGATGGTGGCGTATGGTGGTGGTGATGGGATCGATCGAGAAAGAAAGGGGGAGGCAGAGGTGGTGGTCGATTGTGAGGGGTGGTTGAATCGAGAGGGTGAGGGAGATCGATGGAGGTCGTAGAGGGAGAGAGTGAACGACAGAGAGATAGAGAGAGAGAGAGAGATTGATGATGGTGGTGGCGATGGTGGCTGCTTGAATCGCCGGCGGCGATTGATGGTGGTGGTCGATCGCAGAGGGAGTGAAGGAGAGGAGATAATGGTGGTGGTGCCTCGAACGATCGAGAAGAAGAGGGAGATGAAGGGTGAGTCGATCGGTGGAGGATGGTGGTTGTGGTGGCCGGTTGATGAACGAGAGAGGGAAGAAAGGGAGAGGGGGAAGAGACGATGAATAGTTAGGGTTTTCTTCTTCTTCTTTTTTTTTTCTTTTACTGAAAACAAAATAAATTTTTTTTAAATAAAAACAAAAATAAAAATAAAAACTAAAAACGAAAATAAAAATAAATTTTTTTTTTTTTTTGAAATTAATAACTTCACGCCCGGGCCAAAATGATCGCGCCCGGGCAGGTGAGGCAGAAAGTGAAACCTTTGAGCTTCACGCCCGGGCCAAAATTTTCACGCCCGGGAAGGTGAGGCAAAAGCTAGGAACTCGACTTTCACGCCCGGGAAGAGAAATTCGCGCCCGGGAACCTTGGTCAGAATGTCAAACAAGCGTCAAGGAACACTTTCTGGGGTCGGTCTTCAAGCAATTAAGCCTGAAAGACCGAAAAATTGATGGTAGAACAAAGAAAGGGAACGAATACTCGTTTTAAGTCGCGAGTTTGACTTTATTTTAAGAATTAAACGAAAAGAGAGAAGAGAGGGTACGGTGGAAGTCAAAGAACTGACTTTAAGAGCCCCCGAGCCCAGATAGAAGCGGGAAAACACCCGAAACACAACCCACGATTGGTACATCTGATCGATAATGCTTTAATCGCTGTCCATTTACTTTAAAACTCCCGGACTCACCTTTAACTTCTACAGCTCCGTATGGAAAGACACGAAGAACCGTAAATGGGCCCGACCAACGCGAACGGAGTTTGCCCGGAAAAATCTTAAAACGTGAATTGAAAAGGAGAACAAGGTCTCCTTCTCGGAACTCTCGTCGCATAATTCGTCGGTCGTGCCACTTTTTAGTGCGCTCTTTGTAAATTCGTGCATTCTCATAAGAGTCGAGTCGAATTTCATCTAACTCATTGATTTGCAAGAGACGTCGCTCACTCGCATCCTTATAATCGAAATTAAGGGCTTTAATGGCCCAGAGTGCTCGATGCTCGAGTTCGACCGGAAGGTGACACGCTTTGCCATAGACTAACCTATAAGGAGATGTCCCGATAGGAGTCTTGTATGCGGTTCGGTAGGCCCAAAGCGCATCGTCAAGCTTCAAAGACCAATTCACTCTTGAAGAAGCAACCGTTTTCTCAAGGATTGTCTTGATTTCACGATTTGAGATCTCGACTTGCCCACTAGTTTGGGGGTGATAAGCGAGTCCAACCCGGTGTTGAACGCCATACTTCTTGAGGAGGGCTTCAAACTTGGATTCAATGAAATGCCGCCCCCCGTCAGAAATGACAATTCTAGGTACGCCAAAGCGAGGGAAGATAAGACGCTTAAAGAACTTGGAAACAACACGGGCATCATTAGTAGGAGCAGCGATGGCTTCAACCCACTTTGACACGTAATCCACCGCCACAAGGATGTACTTATTGGAACGGCTCGATGGAAACGGTCCCATGAAATCGATACCCCACACATCAAATAATTCAACTTCAAGGATGAAATTGAGGGGCATTTCATGGCGTCGTGAGATATTGCCAGTTCGTTGGCAACGATCACAAGATTTCACGAAAGCATCGACATCTTTAAACATAGAAGGCCAATAGAAACCACATTGGAGGATTTTTGCAACTGTCTTACTTGTGCCGGCATGGCCACCACAAGGTAAAGAATGACAATGCGATATAACAGATGTAGTCTCATCATCGGGAATGCAACGCCGAATGATGCTATCGCTACAAGACTTGAAAAGATAAGGATCGTCCCAATAGAAATGCTTGACATCATGGAAGAATTTCTTGCGTTGATAAGATGACAGACTATAAGGAACGATCTTACACGCTAGAAAGTTCACGATATCCGCGAACCAAGGGGTTGGTTTAGAAGAAATGGCAAAGAGATGATCATCGGGGAGAAAATCATCAATGGGGGTTGAAAGGGGGTTTGGGCTAAGATGAAGACGAGAAAGGTGGTCGGCTACAGAATTTTCCGCACCTTTCTTGTCTTTGATTTCCAAGTCGAATTCTTGTAACAGAAGAATCCAACGAATCAAGCGCGGTTTGGCATCCTTTTTGTTCATGAGATATTTAAGGGCCGCGTGGTCCGTATGGACTATGACTTTGGAACCCACAAGATATGACCGGAATTTCTCGATTGAGAAAACTACAGCTAGCAACTCTTTCTCGGTGGTAGTGTAGTTCGTTTGGGCCGGATCAAGAGTTTTACTAGCGTAGTAGACGGCATGAAGCTTGCCATCCTTCCTTTGACCTAAGACTGCCCCCACAGCGAAGTCACTAGCATCACACATTAATTCAAAGGGCATCGTCCAATCCGGCGGTTGAATGATGGGTGCCGAGATTAGCGCCGCCTTGAGTGTGTTAAACGCTTCGAGACAAGAATTAGTGAAAACAAAAGGGACATCTTTCGCCAAGAGCTCAGTCAGGGGTCTAGCAATTTTAGAAAAGTCTTTGATAAAGCGTCTGTAAAAGCCGGCATGCCCAAGGAAACTACGCACCCCCTTGACATTTGTCGGGGGTGGCAATCCCTCGATGACCTCTACTTTGGCCTTATCGACCTCAATACCGCGGTTAGACACCACGTGACCCAAGACTACACCCTCGGTTACCATGAAATGGCATTTCTCCTAGTTAAGAACAAGGTTTACTTCTTGGCACCGATGGAGGAAATTTGAAAGACAATTGTCAAAATCGGCTCCATGGACAGAGAAATCGTCCATGAAGACCTCCATGGTGCGCTCAATAAAATCAGAGAAAATAGCCATCATACAACGCTGAAAGGTGGCCGGAGCATTACACAATCCGAATGGCATACGTCGGTAGGCGAACGTTCCATAAGGACATGTGAATGTCGTTTTCTCTTGATCATTCGGATGGACTGGGATTTGGAAGAAACCCGAGTAACCATCCAAATAACAAAAATAAGCGTGTTTGGCCAACCTTTCAAGCATTTGGTCAATAAACGGAAGAGGAAAATGGTCTTTACGGGTGGCAAGATTCAACTTACGATAATCTATGCACATACGCCACCCAGTGACCGTTCGAGTAGAAATAAGCTCATTTTTGTCATTTTTGACAACGGTCATTCCTCCCTTTTTAGGGACGACTTGAACCAGGCTGACCCACGCACTATCGGAGATAGGGTAGATTATTCCAGCCTTTAGAAGCTTCATGACCTCTTTTTGCACAACTTCTTTCATATTAGGATTAAGCCTACGTTGATGCTCAACACTTGTTGCATTTTCATCTTCAAGAAGAATTCTATGCATACAAAAAGATGGGATAATCCCTTTCAGATCATTAATTGAATATCCAATAACCGTTTTATACTTCCTAAGGACTTTTAGCAATTTAGTCAATTCATTTTCACTTAGGGAAGCATTAACAATTACCGGATAAGCATTATTACTACCAAGGAATGCATATTTTAAATGAGAAGGAAGGGGTTTGAGATCTACCTTCGGTGGCGATGCATGCTCCACTCCTTCTTCCTTAGGCAAGACAAGTGATTCAGCTCGTGTCTTCTTTGTGTAATGGCTGCTCTCATCAAAGTCTTTGGCAATGGACTTCAGATCATCGTCCATCTCTTTCATCATCTCATCCTCATCTAACCCGCCTTCAGTGAACATGCTCTCTAAGGCGTCAGCAATATGGCAATCATCCAAAGTAGGTGGTAATCCCATTGACTTTCTAAGCTCGAACTCCACCGTCTCTTTTTCCACGCTCAAAGAAAGCTTCCCGTTCTTAACGTCGATCATCGCACCTGCAGTGGCAAGAAATGGGCGGCCAAGAATGATCGGGATGTTGCCGTCTTCAATCATCTCCATGACTACAAAGTCACAAGGAATGATCAAGTTGCCAACTTGAAGTGGAAGATCTTCTAGCACACCTACCGGATACTTGATGGAACGGTCCGCGAGTTGCAATGATACGTTTGTAGCCTTCAAATCTCCCATATGAACCCTCCTTGCAACAGCCAAGGGCATAAGACTAACACTTGCCCCCAAGTCACAAAGGGCTCGTTGTATAGTCACGCCACCAATAGAACAGGGAATAGAGAAACTTCCCGGATCTTGCATCTTCTCCGGGAGTGTATTAGTGAGCAAGGCGCTGCACTCTTCAGATAACATCACACGGGCCCTATTCTTTGGTGAGAGGAGATCTTTTAAAAACTTCGCATAGGAAGGGATCTCGGATATCGCGTCCAAGAAAGGGATGGTCACTTGAAGTTGCTTGAGTGTATCCATAAACTTTCGAAATTTGACTTCAAGTGATGCTTTGACTAACCTTTGGGGATAAGGGACTACCGGAGTGTAAACTTGAGGTATAGAGGAAGAATCAGTAGTCTTTTTCGCTTCATCCTTTGGAGGAACCTCACTCATAGCTTCTGGTACTTTCACCTTCTTTTCTTTCAAAGTCGCATCCATATCACCCTCGCTCTTTCTTTTCTCAACTAGCACTCTCCCACTCCTCAAAGTAACCGCATTCATCTGACCTCTTGGATTTTGCTCCGGTTGAGGGGGAAGTTGATTCCCTTGCTTCAAAAGAGTGGCCAATTGCTGACTGATTTGGGAGATTTGAGTCTCCATCATCTTGGAATGGGCGGTGTTGGCATCAAGTCTAGAGAAGATTTGTGGTCATTTTTATCCCCTTGAGCTTGAACAAAGCGCTCCATCAAGGACTCAAGGTTTGACCTTTGTGGAATCGGTGCTATAGTAGGCATATTGGTGGGATATGGAATCATAACCTGAGATTGCGGCGGTTGAGATAAATGCATTTGGGACTGTTGAGGTGGCCTATGATTGGCCTGGTTGGATGATTGGCCAAACTGTGGCTGATTAGCTTTCCAAGAGAAATTAGGGTGATTACGCCACCCCGGATTATACGTCTGAGAGAATGGATTACCTCCTTGGCCTTGGGGCCGAGATTGGTTGAAGATGGCATTCGCTTGCTCCATAGTAAGATTGTTGCCCAGCTTGCAATTGGCAAAAACATGTCCTTGGTTGCCACACATCTCACAAGCAAGTACTGATACATCAGAGGAAGTCTGGCCTACTCCAATGTTACTGATCTGGTTCGATATGTTTGTTGAGAGTGAGTCAAACTTGCTCGTTAAGAGTGTAAGAGCATCAACATCTAGCTTTCCTCCTTTCCTTGGATTTGATCTCTCGGTTGGGTACAAGAAATTGTTGGACGCCATATCTTCAATAAGAGCTTTTGCTGCAGCGGGGGTTTTGTTGACAATAGACCCAACCGCGGCCGCATCAATAGAGATCCTAACATCTTGCCTCAACCCATTGCAGAAAGTCTGAATGAGAAGCCACTCGGGGACTCCGTGATGGGGACATTGCCGTTGAAGATCTTTATACCTCTCCCACGCCTCATAGAGCGACTCATACTCGTGTTGCATAAAAGTAGTGATATCACTCCTTAACTTTGCTGTTTTGGCCGGTGGGAAGAAATGAGTCAGAAAAGCCTTCGAGAGTGCATCCCAAGTAGTGAAAGTATTGGGACTGTGACTCTTAAGCCACTCCTTTGCCTTGTCCCGAAGAGAAAATGGGAAAAGCCGCAAACGGATGGCATCATCAGTAACATTCGGAATCTTGATCATGTCACACTTTTCCAGGAATGAATCCAAATGATCATTTGGATTTTCAGAGAGAGATCCCGAGAATTGATCTTGCTGGACAAAAGTAGCCAAATTGGTCTTCAACTCAAAGCTATTGGCTTCAATGGCAGGACGAGTGATGGACGAGGTGGATCCATAGGTAGGCTCAGTGAAGTCCTTCAGAGTACGTTCAGCTGGATCTCCCATGACTACTTGTTTTCTCCTTTTTCTCCTTTCCGATTTCAACCTTCTTGCTGTAGCTTCAATCTCAGGATCGAATAACAATCGATCTAACCCCTGTGATCTCCGGTGCATACAAGTTAGTTAACTGGAAAACATAAAAAAAAAACAAGATTAGTCATGGTTGCCGAAGTACAAAAAGTAAAATAGAAAATAGAAATAGGGAAGTGAAACATAGACTAGTAAATCAAAAAGTAAGTTAATGCTAGGTTAGTCGCCTCCCCGGCAACGGCGCCAAAAACTTGATGTGTTTTATAATTTATAACCGCAAGCGTACGGGTTTTGTAGCATACGGGTCGATCACAGGGAGGTGACGGTCTAAACACTAACCACTTAATAATCATGTCTAGCTATGCGAATCAGATAATTCGATTTGATGATTAAGCTAAGTGACATAAAATAAAAGAGAATAAAGGAAAGAAAGATAAAAAGAGGAAAATAAAAGACAACTACAACTAAAGGGGTACTGGGTAACGTCAACCTAGGATTTTTGGTAATGGTGAGAATTCGTTTTGCAAAATTACTTTAACCCTCTTTCGAGGTGGAAAAGCTTTTCTAAACCAAGACACATAATTTACTCTCGCAATATATGTACATAGGAAAGAAACATTAAGGTTTAAAACAAATAATTTTTCCCAATCAACGTCCCTAACTATTCGCATGTTAGAGCCGTTGTCATTGACCAATTCAATCCAAGTAAAAGACTAAACTTTCGTTTACATCGAAAACTAATAAATTGACTAAATGCTTTGTTAAAACCCAATTAAATTAACTCCAACTTCCATTAGAATCAAAATGGGTTAAAACCCAACATTCGTTTTAAGAACAATTGGTCAATACCAAAACATCGATCCTAAGGGACGATTTTTCAATAAAACAAAAACTAATTTAAGACCAAGCAACAAATTATTTAAATAAACTCTAACAAAATTAAAGATAAAAATAAACCTAGACTATACTACATATGATGCAATCTAATAACAATTAACATTAACAAAACTAGGAATAAACACTAAAACTAATAAACAAACATGTGCAGAAAATTAATCTAACCTAATCTAATAGATGCAGAAAATTATAAAATTAAACCTAATGGGTGCAGAAAATTATAAGAATGCAGTAAATTAAGATAGAGAGCAAGAGAAAAATCAAGGGTAGAAAATTAGGGTAGAGAATAAGGAATATAGATACAAAAGGGAGGAAGATAATGAAATACACATAGGGAGATGTAGAAAAACTAAAACTTGAAGCAATTAAACAAGAATTGAGAAGGATTGATAAAGAAACTTAAAAAACGATTAGATAACTAGCAATATTCCAACAAAACAAAGTTTCAACTAGATACAATCAAGAAATTAGGGAAGAAGATACTAGATGTATGGAAAACCGATGGTGAATCGGATCCCAATGGCCTCGGCTTGTCGTGCAATCTTCTCCCCCAACCTTGGAGATCGATCAAGAATATCTTCCAAGCCAAAAATCGGCTTCCCTTCTCTCCATTCAAAAAAAAAACGTGTGTCCTCTCCCAAAAAAAACAAACCTAAAAGAGTTTTAAAAGTCTAGGCTAAAAAGGCCCAGCAAAAGCCCAACAAAAGAATAAGCCCAAAAGACCTTCTCGACCGTGAATAAAACTTCACGCCCGTGAAAGTGTAGCAGAAAATTAAAAGCGTTTCAGGAGCAGTGCTTCGCGACCCCAAAGAAATCTTCGCGCCCGCGAAACCGTGGCAGAAACTTCAAATCTTGATTCAGAAATCTTTCTTCGCGTCCGCGAAGCTTGGAAAATAGCTATTCCCTTCCGACCTCGTCTCTTTCGACGGCTTCTCCTCTTTGCTCTCGATCATCTTCTTCTTCTCTTCATTCTCCTTGAGCACACCTTCACCTATCTCACCTTTAGAACGCACAGTCTGCACAAAACATATACCAAAAGCATAAAAACTATCCCCAAAGAATTTCCAACCGTGATTAGAGAGAATAAAAGAGAAATGAAAAATGATGCATGAAAATGCTAAACTAATCACTAAAATAAAAAGAAAAATGCAACTAGAATATACAAAGTTAGGTACATAAAATGCACTTAACAATAGTTGATAGAGATGCTTTGAATAACGTTAGTTGTTTAGTTTTTTTTAATAATATATCTTATATTTTTCTTCGAATATTTAATAGATTTAGATTTTTTAGTATTTTTCGATTTTTCCGTGTGTTTTTTGGCACACTTTTGATTTTTAATATATTGATTTTTAATGATGATGCGTTTTTGTTGATATGGGTTTTGTGAAAACCGATAATGGTTTATCAATTCTATAGAAAGACAATTGTTTTTATATCTCGTCCCCCACTTACATACCATGTTATTTCATATCTCCTACATCCTCACAAACCCCTGGAGGAGTTATGAAAGTTAAAAACTAAAATTAATTGAAAGTTAAAGAATCAATTACAAATTTTAAATCCACACTAACATAATAACATTAAAAATTAAAACTTAGAGTCAAAATGAAATAAAAATGGACAATTTGATCAAATTCAAAAATAAGTTAACAGTAGATTTATTATAAGACAAATATAATAAAAAATAATTTAATAAAAAATATGAAAAAAAAGTAAAAGCACATTTAGTTTTTTGTACAGGGCCTCCAAAATATCAGGAACGGCCCTGACTACATTCACAATCCGACCGACGGATCTGTAACTGAAAACTCGGATCTAGATAACGGTAGATCACGGTTTGCTCCAGGATGCTTCACCGAGGAAAAAGCAAAGGATGAAGACTACTGAAATGGCTAACTTCCATGACATCATGTACCACTCCGCCATCGCATCTCCCCTTGCATCCGATGTCTCTTCCGGCCGTCACGAGCGGTGATATGATATCCATCAGGATGTGGTTGGTGGTGCTGCTGCATCCTTCAATTTGTCGACTTCAATAATCGATTAAACACGTTAGATCTTAACAACTTTTTTTTTTGTGGGAAGGGTGTCCTAGGCTATGCTTAGACTAATCCCTGATTAAATCTCAGTGGCCGCAATTGTTGTGTACGCCTGGATTCGAACCTTGGGCAGATGGGATATTCCACCACATCCCCAGGGTCTTAACCAGTACGCCTCAACCCTTGTGGTTTAGATCTTAACAACTTATTAGCCTCTAAAAATAACCTATCTGAATGATTTGATTTCATGTTGTTGAGTAATTTTGCACAATTTCGATCAAGGATGATTTGGCTTTTCATCTTTGTGATTAGTAGTACCACTAAACATAATCACTCGTTGGAAACTCTTCCATCGCCATAGATTTATTTTGACAGATCTCAATATTCCTCCAATCAAGCTCCATGATATTGTTGATGCATCATTGCTGATTGTGCATATTAGATCCAGGAGTTAGAACAACACATTATCATCTAACAAACGAAGGCATATTCCATGAATTTTCCGGCAAAAATTTGTAAAACTACATCGCTACCTGCCGAGATTGGAACATTTTCTTGTTTAATGAAATCCACAGCTGTGTTACAAGCACACAGCTTCGTTTACCAAATTCTTAGAGATTCACCTTCATTTACCTTATCATGTAACATCTGCAATGAAAATACATGACCGGGAGTCATTTCCCACACTTACCGGTAAGACTATTGGTCCTTGTCTTATCTCTTACCGGGTAAGATTCTCGGTCCTTTCCTAGCTCAATCAATAAGGTAAATGATATTGGTAAACACTTACCAAGTAAACGATTGGTAAACGATTAGTAAACGGCCGCATAAGTCTTACGTTGATGCATGGAATGAGAAATTAGTAGGTTGGGGTGCCTATTAAATGGCCAGCCAGCTTATGAAATTTAAAACCAACAAAACTCGGATCAAACACATTTAACAAGCATTCATTTTTTCCCATTTCATACATGGTAAACGGGTATTCAGCCTAGCATCTGCTTCTATTAATCTACAGACAACAATTTGGCAATATCATAAACATAAAAGTCAGCCACATGAACATCTGCTTCTATTAATCTACAGACAACAATTTTCTCGGTTGCAATGGTCGGATGATAACCAAATACATTGTAATTTAACTCGACCAAAGTGAAGATAAACCAGGGAAAAGAAAAACACGGTTTACATGAAAGAAATGTCGAGTAGGCGTGCTAATGACTTACTTTCCAGCGCATAAAGAGTATTTAAAATGCAGAGTTTCATCTCTGTATGCCATTTTATCGGGTAACGTGTAACTAATCGGATGGATCATTACCCCAAAATAAGTTTATTGTTCGTTTACCTCTCTCAGATGCATGCACAAAGTTTAGAATGTAGATCAGTTGACCACATCAAGCACAAGCTTACGAGACTTGAGAACTGACCATCTCATGCGTCTGTAGTAACCAGCTTGCAGAAGTGCAAGCGATAATACAAATATCCATTTAAATCCCATCTGCAATTAGAAAGACAATTTGGTGAGCATAGCCCTAAACCGGGCACCATTTCAAGTCTGGTTAGCTGCTTGTGGTGAACGACTAGAAGTAAGTGGTTGGAACTTGACCCACATAGAGAAGCAAGTTGCATTCTTTCGCATGGTGAATTATACAGTTCTCCAGCGGTTTTCCCCAGTTGGGTTTTCCATGTGAAGGTCATGTGTCCTATTTACTTGCTTGTGCATGTATCACCCTGTCGGTAATTGCATCTTCGACCAACAAATTGGCCATGTTTGGCAACTATAAGCTACCTTATTTTCTGAGTTTATAGAAAAAGACCTGTTTGGTTAGCCATAAAGTAGCTTTTTAAAACATCAATAACCTACAGGGGATTTCTCCCATATATTTTTCCAATCAATTTTTTAACACATCATTTTACGTTGATTTCTAGCTTCTCAGCTAGTTTTTACCAAAAGGACTAGTTTATTAGTTAGCTTATTAGTTGACATGTGCTTATTTACCAAACATAGCCAATGTTGTCTGACAACTGCATGTCTCCACACAACACAAATTGCTTGTGTAAGAACATTCATCAAATCAAGACATCTAATTTTGTTAAAGTTGAAGTAATGAGAGAGAGAGAGAGAGAGTGAAATAAGTTACCAGTTTTCTTTCTTCCATCTCAGGCTCAGCAGCCCAGGTCAAAAAGGACACAATGTCTTTTCCCATCTGAGCCAGTGAGAAATACATAAGGTAACTATACTTATGCCATGAAAATCAAAACCTAAACTACAAGATGGGTGGAGAGGTTACTTGTGCCTCTGTTGCAGGTGTTCCATCTTCATATTCAACAGCACCATCATTGAGCATTTTTGGCATAGCAATCGCTCCACCAGGGAAGTAAGGATTGTAATGCAGTCCCTCTCTGATCTAAATTGAATAACAAAAAAGAGAGACATTGTTGAAAGCATGATGGGAAGAAAGATTGTTGAATAGCTAGATCCTTTTATAGATAAACTAAAGGTAGCAACCAAATAATCAGGAAGCGACATCACCCATCTTTTAATTTGACACAACTTTAAACTTCATCTTCACCCACGGCATTTAAATGCATGCAAAGTAACCTTTAGTTTTAAATTTTTAATTAATTGTGGCGAACACCAAATTGAAAAACAATAAAATGAAGATGAATCAGACCCCCCCCCCTTCTCGTTTATCAATACCTCTCTCAGGTTCTAAATGACTTAGATCAAGTGTATAAATTGCCAACAATGTTGGACATGAGATTCCATCACCATTGTCTGATGATAAATCCACCCACCTTCAGTTCCTTGTCATCTTTTTCTTTCATTAAAACTATGGACCAGAAAAACATGGTGGTTCTTTTCCCAAGATGCACCTATTGGCACTGTACAAACCATTAAAATATATCAACAGATCACGCATTATGGTAACATTCAAGTACCCTTGGCTTCTTCCATCTAGGTTGTTATGTGGAGACAAAAATTCACACATAAGAAATTACCGAAACACCAGCAGGAGGATCACGATAGCCTGTAAGAAGAGAAAATACATAGTTCTGACCATTATGACGGGCCTGAAAAGATGAACATGATGCTGTGAGGAACCAAAAATATTCGTGTTGATATATTACTTGTTAAAGGATAGCAACCTACTTTGGTAATAAGACTTAGATCTGGGGGGTAGGCCCCTCCATTAGCAAACCTAGCTGCTTGTTCATTTGCATAAGGTTGAGGAAAACGGTCGCTAAGCTTGCCAGGACGGGTAAACATCTCACCCTCATCATTAGGCCCATCAACCACTTCAATCTCAGCTGCCATAGCCTTTGTTTCTTCCTCGGTGTATGCTACACCAACAAGATCTCTGTAAGAGATCAGTGACATAGAGTGGCATGAAGCACAAACTTGTTGGTAAACCTGGTGGCCTCTGCGGATCCTGCTCAGAAGAAATTACATCAAAAGCTCCAAATTAAAAAATCATGGAATGTTGCAAACATTGTTCAAGTGCTTGAAAGTGAGCAAAACAACTGGCAAAGACAGTCTACTCTCTTTACCCACTTGTGTGCGTCCATAGTTGGAATAAGTACTTATTGCATAACAGCTACAGAAAAAGGCTTTTGCTCAAAGGTGGGAAATTGGGAAGGCTTAAAGGTGACATACTGACCGACTTTTCAATGAGCAAATACAGCTCAAGGGAAAATGTCGTAAAGCCTTTTCTTGACCAAGTTCTTATACTCAGCTCCATAGCTTTCTAAATATACATGCCAAGCAAAATACCGACTCTAGCTTAGAAAGAAGGCGAGTTTTGGATATTCAATAAACTAGGACAGAACAATGCCAATCTTTAATGAGCCTTGACTTGTTAAGAATCTAATGCTATTCAGATATTATGTTTGATTAAAGTTTCATTCTTTCCGTTTCTTGACATTTTCAGATTTCTATTACAGTTAGATCCATAGACAGAAATAGGCATCATGGGACAAAGAATGGCTTCCAGATTAAAACACGTTCAAGTAGTTTAATGTGTGTAGAATAACGTATTTACTTACGAAGCATGGTCATATGAACTGAGAATGCCTTGGTGAGGCCATGGATAGCTGGGACACTCTAAGCCATGCTCGGCCTCATCAGAATAAGCTACAGTCGAAAAGCTCAAAAATCCAGAAATTCCTGCACCCAGGAGTGCAAACACTCTTAACGACTTCATGGCAGCAGATCCAGATCCATCTTGACCTTGTTCGGAAACAAAGTATGCTGATGGCAGAGGAGCCTGAATATCATACAGTTTTAGGAAGAATTACTGATATAATACCTCAAGAAACAGCAAAGTTGAATAAAGTGTTGTATAGAGTTCACATCGTGACTCCGTATTTAAAGGCTAATCAGAAACTATGTGCAGTTGTCAACACAGAACGGAACAAAAAAGAATATGAAACTTGTGGCTGCCCAAAATAACTGCCAGGCTTTTGTTTTCTTTACTCCCTCTTTTCGAAAATAAATTCCCTTGTTTGTTTGCTTGCTTGAATATCCATACACAAACGTCCATTCTGTGGTTTACCCTTGCTTGTGATATATAGGGGGAGTGAATAAGATACATGGTGGGAACACAAAGAGGGGGCTGGAACTTGAAAGTTATAATGGCGTATTATTTCAACGGTGGAACTGTACAATATATTAATAATTCAATTATCTTTCTTAATTATCATTCTGTATAAAAAGCGAACCCTTATGGTTGCCCTGCCAAAAGGTGATATCAACAGCCAAATCAAACAAAGCTAATGTATAACCTAAAATCATTAAATACTTGCAAATTACACGATCAGAGTGTAGGGGCTGTTTGGTTGGTTTTCCATTAAGTTCTGTATGGATAAAGTTGTCTGTGTGGATTAATCTGTCTGTATAGATTTAGAAGGTTTTTATTTGAGAGAGTTTTTTCATAGATGGAAGGAACATGTTTTTTAATGAGAGGGACTGGTTTGGAAAAAACTTGGCTTTCTGCATAAAACTCCCCCTTAAAATCTTACTGAATAAGCCACTTTCTATATCATTAAGCCACTACCAAACAGTCATATATAGCTGACTGAATAAGTTGTGAGTCTCATTAAGCTCATTAAGCTGCAAACAAACAAGCCCTTACTCATGGTAGTAATGAAGAACATTGTCATCAAACTTTATAGAGCAAAATGGCAATAAACACATATATAGTAGATTTTAGTCCCAAATGGATCTGATGTGATTATGTGACTCAGAAAAACCATCCTCAAACCTCTAGCTGATGATTGGACGACCTTAAAATATGTTTCAAGTTCAGATCATTAAGGAAAAAACACCTTAACATATTCATAATATACAGACACTGTCTGGATAAGCAAGCAATTCACACCCTAAAGACCTAACTCTGGATGAATAAGCCTTTCTTTATGTGATATTAACACAATGTGATTGTATGATTTTCGCTGTAACATTTACCAATATTTGTAGTCATCAAAGGAAAAAAAACCCAGTCACATGCAAACATCATGTGCATGTCCTACAGTGTTGAATGTCCACATCATAATGAACAAGAGTTTCCTCTCCTCTCTCCGAATCATTCAATATCCAAAGCAAGAGCATGTTGTATGAGGACCACAAAAACCTTTAATATACCTTGTTGGCAAATTTTAATAAGCTCGTGCTTCAAAACTTATTATCTTCTGAAGTCTGAACGATATAACTTTAAAGTTCTAGCTTTAGAATAAACATTCTTTCCGAACAAACACGATTCAATCTGCTAATACTATGGTGATTTTGCTTTACACATTATTTCATGCACAAAATCAACATACAGATGCTCGAGTACTAATTTGGATACATCTATTGTACAGCAAAAACTATAATTCAAGCGTAAAATTGCAACAAATTAACGGATTTAACACATTAAACTACCAGTCAAATATTCAGAGCTGTCTGTAAATCATACCTATCAAGCATCTAAACCTAACTGTTCGTGATCTAAACAATCATGATAATAGAAAACACACAATAAATCAAAATTTTCAGTACCTTAAAATCAGTAACCTTCAACGGACTATTTACATTCGAAACCTTTGGATTCTCTTTTTGACGAGTGACTCCGGATACAAAACGACCAATCCGTCGAAAACCTGATGCAAAATTCAATCATCAGAGTTCAAAACGGAACCGAAAACACTGATTCAGCTAACCAGAAGTCCAGAATTAGAGATATAAACGAATTCCTTACCGTCTATTCCAACGTTAATCTTCTTGCCCAAACCTGTATGAATCAAAAACCAAAAAAAAAGTGAATTTCAGTTAATTTACGCTACCAGTAATTCAAATTCGAAGCAGATTGAAATGTAGTTACTCATGATTCTGGAAACGAAGAGCTGAGAGGAGTTGAGAGGTGACACAAGAAATGTCAGCGTGGCGGTGACCGGGAAGTATGGAAGGAAGAGGCTGAGATTGCCGCTTGGATGCACGGCCTAGAATTGGCCGGGTCATTCTTGGTTGGTCCACTAGATCATGTTATTATTCGGGTCAAATATCGGGTTTTAATGAAATTTGTGACCGTTGATTTATGGATCCACAACCAGGGTTTGTTGGATAGAAGATAGAGTGAATTACATGATTGGTCCTTGTCGTTCGCAAAAGATTATGGATTGGATCCCTAATCTGGAAAAAAACATGAAATAGGTTATCTGGTATGCATTTTGTTTTAGATTGAGGTGTTTGGTTGGAGATATTAATAGTAATTAATGGAATTGAAAATAAAAAAAAATTGTTTGGTATCATATAATATAATTGGCTCATTCTCCGAGAAGCCTAAAATTTTATTCTTGTTTAAACAGTGGAGGAGGGGGGGGGGGGTTGAAAATCTATTCCCATCATCGCCCTCCTTTGCTTTGCAATTCTTCTCCTTCAGTTTTCTACATACCGAACATCCATCACCATGTGTTTTTTTTTACATAGAGTCAACATGCCATGAAAACATAACGATCGTTAGTGGGAAGAATGATGTCCAAAAATATGAATTGAAATGTCCGAATGATCCACAGTTTTTATAATCAACAAGTCTTTAAATCGTTCATTTGAAAAAAAATAGAAAACTCTTTGAGACGGTGTGGAAGAAGGAAGGGGATTCTCGAACGCGGAAAAAGCGGTACTTGAGTTGGGTTCAAGACATCGTGAGACAGTTCGATCCATATTCGGTGTGGACATTAGAGCATTGAGAGGACCTTTTCTCTAGTACGAGAGGACAGGGAAGGATGCACATTTTGTGTGCCAGTTATCGTGCCCATGGTAAACGTTGAATAGCCAAGTGCAAAGCAAATAACTGCTGAAAGCATCTAAATAGTAAGTCCACCCCAAGATGAGTGCTCTCCTATTCCGACTTCCCCAGAACCTTCGGTAGCACAGCCGAGATAGCGACGGGTTCTCTTCCCCTGCGGGGATGGAGCACCAAAAGTTTTGAGTACAAATGTCAAGGAGTCATTTGGAATAAAAAAATTTGAAAGGAGGAGTTTCGTTACAAACAACAAACCACAAGGACTAAAAAATGTAGTTTCCACTTTTTGAAATAGACTCGGGTTAGTTGTTAAACCAACCACACGTCACTTTCTTAACCGCGGTTAATAAAAAGAAAGCGGTTCAAAAAACCTCATCGTGTCATCTCTCCCTCCATTTCTCAAATGCGATTCTCTGCAAGTTCTCTGAGTTCATCATCTCACTTCTGCCCGACCCGTTTCTCCTTCTCATCCTTTGATAAATACCCGAAAATGAAATCCGGGTCGAACACGTTGATGTGGTTCAGGAAGGGTCTTCGGATCCACGATAACCCGGCCCTCGAGTACGCTGCCAAGAACTCCACCTACGTCTACCCGATTTTTGTCATCGACCCGCATTACATGAAACCCGACCCGACTGCATTCTCCCCCGGCTCGAAGCTTGCAGGGTTGAACCGGATTCGGTTCCTGCTCGAAAGCCTAGTTGATCTGGATTCCAGTCTAAAGAAGTTTGGTTCACGATTGTTGGTGTTACATGGCGAACCTAGCGATGTTTTGATTCGTTGTTTAAAGGAGGTAATCAACTAATCATGCATCATTTCTATGATATATGAATGATTATCTGTATGTAGGCATAATTCAAGTTTTCATAGTGTTGAATCATTGTATTAATTAGAAGAATAGTTCATTTTTTAGTGCAATTTGGAGCGTACTTGTAATTTGTATGAACTGCAGTAGTTGAAAATGATGAGATGCTTTTTTTCTTTTTTTTAAAATTTAATAACTGAAAGAATTGTTTCTATAAATCTGGAATTTAAATCATTTAGAGCTTCAAATAGAGTTAATTAGCTTGCTAGATGAAGAGGGTCTTGGTTTTGACAAATAAAGTTAATTAAATTGCTAGATGAAGAGGGTCTTGGTTTTGACAAATAAAGTTAATTAAATTGCTAGATGAAGAGGGCCTTGATTTTAACAACTTCAAATAGAGTTAATCAACCATAAGCCGGCTTATTTTTCAAGCCTATTGAATAAAGCCCTGTATAGTCAACCATAAACTAGTTTATAAAACCTTGCGGGATTAGCTCAACTGACAATAAGGCTCGGACATTTGGGGATTCTTCTCAAAGGTGCAAGGCAACTGGGGATTTTCCTGGTTGTTCTCCAGGGCCCTGGAATTAGTCGAGGTTTCCAATTAAATTTTCAATACGTCCTTTTAGGTCATTTTACACAGTTAGATAGTTTTTACCAAACATGACTGGTTTATTCGCTTATCAACTGAAAGTGACAACTAGCTTATTAATTGTTCCTTTCGGCTAACAACTAGTTTATGAGCTAATTTGTCAAACATAGTCTTAATGTATTTGTCACATAGTGAGGGTTGATATTTAGCGTTGTGATGCTTTCTTTAGAGCTTATTTTGTATGCTTTGTTTTAGCCTCGTGAGTTTGTTATGGTTTGTCACCTCTGATACATTATGTTCTTTGTAGTGGGACGTAAAAAGGCTGTGCTTTGAGTATGATACTGACCCATATTATCAAGCTCTAGATGGTAAAGTCACGGTAAGTGTCCTTCAATCATGAACTTCAATTTGAATACCAACATTCATCATTATCAGCAAAATGGGGTTCTTTCAACTCCAACATCTTAGAATTAAAGTTTAGTGTCTAGATAGAGTGGACAATATGGCACAATACTCTTACTTTACCATCATGGTACACCATCTCTAGGCTTTTAAATTTGTTATATCGCGTAATGGTATACACTTTTAGTTTAAAATTGTTTTGAAGAGTTGTTGGTTAAGAAAGGTCTTTCTTGTATGTGTTTGGGAAGGAAGAATAACATTACTACAAAATCTACTTTATGGGATGCCAAATATGTCTAAAAGTGCTAATAGACTGCATTGTAGGACTTAAGTTTGTAGGACCAAACCGGTTCCTATGTAGAAATGTTACAATAAGTTGATATGACGTTGTCGTTTTTGGGTGTCTTAAACAAGTTTTTTAAGACACTTTTGAGTAGGACACTTTTGTGAAGTGTCCTATTAACACATTTTTTTATAGGACACTTGTTTTTATAAGACACTTTTTTTCAAATAGTGTCATATAAAAAGACTGATAAGACACTTTATTTGCCCAAAAGTGTCCAATCAACTTATTGTAACACTTCTACGTAGAATGCACAATTATTTGGTCCTATAAACTTAAGTCATATGAAACAATCTATTAGGACATTTAGACATATTTGACGTCTTAAAAAACCGATTTTGTTGTAGTGCAATCAGCTTTCCTTTAATGTGTTCCCTTCGGGTGCGTTTGGTACATTGGACATGACAGAACATAACAGGGATCACTATTCCACGTTTGGCAGGACTTTTATGTGGAACAGACAGGAACAAAGTGGAACAGGCTTGTTCCACCCCCACCCCATGGAACAAGGTGGAACAAGCTTATATTTTACCAATATAACTTCAAAATAAAACCTAATTATCTTCTAAAACATCAAATACGTCTCTTTCTTTATATTTTATTCATTTTTTAATATTTTATTTTTTGTAATTTATGCTTGACGAAAAATTTCTAATGATATATTTTGTTATACAGAAATATGCTTCTGAGAGTGGCATAGAGGTATTCTCACCAGTCAGTCATACACTGTTTCATCCTCCAGAGATTATCCAAAAGGTATTTCCCATTAAGATTGTTTTGAAGCATGAACACCCAGTAAATATTTACTTTTTCTGTTTTTCGAACATTTTATCTTCTCATTAGAAGTGGTTTGATTTTAATGATCAGAATGGAGGAAAGCCGCCACTGAGTTACCAATCATTTCTTAAACTTGCTGGGGAACCTCATTGGTCGTCTTCTTCACTCTGCATCACACTCTCCACGATTCCTCCCATCGGGGATGTTGGGAATTGTGAGGTTTCAGAAGTTCCAACGGTTAAACAACTTGGGTATGGAGACATTCAGGAGGAATCGTCTCTACTTAAAGGCGGTGAATCTGAAGCACTGAGGAGGCTTAAAGAATCAACTAACGAAAAAGTAATCTTGGGTTTTTTTTTTTTTTTTTCTTAAAGCTCTTAATGACTCTCAAGTCTGAATCGATCAGGCCTTTTTACATTCAGACTGTTTTTTTTTCAGTTTTCAGAACCTCTTAACTCTTAAATACATTTGAAATAAGAAGTGGTGACCTAACTTCTTAAAACCTCTTATCGCCGCCTTATTTCATATGCCCTCCTGTATTTCAAGACGCCTCCAGACGTTAGAAAAACAAACAATCTTATTGATTTAGATTTCAGACTTCAGCACCACCTCTTATTAATCAGAAGTGAAATAAGACTTCAGACTTCAGACCTCTTAAAAAACAAACGCCACCTTTGTCTTCGGTTACTTTTCTTTCTATTTGTTCCCTTTTGGTCTTCATTTTCGACATCGTTTCAGGAATGGGTTGCAAAATTTGAGAAACCAAAGGGTGATCCGTCTGCATTTATAAAGCCTGCAACAACAATGTTATCCCCCTACTTAAAAGTAGGTTAGTGACATAGTTTTCTTTGTTGTTATCTCCATAATCAAGTTTCTAATCACATTTTGTTTGCAATTGTATGGAAGTTTGGGTGTCTATCTTCTAGGTACTTTTACCAGTGCATCAAAGAGGTTCAAAAAGAGGTCAAAAACCACACCTCTCCACCAACTTCCCTTATTGGGCAGGTCAGTAGAGTTTATTTTTAAATAAAAGGTTGTAAATTTAGCGCATTTTTTTGTGCTTTTGGTTCAGGTAGAGGTCAGGTCTCCATACATCTTACCTCCCATACCATACTTTTGGGTAGGGGTGTACAAAAAACCATCAACCCGTGAAACCCGCCCAACCCAACATGCTAACAACCCAATTTAACCCAAACCGCCAACCCGCCAATTAAGAGGGTTGAAATTGGGTTAGGCCTAGTTCAACCCGCCAACCCTGCTTATATATAATTTTTATAAAATTTTATTTATACTAGGTTCGTTTGGTTTGGTTTATTTGTGCTTTTGGCTTTTACAGTTGTTATGGCGAGATTTCTTCTACACTGCTGGTTTTGGCACTCCTAATTTCGATTACATGAGGGGTAATACGATTTGCAAACAGGTAATTACTTCTTCGGTTTTCAATTGGCTACTGCTATCTCATTGGCTCATATCCTTCTTATTTTTATGTACGAAAATCGTGTTTAATTACAGATGGAGTGAGCAAATCACTATCATGTTGTGGTACCTAAATATGGTGAAAAAGATTCTATATAGATGTTTGAGGAGTCGATATGTGATTGCCATTGTTTACAAACTCCATTTTCACACGGGTTATTCAGGAGAATAACCTTCAGACAAATTTATTTTACATGCATGGCCTTCTAACAGATTTTGAAGCATTCTTCTATCAGGAAGAGACGTTCTTAAATCTGTCTGAAGGTCATGCATTTATAATAGATTTGTCAGAAGGTTGTTATCCTAAATAACTCATTTTTTACAGTTATATGCATTTTGGTTACTATATGATTGAAGGTTTTGTAGATACCTTGGAATGATGACGACGAATTGCTAGCCGTATGGAGGGATGCTCGGACGGGATTTCCTTGGATCGATGCCATTATGGTCCAGGTTAATGCTTTTCTTGGAAGTTCTTAAAATTACGCTTCATCTTACTTGTTACCAAATCTATCAAGATCCAGTAATTTGCGATTGAAGTTTATTCATGTTGTTCTAGCTTCGGAAATGGGGTTGGATTCACCATTTGGCACGCCATTCCGTTGCATGTTTTCTAACCCGTGGAGATCTGGTAAGTGGCTATAATATCTCGGGGGGACTGTGCTCGTCTTCCTAATATAAGTCTTTTTTTTTACAGTTCGTTCACTGGGAAAAAGGGCGCGATGTTTTTGAGAGACTTCTTGTAGATTCAGATTGGGCGATAAACAACGGAAATTGGTTATGGCTCTCTTGTTCGTCGTTTTTCTATCAGGTGCTAACTCTATCTCTTTACTTCATCAATTATGCATCAAAAAGCAACCATTCCGAATTTCCGACAATCTAACAGTTTCCAACCTTTTCGCTGTTCCCATTTGAATTGTACTGTGGTCTTAGTATAATCGCATCTATTCTCCGATCTCCTTTGGGAAGAAATACGATCCTAGTGGTGTATATATCCGGCATTTCCTTCCCGTTCTAAAAGGTGGATCTTTGCTTAATTTTCTAGTTTTTTTTTTTTGTTAATAATGTTGTGTAGTACAAATTTGTGGTTATTTTCAACTGTACAGATATGCCAAAGGAGTATATTTACGAGCCGTGGACAGCTCCGCTAAGCATTCAAACAAAAGCAAACTGTATCATCGGAAAAGACTATCCAAAACCCGGTTAGTTTAATCTTCAGGCATCAGATTACTGATTACTATTTGTTTACTTGAATCAAAATCGAACCAACCAAACGTGCCAAGTAAATCCCAATTGGAGGTGGGTTTGAGTGATGGGATTTATACAAACCTGTCATCTAGTAAATCCTAGTTGGAGGTGGGGTCAGGGACGGACCCAATTTTTTTTTTAAATACGGTGGCACCATATAATATAGACAAAAAATAATTACAAAAAACATTGTTTTTATTGACGTGTCTTCATCTTTTTACCGACCTTCAATATCGTCCGATGTGTTTATAGCCTAATTCCACCGCTTATAGGAATTTTTAAAGTTTTTTGCTTGATTTCGAGGAATTTTTACGTTTTCTTTATCGATTTTGAGGGATTTTTTCGGTTTTTTTTGGTTGATTTCAAGAGGTTTTTTTATATTTATTACGAAGTACGGTTGCATCTTCTTGAACTTTTGAATATCATACGGTGACACCTTCTAAACCGATACGGTTACACCTATCATAAACGTAAATTTTTTAACCTTTCGCTGAGAAATAATATGGTGGCACGTGCCACCGTTGGCCCTTCTTTGGGTCCGAGTGAAGGGATGTATGCAAACCTGCCATCTAGTAAATACGTGTTGGAGGTGGGGTCTGAGTGATGGGATGTATGTAAACTTGCCATCTAAGTTAATCCCAAGGTTCTAAATGGCGTGAGGCGTGGCGGCGAGGCCAAGCCTCAAGCCTTAGGGGCCACGGCGAAGCCATGGCGTTTTCAAGGCGTGACTTATGGTGTCAAATTTATATTTCATATATAATATTATATATAAAAACGTATGTTTTGTGGTGTTACTCAGTGAGTCAATAGTAATAGGGAAGTTAAGTTAGGTTGTATATATAAAAAACTTGCAAATAAGACATTAAAAACGTAAAGAAAATCAAATATCTCATTACAATAACCGCGCATTAGGCCATGGCGTGCCATGGGCTTAACATGGCTTGTGTGCCATGGCGGCTCTGCGGCGAGTTTTTTAGAACATTGGTTAATCCCAGTTGGAGGTGGGGTCTGGGTGATGGGATGTATGCAAACCTGTCATCTAGTAAATCCCAGTTGGATGTGGGGTCTGGGTGATGGGGTGTATGCAACCCTGCCATCTAGTAAATCCCAATTGGAGGTAGGGTCTGAGTGGTCGGATGTATACAGATCTGTCATCTACCCCAAAGTGTTTAATAAAAATGCTTTTATAGTAATAACTTACTCGAAGTGTTGTGGTGTTAGTAATTTGTCATGATGCTGCAAGCAAAGATTGCAAGAGGAAGTTGGCTGCAGCTTACGAGTTGAACAAGAGAACAAAGGGAATGGTAAGCGATGAAGACATGCGAAACTTAAGAAGAAAACTCGTGGAAGACCACAGCCAAGGGACCAGTTCCAAACGGCTCAAGCAAAAGCCGAGCTGATGAGCCATATCAAGAAGTTTATCTCAGATACCGGAGTACCGTGACCCGCAATCGGAGCCCTATATCATGTGTACAATGTCTGCTTACATCCTACCTTCAAACGACCTTATCTTATGTGCGGTTTATTGGGTTGGTATGGTATCGCTAAACTACTTAGGTGTTGTGCGTTTTTTTTCTTTTTTTGTTAAACCGTGTATAGGTTAAGCTGTTAGTATTGATCGTTGCATGTGTATATATTAAGTTGTTTGTATTGATGTTCGATTATTGTATTGAAGAAACAATTTGAATGACATAAATAACTATTTTCACATTTATGGGTCGTTTACCAAATGCTTACTGACAAAGAGTCACCATTCTCGCTTATCTTATCAGGTAACATTATTGACCATCAAAATTGATTGTTGGTAAGAGTCTCTTACTCTATAAGTGTTAACCGGGTAAGAGTCTTTTCTCTCACTTAACAGAGCTGATTATCGGCCCCTGCTATGCCCAGGGTCGGGCCTACTTAAGGGCATACAAACTACAATGACGAGCCACCTCTTCATGGCTCCGTCGTAATGGAAAAAAAAAACGTTCCTGAAGGTAGGCCTGAGCATCGGACGGGTCGGGTCGGGCCCAAAACCCTGAAACCCGATCGGATATTCGGGTGAGAAGAGGGCCCCCGAAACCCGATCGAAAACAATTCGGGTGGTTCGGGTTCGGGGCAGTTCGGGTTCGGGTGGGTCGGGTCTGGGCCTGCTTTGGGCCGCTTTTTTTTGGGCCTGTTACAACTTAAAACTTAAACATAGGTACATTTCATTTAGGGAAGGGAACCTGATTTGGGCTTATTTTTTTGAACATAGGTACATTTCATTTAGGTATTTTAGGCGATGGAAAACTGGAAATGGAATCAGATACAGATATGACATATCATTTTCATTTAGGTATTTAGAAGTAGAAAAAAAAGGGGAATTCAAACATATTTCGGATATTCGGGTCGGTCGGGTTTGGGTACCCAACCCGATCCTATATTATCCGAACATGTCATTCGGTTCGGCCCATATCGGGTTCGGGTTTGGGCTTCTTTTTCGGGTCGGATCGGTTCGGTTTTTTCGGGTTGGGCGGGTTTATGCTCACCCCTACCTGAAGGATGCTATTGTATCGTTTCGTTGAGTGCCCTTATAATTCTTGAAACTACAATAATAACACAAGTTTGTTGTTGTAGAGTTGGTTTGTCTAGACTTCTCCCTCCTTGTTGGACATTGTGTCTGCATGACAAGGAACCTGCCAACAGAACAATAATAATTTTATGAAAAATAGTTTTGTTTATTACAGTCAAATAGTATCACAACTTAAAAAAAATTACTAACGTAGATAAGATTTTTGATCTTTACCATATTAGGGGCTGTTTGGCGGTTGCTGAATGGTTTAGTGTAGAATGATTAAGTTGTCAGAATGATTAAGAGATTCTTATAATATAGTGCAAAATGAAATACAATTGTTTTTTAATTGTTAAGAATAAAATCAGGGCTCTTAATGGTTAAGGAAAGGTCATGATACAAAATCATTTAGAGGGTTTTGGAACCATCAAGACACAAAACGTTTCTTTGCCAAACAAGATTTACTTCTTAACGATTCAAAAGTTGCCTCTTAATGGAACCATAAAGAGGTAAACAAACAACCCCTTAATCAGTAAAATAAACGTTTATAAGGTAAGTGTTCGATAAAACACCCATAGTCTGTATTAAACACGGATTAAAACGTCTTAAGGTAATTCAGACAAAGATGCTACGAAAAACAACGGTCTACGTGGCAACTTCAATATGTATTTGAGTGCAAGGTACAAGTTCCAATGCAGGATGTACAACCCTTTATAGGGAAGGTCTATTGGACCCACCGGCCCACGGGTCGGTCAACCCGCTGGTCCTTTGACTTCCAATTAGCCAGTTGGCCACCACAGTCCTCTCGCAAAAAACGATTATTTTCCCCCATATTTCATTTTTCTCCCAAAGGAGGCCGAGAGACTTTTTCTTTTTTGATTCAAGAATCGAAGGGGATTTCGCCGACGTTCGATCAACAAACCAAACCCTAGGGTTCCGGTGGCAGTGAATCATGTGGAGACGATTGCCTTCTCAACTTCAAAAGCTCCGATCCGTTCAGAGATCTTATGGCTTTACCACTTCGTCACCGTCGCCGGTGACTCTCCGGCCCTGTGCCTCTATTATCTCTCGTCATATCTCTTCTGTAGCAGGTGCGTTTTTCCTTCTCAGTTACACCGTAATGTATTCTGGATATTTATCTAGTGATTATCTATGCAATTGTTTCGAGATTTATGGATTTGTGATGCGCGATTGTTTCTAATGGTAGGAAATGTTTCGAAGAAGAGAGTTGAAGATATAATGCCTATTGCGACTGGTCACGAGCGTGAGGAGCTTGAAGCTGAGATTGAGGTAGGTTTTTGTATGGGGATTTGGTTTTTTAAGCTGTTTGTTCATTTGTGGTTCTACTTTGGATTGATAAATTGATATTACCGTTGGTTGTCTGTTTTTTTTTATATGATTAGGGACGGGATATTCTGGATATCAACTTTCCTGAAGGTCCTTTTGGTACCAAGGCAAGTACAACGATAATTTAGTTGAAATCTTGTGTTTTTGCTTATAGATATATAAAGATGTTTGTTGATTACGGTCTATTATGCAAGGTTTTGTTTACAAGAGACTAATTGGAGATCAATAAAAATATCTATGTAACTAATGTGATGATCTGGTGATATTTATGCAAGGAGCAAGCAAATCATTATGACACAGTCCCATAATTTGTAAGGGCTCTATTCTATTGGCTAGAGACTAGTTTTGATGTCGTAAGCGTTTTATGATACAACTCTAATGTGTAAGGGTTTATGTCATCACTTTGCATTTAATGCTACATTCAAAATGAAGTAATTCTCGTGTACCAAACAGATCATTAGAATTTTGTGATGATGTGCTCATACATATTTCACTTGAACATTTTTAAGGAAAGGGAGCATTGAAATTCTTCTGGGTTAGAGGGAGTATTATATTGTCTCTGTTGAACAATTTTTCAACATGCTGATGAGGAAAGGAAGAAATGTCTTTGTGGCCATAACTGTATATGATTCTACTTATTTTCCTTTTTCTTTATGGATAACGACATTAGACCTATTTTGATTCTAATCTATGGAAAGGTGTGTTATCGCTTTGGTTTCTTGTTAGCTAGGCTTCAATAAGGACATTTAGTTTTTACTAATAAGATAGAAAAGAAAGGGCTTTTTCATCAGGGTGCGGACTTTTGGAAGGAAAGACACTACATTTTTTTTCATTAGGACATAGCACGATGTTTCTAGAAGGATGTAGAGATGGATTTATTATTGGCTTAGGAAGTAGCAGGTGGTGGATATTATTGTATTGCCTTCTTTTGGGCTTTGGCCGTCAAAGGTGTATGTATATGTTTTCTTGTTTTTTTTTTTGCTTTTCAGGTTATTATATGCTGTTAGAAACTTAGGATGAGAAAACGTGATATGCTCGTATCATGCATCTCAAAAATTAGTATGAGGCTTTGAGTCATGCAAAGCTCTTTGATATTGCTAAAGACCTTTGTATACTGAATGGGCTTTTCTCAATAATGTGTGTTTCTTTCTTAGATTCATGCTTCCATTTTGCTAAAGACCGTTATATACCTTATGGCCATCACAAAGTTCTTTGGATTTAGCTGAAGACCCTTATACTTTATGTTCTTTTGATTTTGCTGAAGACCTTTGTACTTCAAACTCTCTCTCTCTCTCTCACGCACACTCTCTATGGTGTGCACTTTCTTTAAAATGGAAAGGTTTGTATCAAGCAAATGCTCGCTTTTCTGCTAATTTTGACGTTTTCAACATGACTTATTTCTTTTATGAGAGTTCTTAGGGTGCTTAAATTATAGTGACCTGGTCCTAATATTGACTGCAATAGCTGTTATGGTGAGATGTTATTTACAGAAGAAATTTAATATGAAAACATTTATTGGTATACTGTAATTACAGAAGAAATTTAATAGGAAAACATTTATTGGTATTCTGTTATTACAGAAACAGTTTTTACGAAAAAATTTATTGGTATTCTGTTAATACAGAAGAAATCTAATATGAATTATAGGTTTGTTATCATCATGAATTGCTGGTGCTTTTACTTTCCTGTATTGTTATGTATCTTCGTGGTGGTGAATCAAACAGTAAATGGTTGTTATGACTTCGTTTTCTGCCAAAACTATTACCTTCTTTTTGGTGATTTTGGGTCATCTTAAACTAGACCTAACTTTATGGTTTTTTATTTCCTGTAAAAACCATTTTTTTTTTGTTTTTTTTACTTATGTTTTGGCTTTCGAGTGTATGCGGTCGTGTTTTTGTTTCACTTCTCATTATTTTCCAAATCAACCAGTTGCTGTTATGTTTATAGGATTACATTTTTTCTTAGATCTGAAGTTTGATTTTTATTTCAATAATATGGTGTATTGCCATCACTTCTGTTCAGTATCTTGTTTTATCATAAGAAAAAGGCTTTGATGGGGACTGAAGTTAAGTTTGATACACCTTCCCCCTGCCAGGAGGCTCTTTGTTTTCTTTTGGAGGGAGAGTGGGAGACAGAGAGGGCATTTTGATGAAAAGGGGAGGATGCAGGGTGGGAGAATTGATAATATTATCACTTGTATGTTGCAAAAAATGGCAACATCGACTTTGGCTGCGATTTAAGACGCGGGGCAAAGTCGCGTGAATCATATATGATTTTGTACATTGACGGTTGTTCTCGTGTTTTCTTAAATAATTAGCGTTCTCGTTTGAACCCACTCTATATATATGTGTATATATATATATATATGTTCTTGGGCTAGGCTGAAACTTGTAAATTTGAACAATCACTGAAAATATGATCTCATGTGTCATATATTCATTTGCTTGTAGGAAGCACCTGCTGTGGTCAAATCGTACTATGACCAAAGAATTGTTGGATGCCCTGGCGGGGAAGGCGGTGAGTCAACTCTACTCAATGTCCTTTCATGACAATAAATGCTAACACTCTTTATCTATTATGTCTTATGATTGTTCTAGCTCCTTGTATGATAGCTGACTAACAAATGTTATGGATCTTTTGGAAACAGAGGATGAGCATGATGTTGTTTGGTTCTGGCTAAAGAAAGGCGAACCACATGAATGTCCAGTATGCTCACAATATTTTGTGGTGAGTACTATTAACCTTCTATTCTGTTCTTCAAATTTTATTACTATCAAAGGTTGTCCTATGTACCACAAATCATTCTTCAATCATCAAAAACTCTGTAATTCTTTAGCTAAGAACGAATCTTGATCAGAATATTGAAACTTTTTGATGACCAGTAGGATTGTTTATTTGGAACGGGTTGTGGCAGTTTATCGTTGGAACAAGTTGTATGTTGAAAAGGTTACAATCATAAACAATTCTAAGCAAAAAGAAAAAGAAAAGCTGAACCTATTCGTGTACACATTGATTTTCTGCTTATGATTTTTTCTTGTGAAGTAAAATGAGGATGATGAGAAGGGTCATTTAGGTATATAACGTTAAATGAGATTCTAATTATATTCATGACCTTCTGACCTATTACAAGAAAAATGGCTTTATACTATATATATATATATAGGGGTAGTTTAATTTACAACCCATGAAAATCTTACAACCCATGCAACCCACATCTTAACCGTTGGATTAATGATCGACGGTTACAATACATGTGGGTCCAATATTTTCAATTAAAAAAATCAAAAAAATAAAAACAAAATAACCGTCGTTTATCAAGAATCCAACGGTTATATATATATATAGGGGTAGTTTAATTTACAACCCATGAAAATCTTACAACCCATGCAACCCACATCTTAACCGTTGGATTAATGATCGACGGTTACAATACATGTGGGTCCAATATTTTCAATTAAAAAAATCAAAAAAATAAAAACAAAATAACCGTCGTTTATCAAGAATCCAACGGTTATATATATATATATAGGGGTAGTTTAATTTACAACCCATGAAAATCTTACAACCCATGCAACCCACATCTTAATCGTTAGATTAATGATTGACGGTTACAATACATGTGGGTCCAATATTTTCAATTAAAAAAATCAAAAAAATAAAAACAAAATAACCGTCGTTTATCAAGAATCCAACGGTTAAGATGTGGGTTGTATGGATTGTAAGATTTACATGGGTTGTAAATTATCCTTGGCCCTTGATTACTTTCAATCTCAAGTCAATCCATTGAATCACGCTTGATATGGGGATTGATCCGGTGCATCTAGCTGCATCTCATCCTAATGTGCATCCGAGGGTGGAGATCCCTTCTTACCCTTCTCACATAACTTTCATTCTCACCGGAACCCAACCCTATATATATAAGGTTGGGTTCCGGTGAGAAGTTGAGGTTAACGTGAGAAGTGGTTATCAACCATTGGATCAGAAATGAATGCACATTAGGATGAGATGCACAAAATCAATTCCCTTTTAGCCGCAATTCATGGGAGGGCACTCGATTAAAAATGATGAAGGGTTGAGATCCACTTCTCACATTTCTCATGTTAACCTCTAACTTCTCACACCAAAATATCTGTGATGTGGGAAATGATGGGCAAAAGTTGCATGATGATGGGTGGTCACATGAGTTAAGACACGTGATATTGATGAAAATGTGATGTTCATGTTTGACAGTTGGAAGTGGTGGGACCAGGGGGACCTCCTGATGGTCTTGGTGACGAACATCATTGATTGCAGCTTCTTCCACCTTTTTATCTATCTGGTAGAATAAGAATCTGGTGAACAGGGTCTGGAGTATATTCTGCAGCTTCAGGATTCAAGAGATTTTGTCTTGTGTTTTGTTTTTGCTCTGCTCTGTAACAGACATTTTTGGCCGTATTCGGAGCATATATTCTTTCTTCCTCATCTTTCTTTGTGAATTTATAGGTTGTTGGATATCTTTCGCCAGTTAAGATTATGGTCATCATAATCATAAACCCATTACTCAATTCCACCAGGGAATAATTTAATAGACATCAAAGTTTATGTTTATGCAGGGTGGTTTCACCCATCAGACCAACAGTTGACTGAATAACTTGATTACTTTTACCAAATGCCAATTGGGTAATTCACCTCACTGGATGAGCATCACAAGGATCGAGAATCTTATCAGGTAAAAAAAACGTTTATCAACAATCTTATCGTGTCACTTTGAAGGCCGATAGTTAAGGTTGACTCTTATTCAGTTTAGCGTTGTTAAACAACTGGTTTTTTTCTTAGTTTGCAACTGTTAATCCACCACTCTCTCTCTCTCTCTCTCTTGGTTCATTTAACCGGTTTTAGAGATGCAAAAAACGACCAAGTGGGTTATTTCAAAAAAAAGCAAAATGGGCACAAGTAGTCGTTATGGATCTTGACTTGTATTTTGAATGTTGGATTATGTGTTCAGTTTGTTGGTATGGTTGTCGGTTGGTATGCAGATGAGACTAGACATGACTTGACCGGTGTGGCCGTGTGGGAGAGATGCATTTTTGTGTCACCTTAAGTCATGTGATATCGTGTCGTGGTCTAATGTCATACAAACCATGGAACAAGTTTTTATCTTATATATGAAACATATGCGAGCTTTGCTTGGATTCCGAGCCTGGCCTCAGTTGTAAATGTTTTTGCTCCAAATCCATTTGTAAATCACGTTGCCATGCATATTCTTGAGATATCAACGTTATTAATTACCTAGATAATAAAATTGTAAATCACGTAGTTTCTCTAAAAATAGAGTTAAAAATTAAATCTTTTAAAAGAATTACATTTAATTCCAACAACTTTTCTATTTTAGTATTTGAACATTAATTATGTAATTAAAATATTCTATAATTTTATCTATCCTAATATATTTTTCTTAGAAAAACATTATATAAAGGATAAACCAATCTCATTGGTAGAAAATTATTAAAATAATATTGTTTCTTCTTACTAGAGAGTTTTAGAGAATTTTCAATATTTAGAGTTTTTATTTTATTTTTAGATTTTCTCTATTTCAAATAACAAGATAATAAATCTGTTGAAGCAATGGAAAGAATAAAAACTTTATTTTAAAACTGTTTTTTGGAGGTGATTTTAGATGCCATGCCTACAAAAACACGTGCATGCAACAATCATGGTCACACATCAACATACGGAAACGCGTGTACGTGCATAACAAATATTCTTGATTGTAACCATTTGGGTTGTGGCGCACTGGTAAAGCCTTTGGAAAATGTAGTGGAATATCTTATTTACCCAGGGTTCAAATCCAGGTGCTGCCAAAGCTTTTGTGGCCATGGAGGTTCACCTGCCAGGGACGGATCCAGAATTTTTTTCATACGGTGGCACCATATAATATAGACAAAAAATAATTACAAAAAACATGGTTTTTATTGACGTGTTTTCATCTTTTCACCGACGTTCAATATTACCCGATGTGTTTTTAGCCTAATTCCACAATTTCGAGAGATTTTTAAAGTTGTTTGCTTGATTTCGAGGGATTTTAAAGTTTTTTTTATCAATTTCAAGAGATTTTTTCCGTTTGTTTGGTTGATTTCGATAGTTTTTTTTGGTTTTTTGGTTGATTATGAGGTACGGTTGCACCTTCTTGAAGTTTCCAAAATAATACGGTAACACCTTCCAAAACGATACGGTTGCACCTTTCACGAACCTAAATTTTTTTACCCTTTGTCGGAGAAATAATACGGTGGCACGTGCCGCCGTATTCCATACATTAGATCCGTCCATGTCACATGCGATGACTCCAGGCCATTCGTGGTCGCCCGGGGATTAGTCAGTGCGCGTAAGCTGACCCGGAAACCCACGGTTACTAAAAAAAGAAATTCTTGATTGTAACATTAATTAGCATGGGCCAAAATTTCGACATATAGCCAAACAATATTTATTCGTTCAATAAAGAATATGACCTTTTTTTATTATTTGCTTTCTTTCAAAACGCCACTCTTCAAGTTGCATGTGGTATCATATTCATGCATTTCCCATAGTAACGACACCATTGTTGTCCCTTCCTCACACTACCATACCTTTCGATTTCTTCCTCACTCTACCATGCCCCCTTTATACGTTTACGGCAATCGAAGAAAGGCAAAGGGTCGTAATCGAAACCGATGATGGTTCTTTATATTGCAAACAAGAATACCAAAAAGTTCGATTTTGAACCGTAGTTGTTTTCGGACACATTTCTTTAAGAATCTTGTTTTGGTTGTGGGTAGGGGTGTAAAGGATACGAAACAACTTGCAAGATATTCGAGATTGACTCAGTCAAAGCTCGGTCAACAGTCGATCTAAGTAGGTCCGACTCGACTTGAAATATTAACAAGTCGAGTGGAGCTACCTAATACTCGACTCGAAAAGCTCATGAGATAGTCGGTTTTATATATAATTAGTTATATAATATATTTGTAAAATATAATGTAACATTATATTAACTAGAATGGTATTCGCGCAATGCAGCGAGATACAACACGATTTTAATGTTTCATTTTATTTTTTGTTTTTTTGTCGATTACAGTACGATTTTGGATGATTTTGAGAAATTGATAATGTTTTTTTTATATAAATTTGTTTAATTTAGGCTTAATAATATAATGTTTTTTTATATAAAAAATTAAGTATTTTGTTATAATTCAATGATTATCTTATATATTTTAATAACATCTAGAAAAAATAACCAAACAAATTTATAGTGATATAATATATTAATTAATAGTGATACATGGAAATGTCTGCATAAAAGGAAGGTCCTGCATATACCAAATTGATGGGTGTTAGAAGTCTGCAGTAGTAATATGTATCTTGTGCTTTGATACTTGTAAATTAAGAACATCTCCAACAGCTTCTCTAAAATGGAGAAAATGAAGATTTTTGGAGATTTTGAGCAACTTTTTGCTCCAACAGCTTCTCCAGAACTTTCTCCAAAATGGAGAAAATAAGAGAGAGTGTGTAATTTTCTCCAAATTTGGAGATATCCCCAAAAATGATTACCATGAGAGAGAAATGACTTTTTGTTATATCTCATCAATAAGAAACTTTGAAATAAAATGTTTAGGTGAGAGAAATAATAGTTTATTAAATATCTAGAGTATTTTAATAATATAATTAATGATATATCTCTAAAATGGAGAATCTGTTGGAGATGAATGTAATTTTGTTTGGAGATTTTGACTTTTGGTTCTCTATTTTGGAGAATTTTTGGAGAAGCTGTTGGAGATGCTCTAAGAGATTTTTAAAATCTTGCATAAAATGATGATGCCTTGTGCATAATAATTTGAATTTAAGAGTTTTTTATCCCTGCTTTATAATACTAGAAACGTACTTGCACAATTCAGCGAGATACATCATGATTTTAATGTTGCATTTTATTTTTTATTTTTTTGTTGATTTACAGTACGACTTTGGATGTTTTTAAGAAAATGATAATATTTTTTTTTTATATAAATTTGTTTAATTTAGGCTTAATAATATAACGTTTTGTATATAAAAAAAATAAGTATTTTGTTAGAATTCAATAATTATCTTATATATTTTAATGACATATAGAAAAAATAACCAATTACATATTTAATAATATAATTATAACAAATTTATAGTAATATAATATATTAATTAATAGTGATATATGAAAACGTCTGTATAAAAGGAAGACACTGCACATACCAGATTGGTGGGTGTTAGAAGCCTGCAGTAGTAATATGTATCTTGTGCTTTGATACTTGTAAATTAAGAGATTTTTAAAATCTTGTATAAAATAATGGTACCTTGTACCTAATAATTTGTATTTAAGAGTTTTTTATACGTGCTTTATAATATAGTATAGATAAGCTTATCAATAAAAAGATATTTCAACAAAATTTATATTTTTTAAATTAAAATCATAATTAAAAAAAGAGTGAATTGCAAATTTGGTCCCTGTGGTTTGTTGTTTTTCTCACATTTGGTCCTTACAAAATTTTTATCGCAAGAAAATCCCTGTGGTATGTAGTACTCGGATTTGGTCCCTGTGTCTAACGCCTGTTACTTCATGTCCGTTAAGTGCCTTCATGTGCATAGCGCACAAGGGCAAATCCGTCTTTTTCATTGACCTGGATTTTTTTTATCACTTTTACCCCAAAATAATAAAAAGTAACCCCCCTCTTTTACCCCCTTTCAGCAGCAATTGTACTTCCCCTGCGCAAAAAACCTTACCCTCCTTCCCTGAACATCAACGATGGTGAAGAAAACCAACAACAAAAATGGCGATGGCGTACACAACCTCATCGTCTGTGATGTTCACAACTTCACTTACCGGACCGTCTTCCTTAAGCAACAACAACAACAGGTCACCAATTCTCTTCGGATTCTCAACAATGACAACCTCAGCCTCCTCTCCGAAGAACATCGTCGGAGTTCGAACCAATCAGAACTTTCAGATTCGTTGCAAAGACCAGAAAGTTCAACAACGAGCATTCGCGCCTGTTGAGCAGCGGTGGATGTTTACTGATTCCGATTTCACCGGATCGATACGTTTTTTTAGTCTTGTTCTTCTCTCTTCGTGTTCTTTCGGATTTGAAATCGGAACGAATTCTGGAGTGTTTTCTTTGTTACATGTTTTATAAGTTGGTGTTAATTGTGTAAGCATTTGTTTAGCATAGTTGTGCGACGATTGGTTAACAAGCGTTAGACACAGGGACCAAATATGAGCACTTTGGCATACCACAGGGATTTTCTTGCAATAAAAATTTGTAGGGACCAAATGTGAGAAAAAAACAAATCACAGGGACCAAATTTGCAATTCACTCTTATAAAAAGACAAAAAAAACTATAAAATTGTTGGTGAGATTGTTACACATTAGAAGAGAGATAGTCAAAGAAGGGGGAAGAGGTGTTATAAAAAGAGAAGGAGATTAAAGGAAGTTCGTAACCCTCTCTTCTTGGTGATGGAATTTGAGGTGCATCCCTTGAATTTTACAAAGTTTAAGAGAAAACCCTAAAATTTCATAAATTTTAACGGGTGAGCTTGGTTCGAGCTTGATTCAAGTTTGAATTTGAGATTGGTTTGGGCTTCAAACAAGTACGAGTATAGAAAATTGCAATCGACTTTGACTCGAATTTAGTTTTTAACTACTCGTAAGTTTTCGAGTCGAGTTCAAGTTTGAGTCAAGTATACCAATACTCGAGCTCGACTCATATCATTTACACCCCTAGTTGTTGTCAAAGTTTTGTACCAGATAAATTGGTATCAACTTAAATATATTGGTACTATTATATCAAATATGCAAACTTGGTTGGTAAGTTATACTAGAAATTGTGTACCTTGTTTCTTTTATTTTATTTTTTGAAAAATGAGACGTAACGCTAGGAAAAACTTTATTCAACCTTTGTTGCTACCATACTAAATCGATTTTTATATATTTAACTAATTAACTTTTTGTATTAACAACAAGAGCGTTAACTTTTAGGTTTTCTTATTTTTCTAATTCTAATTCCACATAAAATAACCTCTGTTTGAAACTTCGTATTATGGAAATATTAAGGGAATTTGACCCAAATGGCCAAACCACGGGGATGGATTGGCCTCTTAGCCATCCTTATCCCCGATTTAATAATATATCCCACCCTGCGCAATAGAGCCCACGTACGCAATGGCGCAGGGGGGCGCAATTGCGTAGGTGCGCAATTGAGCCCCTCGTGCCATTGCGTACCCGACTTCTTTTATACTCGAACGATGCAACATAGCCCCCATCTACCCTTTTTAATTACTCGATCGGCGTTGAAGGACCACCTACCGGAGCTTTGTCGAATTCGCACCCCACCACACTAAGCTTTCCCCATTTTTAATCGATTTGGGACCACAATGGTTGAGGTTAGTGACTTCCCTCTAACTCTTCTACTCTTTTGCGCACCCCTCGATATTTTGGCTGTTTAACACGGAGCAGCGGCGGGCCCACCGTAAGGGGGTTCCACCGGTGCGCAAAAGGGGGTGTACGACATTTGCGTACATGTATTTTTTAGTTTAGTTGATCGATTTTGTAGTTATGTATGTTCTATAGTTTTATATTTTGGATTATAATTTTTTGTATATTATCATTTTATATTTTGGGTTATAATTTTAGTGTCATCGTAAATTACACAAAATAAAACACAATAAGATTAATATTAGATTAAATGGTTGTAGTTATCATGTTATATTAATTTTGTTAAAAAATAACAATCGTTTGAAATTGATCTATATTTTATTTTTGAGTTCTTGTAACATAGTTTTAAATTTGATGTTTTCAAAAAAAAATTACACACATTATAGAACTTGTAAATACCCAAAATTTCTTTACTTTGGAAATTTACACTTTAGGTCCCTTAAATTGAGAAATTTATACTTTAGATCCCTTAACTTTAGAAATTGACACTTTAGGTCCCTAAATTTTAGAAATTTACACTTTAGGTTCCTTCAACTGATAAATTTACACTTTTGGTCCCTTAACTTTAGAAACTGACACTTTAGGTCCCTTAAATTGAGAAATTTACACTTTAGATCCCTTAACTTTAGAAACTGACACTTTAGGTCCCTAAATTTTAGAAATATACACTTTAGGTCCATAAAATTGAGAAATTTACACTTTTGGTCCCTTAACTTTAGAGACTGACACTTTAGGTCCCTTAAATTGAGAAATTTACACTTTAGATCCCTTAACTTTAGAAACTGACACTTTAGGTCCCTAAATTTTAAAAATTTACACTTTAGGTCCCTCAAATTGAGAAATTTATAGTTTTGGTCTCTTAACTTTAGAAACTAACACTTTAGGTACCTTTACTTTAGAAACTTACACTTTAGGTCCCTTAACTTTTGAAACTAACACTTTAGGTCCTTTAACTTTTGAAATTTACAATTTAGGTGCCTTAACTTTAGAAAGTAACACTTTAGGTCCCTTAACTTTAGAAACCGACACTTTAGGTCCCTAAATTTTAGAAATTTACACTTTAGGTCCCTTAACTTTAGAAACTGACACTTTAGGTCCCTTTACATAAGTATTATATCATTACTATGCACGAAAGAAATTTCTACGCTGCAAAGTTGAATTTGAAGAGTAAGATGACGATGGTGGAGTTGATTCGCCAAAAATTGAACTCCAAGCGATTAGCTATATTTAGGGAAACATGTTTCGATCATTGGTTGGATTTGACCGATACATCTGCCGACCCTATCTTGGTCCATATATTCTTACAGACCTAGGTCTTCCCGAAAAATATACGGGATGACGAGATGTTTTACCAGGTTGGTGGCCACGTGCTTCGGTTCGACCGTGAGGAGTTCTGTCTTATCACAACACTTCGTTTCGGACCGGAACCGAAGATGCATAAGAATAGGGCCAATGGTTTTGTTAGACGGGTGTTCCCACGAGTCTAGTTAACGGTGCGGAACATCCAGAATGTATTCAATCTTATCAACATTGATGGCGAGGGGCGGGTGTAACACCCTCGAATTTGGTAAGAGCAACTAATTTAAAATTTCAATATAACATCAAGTGAGGAACAAGTCTTCCTCCTACAATTAAAACTCAAAATTCCTCGAGGTAAAATTCTATGATTAACCTCAACAATTATAAACTCCAATAACATACAAGTACTAAAACGGAGTCGGGTGTTACTTAGCCCAAATCGAAATTGCTCTTACCAATACAAAAGCGGAAGACTTCACCAAGATATACACTCCTCGAACACACATCTAGCACTCCTTTCTTCATAGGGTCGCTAGTACTAATCCCCAGCCAGAACATGATGCACATGCCGACAAATAAAAAGGTTAGGCTAACGCCTAGTGAGTTCAAGAGTTTCCATCACAAGCATATAATTCGTTAACTGAATTTAAATCATGATTTCTAAAGTGGTAAATGTAAAAGTATAAAGTCAACAAGTTTCTTAAGGCCCGACATTTTCGTGATGGAAGTACCATTGTACCAATACCAAACATTCTTCCAATGCTGACTTCGAAAACCCAATACTCACTCAAACCACAAATAAGAATCTATATTCAATACCAAAAACCTGGACAAACTCTATTATCCAAAATATCCAAAAACATGATAAGGTTTAATAGTTAAAACCCTCAATTCATGGGTAACAATCCCTATACGAAATGTCATCAAAACATGATGATGCTCAATACCCAAGACAACGTCTTTCGGTGACAGGGGAGACCTGTCTCCATTGAACGTGGCGGGCACACCAAGCTAAGCCATGTATCTATGTGATGAATATGTCTCGAGGATGGAAAAGCCTATGCCATCATCCCAAATCTAGATCTTTAGTCATATCGGACATCAACTCAAACCGAGTCTTTAGTCATTGTGGACATCAACTCAAACCGAGTCTTTAGTCATTGCGGACATCAACTCAAACCGAGTCTTTAGTCATATCGGGCATCAACTCAAACTGAGTCTTTAGTCATTGCGGGCATCAACTCAAACCGAGTCTTTAGTCATTGCGGACATCAACTCAAACCGAGTCTTTAGTCATATCGATCTCACCATCCACGACAAGTTTGTTCATTTAGGAATTATATCCTATAACCAATGCCTATTTCAAATTACAACTTGGGAATTCTATCCCACATTTACACAATAAGGCCGACTTCCATGCCTATGGATCCAATGTATTGTAGTCTAAATCACATAACTCCAAATTGAATGACCTACGCATTCAAAACATATAATCCTCAAATAGAAAGCAATAAATGTAAATTATACTCAAAGCTCCACGTCGAGCTATCAAAACCGGACAAATGCCCCCAAGACCTAACAGGGTTGAAACCGAGCCAAAGAACTCAACAACTCAAATACCATTCAATAAAAGTCATCATAAGCGATAAAACGTATTTAACCAACGTTCATACAAAACACATGCTCTAAAACATGATTAACTCAAAATTCTTCATAGGTTGGGACAAACCATTTTCCAAATAGAAATCGTATCATTTACATTTCCAAAATGTCCCAATCATATCAATATGCATTTTCAAATACAAATACACCAAAATGCATTACTACCAAGATAATCCCCATTTATAAGAGAAATCGTCCAAAGAATTTGTAAATATGATTTAGTTAACAAAATGTCTAAAAACCCCAAGTGTGGGCATTTCTCATGATTGGTAAACCTATGGTACCAAATGCAAACCTCAAGAAATAACAATCACGTTTGATAAATGTTAATAAAACATTTCAATGCATCAAAATAGACGTTTTTGACATGTACATAGTTTTCACAAAGCAACTTGAACTCACCTTGCTAGATTTAGGCTAAATCTAGATTTTACCCCGCTTAGAGCTCCTTTGTAGCAACTTGAATCTTCAAGGTCAAAACTTCCATAAACCTAGATACATAAAATTTCCACCATAAATATACATCCCAAACCATATAGAATCGATCCCGAACACGTTACATCAAAACCTCCACTTTGTGCAAAACCCTAATTTTGGACTCAAATCTTCCAAAATCTTACAAACCGAAATTGAAGAAATCAAACACTAGGAAACCATCAATGGAGCATTTATATCACCTAACAAGGTTTAGAGATGGAGAAAGTAAACTTACCATATAGGTTTTGGTGAAAACCTAGAAAACCCAAATCTCTAGGTTTGGAGATGAGAACTTGATCTTCCAACAAAAGGTGAAATCACTAGCATGAGGTAGGGAAGGAACACTCTAAACTTCATGGAAAAGCTTCCAAAATCGATTAGGGTTTATGTGGGGAGAAAGGGAAATGTTTTGGGAGAGGAATGGAATAGGGTAGAAGTGGGAAATGAGAAAATTGGCTGAATGATCGCACATATAAGGTTCTGGTACCCGTGGGCGACATTGCCCATGCGACTATGACCATGTCAATGTCGCAGGGCATAGTCGCTTGGGTTGTACCGTAGGTACTCTCCCACATGCGACATTGTCAGGCGACAGTGACACTATCATAGTCGCTTGGCATAGTCGTCGGGCTTGTACCGAGCCCCAAAACTCGACTATTTCAACTCCAAGACCCTCGATACTCTTAGGAACTTTAACCAGATTGTAACACCCGAAAAATCTAAGGTAAGTATTCCCCTCATTCCTTGACTTTTGTTAATTTGGGAATCTCTTTGTGTGCTTAATTGGCGTTTTATCAACCTGTTATGTGTATGTTAATCTGCCTTTTTAGCTTCGCTTTATCGAACCTTAGAAAGTCAAGTTTTCGGTGTCAAAGGGGATGGTCGCGATTGTGCCATCGCGATAGTGCCTTTGGCACAATCGCCTGGCAATATCACTGGATTTGTACTGTGAGGTCGGGTTTGGTCGCGATTGTGCCTTCGCGATAGTTCCCTTGGCACAATCACTGGGCACTATCGCCTGGGATGTACCGTAAGTCATTTGATTGTCGCGATTGTGCCTTCGCGATAGTGCCATGGGCACAATCGCTAGGCACTATCGCCGGCGGTGTCTGAGAGTATAAAAATCCAACTTTGACTATTTTGACTTCACTTCTCATCTCAAATCGTTTTGGAGCCGGCTTAGAGCTAGTTTGGGCGATTTTCTTCTACTTCTAAACCCACCAAACATTTATTGAAACCCTAGATTAGTTGGGGACATTTATTGGTGTTTAAGGGAGCTAGAAGATCACTCAAGGGAAACATTCAAGCCACATTTCAAGTCTCCACCTTCTCACCATCCAATCCAAGTTTTCTAGGGTTTTGTATAAAACTCTAGATAGTGAGTTTCCTCCTAATATTTTCAAATGAGATACCTACCTTGTACATTTACTTGCTTAACATCTCATGTTTACATAAAAGTTGATCACCTGATAAGTTTTGACCTAACTGTTACCTTTGAGATTTTTGGAGATATAGCCTTGGTCATTATTGTGGATATTGATGAGATGATTATTCTTGGTATTTGGGCTTAATGATATGCATTTTGATGAGCCATGGATAATGTTGGAATATTTGCATGCTTTAGAGTTTTGTACCTAAATTATGCTTGGGGGTTGTTGAAGTCTTATACATGTATCTTATGGGTATGGAATTATGTATAGAGATGGACATTGTACGTACATAGAACGAACCATGAGTAAGTACTAGGAGGATGTAGTCTTAGGTGCCACTATAACGGTATGCGCCTAGACCTCCGCCATTTGGAGTAATGCCTGGGAGGTAGTCTTCAAGTGTGCCGGGCCTTCGGGATGTTGCTCAAGATATTGAATATCAAGGTACATTGACTTGAGGTAAAACTCATTGGTGTGATGGGTCTCCCCCATGATTGACCCCGTATGGACTTTGGTGATTGGAGCGTTATAATTGTTCATAACACGCTTTATATATGTATGCCATGTTTTTATGCAACTCACTAGACCTGTTTGGTCTAACACTTGATTGTTGGTATGTATCTCAGGTTCTAGTGGCGCAAGCGCCAAGGAAGCTTAGTCGACCGTTAGTGGTGAGCATGGGAGCATTTTTGGGATGCCTTTTGTGAAGACAATTCTTTTGGGACATAGTTGACAACCGACCGTAATCTTTGTCTAGAAAGATTTAGATTAGGAAGTTGTTATCTATTATTGTTACTTTTTACAAAATTGTAATTATCAGACATTTATCGTTCCCCTTTCTGTATGAGCTAATGTTTTGGCTTTTATGCATACCAAGTTTCCATTTTCCGGAAAATTTTGTTAGCCCCATTTTTGGGGTGTTTCAAGTTGGTATCAGAGCTCTAGTTTAAGTGAACTAGGTGTTGACTCTAGTATACCTAGACTGGTTATGCTTATAGAATCACTGTCCATTCGGGTAGGGCGCTCTTAGGTGGGGAGAGTAGTAGGAATTCGGAAATTACATTGATTGAAATTATGATAATGATAAAGAGAATTCTTGTGTAAAGTACGTTCACAATCTCACTTGGACAGTGTTGTTCTGAATATATGATTACGTAAGCATGCTTGAAATTGTTGTTATGATGATTGATCTTTGTAAGTAGTACGTATTGAACCGATTATATTTTAAAGAATTAACCGGTATGATTCTTATCATGTGTAACAGTTCATAATGGTAAACACGAGGAGTCGGGTCGGGGTGACCGAGGATGCGAATGAGGCGAGTGTAACTGCCCCGGGGGTAAATCGTCAAGCGAACCCAACGCCGAATCAAGTCATTCCGCCGATACCCCCAATGCTAGAGGGGATCGTAGATGCGATTCCTCAAAGGAACTTGGAAGTCGAGAACCTGGTTATTCAAGAAGCGGACCCTCAGTCGGTCCTACTGGCTAGCATAATGCAGATGATGAACTCTACGATGGACAAGCGGGACGAAAGACTCATGAAGGTCTTGGAGAACAGGGATGCAAACAACCGGAGACATGAGACGGTGGGGGACAACGTCGTGTTGGGATCCGGTGGTGCTGATAATGCAGTTGGGACGGAGGAACATGCGTCCAGAGCTGAAAAGAGGAGAGAAGGGGGCTGTTCTTTCAAGATTTTATTGTGTTGTCGGGCCCCAGAATTTTCCGGGACGACCGACCCGCTGGCATGCATGAAATGGACCCAAGACGTGGAGATGGCGTTTGAATCAAGTGAATGTGTGGATTCGCAACGAGTCAAGTTTGCGTCCCAATTGCTTAGAGGGGATGCGTTAAGCTGGTGGAATGTTACCCGAAGAGCTCTTACCCCGAAAGTTTTGTCCAAGCTCACTTGGCCAACTTTCAAGAAGAAGATTATGGAGAAATACTGCAACGACCGGGCACTTGACAAGATCGAGGACGATTTCAGAAATCTGAAGAAGGGTAGTCTAACTATTACCGACTATGCCAAGCAATTCATGGACAAACTTAGCCTAGTCGAGCACTTGGCAACTGATGAAGGGTAAAAAATAAAGGCTTTTTTAAAAGGGTTGCCGGCAGAGATGAAGACGGGCGTGAGGAACGCTCAACGGTCTACTTTACAAGAAGTAATCGAGGCTGCTCAGTTGGTAGAGGATGATATTCTGCAAGAAAGGGAAGAGAAGAAGCAACAAGGTGAGAAGAGAAAGTGGGAGGGGCCAACCAGGCCCGTACGGTCTTCCAAACCCTTTAACGGGGGAAGGAACACTGACCCGCGATGAGAGGCGAGGTGGTGCCCCAAATGTAAGAGTAAGAACTTCGGGCCTTGTAATCCGAGGCCGTTTTCTGGAGCCATGGAATGTTTCAAGTGTGGGCGAAAGGACCACATGAGTCGGTATTGCCCTTCACGGGGAGTTTGTTACGAGTGCCGGGAACCGGAGTACATCAAACGTGATTACCCTAAGTTGGCAAGGGGTAACCAAGGGGCGTCGAGTGGGGCTTTGCCGAAGAAAGAAGTTCAACCGAAGGCGCCAAGTCGGGCCTTCCAGATGACGGCTAATGAAGCAAGAGAGGTGGCGGACGTAGTGTCGGGTACGTTTCTAGTGAACTCTCTACCTACCCGTGTTTTATTCGATTCCGGTGCGAACCGATATTTTGTGTCTACATCTTTTTGCAAGAACATCACTACTCCTTGTAGTTTGTTGAATGATGCTCTAGTGTTAGATGTAACCCTCTAAAATTCAGAGTAAATTAAAACCTGAAATTATGGCAACACGACATTCATATTTGGTATAAACCTGTGATCGGTTATGGAAATTGACAACAAACTAATCTAAGCATAACTATCTAGATTACATCAGTTGTCAATCCATAATCACCAAAAGAAGGGACTTAAACAATGCCCAACACCAAATAATAGTCATCTCAAAATGCCTCGAGTCCACGCTCGACTCTCACAACCCTGTGCAACTCACCACTAAGGAAACCTGTTATACACATTATTTGAGAAAAAGTGTTAGGCTTAAAGCCTAGTGAGAACATACAATTTATAAATTCAAAGAGATATAAACAACTGTATCAAATTAAATCCTTCCAAAGGTTTAGTTATACAAATGGAGTTCTTTGGTTCAAAAGTACAACCGGTCTGAAGCACATCTTCCGATGACGGGGATTACCCGATTTACCGAGGATTGTAGTGGAACACAAAGTAAGCCACAAATCCGAGTTATGAGCTAAGACATGGAACCATGGCCATGAACGCTTTGGTCCGTACTACGATGTGAGGGAGGCCCCCAAGGAACCAGTCATACTCGTTCACTAGACTGCATTTGACCCATGGCTAGTAACCGGTCTCACATAACCATACCAAATGCCCCCGAAGATCAAATGCATCTAGCTACATACAATGAGGTACAAACATCCCAACAATAAGCCGACTCGATACCTAGGGATCCACTAGTATAGTCATGACTTGTCACAATATTTCATGTGACCATCCAAGCTAGATAAATAGCTATCAAAACATTTATATTTCAAAATGCCATTTTCAAGATCAACTGCTGGTAAGAAAGATAATCATAAAACAAGATTATATGCATTCTTTCAAATAAGCCACACTACGGGGCAAGTAAAACATTCTTTTACTTCAACAAGATCGAACCCACCATTTTAGTCAAAAGTGTTCGAGAACCCTAAAATATCTCAAAACTCCAAGTTACATCAAAATGTAATAAACGGACAATCCGAAACCATAGAGATATATAGGAGTTAAAAACACAATCTTTGACATATATAACAGTTTAGAAAAGTTAGTAGGAACTCACCTCAGAATCCTTCTTCTTAACACTTGCTACCTACGACAACACCGAAAGAATCGGTAAGTCGAAACGCAGATAACTCTCCCCTTTACTGCCTAAAAACTCAGACAACAGAAGCTAACTTCAAGCTAATAGGTGGCGCAAAAGAAGGCTTTTGCGCGAACTGAAGGTGGCGCAAACTAAGATTTGCGCGACCAGAGAGTGGCGCAAAAAGGGACCTGGCGCAAAGAAGCTTTGCGCTACTAAGGGGTGGCGCAAAGGACACTTCGCGCGACCAACGGGTGGCGCAAACCTCACTTTGCCTGACCTACGGGTGGCGCAAACCTCACTTTGCGCGACCCCGGGTCTCCTTGTCCGGCGGTCCTGTTCACCCAGATCTCGCCGGAGATCGAACCCAGATTCCGGCCAACTTCCAAAAACTCATAAAACACATATTTGAACGGTAGAAAAGCTCTACAACGCGATTCTACACCGACCACAACACTTTAAACGAAAGATTAAAGCTTAAACATACCTTCAAAGTCAAGAAAATGAAGACCCGCTTCAAGCTTTTCTTTCTCTTAAACTTCCAGTGAATCCAAGGAGAAAATATCAATATGAGATATTTTAAATATCTCAATAGTTGACATATATATTTAAAACCAAGTTTCATTTAACCCCCTTGAACTTTGGAAAATGATTAACTTTTCACCCGACGATAAAATTGTGGGTGTTACAGTAGAGGTAGCCAATGGAGAGAATATGGTTGTTCGGAGTTGTTATGTAGGATGTACGTTAGAGTTAGATGGAGAGACCTTCGTTATAGATCTGTTACCGGCCAATATTGGGGGTTTTGATGTAATAGTGGGGATGGATTGGTTAGCTAAGCACAACGCTGGCATCTTTTGTTCTAAGAAGTTGATTCGGGTACCCTTGTCCAAGGGTGGGGAAGTGATAGTTTACTGTGAGAAGAACCGAGGAAGCAATATGATTATATCGTCACTCAAGGCACGCAAGAGCCTAGCCAAAGGATGTGAGTCGTACTTAGCTTATGTGATCGACGCGAAGTTAGAGAAGAAGAAGTTAGAAGAGGTGGAGGTGGTGTGCGACTACCCGGATGTCTTTCCGGACGATCTATCTGGACTTCCACCGGAACGACAAGTGGAGTTCCACATCGACCTTACTCCGGGAGCCGCTCCGATTGCTCGTGCTCCCTACCGTTTATCCCTAACGGAAATGCAAGAGTTGATGAGGCAACTCCAAGAACTAATCGGGAAGGGATTTATACGACCGAGCTCGTCGCCTTGGGGAGAGCCGGTGTTGTTTGTGAAGAAGAAATATGGGTCTATGCGGATGTGCATAGACTACCGCGAGCTCAACGAAGTTACCGTAAAGAATAAATATCCACTCCCTCGGATCGACGATCTCTTCGATCAACTTCAGGGAGCGGGATGTGATACGGATGTTTGCACACCTCTAGACATGTGATAATTGAATCTCAGAGCAAGTATACAATGGGATCCAATATCGTCTTTTCAAGTAATAAAATGGTAAGAACCAAGTATCGTATTTTACAGGGATAGGTATCTTAAGTTGCAAGATCTCGAGATGAAAAACTAATTTCAGATGGTGAGTATGAAGACTTTGTTTGGGTTGAGTGAACAGTGATATGATTAACAAGATATATAAAGATAGAATGGGTGCAAGACTTAAAGTGAGGAGTAAACACAAATTCTGGAGGCCAATGCTATAGGAATGCTATAGCATTAGTTCAGCAACAACAAGTTCCACCATGTACTTTAAAGAGTATCCTTCCGGATATCTACCATTGCACTTTTGTTTATGTTGGGAACTAAAGATTTATTTAAGTATGATTACTGCTGCCAGTACAACATGGTTACTACTGCTTGTAGAAATTAATACTGCTAAGCATAGTTACTACTGCTGGTGAAGATTAATACTGCTTAGAGTGTTAATGTTGCTATGACTTTATACTGCTTATGTGATAATCTTGGTAAGCCGCGCATATCAAGGTTTGAAGATAATCATGGAAGGTTTGAAGATAATTATGGAAGAATATACTGAAGATCTTTTATGTTTTGTAATTATCTTTTATTTTCAGTATATGTATAGTATTATTCAGAATAGTTTGTTACACGAGTATTCTGAGTTTTTGTTTTGAGAGAATTGACCTCAAGGTTTACAACCCTAGTTCTAGAGAAGTAGAATTCGTCTTGGTGAGCCTGTTCATCAAGATTGAGGTTTTGTGTGAAAGCTTGTAACTTTAATCATTCAATAAAGTTTACAATTTGTGATTTCTACTTTACCGTTACATCGATATTTGAATATTAAAGTGTTTTTCCGCAACTTCTTTAATATTGTTTCTGAGTTTCATTATTCTTGTTAAGAATCAGATCCTGACAAGTGGTATCAGAGCCTTTAGTATTCTCAGAAACCTTCATTCATCATGGACAACACAGTTGAATCAAGTAGTACTCTTGTTTCAAAGGTTCCCATGCTCAAACCTAATGAGTTTGACATGTGGAAAATTAGGATCAAGCAGTACATCCTCCTTACAGACTTTTCTATGTGGGACATTGTTGAGAATGGTCCATCTGCTGAAGGTAAAATTGGACAAGATGGAAGAAGACCACCTCCAAAAACTGATGCGGAGAAGAAAGTGAGACAATTGGAGATGAAAGCCTTAAGCACCCTGCTTTTGGCCATTCCTAATGAGTATCAACATCAGTTTCACCACTGCACTGATGCTCAGGTTCTATGGAATGCTTTAGAGAAGAGATTTTCTGGCACCAAGAGCACTAAGAGGAATCAAAGGGATATTCTCAAGCAGCAATATGAGAATTTTACATCTTCAAAGAATGAGTCTATGACTCAAAATTTTGATAGATTCAATAAGTTAATTGGTGAGTTGGCTACTGTTGGAGTCCAGATGGAACAAGATGATGTCAACCGAAAGTTCCTCAGATCTCTTGGAGATGAATGGACCATGTACACTGTTTCATTCAGACAGAATGACAAATTGGAAGAAAAGGAACTGGATGATCTGTACAATGATCTGAGAGTGTTTGAATCTGAGGTGGAAGCAAAGAAGAAGCCTACTGGATATGTTCATAATGCTGCACTCCTTTCAGCATCAACTGATTCTACTGCTAACCCTGAATCAGTTAATGCTGCTAATGGAGTAAATCAAGAAAAAGGCAATGAATATGTTTTTGAAGCCTTTCTTTCCAGCCATGGTAACTCCTCTTTAATCAATGATGACTTAGAACAGCTTCATCCTGATGATCTTGAAGAGATGGATATTAAATGGCAGATGGCCATGCTTTCTATGAGGGTGAAGAAGTTTATCAAAAGGACTGGGAGGAACAACTTCTCCCAAAGAAGAGAAGATGGAACAGGCTTTGATAAGTCAAAGGTGAAGTGCTACAAGTGTCATATGAAGGGACACTTTGCCAGGGAATGCAGAATTGGAGTGTCTCACAACAATCACCAACAAGATGAGACTGGAAGCTTCAACCAGAACAGAAACTCTGCTCAAGCTCTTGTTTCTCAACAAGGAATGGGGTTTGACTGGAGTGATCAAGCAGAAGAGGCCATTCAAAATCAAGCTCTCATGGCAGAGGTATCTGATCTTCCAACTGAGGTACTCTCTAATCTCTGTTCTCAAACTTGTATAGACACTGTTAAAAGGTACAGGGATCACAACCAGAGTATGAGTGATGACCTTAAGAGGTTAGAAAAGGATAGAAAAGACTATGTGAAAATTGTTGAGAGGTTTGAGGAACAAATCAAAGGTTTCCAAGCCAATGAACTTCAACACACATATGATACAAATTACTGGAAGTGGGAGAAAAATGATCTAGAAATCCAACTGAGAAAGTCTAGAGAGGAGAATGAAAAGTTGAGAGGAGAGCTAGCCAAGGTTAAGCTGGATGTGGAAAAGTTTTCATATGCTTCTAAAGCCATGGATTCAATTCTAAAGGTCCAAATCCATGATAAGCTTAAACCAGGAATTGGGTACAATACCACACCACCACCATACAACAAAAACTACATCCCTCCTAAATCAGACTTGTTAGAGACCAAGGATAGGAAGGACTTGCATGAGGGAGCCACTAAGATAGATCCTTTAGATGAAGTATTTGTTAAGGACAAGACTGAGAAAGAAGCTGGTAAGAGTAAGGATAATACTGTGAGTGGTGAGATTCCCTTAGAAAATAACATTCTTACCAATGAGGGTGGTGGAAGGGATTGGGTCAAATCTGATGACGTAGAGAAGACTGAGGGAAAGTCTAAAAAGATCCATTACAAGCAGACTACAGTTGTGAATCCTGTTCTTTGCAAACAGTGTGCAGGTAATAAGTCTGAGCCCCTAAAACATGATAAAAGGAGGGGCAATCAAAGAAATTGGAATAATCAGTGGGCTCAGAAACAAGGAGTTGATCTGAGTAGAATCATCAGACCAAAACCTTGTTTCATATGTGGCAAAATGAACCATCTTGCCAAGCACTGTTATTTTAATCCTATTAACCAAAGGATAAATTTTCAAAGATCTGTGCAAAAACCCTTTGCTTATAGGAAGGATGAAAGGAACCATGTGTCTAAGAAACCTGTTAAATCTAAAAGCCACATGAAGAAAAAGACTGTAAAAGAGAGTGTCAAGATGTGGGTTCCCAAAAGCACTAAAACTGTTAGTACTGCTACCACAAATAGTGCTGCTGACAAAGATAGTGCTGCCAAAAGCAATACTACTGCTATCAATGTTAGTGTTGCTGAGAGTATTAGTACTTCTAAAACTAACATTGTTAGTACTTCATCAGATGTTAATACTGCTAACTCTGTTAGTACTTCTAAAATTAGTACTGCTTCTAGTGTTTGTGCTTCTAGACCAATCATCTTGACAAAGTACTCCAGTAAAGAGTATTCTAAATTTAAAAATCTCATCAAAAAGGAGTGTAAGTACTTTGATGAGAAAGGGAGGCCCAAGACCACTTTGGCTTGGGTTCCCAGTCAATACTAATTGATTTATCTTATGTGCAGGGTAACCAGCAGCTCAAGGGAAAGAGCATTTGGCATGTTGATAGTGGTTGCTCTAGGCACATGACAGGGAACATGGCTTGCCTCAAGAATTTCAAGAAAATTGATGGAGGGCATGTTGCCTTTGGTAATACTCCAGATGGAGGTAAGATTAGTGATAAGGGAGATGTAACAAAAGGTAAGATGACCTTTGAAGATGTTTACTATGTTGAGCAGTTAAGGTACAACCTGTTAAGTGTATCACAGGTTTGTGACAAAAAGCATAGTATATTATTCACTGATTCAGAATGCATTATCCTTGCTCCTGGATTCAAGGTAGTTGATGAAAAGATGATACTACTAAGAACTCCAAGAAAGGATAATGTCTATTGTTTGAATATGTAAACTCTTTAGATGAATCATCACTTTGGCACAGAAGGATGTGTCACATGAACTTTAAAACAATGAATAAACTTGTTAAAAACAACCTTGTAAGAGGTCTGCCTTCAAAAGTCTTTTCATGTGATGATCATTGTGTTGCTTGTCTCAAAGGAAAACAACACAAAACTTCTCATAAGTCCAAAGAGTTGAACACAATTTCTTCTTCTCTTCAGTTGTTGCATATGGATCTGTTTGGTCCTACAAATGTCATGAGTATAGGTAAGAAATCATACTGCTTAGTTATTGTTGATGATTACTCTAGATTTACTTGGGTGTATTTTCTAAGGGCTAAGGATGAGACAAGTGGACTGATCAAATCCTTTATTCTAAGAATTGAAAACCAAACAAATCAAAAGGTAAAAGTCATTAGGTCAGATAATGGTACTGAATTTAAAAATCTTGACCTAAACACCTTTTGTGAGGAAAAAGGAATTGAGAGGCAATACAGTGCTCCTAGGACTCCACAACAAAATGGTGTTGCTGAGAGAAGGAATAGGACACTGATTGAGGCTGATAGATCTTTGTTAGCTGATTCAAAACTTCCAATTACTTTCTGGACTGAAGCAGTTAATACTGCTTGCTATGTCCAAAACAGAGTTCTAGTAGTCAAGCCTAAGAACAAGACACCATATGAGCTTTTAAATAAAAGAAAACCATTTATTGGTTTTTTCAAACCTTTTGGGTGTCCTTGTACCATTCTCAAAACCAAAACTCACCTAGGAAAGTTTGATAGCAAAGCAGATGATGGTTTTCTTGTTGGTTACTCATCTCATAGTAAGGCCTACAGAGTGTTTAATTCTTCTTCTAAAATAATTGAGGAAAGTGACAATGTCAAATGCAATGAGAACTCACCAAATCCTATTGGTTCAGGTCCTCAGTGGTTATTTGACATTGATTCACTAACTAACTCTTTGGGTTTCAGTAGTGATGATCATGCAGGATCAGGAAGTAGAGGATCAGGGGATGAACAAGTACAAGATATTATTCCTCAGTTTGTGATCTTTCCCATACCTACAATGAATCCTGTTGAAATCTGTGAAACGGAGACTGTTACTGAACCAATTCAGAGTGAAGAAGAAAGAAGAGATGAGGAGAATCCAGAGCATGAAGAGCCAGAAGTAGCTGATGAGATCCCCTCAGCTGACTTAAATGACTCCAATTTAGATGTGGGAATTAATGAAGAACCTAGTCATCAGACAAGAACTCAGAAGAATCATCCTCCTGAGCTGGTAATAAGAGACATCACTTCTCCTATGATGACTAGGAATCAAAGCAGACTTCAAGATTTGCAGGATCAACAGCATACAGTACTCTCTTGCTTTCTATCTCAGATTGAGCCTAAAAAGGCTTATGATGCAATGAAAGATTCAAGTTGGATAGAATCCATGCAAGAAGAGTTGCTACAGTTTAAATTGCAAGATGTTTGGGACTTGGTGGACCTTCCAAAAGGTCATAGAGCAATTGGCACCAAGTGGATTTTCAGAAATAAAAAGGATGAGAGAGGAATAGTAATCAGGAACAAAGCAAGGTTAGTGGCACAAGGGTACACTCAGGAAGAAGGCATAGACTATGAGGAAGTCTTTGCTCCAGTTGCACGGGTAGAGGCAATTAGGCTGTTTCTAGGCTATGCCTCATATATGAAGTTCAAGGTATATCATATGGATGTGAAGAGTGCCTTTCTATATGGAACAATTGATGAAGAAGTATACGTCTGTCAGCCCTCTGGATTTGAAAATCCATCATATTCTGACAGAGTATACAAACTTAAGAAAGCACTCTATGGTCTACATCAAGCCCCAAGAGCATGGTATGATACTCTGTCTACCTATCTCTTGGAAAATGGGTTTGAAAGGGGAATCATTGACAAGACCCTTTTCATTAAAAGAAGTAAGAAGGACACCCTACTTGTTCAGATCTATGTGGATGACATCATATTTGGATCCACAAAAGATTAGATGTGTAGAGACTTTGAAGAGTTGATGCACAAGAGCTTCAAAATGAGTTCAATGGGTGAACTCACTTTCTTTCTTGGGCTTCAAGTGAAACAGCAGAAAGATGGGATTTTCATAAGTCAATCAAAGTATATGAAAGACATCCTAGATAAGTATGGTTTATCAGACTCAAAGCCAGCAAGCACACCAATGGAAACACACAAACAGATCACTGCTGATCTCGAGGGGGAGGATGTTGATGTCCATCTTTATAGATCAATGATTGGATCTCTCATGTATCTCACAGCCTCAAGACCATATATCATGTTTCCAGTGTGTGTGTGTATGTCAGATTCCAAGTCAAGCCAAAGCAGTCACATCTTCAAGCAGTTAAGAGGATTTTCAGATACTTAAGAGGGCAACCTAGATTAGGTCTTTGGTATCCTTATGAATCTACTTTTGACTTGATTGCATATTCAGACAGTGACTTGGGTGGTGCTAATATGGATAGAAAGTCTACTTCAGGAGGATGTCAGCTTTTGGGTGCAAGACTAGTTTCTTGGTAGTGTAAAAAGCAAACCACAGTGTCCTTATCCACAACAGAAGTTGAGTACATTGTTGCTGCAAGTTGTTGCTCTCAGGTTCTATGGATTCAGAATCAAATGCTGGACTATGGGGTAACCTTTCTTCACACTCCAATCCTCATTGACAATAGCAGTGCTATTAGCATTGTTAACAATCCAGTCAAGCACTCCAAAACAAAGCACATTGAAATCAGGTATCACTTTATTAGAGACTGCAATGAAAAGAAGCTTATTCAAGTTGCTAAAGTTCATACTGATAACCAGTTTGCTGATCTATTCACTAAAGCTTTTGATGTGGGTAGATTCACTTTCTTGGTCACAAGTGTGGGCATGATCAACTCTGAATGAGCTCATGCTTAAAAAGTGTTTGTATACCTGTTATTTGTTTATTTTTTTTTTGGTGCTACTAATCATCTTTCTCAGGAAGTTTTATTGCCTTGCTCAGACTAACACAAGCTTCAACAGTGTAAGTATCGTTAATACTGCCAGTGCAGTTTTAATGCTGCCAGTGCAAAGTTAATACAGCTAGTTAGTTAATACTGCTAGTTAGTTAATACTGCTAGTTAGTTAATACTGCTAGTTGGTTACTACTGCTCTCAGTTAATACTGCGAGTGGGTTAGTACTGCTTTAACTGAAATTAGGGTTAATACTGCTTCTTTTCCGAATTCTATAAATACCCTATTTGCCCGCCTAAAAGCTCACAACGACTCTTTGAATATTGTTCGTATTCTCTCTAACTCTTTTCTCTCAAGCAACCAGTGTGTTTCAGTCAAGAATCCTCAAGCCAGATGGCATCCATGGCGTTTATTGATGAACACAATGAGATCGCAATGCTTCAAAAGCCTAAGCAGGCTGCTGGATTCCATCAAATAGTTGATTTTCTAAAGTCCAGTCATATAGCTCATGCTCTTACAGTGTCACCACCAATTTACATCGAGCACCAAAAGCAATTTTGGGCCAATGCCACTGCGGTTACTGAAAATGGTGTGAAGTGTATCAAGACAAGGGTGTGTGACAAACCCTTGACAATCTCTGAAGAGGTCATTCGCATCAATCTACGACTAGACGATGCCTCAGGTATTACCTCTATCTCTAATGAGGATTTGTTTTCCAATCTCACAATAATGGGGTATGAAGGCCAACAGGGTGTTTTCAAATTTTACAAAACTAACTTTTCTCCCCAATGGCGTTTCTTTGTTCATACTCTTATGCACTGTATTTCTCGAAAAACTACTGGATGGAGTCAGTTCAGTAGTACCATTGCTTATGCTTTGGTCTGCTTGTCCACTGCCAGAAAGTATAATTTCTCAAAAATGATTTTCAATGACCTTGTGTCAAACTTGGATAATAAAAAGAGTTTCTATATGTATCCAAGATTTGTCCAGGCAGTTATCACCTCTGAATTGACGGATATACCTCAATTTAATGCGGTATATGTACCTAAAATCCCTAAGGGCAAGGTCTTTTCAAATATGAAAAGATTTGCCAAGGACTCGGAAGGAGTTGACACCCCATTGTTCTCTACAATGATGGTGGTGTCCCACAACCAAGAAGGTATGGCATCAGGGTCAAGGCCCTCACTGGACCATCCCACTGATAGCCAAACCCAACCTTCAACCACTATATCACTCTCTCAATCCCTTGTTCTTAAGCCAACCCCAGTTATATCCAAAACTTATACTAAGAGAAAGGTACACAAGGCTCCTTCCCTTGTTGTACCTCCTACAAACCCAGAACCTCAAAGCCCTCTAATGGAGCATTCTCCATTAGAGAATATCCATAGGGAAACCACTGGGGTGTCTCCCAACCCCAAGGAGGTGCTCACTAAGGAGATGAATGAGCATGTGGGTGAGAAGGCTGCCACTACTCCTGCTAGCACAGAGGAGGCCAGTGGTAACATCACTAAGACCTTCCCCACGACAACTTTGAATGAGCAATCATTCAAAGGTCTCGGGTGCCCAGAAACCAAGGGAATGGGTGGTGCTTCAGTCTGGCTGGAGATCCCTATTAAACATTCCAATGATCCCTCAAAAGGGAGTAACACTCCTGGAGAAGGTGAGGATAGATATGACTACCAGGAATTGATTTCTGCCATGTCCAACATGGCAACTGAACTGGATTCTCAAAAGAAGGTTGTAAATGAACTCAAGAAAGTCATCATCAACCAGCAAGAAGAAATCAGCACCTTCAAGAAGTTGTTTAAGAAGGTGGTTCAAAGAAGGTCAAAGAAAAGATTTGAGCTCAGAAGAAGGAACCCAGTGGATGATGCTCCCAAAAAGGGGGAGTCAGAAGCTGAGGTCAACATGGAGAATGCTAAGAAAAAGGGGGAGAAACATGGAGATGAGGGGGAGTTTGATGGTGGTAGTGGGGATAAGGTACAAGCAGTAGAAACAGAAACAGTGATTGAGAAAGCAGCAGAAACAGTTAATGCTGCTGAAATAAATGAAGCAGCATAAATTGTTCAAGAGGTATTAACCGACATCCTTAGTAGCAATTTGGAAGAAATTGAGATAGTTGAAGCATTAATCAAGGCTAAACATGACACTCCTAAGGTCACTTCAAAGACCAAATGAGTTGTCATCAAAGACAATGTTGAGGTTATCAAGAAAGCTAGTGATGATAAGGTAGCAAGCAAGGACAAAGGCAAAACCAAGATAGTGGAATCTGACCAACCACTTAAAAAGCAAAAGTTGATTGAGTCAGATGAAGCTTTGGCTAAGAAAATTCAGAAAGAATTTGAGCAAGCAGAAAAAGATCAAGTGGAAAAAGATAGGGAGATAGCAAGAGCTCTAGCTGCAGAGCTTAATGAAGCATATCAAAAGAGTTTGGCAACAGAGATGGCACAAAAGAAATCTGAAATTCTAAAGAAACCTGTAATGATCAAATTAGGTGCAAAGAAGAGGCAACCTTCACAGACCTACCTTGGCACCCAAGAGAGAAAGAAGATGATCACTTTCCTCAAAGGTGCTGTGGGAGTCAAAAAGGAAATGTTCACAAAAATGTCATTTGATCAAATCAAAGGTTTGTATGAGGCAGAGATGACTAAGTTACAAGGAAATGACCAAGCAAGAGTTGAAGTGGAAAAGAAGATGAAAGAGAGGCATGACCTTCAAATACAAAAACCCTTTCCTGATGATCAAGAAACTCCAAAGAAGGAAGCTACTCTAGGTGAAAGTTTGAGGACTTTGAAAAGAACAAAAATGATGGCAAGAAGAAAACCAGCTAAGAATTCTAGAGTGGATGAGGAAGAAGTTGAGAAAGAACAGAAGGTAGCTGAAGAACAGGAAGCTCAATCTCAGGAAGAAACATCCAGTACTTCTGATGTGAATATATACATGGTGGTGATGGAAAAAGTGCTTGAGCCCATAACAGTTGAACCGGTTGGTGTCAAGCCTCCTGAGATTATTCACTGGGATACCATGGAAGTAGATGGAAAGGAGTATATCAGGCTTAAGAGGAAAGATGACAAGTTTGAAGTGTATCCTACTTGGGCCAAGATTGTAAGAGTATGCTCCAGATCTGATTTAGAGGAAATGTTTGAGGTGGGGATGAAATTATATGCTGATAAGCTGAAAACTCCAGGGATACCAGTTACAAAACTTGTGATGGAATATCTATGCATGTTGTTCAAGCCAGAGGAAGTTCAGCATGTTATCAGAAATGTTTTCAAAACCATTAACAACTGGACTCTGTATGAAAGAAGTGGAGTATATGCACTGACTATGGATACAAATCACATTGAATACTTCTTAGTGGATAGAGTCTACAACCATAGCAGGCTAAAGTTGCATGCTATGTTGAAGAAAAAGCTTGGTTGTGCACCAGATTCTGCAATGGCAAGATACTTGATACAGAGAACTATTAATCAAAGTTTGGGGCTGAATCCTGATACAGGATTATGAGTAATGGAGTTTTGGGAGCATCTGAAGAACTTGACTTCTCTTCTCTAAAAGTCAAGTTAGGGGGAGATTGTTGGGAACTGAAGATTTGTTTAAGTATGATTACTGTTGCCAGTACAACATGGTTACTACTGCTGAGACAAATTACTACTGCTTGTAGAAATTAATACTGCTAAGCATAGTTACTACTGCTGGTGAAGATTAATACTGCTTAGAGTGTTAATGCTGCTATGACTTTATACTGCTTATGTGATAATCTTGGTAAGTCGCGCAGATCAAGGTTTGAAGATAATCATGGAAGGTTTGAAGATAATTATGGAAGAATATACTGAAGATCTTTTATGTTTTGTAATTATCTTTTATTTTCAATATATGTATAGTATTATTCAGAATAGTTTGTTACACGAGTATTCTGAGTTTTTGTTTTGAGAGAATTGACCTCAAGGTTTACAACCCTAGTTCTAGAGAAGTAGAATTCGTCTTGGTGAGCCTGTTCATCAAGATTGAGGTTTTGTGTGAAAGCTTGTAACTTTAATCATTCAATAAAGTTTACAAGTTGTGATTTCTACTTTACCGTTACATCGATATTTGAATATTAAAGTGTTTTTCTGCAACTTCTTTAATATTGTTTCTGAGTTTCATTATTCTTGTTAAGAATCAGATCCTGACAGTTTAGCCTTCAATCAACATATGCCTATTCAAATGTCCGGACCAGTGTGAGTGTCAAATGGTTTCTTTAAAGTATATGGAAAAACAAATGCCCTTGTTTAAAAATCACCCTTCCGAGTCGATTCCCATATCATTCAAGTTGACGTGTTCTTAGTGGCTCATTCCTGAGTCCACTACACTTTAACACTTTGACTAGTGATCAACCCGTCAAGAATCAATCGGTTTGAAAAACAAAGATAGCAAGTTCCCTTGCTAGCAACTCTTCCAAGTATACTTCCCGTATCATTCAAACTGACGTGCTTTTTCATGGCTTATTCCTAAGTCCATGGCACTTTCACACTTTAAGAAGTGATCAATTCTTCAAGAAATGCGTTTGGATTTATAAAACTTAAAATGACATAGTGGAACAATGTTATTGAAGAACAAAGTCCACTAGTTTTTGGTTTACAACCTCCATTTTTTGTCTCACACCCAAACTATAAAATTAGCTACTCATTACGTAAAATAAATTGCAAGAAATGTAAATAAAGTAAAAACATAATGTAAATGACGGAATGTAAATGACGGAAAATAAATGACAGAATGTAAATTACTAAATATAAATGACTGAAAGTAAAGAGCATAAAGTAAATGACATAAAGCAATAAATTAAACTAGAAGAATCTGTCATGCAATGCTATAGCAACCCATGTGTAAGAACAAGAATTCTAAAAGATTAAAGACTTGATATTAAAAGTTCTAGAGAGAGAGTCACAATATCAGTTCTAAAACTGATTTATCACCTCCTATAAACACAAAGCCATCACCCCTATTTATACCAAACAAGGATGGCAAAGATGTAAATAGAAAACTTAAAATAATATAAAAAGTACACCAACTAAAGGTTTTTCCAAAGTTACACTCCAAGTGATGCCAACACTCCAACTCCAGCCAACTACTACTTCTATTATTGCCAAAAATATCTGGTTCCATTGTAACAAAAGGTTGGATTTGGATTAATTTCGTTGGCCATCTTCATCAAATTCATCAATGGCTCTTCCAACAAGCAGATCGGGATGTTGTAGCATTGACTGACAGTAATGAAATCAGCGTAAAACATATGTTAGCTTCCATAAGTAGTAAAAGACAGGAAAATCATAAACTTAGCTCCATATAACAGAAAAGGGAAAATAAGACAAGAAAAATGGACTCAAAGTTGGGATTAAACAAAATGATCTATCTAAAAAGAAAGAAAAGGTGTTCTTATGCATTGAATTCTCAATGCATATCAGGATGCTTTTCAAAAATAGACTTGCGGTCCGGTTATCATCAAGTGTGGGTGAAGGAGAGCGATATGCCGTTTGGGTTGACCAATGCTCCGGCCGTGTTTATGGACTTGATGAACCGAGTATGTCGACCCTTATTGGACAAGTCGGTTATAGTCTTCATCGACGATATCCTCATCTACTCTCATGACGAGTTGGAGCATCGGCGCCATTTGCGGGAAGTTTTGGAAATCCTTCGCAAGGAGAAGTTGTTTGCAAAGTTCTCAAAATGCGAGTTTTGGCTTCAAGTGGTTCAATTCTTGGGCCACGTGGTGTCCAAGGACGGAGTGAAAGTGGATCAAGCTAAGATAGAGGCGATGATGAATTAGGAGCCACCGACGAGTCCCACGGAGATCAGGAGCTTCTTGGGATTGGCCGATTACTACCGGCGGTTTATTCAAGATTTTTCAAAGATCGCCTCATCGCTCACATCGTTGACAAAGAAGAGCTTCAAATTCGTATGGACCGAGACGCAAGAGAACGCCTTCCGGACTCTACAAAAGAAGTTATGTGAAGAACCAATATTATCCTTACCCGAAGGATCTGAAGATTTCGTGGTTTATAGTGACGCCTCTAAATTGGGATTGGGGTGCGTCTTGATGCAAAGAGGGAAGGTGATCGCGTATGCTTCGCGGCAACTCAAGGATCACGAGAAGAACTACCCTACGCATGATTTGGAGCTAGCGGCGGTGGTGTTTGCATTAAAGTTATGGAGGCACTACCTTTACGGGACGAAGTGTACTTTATTCACCGACCATAAGAGTTTGAAGTACATCTTCGACCAAAAGGAACTCAATATGCGACAAAGGAAATGGTTGGAACTCTTGAAAGATTATGATTGTGAATTGCTTTACCACCCCGGTAAAGCCAATGTGGTGGCGGACGCCTTGAGCCAAAAGAGTTACGGAGGGGAAAGTATAGTAACATTTGCTAGAATAAAGGTGATGTCAAGTATTATGGAGGACATCAAGAGGAGCCAAGTCGAAACACTTCGTGAGGAAAATCTCAAGTCCGAGGTCATGGTGAAGCAAAGGGAGTTGTTATCGGAGGATAGCCGTAGCCTTAAGTTGTTCCAAGGAAGAATTTGGGTACCGAAGATCGGGGGAAACCGCGAGTTGCTGTTGGCGGAAGCACACAAATCCAAATACTCTATACATCCCGGTAGCACCAAGATGTATAGAGATTTAAAATTGCACTATTGGTGGTCGGTGATGAAGCTCGATATGGCCAAATATGTGGAAAAGTGTGTCACGTGTCTTCAAGTCAAGGCGGAACATCAAAAACCTTATGGGAGTTTGCAACCGTTAACCATTTCGGAGTGGAAGTGGGAACACATCACGATGGACTTCGTCACTAAGCTACCGAAGACCTTGAGGGGCCATGACACTATTTGGGTGGTGGTGGACAGACTTACCAAGAGTGCACATTTCTTGGCAATGCGGGAGACGTTACCGATGGACAAATTAGCTAAGCTCTATATTGATGAAGTGGTGTCTCGTCACGGTGTTCTTTTATCTATAGTCTCGGATAGGGATAGTTGGTTTACTTCCATGTTTTGGGATGGATTGCAAAGGGAATTGGGCACGAAGGTCAAGTTGAGTACGACATATCACCCCCAAACCGACGGACAAAGTGAGCGGACGATCCAAACTCTCGAGGACATGCTTCGATCGTGCGTCATACACTTTGGAGGGACTTGGGATTCACACTTGCCGTTAGTAGAGTTCGCCTACAATAACAGTTACCATTCGAGTATCGGGATGACTCCATTCGAGGCACTTTACGGGCGGAAATGTAGGACACTGGTGTGTTGGCTCGAGGCGGGAGAGAAGCAATTTGTGGGTCCGGAAATTGTGCAAGCAACGGCGGATAAAGTGAAGGGTATTCGAGAACGACTGAAGGCGGCTCAAGACCGACAAAAGAGTTGCGCGGACAAGAAGCGAAGACCGGTTGACTTCCAAGTAGGGGATCGGGTTATGTTGAAGGTGTCACCGTGGAAGGGGATCATCCGCTTCGGGAATCGCTGGAAGCTTAGTCCCCTTTTCCTTGGGCCCTTCACGATATTAGAGAATATCCGACTTCAAGCTTATCGGTTGGACTTATCGCCGGAGATGGACGGGATCTACCCTACGTTCCATGTTTGCTACCTTCGTAAGTGTTTAGCCGAAGAGGAAAGTGTTATCCCATTGACAGAAATTTGGGTGGACACCGGGAACCGGTGTGTATAAGAACTGGAAGCTATTCTAGAGTCAGAGACAAAAAAGTTGCAGCATAAGGAAGTGACGATGGTGAAGGTCCAATGGAAGCATCATCGGGGTGCTAACGTGACTTGGGAGTCGAAAGAGGGCATGAAGAAAAGATATCCCCATTTATTTTAGTGAATAAGATTTCGGGGATGAAATCCCTATTAGGTGGGGAGGATTGTAACACCCGAAAAATCTAAGGTAAGTATTCCCCTCGTTCCTTGACTTTTGTTAATTTGAGAATCTCTTTGTGTGCTTAATTGGCGTTTTATCAACCTGTTATGTGTATGTTAATCTGCCTTTTTAGCTCCGCTTTATCGAATCTTAGAAAGTCAAGTTTTCGGTGTCAAAGAGGATGGTCGCGATTGTGCCATCGCGATAGTGCCCTTGGCACAATCGCCTGGCACTATCGTTGGATTTGTACCGTGAGGTCGGGTTTGTTCGCGATTGTGCCTTCACGATAGTGCCCTTGGCACAATCGCCTGGGATGTACTGTAAGTCGTTTGAGTGTTGCGATTGTGCCTTCGCGATAGTGCCATGGGCACAATCGCCAGGCACTATCGTCGGCGGTGTCTAAGAGTATAAAAATCCAACTTTAACTATTTTGACTTCACTTCTCATCTCAAATCGTTTTGGGGCCATCTTAGAGCTAGTTTGGGCGATTTTCTTCTACTTCTAAACCCACCAAACATTTATTGAAACCCTATATTGGTTGGGGACATTTATTGGTGTTTAAGGGAGCTAGAAGATCACTCAAGGGAAACATTCAAGCCACATTTCAAGTCTCCACCTTCTCACCATCCAATCCAAGTTTTCTAGGGTTTTGTATAAAGCCCTAGATAGTGAGTTTCCTCCTAATATTTTCAAATGAGATACCTACCTTGTACATTTACTTGCTTAACATCTCATGTTTACATAAAAGTTGATCACCTGATAAGTTTTGACCTAACTGTTACCTTTGAGATTTTTGGAGATATAGCCTTGGTCATTATTGTGGATATTGATGAGATGATTATTCTTGGTATTTGGGCTTAATGATATGTATTTTGATGAGCCATGGATAATGTTGGAATATTTGCATGCTTTAGAGTTTTGTACCTAAATTATGCTTGGGGGTTGTTGAAGTCTTATACATATATCTTATGGGTATGGAATTATGTATAGAGATGGACATTGTACGTACATAGAACGAACCATGAGTAAGTACTAGGAGGATGTAGTCTTAGGTGCCACTATAACGGTATGCGCCTAGACCTCCGCCATTTGGAGTAATGCCTGAGAGGTAGTCTTCAAGTGTGCCGGCCCTTCGGGATGTTGCTCAAGAGAGTGAACATCAAGGTATATTGACTTGAGGTAAAACTCATTGGTGTGATGGGTCTCCCCCATGATTGACCCCGTATGGACTTTGGTGATTGGAGCGTTATAATTGTTCATAACACGCTTTATATATGTATGCCATGTTTTTATGCAACTGACTAGACCCGTTTGGTCTAACACTTGATTGTTGGTATGTATCTCAGGTTCTAGTGGCGCAAGCGCCAAGGAAGCTTAGTCGACCGTTAGTGGTGAGCATAGGAGCATTTTTGGGATGCCTTTTGTGAAGACAATTCTTTTGGGACATAGTTGACAACCGACCGTAATCTTTGTCTAGAAAGATTTAGATTAGGAAGTTGTTATCTATTATTGTTACTTTTTACAAAATTGTAATTATCAGGCATTTATCGTTCCCCTTTCTGTATGAGCTAATGTTTTGGCTTTTATGCATACCAAGTTTCCATTTTCCGGAAAATTTTGTTAGCCCGATTTTTGGGGTGTTTCACAAATGCCTTTCCCAACAAACCCCACTGTTTACAAGTCTCATAAACGTCCGGGTGACATTTATTCATCGGTATCCATAGGTTCCAGTCCAGTCAATAAGTCTGTATTCGGACGTTTAAAATACAACTTATAATATTTCGTTTCATCGTAACCTAGCTCTTTCATGATCTGGTGAAGCAGTCGCATGGAAAGATCGTCGACATCTAACATGTCAACATAGACTTCTAGACCACGAAAGTACTGCCTTCTAGGTGGTTCCGTGAAGTACCCTTGATGGTAGAGTTTCATGTTGAACATTTGTGGATACTCAGTTGTTCAAGATAGGTGTTAACAAGGTTATCCTTACACAATATTCAACGTAAGCAAAACCCAAAAAAATATAAACACTAACCATATAACTCGGTGGTACAGGCTGGAAGCGATTGAGATAAACATCTGAAATTTCATACATGAAGATTTAGGGATGCCATGTAACTTTGTTTTGTTTGGTTTAGGACTCCCCATCGTTCTGTATTTATAGCCAAAGGTAGTGCACAAAAACCATCTTAGCAATTGTGTACCTATAAAAAGCTTTAAGATTCGCTTGAAAAGCTTCAAGATTCGCCTGAAAAGCTTCAGGGGTGCGCAATTGCGTACCTATTTTGTTTGGTAGCATAATAGTCATCGACACTTGTTTTGAAGTATTTTAAACATATAAATGCATCAAACCAGAAAATAGATTAGCCGATTTACTTCTTCAAACAAAGCCATAGAAAGTACATCTATCAACTAGCAAAGAAGAAAACCAAAATACAAAACCAACAACACAAGCACCATGAAACAAAGTGATAGAAAGTACGGGTACAAACTAGCAACATAGAAAATCCAGAAAACCTAACACCATCTAAGGATAAAGTTCTTTACATTGATCAATCCAATTTTGTTTCTAGGTAACCTGCGCTTGTAGTACTGCAAAATCTTGCATAAGCTTGTTTACTTGAACGTTGTCGTGGCGAATACGGTCTTCTTTCTCTTTTATCTCCCTCTTCAATCTTCTTACCTCCTCCTTGTCCGCGTCGATCCTTCTCAAGCGGCCATCCTTCTTGGCCATCATTTCCTTCCACTCTTCGGTGAGTTGTTCGATCTCCGCTTCACTTTTCTCTATCGCCTTTTTCAGTCTGGATGGCATTATTTGTGAAGATGGTGGGTTTGAGGATGATGCATTTCCAACCATGTGTTTGGTCAAAGAGGAGACTATTATGCTATGAATGGTGTGAACTATAACATTGGTATAACCCTGGTATTTATAGCCAAATTCTAAGGACAAACCCTAATTAGGGTTTATCTGGAGTTGACACGTGGGTGGGTGCGCAATGGAGTAGTGGTGCGAAATTGCGCACATAGGCTTTGCTGGGGAATCTTGCAGAAGAATCGTTTCAGGCTTTGCAGGGGAATCGTTTCATGCTTTGCAAGGGAATCCTGGCAGACTTTGCAGGGGAATCGTTTCAGCCTTTGCAGGGGAATCCTGGCAGGCACTTTGCAATGGAGTAGTAGTGCGCAATTGCGCACATATGCAATTGCGCATATACGCAATTGAGCACGACCCTCTCTTGTCATCGACTATAAGTAGATGCTCTGGTGAACTAGTAATTCACAACTTGTTTTCCATCCTTTCTGTCATCTACACCGTTTACAAACATTCTTTATATTTTCATAACTTAATGGCTGGAGGTTCACGCTTTAGGGGAAAAAGGTCGGCGAATGGGGTTGGCACTTCACGATCTGACTACATCCAACAATTGAATGATGGATATAGAAGGATTGACTGGAGGGCACCCGAGACAACGGAGGAGTGGGCGCAGTTTGGGAGAACTACGGCCGATCGCCCAATTACGCCTCTGGAGTGGGAGCAGTTTAACAATGCACGGGAGGCATACTACCCTGCTCATGGGGGAGAATCCCCACCTTATTATCAATCTAACCAGCGGTCGGGTCTACCAATGTCTCAAGTACTTCCTGCCAAGTTGAAACAGTCATGTGATGAGTCGAATGCGGAGATACAAAACATAAGAAGGATGTGGCTAAGCAACATGGAACTTCAGAAAGATAAAGAGGTGTGTCTTGAGGAGAAGAAGGAGTTCCTAGCACGAATGAAGTGCGATGTTAGGGAGATGCAATGAGAGATTAATGATTTAGAAGATGAAGTGATAGAAATCAAAGACAACTACACCGGCATGGAGGGGCTGATGAAGGAAAACTCAGACTGGATCATCAAGATCCAGGAAATGTAACCGTAGTAGATTTCTCCAAGGGTGGTTGTTGTATGGATGCACTTCATCCGTTTTTTTAGGTTTCAATAAAATGATGCTTTAATTCTTTAATGTTTACTTTAGTAAATAACACAAGAAAACTTAACAAGCACGATAAGGTAAATAAAATCCACACTAAACATAAAAACAATATCACTTAGCATACAAGACGTAGTCGTTACAATCAAGGGCAGTCAATCTTAGAGAGCAATAATAATATTTATAAAAAGTTTATTACATACATGGTTTACTCGTTTAGATCAACGTTTAAATCAAAAGTACCATGTCTAAAACTTTCATAATTCTCTTGGGTTGATATTGGTTGAGTTTGTCGACTACCAGATGCCCTTTGAGTTTGTCGACTACCAGATGCCCTTTGACGACTCACATTTACTGTTGCAGGAGATGGACAGTTTGCTCGAGTGTGTCCTGTTTTTCCACACCGAGAACATCTTCTCTGGATGGGATTCTCACCCTGAGATGGGATATGGTCATGGTTACTCGGTCGACCAGCCCGTCTTTTTACGACCGGTGGTCTAACGATCATAAGCGGGTGGTCTGGAACAACCCATGTTTCTCCTAGACCGACTGGATGTATGAGCTTTGCGTAAGTTTGTCGGAAATTATCTGGCGCGTAGTAACCAGTCGCCAGATATGAGACATCTGTACACCGTTGATTTCTTGCGACGACGATTGCATGGCCGCATGGTATTCCTGAGAGCTGCCATTTCCTGCACGAGCAAATACGATTATTGAAGTCAACTTCTGCGTCCCTAACCCCATCGCGGACTTCCCAGTAACCTCGACCAATCTCATGTACAGTCCACGTTGCGGACTTGTAAATTCTCTTTTCAATTTTGTCCTCCGCCCACGGCGTGAGACGATTCACCATTTCCTCTACGATAACACAAATTTGTTACGTTAGTATTGCAAAAATAAAAACATAAAATTCAAACAGTCAGAAATCCAAGGAAGATAACCTTAATTTCTCCGATGAATCGAATACCATTCTTGCTGAAAACATCGAAAATAATCCATAAGGCCCACAATAGGTAGTCTCCGTGCAAAACGAGACAATGCATTCACTGACACGACACTGTTCGATGTCATTATGTTGTAACGCATTCCTAAGAAATGGGCCCTTGACCATTTCTCCGGCCCAACCTGGTCCATAAGCGGAGCTCCAACAGGTAAAACAACTCGTAGACCCGCAATGTTCAGTTCAAACTCCTCCACCGTATATGCTTTACAGGTCCTCCAAAATAACTTCTTCTTGTATTTGACCCTGTTGTCCCTGCTTTTTACGTTCATCATTAGATGGCGACAACAAAGTGCATGATGGGCCCCTGGGTACACTGTATTAATTGCTTGGTGAATTGAAGCAGCCTTGTCGGATACAAACACCAACCCCTCGGGTTCCCCGATACAACGCTTCAGCATGGTTAAGAACCAATTCCACACCTCCCCACTCTCAGACCTACCCACTCCGCAAACGATGGGCACAATTTGGTTATTTGCGTCCATAGCAACGGCTAAGAACATTGTGCCCAAGTAAGTCCCTTTCAAATGAGCAACATCTATGATAATGACCGGACGCAAGTGTCATAAACGACTGAATCTGGATATTTAAGGCATTTACATATTATAACATTATTCAATATAGCAGTTCAATAAACCATATAGTGACGCGAAAGTTATTAAAATAACAACGTACCGCGCAACCGAGGGCAACGAAACACATCTCAAAACGTCCTCTACTGTCTGTCCTTATTTTGGTAACGGTACCAGGATTCTGGAGCTCCAGATTATAGAGAAAGCAGGGGAGTCGGGTAAACGATTCTTCAGGGGTACCACACACCATCGTCAATGCATAAGCTTTCGCGCACCAGGCTTGCCAGTAAGAAATATCTATTTTCAAATCCGCTTTTACGTCATTGACAATGTCGGATCCACGGTATGTCCTGCTAGTATCCTGCACTTTAGGGTAAATATAATTACCCAATACTCTACTGTTTGCTTGATGGTGGTTGGGATGCAGTTGCGTTCTCGAGCAAGTGTGTACGTCATTCAATATACGAACATGAAACATATTGGTTTTTTCGACAGAGGTTGAATAGATACACCAAGAACAGCCGGCTTGCCTACATCTGGCTTCGTATCTGGTTTTATTTGACCGGTGCACTCCAAACTCAAAACCCTCTTCAAGAAACTTCAAACCGAGAGCGAGTGTAAGATCGTCTTTCGTAGGGAATATTTGCCCCAAACTTACTCTTCCACTACGATTATAACGTGAGGGTAGGGTGGGTGTGATGACTGGGGCCGATGATGGAAGTGGATGGGGCATCTAAAAAAATCATTTATCCCACCGTATGATTTGATAGGACTAGTTTCTAGTTCGTCGTCGTCTTCATCGGTATCAACATCAGATAAATCCAAGTGGTAAACATGAGACTCCTCATCATGTCTATAAACTTCGTCGTCGTCATCTTCTTCCTGTTCTTCTTCTTCTCCTCCTTCTTGTTATGTTTCGGGAACAACATCTGGGGTATCATTAGATTCATCCACACCGCCTCCGGTGTTCGAAGTACCACCGAGATCGCTTCCACCGGACATCGATGAATCGACAAACACACAAAGTGTTGGCGGATTATTTTCACCATCAATAAATTGAATGAAAGAAAAAACATCGTCAGAGTTGCATAACTCATAAAGGGCACCATCATACTTATACGATATTCTAATCATACCAAGAGAAGGATCGATACGAAATTTTCTGTGAATACAACTAACCAACCTCGGATGCGTAATGTTTGATGTCACCTTGACGCGGGTTATCGGTTGATCGGTAACATACTCCCACCCGTTATCATTCTGCTGCCATGAACCACCGCTTAGGAGATGTAACTTGACTTTATCATCTCCGGAACTCATATTTAAAAAAAAACACATAAAAGGAAGATACACAAGCAAATCAATTGTATGAAATTTTGGATGAAAATTGTGATTTATAACTTCCAGAGTTGCTGGTCTTATAGCAATAATTTAAGGAATCAATTTGTACAAACACAGAGAAATAATTCATCTCCTAAAGTTGATTTGATATCACAACAGGTTGAAAAAAACAGTAAACATCAACATGAAAAAGCAGCTTAAAAACGTGAAAAAAGTAACAAACCAACAAAATTCAAAGGACAAACCCTAATTAGGGTTAATCTGGACTTGACACGTGCCCCTGTGCGTAATGGCGCATGGGGGCGCAATTGCGTAGGGGCCCAATTGCGCCCCCATGCGCCATTGCGCACAAGGGCTCTATTACCCAGGTTGGGCTAAATTTCAAAGTTAGGGAGAGGGATGGCTAAGAGGCCAATTCCTCCCCGTGGTTTGACCATTTGGGTCAATTTCCCAAATATTTAACATTGTAACGTTGACTTTATTTAAGTATTTATTGTATTTTAACTTCTTTTTATGCATTTAAATTTACAGGTTTTCAATATTGATACAGGACCAATATCAATATATACCAGCCAGAAAAAGCTTGGTACCAGTTATATTGGTACAAAGGAAATTTGGTTGGTATATGATATAGGATTTTAAATAAATAAAAATACCAATTTCAAATCCCTTCATGGGTTTTAAATATTTTTACTTGCTTGTTTATTCTTTTATTCAATCATGTCATTGTTGTAACAATATGTACTTTTTCTTCCAATTATGATATTTGTGTTTAGAGTACTTGTAAGAGAGAGAGAGAGAAATTGGGATACATAAAAAATTCGGAAGGCCCTATGAACGTCTACAAGGGGCACACTGCGAACACATGTAATGTGCAATATTGATTCTGACATCTGACACTTTTCAAAAATACAAGGGAAACATTTTGGAAACCTGTATGCAAGAGGATCGTGTCGTGCGATAAACTTGAAAACCTTGATTTTAGGATTCGAGAAAGAAATGTAATATTTACCAACAATACTGATAATACAATCTAATATATGTTCTTATCCCGAATTCTTCTTGTCGAGTTTGAAAATAAATACAAAACGAATGTCAAAAAGTATTTCTTATTTCCACTTTACAAACAATTAGAACAGTAAATATTCCAATTCTTAACGTGTTTGACTTTTTCCAAAAAACAACAATATTATATTGGTACCAATTTATACATTAAATTGTATGTAATCGTATTTGCATCCCAAAAGTTTACCTAATTAACAAGATTCACTAAGTTATAATATGAATTAAATCATCAATTTCTTTATATATATTTAATTAACAAGATTCACTAAGTTATAATATGAATTAAATCATCAATTTCTTTATATATATTTAATTAACAAGATTCACTAAGTTATAATATGAATTAAATCATCAATTTCTTTTTATATATATATATATATATATTTATTTATTTATTAACACGTAACTAAAGTTGATTCCATGGCCTTTTCCATTTCTGATTTAAGTTGTTAATAAATTCACACTTTCAAATTAAATTGAATCGGATTCTTTGGGACTTCTCTTACTAATTTGTCTTTTTGCCATATCATTTTTTTAATAATTTTATTGTTTGCATAGTTTTAGTATTTCATATATATAGTCTATTTCTTTTACAAAATTCAATCTTTCGTATAAACTTACAAAATAGTTTTTATGTATTATTCATGATGAAAGAATACATGTGAAATTCACTGTTTATATAGTGTTGTTTCATATGTGAAACGACGGGCCTGTTTTTTAACATATATTAAACAACATTGTATAAACATTGTATTTTCACACATGTTTCATATGTGAAACAACACATGAAAACTGGTTTATAAATTTATACGATGATTGGATTTGTAAATGATTATGTGTGTTTGTCACTATAATACACTTACGGCGTGTTTGGTTTGCGGGACTGGAATGGATTTGGAGGGATTTGGATTTCAAATTCATTCCAATCCTGTGTTTGATTTGCAGGAATGGAATTCGTTGACCGGATTTGAAATCATTTGACCATTTTAAAATCCCTTACCTGTTGAATTTGGAAATTCTTTGCAATGGGCCTGGATTTCAAATCCAAATCCAGATGGATTTCATAACTCGCCCTAATCGACTTTCATCTCCAGACTAAAATTGACTTTCATCTCCAGACTTCAATTGACCGAGTTCCATCGCCCATCCTATACAGACTTCAATCGATCGACTGAGTTCCATCGCCCTACAGTTTCCCCTACAGTTTTAGTTTAAAGGGTCTGAAGTGATCGAATCAAAACTTCGGAGTCTATAGAAGTTGTGGGAGTTGATCAAAGAGGATACTCATATCATCGATTTCAATCAAGCGGCGACTTCAATCTTTCTTCCAGACTTCAATCGATCTTTTTGATACTCATATCAGGCTTCAAAATCAAGTTTAATCCTCTCCAGATCGTCGACTCAAGTTCGGTAAGTAGTTGTATGTAGAATTCTGAAGTTGTATGTAGAATTCTTGATTTCTTCATCTTTAACTATTCCCCCTTTTTAAAATCTTAGTTGTATGTAGAATTCTGAAGTTGGTTTATTGTTGGATTTGGTGGAATTTTGGTTTCCAAGATTTCTTGAAAATTGATCTTGATTTCAAGACTATATTTGCTTGTTTTTACTTGCATGAATTTGTTCAAAAAGATGTTGAATTGCTTCATTTGATGCTTGAAATCTACTTGATTAACATTAATGTGAGTTTAGATTGTTCTTGAATTAATTGTGAGTTTGAATTTGCTGAAAAAAAATGTTCAATTTTGAGTTGATGTATGATTAAACTTGTATTTGAGTTGTTCTTGAATCAATTGTGTTTACTGATGTGGGTTTATTTGAATTCGATCAAAAATAGAGTTTTTGAACTATTGCAGTTCGACTTTCGACCAAATCCAAATCCAAATCCTACAAACCAAACACATGAAGGAATTCCAAATCCCCTCAAATCCAAATCCTTACTTGAAATCCAATCCCGCAAACCAAGCGCGCCCTTAATGTTTTTATTTATCTTGAAAAGATTCAAAACGTTTTTATAACTTCTATTCTATCATTACCAATAAAATTCTGGAGGTGATAAAATGAGCTTGTATGGTGACACAAAAGACAAGTTCGGGTTAAATTGAGTTATTTTTCTAGCTTCTTGCTAGTTTTATAAAATTTCTCCGTTCAAAAAAAAAAGTTCGAGTTAAATCGAGTTATTTTCTAATGATCTAGATACAATAGAGCTGACTGGTCAACTATTTATCAATTTATTTGAATTTTATAATAATTCTTATATTAAGTAGAATTACAAAATCATGTTACTATAATACATATATGAATTTGAATTTTTTTGGAATGATATCACTGGAGTTTTTATTTCATAAATTTTCTTATAAATCCTTAAAGTTTTAATGTTTATGGTTATGGTTTCACATTTAGGGGTTGTTTGTTTTTTTAAAAAAATATCTTAATGACTCTTAAGTCTGAATCGTTCAGACCTTTTTACACATCACCTCTTATTAATCATAACTAAATTAAGACTTCAGACTTTAGACCTCTTAAAAAACAAACGACACCTTAATGACCTAAAAATGTCAAATTTACCCCTTTGAACTTTGTGGTTTCATAGACAATCATACCCTTAAAGGTAGGTTCCGTGCTACAATAATAATCTAGTTTGTTTAAAATAAAATGATTTAGAATGAATAAGGGGTTACATTTTAGACGACTTTCAACCTATTTCACTGTTTCATTTTTTGCTTTTTTTTTTTTCATTTCAGTCATTCCACCAATTATAACCGAATAGACTTATAAGTGAATAGTCAAATATGGATTAACATATATATATATATATGTATACACAGAGAGAACCCTTTTTTTAGATACACGATAATTCGTAGAAACTTGTAAACTAATTTTCATGTATTATTTATAGGGCAAAATGCGTGAAATAGCAACCTACTTTCATAAATTTCCTTATTATAGCATTGTACTTTCACTTTTTCTTATTCTAGCAATGTACTTTCAAATTATTTTTTATTAAGACATTGTACTTTAAAAAATTTACCCATTATAGCATTAGGTAACCTTTTGATTTAATTGTACCTATTATACCAGGTTCTAATGCCACCTCATTGTCCACATAAGTTGTCCACATGTACTATATTGCTGACGTGACATTTTTTATTACAGCATTGTACTTTCAAAATTATTTTATTATAACATCACCAATTCCTATTATAACATTGTACTTTTAGTTTTAATATTTTTGTTATTTAGACATTGTGCATTTAACCAAAAAATATAATTTCAGAAATTAAACATGTTTACAAAAGATCACTATTTCACGAATAAAAATGTTCACAAAAGATCATTGGTTCATCGAGTTCATCGTGAATTTAATGAAGTAGTTTGTAATGCCAAAAACTAAATAAGTGGAACATATTTTCAAAAAAAAATCCATCCTAAACACCTTTGTCTAATTACAATGATATTTAATCAACTTGAACCACCTTGTCACAACTACTACCTTCTCCATCTTTCTCAACAGTATTCTTCTGTATGTTATTCAAAGTTATCCTTTCACTTGACCTCCTTTTTTTCGGAATAAGCTTTGGTCGTGATTCCACTTGAGATGACTCCTATTCAAATTAATGTACAAATTAGTAGGCGACTGATATAAAATGAGTATGCAACTTGGAAATTTCACATTACCTTTTCAACGCCCCTTTGTAAACCCGTTCCGCCTCGTGTATTCCCTTCTGTAACACCTCAAAAATCAGAGTAAATCAAAACCTGGAAACCTGACAATATAACGAAAGTAAATCTATTAACTTCCCATAAATGGAACCAGTCTTTAAGACTATACAATCCTATACAAGGATTTTATCAAAGGAATGGGACTTAACAATGCCCAACAACAATACTAAACAACTCCAAAAACCTCGAGACTCAAAACTCGTCTCTCCAAAACCCCCGGCAACCCACCGCTAATGGAAACCTGATACACATACCATTTGAGAAAAAGTGTCAGACTTAAAGCCTGGTGAGAACATACAGTTTATGAAGCTCAAAAGATAAAACATTTGCATCAAGATAGTATTTCCAAAGCGATTAAATTTACACATTAGGTCCTTGCCACAAACGGGCTTTTTCGTTATAAACACGTCATAAAAGGACCGAAAACAAAACATTTTACCAAGGATTGTGGCGTAACACAAAGTTAGGCCAAAAAAATCCGAGTTACGAGCTAAACCAATTGGAGTCCGCGGATACGAATCACAAAGTCCGTGCTACAATGTGAGATCAAGCCCCAAGCGCAAAACCAAGGTATACTCCTTCGCTAGGATCACTATGAACCATGGCTAGTATCCGGCCTCACATAACCGTACCAAGTTGCCCTCAAGGAACAAGTGATCCCTAGCTACAATTCTGGGGAATGTAACATCCCAACAATGCAGTCTACTCAAAACCTAGGGATCCACTAGTAATGGTAAGGACTCGTCACAACAACGTATGTGACCAACCATAAATAAACATATGGTTACAAACACATTTTTATAAACAAAATGCTATTCCCAGTTCAACTTCTGGTAAGAATGAAAAGCATTTAAAAGAAGTTCCTTTGAATATTTTTTTTCGCATAACGCACAGGTAAAACATCATTTTACTTTTAAAATAAGATAAGATCAAAAAGGTAACTTTTGATATGTATACAGTTTAAAATGATAGTAGGAACTCACCTCTGTTTCCTTCTTCTTAACGAGCGCTACCTATGATAACACCGAAAGAATCGGTAAGTCGAAATACGGATAAACCTCTCGTTACTTGAATAGGACTCAAAGACACAGAAGCTAACAACTTAACAGAACCTAAACTGGTCAAAGGACCACACCGGTCTACAACAACACCGGTCGAACAACCTCCGGTCGAACGACCTCCGGTCGGGCACAACCATTCGGTCGAACACCCTCGATCGAACAGGCTTCGGGTCGAGGGACCATCCGGTCGAACAACCATCCGGTCGAACGACACACCGGTCGAACAACCATCCGGTCGAGCGACCATCCGGTCGAACAACCATCGCCTTGTTCATCAAGAACAGCGACGCAGAACCCAGATTTCAACCCAGATCCAAATGAGAAAATACTCAGATCTCAAAATGGAACGGTTCAAAACCTTTACAACGAGATTCTACATGGCTAAAAGCATTCAGATCAAAGCATTAAGCTAGATTCGTACCTCGATTTGCCCGAAACGATCGACCCTTTACAAAGCTTCTCCTGCACTCTTCCTTTCTCTCTGACTTCTCAAAACCAAGAAACTGATATTTGTGATATTTATCAAAATATCTAATTTGATTTTGTATATATATAACCCAAGTTACATTTAACCCCCCTGAACTTTGGGTAACGGTCAACTTCTCACCCAATCCCAAAATTCAGGGTGTTACAATCCTCCCCAACTTGGGAATGATTTCGTCCCCGAAATCCAACTATACAAAGTGATGAGGATATCTACGCTTCATATCCTCTTCAGATTCCCAAGTCACATTTTCTCCTCGGTGATGCTTCCACTGCACCTTGACCAAAGTGACTTCTTTATGACGCAACTTCTTAGACTTTCTCTCCAAGATGGCGTCGGGTTCTTCCACACAACGGTTACCTTCGTCAACCCTTAGCTCTGAAAGGGGAATGACGCTGTCTTCTACCGCCAAACACTTCCGGAGGTAGCAGACATGAAACGTGTTGTGTATTCTACTCAACTCCGGTGGCAGTTCCAACTGGTAGGCCTGCAACCCTACACGCTTAAGTACTTTGAAAGGTCCGAGGAAACGAGGACTCAGCTTCCCATGTTTTCCGAACCGTATAATGCCTTTCCATGGCGATACCTTAAGCATAACGCGGTCGCCTACCTGGAATTCCATCGGTCGCCTCTTCTTATCGGCATAGCTCTTCTGACGATCTTGAGCCGCTTTCATCCTCTCTCGAATGCACTTGACCTTATCGGCAGTCTCTTGCACGATTTCAGGTCCGGCGAATTGTTTCTCTCCCGCTTCTAGCCAACACACGGGAGTCCGACACTTTCGCCCATACAGTGCTTCAAAAGGTGCCATCCCAATACTCGAGTGGTAGCTATTGTTGTAAGCGAACTCCACCAAAGGCAGGTGAGAGTCCCAACTACCCCCGAAATCGATGACACAAGACCTCAACATGTCTTCCAAGGTTTGGATTGTTCGTTCGCTCTGCCCGTCAGTCTGCGGATGGTAAGCCGTACTCAACTTAACTCGCGTACCAAGCTCTTTCTGAAACCCATCCCAGAAGTTCGAAGTGAACCAACTGTCGCGATACGACATGATCGACAAAGGTATTCCATGCCTCGAGACCACTTCATCGATATAAAGCTTCGCCAACTTATCCATCGGTAAAGTCTCGCGCATAGGCAGAAAGTGAGCGCTCTTCGTCAATCTATCCACTATCACCCAGATGGTATCGTGTCCCCGAAGAGTTTTAGGAAACTTCGTCACGAAGTCCATGGTGATATGCTCCCACTTCCACTTGGGAATCTCTAAAGACTGAAGACTCCCATACGGTCGTTGATGTTCGGCTTTGACTTGCGAACACGTCACACAACGCTCAACGTAACGCGCCACATCAAGCTTCATCACCGGCCACCAATAGTGCAACTTCAAGTCCCTGTACATCTTCGTACTTCCCGGGTGAATGGAATACTTGGACTTGTGTGCGTCTTCTAGCAACAGCTCACGGTTTCCCCCAACCTTGGGCACCCACACACGACCGCTGAACAGTTTCACCCCACGGCTATCTTCCGTTAAGAGTAAACGCTGTTTTGTCATGACTTCCTCTTTGAGATTATCTTCCAACAATGCTTCCATCTGAGATGTCTTGATCTTCTCAACAAGACTAGACACTAGCTCGATTCTTGAATGGGTAGCCCGAATACTCCCGCTATAGTCCTTCCGACTTAGCGCATCGGCCACCACGTTTGCCTTACCGGGATGGTAAAGCAATTCACAGTCGTAATCTTTCAACAACTCGAGCCACCGCCTTTGCCTCATATTCAGCTCTTTCTGTCCAAAGACATACTTCAGGCTCTTGTGATCCGTGTAAAGAGTACACTTCGTGCCGTAGAGGTAGTGTCGCCAAAGCTTCAAAGCGAACACCACTGCTGCTAACTCCAGATCATGAGTTGGATAATTCTGCTCGTGTATTTTGAGCTGCCTCGAGGCATAAGCGATTACCTTGCCTCGTTGCATCAACACACAACCCAATCCCATCTTTGAAGCGTCGCTGTAAACCACGAAATCTTCCGACCCTTCAGGCAAAGATAAGATCGGAGCTTCACACAATTTCTTCTGAAGAATCCGGAATGCCTTCTCTTGGGCCTCTGCCCATTCAAACTTCACATTCTTCCGAGTCAGAACTGTCAAGGAAGAAGCGATCTTCGAAAAGTCTTGAATGAATCTCCTGTAGTATCCCGCCAGACCCAAGAAACTTCGAATCTCTGACGGACTCTTAGGAGGCTCCCAATTCATCATTGCTTCAATCTTGGAGGGATCTACTTTCACTCCGTCCCGAGTGACTACGTGCCCCAGAAATTGTACTTCTTTAAGCCAAAAGTCGCACTTGGAAAACTTGGCGTACAACCTCTCTTTTCTCAACACTTCCAGAACTTCACGCAAGTGCTGCTCGTGCTCTGTCTCACTCTTGGAGTACACGAGTATGTCGTCAATGAATACAATGACCGACTTGTCGAGGAATGGTCGGCACACTCTATTCATCAAGTCCATAAACACCGCTGGTGCGTTCGTCAGGTCAAAAGGCATTACAAGGAACTCGTAATGGCCGTAACGCGTTCTGAAAGCCATCTTCGGAACATCTTCTTCTCTCACCTTCACTTGGTGATAGCCTGATCGTAAGTCGACTTTGGAGAAACAACCCGCTCCTTGAAGTTGATCGAACAAGTCGTCTATTCTCGGAAGCGGATACCTGTTCTTCACTGTAGCTTTGTTCAACTCACGATAGTCGATGCACATTCTCATTGTGCCATCCTTCTTCTTAACAAATAAGACCGGAGCTCCCCAAGGTGACGAACTCGGTCTTATGAATCCCTTCTCAGAAAGCTCTTGGAGTTGTGCTACCATCTCTTGCATCTCCGACGGCGCTAAACGGTAAGGTGCTTTAGCGATCGGTGCAGCGCCTGGCACAAGATCAATCCGAAACTCTACCTGACGATCGGGCGGCAACCCGGGCAAGTCGTCCGGAAAGACATCTGGATACTCACGCACGATCTTCACATCTTCCAGCTTGGACTTCTCTAACTTGGCATCGATCACATAGGCTAGGAAAGACGAACATCCTTTTACTAGACACTTGCGTGCTTTTGCCATTGTGATTATTGCCACTTCACCCTTTCTCTTTTCACCATAGATGACCACGACCTCTCCAGAGGGGTTGGGAAGTCGAATCATCTTCTTGGAACACACGAACTCGGCCTGATTGTTTGACAACCAATCCATACCGATTACAGCATCAAAACCCCCGATTGACATTGGTAGCAGATCGATCGGGAATTCTCTTCCCTCGATTCTAAGAGCACACTGCTTCAGAACTTCGTGGATCAGAACTTGCCTACCATCTGCTATTTCTACCACTAATGCTTCCTCAAGACTAGTAGTGGGCATAGCAAATTTCTGACGGAACAATTCAGATACGAAAGAGAAACTAGCACCCGTATCGAATAAAATACGAGCAGGTACAGAGTTTATAAGAAAAGTACCCGATACCACATCAGCGGATGCCCTAGCCTCTTCGGCCGTCATCTGAAAAGCTCGGCCCTGAACCTTCGGAGGGTTCTCCTTCCTTGCTGGCGCACTACCCGACGCAAGCTTCGGGCAATCTTTCCTCACGTGCCCCGGTGCTTTGCACTCATAACAGATGGGTCCCCTGACCGTATGCCCAGGCTTCCCACACTTATAGCAAGTTTGAGAACTGTTACTGCAGTTACCGTGATGCTTGGTCCGACACCTCGGGCACCACCTTGCTTCCTGGTAACTGCCGAAATTGCGGTTTCCAACAAAAGGTTTGGTCCGCTTGGGAGGTACTGAACTGCTCTCCCACTTTCTTTTATCAGACACCACCACCGAACTCTCAGACTTGCTCTTCGCGAACATCTCTTCCATGAACTGAGCTTCTTCCACCATCTCTCGGAGGTTAGAAGCCTTGAAATTATGGACCATAGATTGCATGTCCGCTGGCAAGCCGTTGAGATAAGCTTTCATCTTGTCTTTCTCTGTTGGGGCAGCATGCCCCACCAGACCAAGTTTCTCCATAAACTGACGGGTGTACTCCCTCACCGTCAGGCTTCCCTTCACCAAGGACCGGAATTCTTTCTCAATTCGGTCCATCGTTCTCTCGTTGCAAAACTCTTCTAGCAGCTTCTTCTTGAACTCAGCCCAAGACAACTGAGCCAACACTTCAGGAGATAGAGTGGATTGGATGATATTCCACCAGATGAGTGCAGTGTCCCTCAGCAGTTGGGTACCAAACCGCACCCTCTGATCATCACCACATTCGGAAGAGCCAAAAGCTTGCTCGACCGCTCGGATCCACTTAACGCACACCACCGGGTCATCAGAACCGAAGAATTCTGGCGGTCCGCAGCCTAGAAAGGACTTATAGGAACAACTCTTCCTGTTCCCCTGAGCTCCAGAAATCCCCCGCTCTACCGACACGACCCTTATACCATCACCTCTAGAACCTGCTACGACGTTCTCCACAACCGTCTCACTTCTCCGATTGTTTACGTCGCGGTCCTCCATTGCTTTCAGCAGAAACTCTTGCTGCTTCGCCATCTCTTCTCTCATTGCCAACATCACGCTGGCCAACAACTCTGACTGGGGATTAGCATCCCCGATTACTGGGTGGGACGAAGCCAGGTCTACTCTCGGAATGACCTCTGGCCCCCCTCCTAGTACTTGTTGAACGGGTGGTCGAACGATAACCTCAACTCCTTCCGGCTGACCCGCTGTAGAGGCTGTCGCTTCCTGACCATCAACACGAGCACGCGGTCTTCCACGCGTACCTACCATTCTGAACTGCTACACGGAGCAGTGGAAGAGATAAGAAAAGATAGAAAAACACGAAAGGAAAACGTACTACCACATTACCAAATGTCATATTAATAGAAATTCAAGGACTCTTACGTACAATATCCTCATAATAACATTAGCTAAGTGAAATTATGAACATACAGCACATAATGGTTCTTGTCACCACTACTACAACGCCTGATAAACGTACTTTCCGTCGACTCTAAGACTAACCCAACTTAGGAGCTCTACCCAATTCTCGTGGATCAATTCTTAGTATACGCAATCTAAGTCTAGACATCTTACATTCATGCCTAGTTCGCTTAAACTAGAGCTCTGATACCAACTTGTAACACCTCAAAAATCAGAGTAAATCAAAACCTGGAAACCTGACAATATAACGAAAGTAAATCTATTAACTTCCCATAAATGGAACCAGTCTTTAAGACTATACAATCCTATACAAGGATTTTATCAAAGGAATGGGACTTAACAATGCCCAACAACAATACTAAACAACTCCAAAAACCTCGAGACTCAAAACTCGTCTCTCCAAAAACCCCGGCAACCCACCGCTAATGGAAACCTGATACACATACCATTTGAGAAAAAGTGTCAGACTTAAAGCCTGGTGAGAACATACAGTTTATGAAGCTCAAAAGATAAAACATTTGCATCAAGATAGTATTTCCAAAGCGATTAAATTTACACATTAGGTCCTTGCCACAAACGGGCTTTTTCGTTATAAACACGCCATAAAAGGACCGAAAACAAAACATTTTACCAAGGATTGTGGCGTAACACAAAGTTAGGCCAAAAAAATCCGATTTACGAGCTAAACCAATTGGAGTCCGCGGATACGAATCACAAAGTCCGTGCTACAATGTGAGATCAAGCCCCAAGCGCAAAACCAAGGTATACTCCTTCGCTAGGATCACTATGAACCATGGCTAGTATCCGGCCTCACATAACCGTACCAAGTTGACCTCAAGGAACAAGTGATCCCTAGCTACAATTCTGGGGAATGTAACATCCCAACAATACAGTCTACTCAAAACCTAGGGATCCACTAGTAATGGTAAGGACTCGTCACAACAACGTATGTGACCAACCATAAATAAACATATGGTTACAAACACATTTTTATAAACAAAATGCTATTCCCAGTTCAACTTCTGGTAAGAATGAAAAGCATTTAAAAGAAGTTCCTTTGAATATTTTTTTTCGCATAACGCACAGGTAAAACATCATTTTACTTTTAAAATAAGATAAGATCAAAAAGGTAACTTTTGATATGTATACAGTTTAAAATGATAGTAGGAACTCACCTCTGTTTCCTTCTTCTTAACGAGCGCTACCTATGATAACACCGAAAGAATCGGTAAGTCGAAATACGGATAAACCTCTCGTTACTTGAATAGGACTCAAAGACACAGAAGCTAACAACTTAACAGAACCTAAACTGGTCAAAGGACCACACCGGTCTACAACAACACCGGTCGAACAACCTCCGGTCGAACGACCTCCGGTCGGGCACAACCATTCGGTCGAACACCCTCGATCGAACAGGCTTCGGGTCGAGGGACCATCCGGTCGAACAACCATCCGGTCGAACGACACACCGGTCGAACAACCATCCGGTCGAGCGACCATCCGGTCGAACAACCATCGCCTTGTTCATCAAGAACAGCGACGCAGAACCCAGATTTCAACCCAGATCCAAATGAGAAAATACTCAGATCTCAAAATGGAACGGTTCAAAACCTTCACAACGAGATTCTACACGGCTAAAAGCATTCAGATCAAAGCATTAAGCTAGATTCGTACCTCGATTTGCCCGAAACGATCGACCCTTTACAAAGCTTCTCCTGCACTCTTCCTTTCTCTCTGACTTCTCAAAACCAAGAAACTGATATTTGTGATATTTATCAAAATATCTAATTTGATTTTGTATATATATAACCCAAGTTACATTTAACCCCCCTGAACTTTGGGTAACGGTCAACTTCTCACCCAATCCCAAAATTCAGGGTGTTACACCTTCACTGCTTTGTCTACCAAAATTAGTCCTAGGCCTGCCTGGTGGTCTGACATCTTTCAATGGTGCATCTTTTTTCTCATTCTTACATGATCTACTGTTATGGCCTGCTTCATTACACTTTGTACATGTCATTCTTCTTCCTTGTCTTCCAATCTGTCTGGTTGAAGTCAATAATCTTTCAACTGCATCCCTTCTTCTTTTTAGTTTTAGCCTTCCAGGCATTCGCCTTGGCAATGGCGGCAAGGGGCTGATGTGATTGGTTTTCGGCCACATTTTGATTCCGTTTAAAGGTCTTAAATAATGACTGTACGCCTAATATAGGTTTCATTATCTTCCAATGTGTTTTCATATCTCTCACCTAACATAGGTTTCATTATCTTCCAATGTGTTTTTAGATTATGCATTGGATATTTTCCACCTTCTTGTGTAAGATCATGCCCCTCATCATCATTATTTATATTGGTCTCAACAAAATTATCCCCTTTTAATTCCCCACTAAGATCATTCAAAAACTTTTCATGCTCAAAAGCCATCAAATCTTCTTCTCTCATATTATCATGTTCTTCTCTAGTATATTCTTCCGTCACTAAACCACGCCCAATTTTTTGTCTAAATTCAATAACTTCATCTTCACCTTCGGATATGTGATCTAAAGAAGGAGCATCAGATACATCATCATCATCACTAGATGAATTATCATTATCATTATCACTACCATCTTGTCTCACGTACTTTGTTAAGTCTTCAGCAAAATCATCCAAATACACATCAATATTTTCCCTACTTTTGAGTCCATATTCAACAAAACTCTTAAAATCCACATTACATTTAAGCATTCTCAAACCATTTTCTATGCCCTTACCCGGAACACAAAAATATATATTTTCACACAATGTGTGTGTTTCATTCTTCAAAAAAGCAACAAAATCAATGTACTCCATGTTGCCAATGTCAAAAGATTCAAAACATTTTTTCAATCCATTAGCATATTCAAATGGCCAAAATACAAAAACACCCGTGTAATGTACCTCGAAAGATATTGATCTAGATGTTGATAAAGATGACATCCTAAAAAAACACAAAATTAAGCAAATAAATAAGAATGTACTCAAAATATTCTACCACAAAATTGGGCAAAAATATATATAAAATGAATTGTTCTCGTTGTGCTTGTAATTGCCTAATCAGTTCTTGAAACTTTGGGTTCTTAAACTTGCATCATCCAGAATACCTCAATATCTGTTAACATATTACTCATTTCTTTCCCTGTTACTTGTCATCGTATGACTGAGTATCAAACTTGTATTTTCAAATTAGTATATCATTCTTCCTTTTTAACACCAAATTGCAATAAAGCCAATAGTGCATAGAATTGAATGGAAATACATATTCTATTCATGGTCACCATTCCACCACAAAATGCCGAGTAAAGATTATTATATTATAATATTCTGCAAGTCTAATAACCATATGAATGAGACTAGAGTTTTGAATCGATTACCTATAAGATGAGGGAGATGATGAGGGACGATGAAAGAGATGAGTTGATTGCCTGAGGGAGATGATGAGAGTCGATTGCCTGAGGGAGATGATGAGAGCCGATTACCTAAGGGTTTGGAATCGATCGACAAAATTGGAACGTCAAAGTGAGGGAAGGGTTTTCTTTTAAAAAATTATGTTTGAATAGGGTTTTCATTTTAATGACATGTAAACATATCATATGTGTCGTCCATGTCATCTTAAGTGTGACACGCCAGCAACAAAAAACCGGTTTAAAAGGTAGCAGGTTACCTAATGCTATAATGGGTAAATTTTTTAATGTACAATGTCCTAATAAAAAATAATTTGAAAGTACATTGCTAGAATAAGAAAAAGTGAAAGTACAATGCTATAATAAGGAAATTTATGAAAGTAGGTTGCTATTTCACGCATTTTGCCCTTATTTATATATGAAACATGTATGAAAATGTAATGCTATTTATTTATTTAATATATGAAACATTTATGACTTTTTTTTCAACACACAAAACAACCATAAACGTTTTTTTTCCACGCGTATTGTTTCATATGTGAAACAACGCATGAAAACTGGTTTCTAAATTTGTACGATCTTTATAGAGTTTGCAAATAATTATGCGTCTCTCTCTCTCTCTATATATATATATATATGTGTGTGTGTGTGTGTGTATATATATCTAGGAAGGTTCAACGAGAACAGTGACTAAATAAGAGAACACGAAAACGGTATTATTACGTGCAAAATCACATGTGGTTTTTACACTAATAGGTCAACACAAAGGTTTGCGGGCTGTGTGAGGTCGCAGCCAAAGTATCATGAATCAAATGTGATTTGACACGTGATTTCAATGTAAAATCACATGTAATTCGATTGTTTTCTTATTCTCTTATTTAGTTACTGTTCTCGTATGAAATTGTTTCTTATATATATATATATATATATATATATATATATATATATATATATATGTTTTTCTTGACACAAAAATTGTTACAAAATGGTAGTTAACAAAGTTAGTGGCAAGAGCATATGTTGTCTTTGTGTGTTTGAAAAGAATTACCTAACAAAGAACATTTAAAGTTTCTAATCTTTTCTTTCAAATAAACTCTACCCTAAAGGAGGGAAAAGGAACACCGTCAAAATTTTATTTTATTATGTTCTAAATTAAATAATATTAAACATTATAAAACGGATCGAGTACCTTTCTTTGATACCGACGATTGAATTTTGTTCATACTCGTCAGTTTCATACGTATAAACACACTGTTCAAATATCATATTCGGACTACTGATATACTTATTATATATAAATACAACTCTTTAAACTTTACAGTAACGTAGATGATTCCTTCTTTCACTTTTTTAATTAATAAAAATATTTAAAATTCTCAATAAAAAATCATAATATTAAATAATTTTTGCTCCCTTTCTCTCATTCGAAAGAAAATTTATAATTAACTTTTAATTTTCACACTCTACCGTCGTACATGATTTGTACTCATGACCGTTATATTGTCTTGAATCTTGTTTGTTTTGATAAATCTGAACATATGTTTCTTTTTTAATTTTCAGATATATCTACATGCCGTAAGATAATGGTTTTTGTTCATGGGTCTGTGTCAAGATGTAGTTTTCATATTGTTTGGTCGAATTTAGGCTTTTTCTAGCTCTTGGTTTGAATGAATTGATAATGCTTTTAGCATTCGAATCATCGAATGTATTCCCCATCAAAATTATGTCTCACGTTTTACCTCTTAGGGGCTGTTTCACAGTTGCTGAATGGTTTAGTGCAGAATGATTAAGTGGTCTGAATGATTAAAAAGTTTTTATGATATTGTGTAAAATGAAATATGGTTGTTTGCTAATTGTTCATAATGAAATAAGGGCTCTTAATGGTTAAGGGATGGTCAAGATACAAAATCATTAAGAGGATTTTGGAACTATTAAGAGACAACATTTTTTTTTTTGTCAAACAAGATTTACCTCTTAGCGATTCAGAGGTTACCTCTTCATGGAACCATTAAGAAGTAAACAAACAATCCCTTTTATCAGTTTCAAAAAGTTATGAGATAATCAGATTGAAATTAACAATAAAAATAATATTTAATTAAATAATTTTTTAGTATCAAATTAATTGTTTGATTAAGTATAATGGCCCGAGCATTAACATTGAAAATAGTTAACATGAAAAGTCAAACCCACAAATGATTCTATGGAAGTCAATACAAATGTATAGGCTAATTTTTGCATCTATAAAAAATTGTTTATTAATCAAACATTTAAAAAAAATTAATCATATTATAATACGGTTGATATTAAATAGTACATATTTACACATGCATTACATTAAAAACAAAAAATTATGTTTTTATTACAAGGTAAAAACAAATAGGTAAGAAATGGGCGGCGGCTGGCGCTGGTGGCTCGCTTAAACAGAAAAAAAATAGGATTTTTTTTTTTTTTTCAACCTATATTTTATATAGAAAATGTGAGAAACTTGTAAATTTATGAAATTTTATAAAACTTGATGTGAAGAAAGATTAAAGATTTCTTCATTTATTTTTACTAATAAGATTTAGTTATTATTATTTTATATAATTTTTTGAAAAATGTATTACAATGATAAAATGAGGATATAATATTTCAATAATATAATTAATGTTAAAATTTGTAAAACATATAATTTGTTGGAGTTGAATATAATTTTTTTTAAAGATTTTAATATTTTATTCTATATTTTAAAGAAATTATAGAAAATATGTTGTAGATGCTCTTATGATATCAAGTCCTACTAATTAATTTTAAGTGTTGAAGAGTAATTTATTACTGCATTCGTTTCAAAATAAGTGCTTACATTTTTTTTGTATCAAAATAAATGTGTAATTTTAAAAAATAAAGAGTATTGTTTCCAATTATACCATCAACTTTTTTAGATGGATAAATTTGTTACTCCTATTGTTAATGTTAATAGTGTCATTTAGGGGGTGTTTGGGATTGCTTATTTGAGGGGTTTTTTAGCTTATTGCGATTTGGCACCGGAGATAAGACATTTTGAGTGTTTGGATGGAACAAAAAGAAAAAGAGCTTATAGCGGTGCCAAACCGCTGAAAAGCCATTTTTGATAAGTCATTTTGTTCTGACTTATCAACTTATTTGAAAAGTGCTTATTACTTTTTTGGTTATTTTGTATGTATAAGCAATCCCAAACACTTTTAAATAACAACTTATTAGCTTATTACGTTTTGGTACCACAATAAGCTAATCTAAACACTTTTTTAAAAACTCCGGTTTGACACCGCATAAGTTAATAAACACTTTTCAAAATAAGCATAAGTTGTTTTAAATAAGCAATCCCAAACACCCCCTTAGTTTACTAAAAACTATAAATAATTATATATTTTTAAAATTGTATGTCTTTTTTATTGTAGACGTTTATTTTATGACATATGGAGTATGATTATTATAGTGAAAAAAATCGATTTTAAAGAAATAAGTAACGTAAAAATATTAATTACTAAGATCATCTCCAACTTTGGCACAAAAAAAGAACAAATATGATGGATCCATTGACAACAAAAAATCAACTCAAGGTGGACTTTGAAAAAACTTACGATAGCGTCGTGTGGAACTTCCTTCTTGACTTACTCTCCTCGATGGGTTTTGGAACAAAATGGTGCAATTGGATCAAAGCTTGTTTGGAATCATATTCGGTGTCGGTCTTAGTCAACGGGTCCTCGACAAGAGAATTTAAAATGGAGAAGGGCCTTAGGCAAGGCGATCCGTTGGCTCCTTCTCTCCTTCTAATTGTTGTGGAAAGCTTAAACGTATTAATATTGGAAGCAAGAGAAAAAGGGTTATTTGAAGGTGTGGCGATTGGCAAAGAAGATATAATTGTAACACATCTCCAATATGCCGATGATGTGATTTTTTCGGTAAATGGAGTGGCATCACAATCGCTTGGCACAATCGCATTCGGGGTCTGAGGGTTTAAAAATCGAGCTTTTGAGCTCTTTTCTCATTTGTAACTTCTCCCATTTCATTCCCCTCTCCCAAGAACCGAACTTCTTTGCCCCCATCGTCGATTTTGAGCATTTGAGGCACCAAAACTTTGAATTCCAAGTGATTCTTCATCCTCTAGCGAAGTTTTGGAAGCTAGAACTAGAATTCTCTCATCTTCATCGATTTTCTAGGGTTTTCACCCAACCCTTTTCATCATTTTGAAGATTGGGAGTTTATGGTTCATCTTGGTGACCTATAAGTATTTTGGTTGGTGGATTGAAGTTAAGGTAATCTCCTCTTTTCTTTATTTATGGAAATTAGGGTTTTGATATAAACTAAGATCTTTATGTAAAATGTTTGGGGAACGATTCTAAATGGTTGGGTATGAATACTTATGGTTGGAAACTTGTGGATCTAGGTTTTTGGAACGTTTTGCTTGTGGATTCAAGTTTCTTCAAGGAAGCTCAGGTTGGGGTAAAATCTAGGTTTAGCCTAAATCTAGCAAGGTGGGTTCAAGTTGATTTGTGAAAATGGTGTACATGCCAAAATGTCCATTTTTAAATGTTTATATGTCTTACATTAAATTATCAACTGTTGGGTTATTTGGTGAGTTCAGATTATTTGAAGTGTTTAACTTTATAAGCTTTGTAAAACACCATATTTTGGATTTTGGGAATTTTGATGAATAAATCATAAGTAATGGTATTTTGATGATTTATGTTATGAAAAAAGGTCTTTTGAGTGTAAATGCATTTTTTAACATGTGTTTTGGGGAAATACTTGTTCTTGAATTATGAGACGTTTTTGAAAGAATAAAGGTATAAACTCATTGGAAAACGACTTGTCTCGGTCTAATTTCGTGTTGGAGTTTATTCCTGTATTTTGGAGTGTGTGTGTGTGTGTGTTTGCATAAACGTGTCAATTGTGTTTATCGCATTTTATGACTTTTAGTCAATGGTCAATTAATTAGTGGAGCTTTTGGATCGGATGTGACTCAAAGGAGTTTTGTGGCATTTGTCCAGCTTTATCGGCTCGATGAGGAGCTTTGATTTTACGAAGCATATTAATTGCGTTTGGTGGAAATTACATGTTTGAGTGCGTTAGTCATTCTTTTGGGTCATGTAATGTTTAGATTGTAATGCATTGGATCCATAGGCATATGAGTCAGTCAATTGGTTTAATTGGGATTTTTATCCCTATTTTGGGACTGGTAATGTTTATGGTTAGCGGGGACTCGAGGTATAGATCGTGGGTGGTTGAACTCGATGCCTGTGTAATCCAGTCTGTTTATTCATGATGGAGTTTTGGTGTCCATGTTTGAGTCTAGTGAGTGGTCCCCAATTCATGTTTTTATGTAAGCTTGTGGTGGTGCTCTGCAGAGCCGTATACGGAGCTAAGTCTTGTGGTGGTGCCCATGGTGAGCCGGATACGGAGACTTGTGGCTTTTGTGGTGACACTCATCTAGAGGTCGAGTAGACACTAGGGTCATTTGGGTATCTTGCGGTGTTAGCTCGGTAGGGAGCCGTGTATGGGGATCCATGACTCTATGTGAATCTCGAGAACGTTGATAAGTGGCTTAATTTTGTGTGTCCGCCATATTCAATGTAATCGGGTTTCCCTCGTCACCGAAAGGTGTTGTTTTGGGTATTGTATTTTAATACCCATGTTTTCGGTGATGTTTTATATGTATGGGTTTTATCCATGATTTATGGGTTGAGTAATATGTTTCACCCGTGTTTTGGGTGTTTCGGGGAAATAAAGCTTTATCTGCGTTTTTATAAATTGAGAGTTCAATTTCTATTCACGTTTTGAGTGAGTTTTGGGATGAATTTACTTTACGAATAAATGTTTTATGTTGGGGTATTCGCCTTTAAAATGTGTGTTATTGGAAAACAAGTCATCTCATATTTAAAGTAAATCATTTTGGAAGATCATTATTTAAATTTGTAACACCCTGAATTCTGGAGATAGCAACTTATTTAAAATTTTCTAAATACGTCAATAAAAGAATCATCTACAACCACGAATTTAGGTTCAACTACAATACACCTATACCTTTTTAAACGTACGGACTATAAATGGCGGGTGCTACTCAAACCCATGCATAGTCACTATCTCCATAAGGCGGAAAACTTCACCGAATACTTACTTTCGGGTCTAGTTAAGGCTTTACTCTTCATAGGGTTGCTAGAACCAACTCCCAGCCTTGAAACCTGATGCACATGCCGACAAATAAAAAGGTTAGGCTTAATGCCTAGTGAGCTCAAGAGTTTTCAACATATATAAAATAATCGTTTAAAAAGAAAGAATGCGGTTAAAGTCATAGTCCTTCAATATGATACGTCTTACATGTGAAAATGACTCATTTTCCAAAATATGCATTTTAGACAAAGAACACCAATTTGAACATTTTCCAAACCAAACTACTACAAATATGATGATACCAATGTAAGCCGCCCATTCATAATTTAGCTTTAACCCAAAACTCACTCAAAGCGTAAATATAAATTGAACTCTCCATTTATGAAGATACGGTTAAACCTTATATCCCAAAACACTCAAAACACGGGTGAGGCATAATACTCAACCCATAAATCAAAGGGTAAAACCCAATTATACAAAACGTCACCGAAAACTTGGATAACAAAACTCAATACCCAAAAACAACACCTTTCGGTGACGGGGGATTCCCGATTCCATCAAATGTGACAGTCCACAAAGTAAGCCTATTTTATGTTGTTATGACTAGTCATATAAACAAAAGTACACGCAAGGGATGTCAGGCTCAGTGGCTTTAAACGTACACACACGGAAACTCGAGTTCAACCCCGTCGGGTTCCTACGTCGAGCTCCTCATCCAATATCGTAATACTTTAGCACGAAGGACTTATACCTCACCCGGTACCTTAACGTGCAGCACGAAGGACTTACATCTCATCCGATACCTAACGTGCCTCATCCAAAATCGTAGTACTTGAGCACGAAGGACTTATACCTCATCTGGTACCTTAACGTGCAGCACGAAGGACTTACATCTCATCCGATACCTAACGTGCCTCATCCAAAATCGCCAACAAGGCTCGAAGTCGAGCTACCAAAACTGGACAATTGTCCTAAAACTCAATCAAAATAAAAATACCAAGTTGCTGGCTTAGCAACCCATTAACTCATTGGTAAATGAAATAAAAACACAATAAACGCACTCGACCAACGGATATGCAAACACCACGACTAAAGTAAGATTAGTTCAAAACTCAACATTAGGTGAGGCACCTATTTTCCAAATGAACTTATACTCTTATACTTTCCAAATACCTCACAACACAAAATATGCATTTTCCAAATTTAACTGCTGATCAGAATGAAAATCATAAAATGAGACTATAGACATTCTTTCGAGTACCTCGCATAACAGCGCAAGTAATACCTTATAAAACATTCCCTTTCATGAACGATGCATAAGACCCGACAAACATTTAAATGCGTATTTCTTTGATCAAAGATCTATTTATGCAATAAGGCCTCAAAACACATTCATTTGTAACACATTTATCAGAGTGACCAAAAATCCCAAATGTGGGTATTACACAAAGTTGTAAGGTTAAATACTTCCAATAATCGAAGATTAGCAAATAACCCAACATTTGATAATTTCATGTAGAACACATAAACACTTTAAAATAGACATTTTTAGCATGTACAACGTTTTCACAAATCAACTTGAACTCGCCTTGCTAGATTTAGGCTAAATCTAGATTTCACCCAACGAGCTCTTTTGAAGGCCGCTTGAATCCTCAAGCCGAAAACTTCCAAAACCTAGATCCATACAAATCCAAACCATAAATACCCATACATAATCATATAGAAACATTTCCCCAACCTTTACATACTAACATCCTCAACAAGATCAAAACCCTAGTTTTCCAAAACCATCAAATCCAAGATTTGAGAAACCAAACACTAGGGAAACATCAATGGAGCATTTATAACTTATCACGAGGCTAGAAATGGGAAGGATACACTTACCACTTAGGTTTTGACGAAAACTTAGAAAACCCAAAACGAACTTAAGGTTGAAGGTGAAGATGGAGCTTCTTGATCATGGCTTCCAATCTTTGGTGGGTGGAAGGAGGAACACTTGGAACATCACAAATTTGGTGTCTTGGAAGCATAAAACCGATTTTAGGGTTTGGGGTTCGGTTTCTAGAGAGAAAAGGGTGAAAGGGTTGAAAAATAATGGGGAAGGCTGCTCAAAATCGATTTTAAAACGACCAGGGGCCACCGGCGATTGTGCCCAGGGCACTCTCGCCAGGGCACTATCGCCCAGAGTGTACCGCGCCCCGATTTCCTCCATTTTTCACCCGGAGTGCTCACGATACGATAAAGCTTAAAAGATAAGGCGTAGGGGATGAAATTCTGAGATCGGAACTCAAGGATCCCTCAAAGGATTGGTTTACACAGATAGAAATTTGTGGGTGTTACAAAATTGCATTATTTCCTTTTAACACTGTATATTTATTCAGGTTGAAAACTCTTGAACTCACTAGGCGTTAGCCTGACCTTTTTATTTGTCGGTATTTGCATCAGATTCCGGTTGGGGTATGGTTCTAGCGACACTGTGAAGACATGAGTACTAGTTATATGCACAAGGGTGAATAGCTTGGTGAAGTCTTCCGCAATTACCTTAGGAATAGCAACTTGTAATTGGGTTTAGTAACACTCGGCCTTTAATTAGTCTTTATATAAGACTCTATTCATGTTGTTAATAGTGAAATTCTAGAATCGTATTCTAAGTATGAACTTGCCGTAAGAGATTTTATCCATCTTTGAGGTATTATTGAAAATTTTAAATTAATTGATCTTTCCAAATTTGAGGGTGTTACAAGGGTGGTGAGGAATTTCAATAGGGGTGGGTTAAGTGTGGGAAGCTTGCAAACTTTAAACTGGGGGTTGTTAGGAAAATGGTGGTGGAGGTTTGCTACTGAAAATGACACACTGTGGGTAAGGGTGATCAAGAGTTTGTACAGGAGGGAGGTAGGGTTCGGTAGTGTTGAACCGACGGTTAGGGGGGACGATCGGTGTGGGGGAACATTATTAGACTAGGGAAGGAAGTAGGAAGGTTGGGAATTAATCTTGAAGCTTACTTCGAGAAAAAAGTGGGGAGAGGGGATGAGATGAGATTTTGGAAGGAAAGATGGGTGGGAAATGAGGTGCTAGGAGAGAGATTCAAGAGGCTTTATCATCTTGAAACTAGAAAAAGGAGGATTTGATAATCGATAAGGGAGCTTGGGTCGACGCAAATTGGACTTGGTTGTGGAGTTGGAGAAGGGATCCGAGAGGTAGGGAGGTGGGAGAGTTAGAAGCTTTGAAGAATCTTCTTCAAACTTGGTCACCGAGGGTAGAAGGGAAGGATCACATCAAGTGGTTGGGTGGGGGGATGGGATCTTTTCAGTTTAAGAGTTTAAGGCTATATTAGATGAGAAAGTGGCGGAGGTTGGGGAACAATTTGAAGATACCAAATGGTCAAAGGTAATACCGAAGAAAGTATGTATATTCCATTGGAAGGCAAAAATAGGTAGGCTACCATGTAGGGAGGTATTAGAGAATATGGGAATAGATCTAGACTCGGTGTTGTGCCGCCGATGTGATAAAGAAGTGGAGTCGGTGAATCACGCGTTGGTAAAGTGTAATGGGGTAGCAAAAGTTTGGAAAATGGTGCTTCGTTGGTAGAATCTCAAGGAAGAAAACATCTCGTCTTTACAAGAAATAGTGGAAATGGTTCAAAACTCGAATGGTAATGTCTACGATTTAAATTATGGACGAAAACGGTGTGGAGCATGGCTTACTTGATTTGGATACATCGAAACCAAATTGTGTTCAAAAGTGACAAGAGGAAGCTGGTAGACAGATTCATGGAGATGCATCGTACATGTTTTGAATGGATCAGCAAAAGGAGTCGTTATACCAAAATTGAATGGATCAAATGGATGACCGATCCAGCCGATTGCCCGTGATCGGACAGCGGTCTGCAGTTTGTCGCTTTGATAGGGCGGCTCATGGCATACTTGAGCGGCGGTGGAGAGGCAGGTTCATGAAGTTCGTTCGGTGAAGTTTGTTCGGTTGGAGCTTTTCTCGATTTTTAGCTCGTAACGTGAGTTTTTTTCTTGAACTGTTTGAGTTGTTTGTCTGTGTCTCCCCCGGGCTTCTGTCTCGGTTTGCCGCTGGCAAGCTTCGATTGTTATAGTTGTTTGTTAATTCTTTCTGGCTTGGTTGTTTTTTCCGACCAAGGTTTGTGTTGTACATTTGGTTTTGGTTTGGTAATATATGCTTGCTTTTAAAAAAAATTCCGATCACTGTAAAACAATCACTAAATTTAGGGCTTGTGGATGATTTTCTAGCGAAAATGGTGGGCCTAAGGCTTTTGCTGTTAGAAAATCAACACATTATTATTGTTGTTCAAATTCCACAACTGGCAAAAAAATTAAGGTTTTAATGTTTGATTGGAGGCAAATTACCGACAAATTTGGTGATTTGTTAGTCCATTGAAAATTACCCTTTCTATGATCATTGCGACCATGTCCCAAAGGAGTCAAGGCTCCCTCCCACTCGTCTTGAACTATTGATTTGTTATATTTTTTATTTTATTTAATAAACTGATAGCCGACATCAAATTTTAACCAAGATAATCTCAAAAATGATTAACTGATTCTTATGTCATCTAATTAGGTTTCAAGTAGGGCGTGTTTGGTTTGCAGGATTGGAATGGATTTGGAGGGATTTGGATTTCAAATCCATTCCAATCATGTGTTTGGTTTGTAAGAAATGATTTTGTTGACCGGATTTCAAGTCCGTTGACCATTTTAAAATCCCTTATATGATGGATTTGGAAATCCTTGGCATTGGGTCTGGATTTGAAATCCAAATCCGATGGATTCTAAAACGTGATCTATACTTCAAATTGTATCGATCCAAATTCGACGTTTACCAATAAAAATAAATTCTTTATAAAAAAAAACTCAATCCAAATCCAAATTATACAAACCAAGCAAGACTTGTAAAGGACTGGATTTGAAATCCATTCCAAATCCTACAAACCAAACACATGAAGGAATTTCAAATCTCCCCAAATCCAAATCCCTCCAAATCCAAATCCCTCCTTGAAATCCATTCCATTCCATTCCAATCCCGCAAACCAAACGCGTTATAAATGAAAATTAATCTAAAATTCATGGTATTTTTGTAAACTCATAAACTTAATTAAAATATAAATACGAACTCCGAAAATTAAATAAATACATAAGCAAAATACATGACACGAGTCATAACCAACGCCCAATTAATTAGTAGCCACTGCTGAGCATGACCCCACCCCCAACCGTCACTATCAACCTTGGTGTGTTCTTACTCCTGTCTCTCACCTTATCCTAATACGATGAAAGAAGTAGAGAGAGCGAGAGATCAAAAGTGAATTGCTTGAACTGGATGAACTAATATACACATAGATTAAGCTCCCGATTACTTCTATCAGATCCAACAAATTGACCCATACATGCCTAACTATAACTACTCCAATCAATTTACAATAATACCCTTACTCCAATTTGTCCATTTTTGCCCTACCTCGTCCCCCCATATGTTGTCCCCTCCCTGTCGACCCCTGTGTCGACTTCACTGTCTCCCATGTGACATCCATCTTCTCTACTTTCCTCTAGTTTTTTCCTCGTACACTGATCACCAAAACTTCAGATCTTATAATAACATGTTTTACATCAGAAGCATGATGTTTAACATTAAAGGAACCTCATTTTGAAAATTGTTAAATTAATTCCTTTAAAAGATCATGCTCTTAACTGAAAACTCATTCAACTAACTAACTTTTTTAAAATAACACCGATTAAAAAGTGGACGACATGTCTTCTAGTGCGACAACACGATTAAACTTCCAATCAAATTTCGACTTCGATATAATATTTTTGTTCTTTTTTTTTCCTTGTTTTGTTGTTAAGTGGTAATTAATTTAATATATAAAAGTAAAAAAAAAAAACAGGATGAATCATGCATGTTTTTTATTTAAAAAAAAAAAGAGGACAAAATAGAGATAGTAGTTCCAAAAAATGGGCACGGGGAATGTACCCAAAAACCAACAGGAAGAGTGTTGTTTGGCAGTGAAATCAATTGGGAATTTGAAAATTTAAAAAGCAAAAAAATTAAAAAAAAAAAAAAGGGTACAAAGATGCCTTTGAAATTTCTGCATCCTGCCCTCTGCTTCTCTGCTCATGGGTTTGTAAATAAACCACATAAACAAACAAAAACCCTCATCATCATTCATCAAAAAGTTTGTAAAATTTTCATTTTTCATCTCAATTATGTCCCAATTTCACCCTGGATTCCAGGTGGGTGTTTGTTCTTCAATTCTTGATTTTTATTCAAAGTTTTTTGCAAGTCACATTTGGTAATCATAACATGTTAGACAATTTTAACTTCACTTTCAAGATAATGGGTATCCATCAATCATCAATAAAAAATGTATAAACAAATCATTGAACAATTAAAAACCAAAAAAAAAATGGCCTTTTTGCAGTAATATTTTTTTTTTTCTTTTTAAGTAATATTCTTTGCAGAGTTTTGTGTGTTTTTTTTTATTAATGATTTTAATATTTCCACTGCACCAAGCAGCATAGATTCTAGTGTTTTTTGAGCCCTCAATTCTTCATAATAGCTTGAAGTGGGTTTTTTTTTCTTGATTTTGTGCTGTGTGTGTTTTTTTCTTCTAATTTGATTCTTTCTTTTCTCTATTTCTTTTTCTATCTTTATCTTTTTTCCCATAATGAAAAAAAGATTTCTTGCTTTTCCCCTTTCCTTCACCTCTCCTTTCCATGGATGCCATTGTTTCTTTTTGGATTTTAGGCACAATGTGTAGCTGGTTTCACACATTAATCTTTGAATATTCACTTGTTTTTATTCTCTTCTCAATTTCTCCTATAAATTAACACTCCCCCAACCAAAGTATTTCTTCATATTGCAGTTCATTTTCTCATCGATTCAAGTTAACGGCGGCGGAAACGGTGGTGGTGGTGGTTTTCATTAGTGCTGTTTTTTGGGATTCATATGTCTAAGATGAGTTATTCAAGTGCTTCAATGGGTTCTGGTTAGTTTATGTTTTTGTTAAATTAATAATTTAATATGGGTGGTTTGTATTTAGTGGAGTTTTGTGGTGCACACCAAGTGTTTGATGAAATTTGCCAATGAAATTTCAGGTAGTAGAACAGGTAGGAGGAGTGTTGAATTTGGGAGGACATATGTTGTGAGGCCAAAAGCAAAGCATCAAGCAACTATAGTTTGGTTGCATGGCCTTGGTGATAATGGTTCAAGGTAACTTACATTTTTTTTTTGTTCTTGTTTTCTTGAAGTAATTTCGTATTCGAATCCATGGAAATTAATCAATTATAATATATGTATATATATAGATAGATATAGGGTTGGGTTCACGTGAGACCAGCCTGTTTTCGCGAGACCCATGAGACCACGATTTTACATTGAAACTTCACAGCAAAACACTGTGAAGGTAAAAAAATCCGAACCTTTGCAGTGTTTTGCTGTGAAGGTTTTTACTTAAAACAGTGTTTTGCTGTGAAGTTTCAAGCGTAAAAAGATGGTCTCATGGTATCACGAAAACAGGCTGGTCTCACGTGATCCCAAGTCTATATATCTATATATATCAATCATGTTCATGATTATGTTGTAAAGATTTCTTTTTGGATAATTATGTTTAGCACCAAATCTTGATGTTTGTTTTTTGTTTTTTTACTGTAGTTGGTCACAACTCTTGGATAATCTTCCTCTTCCAAATGTAAGCATACGTATCGCGTTTTCTTTTCGTGTTCTTCGGTCTTTTGTTAAAATGGCATTCGATGATTAAAAAAAACGTTATGTTTTTGTAGATTAAATGGATATGCCCGACTGCTCCTACTCGCCCAGTAACTGCCCTTGGTGGATTCCCTTGTGCTGCATGTAATATATCATATCAAGATCGAAACTTTTTAAAAAAATTCTTTCGAATTCGAGTAGAATTATGATAATTTAGCGACATTTTTGTGTTCATTACAGGGTTTGATGAGGGAGAGCTTTCAGAAGACGGTCCAAACGATGTTGAAGGTTTAGATGCTTCGATAGCTCACATAGCAAACTTGTTATCGACAGAGCCTTCTGATGGTAATTTCTCTACACACAAATCCGTTTTCTTTTTTTTTTCTTTCGTGTACATTGGCTTTGAATCTTTAAAAGGTTATGGAATCGGTAATTTTTTTGTTTATTTTTGACAGTTAAACTTGGTATCGGAGGATTCAGTATGGGTGCCGCGTGTGCACTTTACTCTGCAGCGTGTTTCGCTCAAGGAAAATATGGAAATGGCAGCCCTTACCCGATTAACTTAAAGGCTGTCGTTGGATTGAGCGGGTGGCTTCCTGGTGCACGGTATGATTCCTGAATTCCGTTTCTAACTCACCATCCGATGGCTAAAACACGAAAGTTTTCTTGTGTCAATATGCTTGAAAACTTGAAATGATAAAATCTTGATGTTGGATGAATATATTTATGCAGGAATTTGAGGAACAAGATAGGAGGATCGACCGATGCTGCAAGACGTGCTGCTTCGTTGCCCATTTTGCTCTGTCATGGACTCTGTATGCTTTTCAAAACTTGATGCTAATTTCTACCTCACTTGCCAGCATCATGCTAATGCTGGCAAGTGAGGTAGAAATCAACATGAAAACAGTCGTTCTACTTTTTGAGGTGGAGGTCAGGACTGCGTACATCATATCCCTAGGGTCAGGTTCAGGGGAAAACCGCAAAAAAATGAAAAACTGAGGAACACCCTGGTAACCGTTCATTTGGACTGTATGCACGTGTGCATACAAGTCATTTGTAGAAATTTGTCCGGTATGCACATGTGCATAACGTGCATAAAAACCAAAAAACAACTTCAATTACTTGTATGCACATGTGTATACCGTCCACATGAACGATTACCAGAGTGTTCTTCAGTTTTTTTTTGGGTTTTCCTCTTAACCTCCCTTCATATCGCTAATCCATCTCTGGGTGGGATATACTGGGCCTGTTTGGTTTGGTTTTTGCTAGCATTAGCTATCGGCTGATGTTGACAAATGATGTAGAAACCAACATGGAAATAACCGCTCTACTTTTTTAGGGTAGAGGTCAGGTCTGTATACATAATATCCCCCAGACCCCACCATAGGATGGGATATACCGGGCTCGTTTGGTTTGGTTTGGTTTTTAACAGTGTCAGATGAGCTTATGCCAATTCTTGTATGCATTACAGGTGATGAAGTAGTCCCATACGGTTACGGAGAGAGGTCCTCCCAAATGATGAGTTCAGCCGGATTCCGATATGTTTCATTCAAAAGCTACCAAGGGTACGAAACTAAAACCGCATACTCCTATTCCACATGTCTTAGAACCCTAAAACGAAAGGGTTTTGAGATTCTTGATGTGATTTTTGCAGGCTTGGTCATTATACGGTCCCTAAGGAGATGGAAGAGGTGTGTCAGTGGCTAAATGCTAGGCTCGGAGCTTGAGTTCTATCGAAGTCTTGATCAAGTTAACGCGTATGGCAATGGCAGGGGAAGAGGAATAACCGAAGAATGACGAGAGGATTACACGGATTTTGCGTTGGGAGAAATAAGTAGAGATGTAGCGGGGCTTCGGTGGAGATTGGATGGTATACATATATATAATCTATATATAACGTTGTTTTATATGTTTCTTTGTTATAAAATAAAGATTTTCGGGGTCGGGTGTCGGGATTATTGGTTCTTAGATGGGAATTTGTTGTTTGACAATTTGAGTTTTTTGGGATTTCATTAAGATTGTAATGTGATATTGACTTTAGATGGTAATAGTCTTTTGTTTGTTTGTACATGTCTATCTTTAGAAAGGATTTGTGCATGACTACTACTTGATGCACCACTCTCACCAACATGTTCGGCTCGAGAAAATAATATCAGGCTCGAGCTCAAGCCAGATGCTTGTTTGATAATTTTGAGTTACATTGTAACTTAAAATTCAAGCTTTATCAATACTAGCAACACTTATATTTTTTATATATTGACTGAATGATTTATAAACAAATGAAATAGTCATACTTAAAAAAGTGTATGTCCGTATTGTTTGGCTTGACCCGACTCGAAAAATTTAATCGGGTTTTCGAAAGAACCCAATCGAATATTGATGTTTGGGAACCCAATCCGCTATGTCTAACGGAGTTTGATTCGATTTAGCAATTTTTATAAAAAAGGTAAGTACAGAAATGAGGGTGATATGGGCCTATTTTTAACACAACAATTTGTAAGTTAGTTAGATTAGTTAGATGGGCCTTTAGGCTTTTGACAAAAGAATACAGTAATATTGGCCATTTGCTTGGCCCAATCAATTTAGGGCTTCTGGTAGCCTGATCTGCTTTGGCTCTGGGCTATACACATACTACCTATGTCCCAAAATAAATGTCCACAATAAAAAAGAAACATAGTTTTAGGAATGTGTAATTATTATACTTTTTAATTAAACAAAGTACAATTTTACCCTTAATTATACAGAGAGAAATTTTCTCCATCACATAATTAAGGGTAGAATGGGAAAGTAAAAATTTACTTTTGAAAATGGACACTTATTTTGGGACAAACAAATATAGTAATGTAGACACTTATTTTGGGACGGAGGGAGTATTTAACTAGCCTTCTAACTTTGTTTGAGGGAGAGCTTAACTGTAAAATAAAGGCTAGGTCTTGGCCTCTTGGGGCTTCTTTCCATAGGGCACTGGTTCAAGTCTCCTTAGAGTCACTAGTGTAAGTGCTTCTTTCATAAGTCATCGGTTTGAGTCTCCTCATGGCCACTAGTTTTGGGGCTTCTTCCGTTTTGAAATTTACACACCTCATTTAGGGGTTGTTTGTTTTTTTTTTTAAATCTTTTAGTGGCTCTTAAGTATGAATCGGTCAGACCTTTTTAGATTCAGACCGTTTGTTTTTTTTCCCTAGTTTTCAGAAGCTTTTAACTCTTAATACATCTGAAATAAGAAGTAGTGACCTAACTTCTTAAACCCACTTATCGCGGCCTCATTTCATATGTTTTGCTTTATCTCAAGACGCCTCCAGACGTTACAAAAACAAAATCTTATTGATTCAAATTTCAGACTTCAGCACCACCTCTTATTAATCAGAAGTTAAATAAGACTTCAGACCTCTTAAAAAACAAACGCCACCTTATTGTTATAATGACGTCATTCGTGTTTTTGCAGCTCACAGAATCTCGAATTTTTACATTTAATTTTGCTTTGCAACCGTCAAGTTCCTTAGAATTGCTTTACACCAAGGTAAGATCTTATTCAATAACGTTTTGATTTGTTTGGGTTGTCTATATAGCACGAGGTTAATAGCGAGAAATAAAATATCGAACACACACTATCTACGTGGTTTTATCTATTTGTATATATCCGAATTCTACTTCCGAGTAAGGGGTTTACCAAATTTCCTATTAAGTCATGTATGGATAAATGTGTTTGTCTAGATAAATTTGTCTGTCTGGATAAATTGATGTTGTTATTTACCTTTTTATCTGAATTAACAGTCCGAATAACAGAAATGACCAATTTACCCCTGAATATGAATTATAAGTTGTTTTATAAACTGTTGTTTATTTTTTTAAGCCATATATAATATATTCATAAATTCATTGATATAATCCAAAAATCAAACATAAATTCATCAAAATTGTTGAACATATAGATAATCAAGATTCCAGATTACCATCCCACCAAAAAATTTAACAGGAAAGCAACAAAAAAAACCAATATATCAACTGTGAGAACAAAAGATTCAACCCAATTACACCATCATCAGCTTAAAACATCTCTAGGGTTCATAATTTATACTGCCACACTTGCACACAATTCAAGTTTAGGGCAACAAATTTGAAATCACGATGCAAAATTAAAACCAACAGTTATGCGATAACCCTAACAATAAGAAATCCACAACGGAGAAGCAATAATCGAGAGAGACAGGGAAGCAATAATCGAGAGATGGCGATGAAGTTATGCAACAGGTCGACGGCGATGAAGTGAGAAGCAATAATCGAGAAAGACAGGGAAGCAATAATCGAGAGATGGTGATGAAGTTATGCAACAGGTCGCCGACGATGAAGTGAGAAGCAATAATCGAGAGAGATAGGGAAGCAATAATCGAGAGATGGCGATGAAGTTATGCAACAGGTCGCCGACGATGAAGTGAAAAGCAATAATCGAGAGAGACAGGGAAGAAGTGAGAATCGATGATGATGAAGTGAGAAATAACGTACCTGGCGATGAACAACGGAGACAGGGAAGGTCGCCGGCGACGAAGAAAACGGCCTTGAAGGGTGGTCGCCGACAATGACCAATGGAGGTGAGAATCGACATGGGAGGCGATGATGTAGGCGTATGTGGGAGGAAGCAATTAGGTCTGATAGTTTTTTTTTTGTTGAAGGGTAGAAATTTCAAAATTGTGTCTTAATGGGGATAACACCTATTTTCCTCACTTAGCGAATAAACCGTTTTCATCTGCACGAATAAGCCATTAAGCCACAAGTAAACACCTCAAACGTCTGCGCGAATAAGCCACTTTTATCATTAAGACCATTAAGCCTCAAGTAAACACCCCTAAGATATATTGGGTATGTGCTCTATGACACTTAGGGGGCGTTTAGTTCGCATAATGTTTTTGGATGGAATGGAATCTGTCAAAGAAATTTGACTTTGAAGGAATTGGAATGAAATGTTGTCAGGTTTGACCACCTGTTTGGTTGACAGAATTGGAATGGAATCTGTTAAATGAATTGGAATTTTTCTGTTTGGTTCACAGATTGTAGCTTTAGAATTGGAATGAAATTTTTATAAATGACCAAAATACCCTTTTTGTTTATTTTAGTTTTTTTCAATAAAAATTACTTTAATGAAATAGTCATTAAATAGTTTACTTTTTAACTAAAATTGTTTTGATTATTTTAGCACACGAATGATGATGATGAGAGAGAGAGAGAAAGAGGGAGAGAGAGAGAGAGGAGGAGAGAGAGATGAGAGGAGTAAGATAGGAGAGAAGAGAGAGAGGGAGAAGGAGAGAGAAAGGAGAGTGTAACACCCCAAAAATTGGGATAAACAAAAATTTCCATAAAAGGGAAACATGGTACCAAAAGATGCCTTAGCATGAGCTTACCCAAAAAGGGAACAATAATTATCTGTATAATTACAAGTCTGTAATAATAACCAATGAGAGATAACAACCTCTTAATCTAAATTCTAAACAAGAAACTAGATTACAAACGATTGTCATCTATAACCAAAATAATCATAACTAATATTGGTCTCCCAAAAGTTCCCAAGCTCGCATCTAAAAGCCTGCTAAACCTTTCTGGCGGGCGCGCCGCTAGAACCTGAGATACATATCAAACCAAACAAGTGTTAGGCCAAACGGGCCTAGTGAGTTATACATAAGCATTGGCATGATATTCAAGAGACATGATAAAGCATTAATAACGACTCAGTCTACATGGTCATACTGGAATCAATGGGGGAGATCCATCACACCAATGAGGTTTACCTCAAGTCAATGTACCTTGATGTTGTTCTCATGACAACACCCCAAAGGCCCGGCACACCGTCCCGGTGGCGGAGGCCTTAGGTGCATACCGTCCTGGTGGCACCTAAAGCTACATCCTCCTGGCACCTGCCCACGGTTCATCCAACATATATATATATATACACTATCCGTCTCTATACATATCCCACATCAACAAGATAAATGTATAGAACTACGCATGATTTCAATCCCATGTTAGGCCCAAAACACCCAAACTGGGGTTTCGACAATAATCTTCATAAGTTCCATGATATTACGCCATCATACTCAATAATAATCATATTAATCACTCAACAATTTCTCATGTGAATCAATAGCCAAAAGCCCCAAATAATCACATAAATAGCATTTAGGTCAAATTTATCAGGTGATCAGATTTGTACAAGCATGTGAGACAATACAAGTAAGCATTCAAGATATGTATCCCATTTAAAGATTTTGGTAAAGAAAACTCACTATCTAGGTTTTATAGAAAAACCCTAGAAACTTGGAAGAAACCCTAGAAGTGGATGGAGGAAGGAGATGATCTTGAAGCTTGAGATCCTTGGTTGAAATCTTGGTTGAGGAAGCTTGATTCTTGCAATAAATATGGTAGATGGTGATTGGGATGAAGTTTGGTTCGGATTTGGGGAGTGGTAAATGAAGAGAGAGTTTTTAAGAGGAAAAGGTTGAGGAGTAAATGAGGATTGGGGATGAAAACTCATTTAAAAACGTCAGGAGGACCGCGCGGCTTGTGGCGTGGGTTGACCCGTGCGGTAACTCGCGCCATTCACTGTTCTTTTCACGCGGACAGTGCACCGCGTGGCTTGTGTCCCGGCCTAACCCGCGTGGCAACCCGCGTGGGGCACTGATTCTTGTAGATTTTCCCTTAACCAAGTTTTAGAGTGTTACAATCCTCTCCACCTAATAAGATTTCGTCCTCGAAATCACGACTGTACAAATAAATGTGGGTATCTCCTTTTCATATCTTCTTCCGACTTCCACGTCACGTTCGTACCCCGGTGGTGTTTCCATTGGACTTTCACCATGGTCACTTCCTTGTGCCGCAGTTGCTTTGTCTTATATTCTAATATGGTTTCTGGTTCCTCAACACATCGGTTGCCGTTGTCGACTTGAATCTCTATTAACGGTATAACGCTTTCTTCTTCCGCCAAGCACTTACGAAGGTAGCATACGTGAAAGGTAGGGTGAATCCCGTCCATTTCTGGTGGCAAATCCACTCTGTAAGCTTGAAGCCCGACTCTTTCCAAAATAGCGAAGGGTCCAAGGAAGCGAGGGCTAAGCTTCCCGCGTTTCCCGAAACGGATGATCCCCTTCCATGGTGACACTTTCAACATAACTCGTTCACCCACTTGGAACTCGACCGGCATCCACTTCTTATCCGCATAGCTCTGTTGACGGTCTTGTATCGCTTTCAACCATTCTCGAATTCCTTTAACCTTGTCCGCTGTTGCTTGAACTATTTTCGGTCCCGCAAACTGTTTTTCTCCCGCCTCAAGCCAATACACCGGTGTCCTAGATTTTCGCCCGTAAAGTGCTTCGAACGGTGCCATCCCAATGCTGGAATGAAAACTGTTATTGTACGCAAATTCCACCAACGGCAAGTGCGAGTCCCAACTCCCACCAAAGTCTATGACACATGACCGCAACATGCCCTCAAGTGTCTGAATCTTCCTTTCGCTTTGCCCGTCGGTTTGGGGATGGTAGGTCGTACTCAGTTTGACTTTCGTTCCCAACTCTCTTTATAATCCATCCCAAAACTTGGATGTGAACCTACTATCCCGATACGAGACTATGGATAGTGGAACACAGTGTCATGACACTACTTCGTCAATATATAACTTGGCCAATTTATCCATTGGCAACGTCTCTCGCATCGCAAGAAAGTGCGCTCTTTTCGTGAGTCTATCCACCACTACCCAAATGGTGTCGTGCCCCTTCAAGGTCTTCGGTAGTTTGGTGACGAAGTCCATTGTAATGTGTTCCCACTTCCATTCCGGAATGGCCAAAGGTTGCAAACTTCCATAAGGTCTTTGATGTTCCGCTTTGACTTGAAGACAAGTGACGCATCTTTCCACGTAATTTGCCACATCGAGCTTCATTACCGGCCACCAATAATGAAGTTTCAAATCCCTATACATCTTGGTACTACCGGGATGTATGGAATACTTATACTTGTGAGCCTCCGCCAAAAGCAACTCTCGGTTCCCTCCGAATTTCGGCACCCAAATCCTCCCTTGGAAAAGCTTAAGGCCACGACTATCCTCCGTTAGTGTTTCCTGTTGCTTCACCATGATCTCATCTTTAAGGTTTACCTCTCGAAGTGCCTCCACTTGGCTTCGCTTAATGTTCTCCACTAAGTTCGAAATTACGTCGATTCTGTTTAAAGTTACCTTGACTTCACTCCCGTAATTCTTCCGGCTCAAAGCGTCTGCCACTACGTTGGCTTTACCGGGGTGGTAAAGTAACTCACAGTCGTAATCCTTCAAAATCTCTAACCACCGTCGTTGTAGCATGTTGAGTTCCTTTTGTTCGAAGATGTACTTCAAACTTTTGTGGTCGGTGAATAGGGTACACTTCGTGCGTAGGGTAATTCTTCTCATGATCCTTAAGTTGTCGCGATGCGTACGCGATCACCTTTCCCCTTTGCATCAAAACAAACCCAAGTCCAAGCTTAGAGGCGTCACTATAAACTACGAAGTCTTCGGATCCTTCAGGTAAGGATAGGATTGGCGCCTCGCATAATTTTCGTTGGAGAATCCGGAAGGCCTTCTCTTGTGTATCGGTCCATAAGAACTTAATGTTCTTCTTCGTCAATGCCGTGAGTGGAGACGCGATCTTTGAAAAGTCTTGAATAAACCGTCGGTAGTAACCGGCTAAACCCAAGAAACTTCTTATCTCCATTGGGCTCGTCGGTGGTTCCCAATTCATCATTGCTTTTATCTTTGTCGGGTCCACTTTCACCCCATCCTTTGACACCACGTGGCCCAAGAATTGGACTTCTTGAAGCCAAAATTCACACTTAGAAGATTTCGCGAATAAATTTTCCTTTCGGAGAATCTCCAAAACCTCCCGTAAATGTTGCCGATGCTCCGCCTTATCCCGCGAGTAAATCAGAATATCGTCGATGAAGACTATGACACATCTGTCCAATAGCGTTCGGCATACGCGGTTCATCAAATCCATAAAGACGGCCGGAGCATTAATCAATCCGAAAGGCATGACTAGGAACTCGTAGTGACCATATCTCGTCCGAAACGCCGTCTTCGATACGTCGCTCTCCTTCACTCGTACTTGATGGTAACCGGATCGCAAATCAATCTTGGAGAAACAACCCGCTCCTTGGAGTTGATCGAAGAGGTCGTCGATCCAGGGAAGCGGATACTTATTCTTCACGGTGACCTTGTTGAGTTCACGGTAGTCGATGCACATCCGCATAGACCCGTCCTTCTTCTTCATAAATAAGACCGGAGCTCCCCAAGGCGATGAACTCGGTCGTATGAATCCCTTCTCGAGAAGTTCTTGAAGTTGCGTCATCATTTCTTGCATCTCTGTCGGCGCTAGACGATAGGGAGCATGAGCAATCGGAGCGGCTCCCGGAGTGAGGTCGATGTGGAACTCCACTTGTCGTTCCAGTGGCAGCCCAGGTATATCCTCCGGAAAGACATCCGGGTATTCCCACACCACGTCCACATCTTCCACCTTCTTCTTTTCTAACTTCGCGTCGATTACGTAGGCTAGGTACGATGCATATCCCTTGGCTAAGCTCTTCCGTGCCTTGAGGGATGAGATGATCATATTGGCTTTTCGGTTCTTCTCCCCGTAGATGATCACTTCGCCACCCTTCGGCAAGGGTACCCTAATCAACTTCTTGGAACAAAATATACCAGCATCATTCTTGGATAGTGTAACACCCTAAAAATAGGGATAACAAAAACTTTCCAAAGTGGAGAAGTGGTATATAGATTGCCATAGCAAGAGCCTCCCAAAAAGGGGAATAGTACAAATAAATCTGTTTAATCACAATTGTAATTCAACGGATAAATAAACAACAACCAACTAATCTAATTTCTACATCTAGAAAAGAGATTACAAAAAGGGTGTCATCTATAAACCCAAGGCTTCTCAAAATCATCCAAGTGTCGTATCCCCAAGCTCTCGTCCAAAGCATCTAAACTTGCCTAGGAGCAGCACTGCTAACACCTGAGGTACACATCGACACCAAACAAGTGTTAGGCCAAAAAGCCTAGTGAGTTGAACAAGTAAAAACATGCCAGAAAACATTTACAGTTCTTATCAGCAGTTAAACAGTTAATCACGTAAATATGGAGTCAACGGGAGCGACCCATATCTCCAATCCGGTTCACCCAAAGAGGTAATGCACCCTGAAGCCACTTTCACTGGCAACCCAAAGGCCCGACACACACCGGGGACTACCGCTTAGGAAATTCCCCGACGGCGGAGGTCTAGGTACATAGGAGACTACCGCCTTAGGAAATTCTCCAAATGTCACCCACCTACATACCTATAGTGAATCACAGACTTGATTCGTCCACATAATGCATTTAGGAGGTCTCAAGATGTGTTTCAATCCGTCACATTTCGGATATCCACCAAGAACACATTATCACCATCCTAATCATGTAAATCTAACACATGACACAATATCCATCCAAATACTTCATGAGAATACAAGGTCGCCAAAAAGGCATTCCAAGAAGGAATCATCAACATACCCAAATTGTACACATATAGAACATGGTAACCTTCATATACATAAATCCATGGGTAAAAAAAAACCCAAATACTTGAAACATTAAATATGAACATTTGGGAGGTGCATTAATATCAATAAGTACAAGATAATGATGTGTATCTAGTTTTAACAAAGGTTAGTAAACTCACAATCTAGGTTTTGTACCAAAACCTAGAAAAGATGAAAACCCTAGATTTGAGGATATGAGACTTGAAGTGGAGAAGTTGAGCTTTAAGAACCCTAGAATTTGTCCTTGAGAAGAGTTATTGCAAGTGTGAAGATCCAACCACCAAGAAGAGTTGTATTTATGAGGGTTAGGGTTTTGAGAGGAAAAGTTCGGTTTGGAAGTCTCCAAAATCGCCAAAGAGAAGAGAGGGTTTGAGAGAAATGAGATTAAAATCTGATAAGGGTTTATTTAAGGCACTGCACCCCGACGGCGATAGTGCCAAGGGCACTATCGCGAGTCATAATCGCAGACACAAACCCACCCACGGTACATCTTCTGCGAGTATGCCCGGTGAAAGTGACATTTGTCACTTTCGCGTGTCACTATCGCGAACATCCCCCAACTCTCGATACATATACGGCGATAGTGCCCTCCGCGATAGTGCCAAGGGCACAATCGCGGGGCACAATCGCGAGGCACTCCAAAACAGTCCAAAACTCAACCAAAAACGATAACGAGCACAAGGTTTGAACGATTAAAGATGGTAAATTAATATATGACATTTTAACATAATTCATGATCATAAAATGCACACAAAGACACATATTCACACCTAAGCGAAATTAATGCGTTAAGGGAGACAAAATACTTACCTTATGAATTTACGGGTGTTACAATCCTCCCCACCTAAATGGGATTTCATCCCCGAAATCTTACTCTACGCAAACAAGTGAGGATATCGCTTCTTCATATCATCTTCAGACTCCCAAGTAATGTTAGCACCCCGATGATGCTTCCATTGGACCTTAACCATGACTACGTCTTTATCCCTCAACTTCTTCACTTTCGATTCTAAAATCGACTCCGGTTCTTCCACACAACGATTTCCATTGTCCACCCGAATTTCCGACAAAGGAATCACGCTTTCCTCTTCAGCTAGACACTTCCAAAGGTAACACACGTGGAATGTAGGATGTATCCCATCCATTTCCAGCGGTAATTCCAACCGATAGGCTTGTAACCCAATTTTCTCCAAGATGACGAATGGCCCAAGGAAACGAGGACTGAGCTTCCCACGCTTCCCAAACCGAATGATTCCCTTCCATGGTGACACTTTCAACATGACACGGTCGCCCACTTGAAACTCGACCGGTCTCCTTTTCTTGTCCGCATAACTTTTCTGACGGTCTTGCGCCGTTTTTGGTCGTTCTCGTATTTCCTTCACTTTATTCGCCGTCTCTTGCACTATTTCCGGCCCGACAAATTGCTTTTCGCCCGCTTCTAACCAACAAACTGGAGTTTGGCACTTTCTCCCGTACAACGCCTCGAATGGTGCCATGCCAATGCTAGAGTGGTAGCTATTATTATATGAGAACTCCACCAACGGCAGGTGTGAGTCCCAACTACCTCCAAAGTCGATAACACATGACCTTAACATGTCTTCGAGAGTTTGAATCGTCCTCTCACTTTGACCATCCGTTTGGGGATGATATGATGTGCTTAAATTTAATCGGGTACCCAACTCCTTTTGCAAGCCTGCCCAAAAGTTCAACGTGAAACGGCTATCTCGATCCGACACGATAGATCGTGGAACCCCATGCCTCGACACAACCTCATCGATGTAAAGCTTGGCCAACTTCTCCATTAGCAAAGTCTCCCTCATTGCAAGGAAGTGTGCGCTCTTGGTTAGCCGATCAACGACTACCCAAATTGTATCATGGCCTCGTAGGGTCTTCGGTAGCTTTGTCACGAAATCCATGGTAATGTTGTCCCATTTCCACTCGGGAATGGACAAAGGTTGTAAACTACCGTACGACCTTTGATGTTCCGCATTGACTTGAAGGCACGTGACACATCTCTCCACGTAGTTAGCCACATCTAACTTCATCACCGACCACCAATAATTTTGTTTTAAGTCTCTATACATCTTGGTGCTACCGGGATGTATAGAATACTTCGACTTGTGCGCGTCTTCTAGAAGTAACTCTCGATTTACACCTAACTTCGACACCCAAACACGACCTTGGAAGAGTTTGAGCCCGCTACTATCTTCCGTCAAAAGTCCACTTTGCTTTACCATGATCTCGGACTTGAGGTTTTGCTCCTCGAGCGCCTCCACTTGCCACGTCTTTATGCTTTCCACCAAACTTGATACCACATCAATTCTTGTAAGGGACAATTTAACACCACCATCATGGCTCATCCGGCTCAATGCATCCGCCACCACATTGGCTTTACCGGGATGGTAGAGTAGGTCACAATCATAATCCTTTAGAAGTTCAAGCCATCTCCTTTGCCGCATGTTGAGTTCCTTTTGATCGAAGATGTACTTGAGAATCTTGTGATCCGTGAAAAGAGTACACTTGGTCCCGTACAAGTAATGTCGCCACAATTTCAAAGCGAAAACTACCGCCACCAACTCCAAGTCATGCGTCGGGTAGTTCTTCTCATGCTCCTTTAATTGCCTAGACGCGTAGGCAATGACTTTCCCTCGCTGCATGAGTACACATCCAAGCCCCATCTTGGAAGCGTCACTATAGACTACGAAGTCTTCCGATCCTTCAGGCAAGGATAAGATCGGAGCTTCGCACAATTTCCTCTTGAGCGTTTGAAATGCTTGGTCTTGAACATCGGTCCAAAGAAACTTGATGTTCTTTCTTGTGAGGGATGTGAGCGGTGTAGCTACCTTGGAAAAGTCTTGGATGAAACGTCTATAATAGTCTGCTAAGCCCAAGAAACTCTGTATCTCCGACGGGTTCGTTGACGGTTCTCAACTCATCATCGCTTCAATCTTCGCCGGGTCCACCTGAACACCTTCCTTTGACACCACGTGCCCCAAGAATTGAACTTCTTGGAGCCAAAACTCGCACTTAGAGAACTTCGCGAATAACTTCTCTCTTCTTAGGACTTCCAAGACTTCCCGCAGATGTTTCCCATGTTCGGATTCATCCTTAGAATAAATTAAAATATCGTCGATAAAGACGATCACGGATTTATCCAAGAATGGGCGACACACACGGTTCATCAAGTCCATAAATACGGCCGGAGCGTTGGTCAACCCAAAAGGCATCACTAAGAACTCATAGTGACCGTAACGCGTTCGGAATGTCGTCTTCGGAACATCATCCTTCTTCACTCTCACTTGATGATAACCGGATCGGAGATCAATCTTCGAGAAACACCCCGCACCTTGAAGTTGATCGAAGAGATCATCGATGCGAGGTAGAGGATACTTGTTCTTTACCGTGACTTTATTCAACTCACGATAATCAATGCATATCCTCATCGATCCGTCCATCTTCTTCACGAACAACACCGGAGCTCCCCAAGGTGAAGAACTCGGTCGGATAAAACCTTTCTCTAACAACTCTTGAAGTTGTGTCATCATCTCCTTCATCTCCGTCGGGGCCAAACGATAGGGAGCTCGGGCTATCGGAGCCGCTCCCGGGGTGAGGTCAATTTGAAACTCTACTTGACGTTCCGGTGGTAATCCGGGAAGGTCTTCCGGAAAGACATCCGGATAATCCCGCACGACCCTCACGTCTTCCACCGTCTTCTTTTCCTTCTTCGCGTCCACAACATACGCTAGATACGAAGGGTAACCCTTCGCTAGAAACTTACGCGCCCTGAGAGAGGAGATAATGGGTTTACGTCCCTTTCCTTTCTCCCCATAAATAACCACTACGTCGCCTTCCGTCAAAGGCACTTGGATCATATTCTTAGCGCAAAAGATGTCGGCCTTATGCCTTGACAACCAATCCATGCCTATGACCACGTCGAATCCACCTATGGCTATAGGTAGCAAGTCTACCCCAAAAGAATTCCCGTCGATCTCTAAGGTGCAATCACAAAAACGGTCACGGATGATTACTTTATCACCGTTGGCTATCTCTACTACTAGTGCATCAGAAAAAACACTAATAGGAGTGACGAATTGCTTACAGAAAACATCTGAAACAAAAGAACACGTAGCACCCGAATCAAACAATACACGAGCAGGCAAGGAGTTTACTAGGAACGTACCCGAAACAACATCAGCGGTCTCCTTCGCCTCCTCGGTAGTCATCCGGAATGCTCGACTCGGCACCCTCGGCGATTGGTCGACTCTAGCCGTCGACCCAACAGATCTGACTTGATTGTTCCCCGCTAACTTTGGACAATTCCTCCTTATGTGCCCCGGTTCCTGGAACTCAAAACATACCGTTGGATGAGCAATGCAATCCCGAGCTACATGGCCCCTCTTGCCACACTTGGTACAACCTACTGGACCCGCGTAGGTTTTAGAAGCACACACGCCCGAATGCTTGGTTTTGCACCTTGGGCACCACTGATCGAATTTACGAGAGTCGCCAGTTCTCCCGCCAACAAAAGGCTTCGACTGACGAACGGGCCCAGATGGCCCTTCCCACTTTCTATTCTCAACCGCAACACTTCTTTCTTCCTTCTCAGCCAACCTATCATCTTCCACAAGCAAGGCCTTTTCAATGACTTCTTGAAGAGTCGACCCCCCGGCATTGCGCACGTCAGTCCGCATATCGGCCGGTAGGCCAAGATGAAAGGCTTTAATCTTTGATCTCTCATCTGGGACCAGATATCCCACCAAGTTCAACTTCTCCAGAAACAACTTGGAGTAGTCAGCTACAGACAAATTTCCTTTCTTCAGATTCCGGAACTCAGCTTCCAGTTTGTCCAACGAACGCTCGCTGCAGTACTTGTCCATGATCTTCTTCTTGAAGACTGGCCATGTTAGCTTCATTAGAACCTCGGGGGTGAGGGCGGACCGGGTGAGATTCCACCAGATCAATGCCTCTCCCTGGAGTAGTTGAGAAGCAAACTTCACCCGCTGCGACACGTCGCACTCGCTCGACTCAAAGGCCATCTCCACTTCCTTGAGCCAGTACATACAAGCAACCGGGTTATCGGAACCCACAAACTCCTTGGGGTTGCACCCCAGAAAGGCCTTGTAGGAGCATCCCTTAGTCCTTACCCGATCCTCGTTCGCCGGTGGTTCCTCGGTTACAACCACTTCCGGCCTAGCACCCGACCCGGCTATAGCATTCTCCGCCATAGTCTCAGGTTGACGGTTACTGGCATATCGGTCTTCTAAGAGTTTCATGAAAAACTCTTGCTGTTGCGCTTGATGCTGGGCCATGGCAGCACTCATAGCCTGCATCATACTATCCCGTAACCGGGTCTCCATAGTTACCTCTTCCAAAACAGCATCGCCTACCACAAGGTTTCTGCGAGGGATAAACTCGGGTCCCCCTCCTAAAGGTTCGTTCGGTGGTGGCCTTCGAACAGCCCCTCCTAAACCGGGTTGTTCGGCGGTGGATTCAATTTCCAAATGACCATCCGGCGTACCCGGTAATCTGCTCCGAGTGTTGACCATCCCGATCTGCCACACACATACGAGAAATAGGTTGAGAAAAGACTAAGCGAGTTGAACTCTTTGTACGTACTAATACATTCATCGATTATCACAACAACAGTACATCAAGTATGCTCACGTAACAATGCATTCATAATAGCAGTAGCTAAGTGAAATTATGAACGAACCATACACAAGAATTCTTGTTACCATTATCACAACTCTCAATTAGTGTAATTCCGTAACCTAACACTCTCCCCACCTAGGATTTCTACCCCAAGAGGACAGTGAAGTCAAAACAATCTAAAGCTTAAGTCTAGATATGCTACAACAATACCTAGTTCACTTAAACTAAAGCTCTGATACCAACTTGTAACACCCTAAAAATAGGAATAACAAAAACTTTCCAAAGTGGAGAAGTGGTATATAGATTGCCATAGCAAGAGCCTCCCAAAAAGGGGAATAGTACAAATAAACCTGTTTAATCACAATTGTAATTCAACGGATAAATAAACAACAACCAACTAATCTAATTTCTACATCTAGAAAAGAGATTACAAAAAGGGTGTCATCTATAAACCCAAGGCTTCTCAAAATCATCCAAGTGTCGTATCCCCAAGCTCTCGCCCAAAGCATCTAAACTTGCCTAGGAGCAGCACCGCTAACACCTGGGATACACATCGACACCAAACAAGTGTTAGGCCAAAAAGCCTAGTGAGTTGAGCAAATAAAAACATGCCAGAAAACATTTACAGTTCTTATCAGCAGTTAAACAGTTAATCACGTAAATGTGGAGTCAATGGGAGCGACCCATATCTCCAATCCGGTTCACCCAAAGAGGTAATGCACCCTGAAGCCACTTTCACTGGCAACCCAAAGGCCCGACATGCACCGGGGACTATCGCTTAGGAAATTCCCCGACGGCGGAGGTCTAGGTACATAGGAGACTACCGCCTTAGGAAATTCTCCAAATGTCACCCACCTACATACCTATAGTGAATCACAGACTTGGTCCGTCCACATAATGCATTTAGGAGGTCTCAAGATGTGTTTCAATCGGTCACATTTTGGATATCCACCAAGAACACATTATCACCATCCTAATCATGTAAATCTAACACATGACACAATATCCATCCAAATACTTCATGAGAATACAAGGTCGCCAAAAAGGCATTCCAAGAAGGAATCATCAACATACCCAAATTGTACACATATAGAACATGGTAACCTTCATATACATAAATCCATGGGTATAAAAACCCCCAAATACTTGAAACATTAAATATGAACATTTGGGAGGTGCATTAATATCAATAAGTACAAGATAATGATGTGTATCTAGTTTTAACAAAGATTAGTAAACTCACAATCTAGGTTTTGTACCAAAACCTAGAAAAGATGAAAACCCTATATTTGAGGAGATGAGACTTGAAGTGGAGAAGTTGAGCTTTAAGAACCCTAGAGTTTGTCCTTGAGAAGAGTTATTGCAAGTGTGAATGTAACACCCTAAAAATCAGAGTAAATTAAAACCTGGAAAACCTGGCAACATGACGATCGCATTGATATAAACTTCCCATAAAGGGGATCAATCCTTAAGACTTTACAAAACCTGTACATAAATGGGATTCATCAACAAACTAATCTAGACACTTCTACCAAGATTATATCTGTTGACAATCCATAATTCATCAAAAGAATGGGACTTAACAAATGCCCAGATACAATACTAGTCATCTCAAAATGCCTCGAGACCAACCCGTCTCTCAAAACCCCGACAACTCACCGCTAAGGGAAACCTGTTATACACATCATTTGAGAAAAAGTGTCAGACTTAAAGTCTGGTGAGAACATACATTTTATAAAGCTCAAAAGATATAAACATTTGCATCAAAGGATAATATTTCCAAAGAGGTTAAAATTTACAATCGAAACCTTTGCCACAACCGGGCTTTTCCGTTATAAACATATTATCAAATGACCAATGACAAAACATTTTACCAAGGATTGTGGCGTAACACTAAGTAAGCCAAAATCCGAGTTATGAGCTAAACAATTGGAATCCGAGGATACGAACACATAAGTCTGTGCTACAACGTGAGATCTAGCCCCAAGCAAAACCAATGTATACTCTTTCACTAGGATCACTATGAACCATGGCTAGTATCCGGCCTCACATAACCGTACCAAGTTGCCCCCGAGGATCATATGCATCCATAGTTACAAAATGGGGAATATGACATCCTAATAATACAGTCGACTCAAAACCTAGGGATCCACTAGTAATGGTACAGACTCGTCACAACAACATATGTGACCAACCATAAATAAACATATGGTATAAACACATTTTATTGTTATCCCAGATTTAATCTAGTTGGTAAACAATCAATCAAGTAATCAAGCAACACAATAATAATCAAGAGATATAAAGATTAATAATAACGTACCAATCCCTTGAATAAACAATGAAACCCTTGAGTGTTCTTGATACCCTTTGAATACAGAGAAAACTTCACCTCACTCTATTATGATTATGAAAGTAATTGTGAGGATTCTAACCTAAAATCTAATAAACCAAAACATTAAATACCCAGGCTTTAGGCCTAACGGGCTTAGCTAAAAGCTTAAGGGCTTGAGGCCCAATAGTTAACAACTATTAGATTATTACATAATAAACCCTCTAATTAACTTTAGCACAATTGCAGTTTAAACCCTTAACTTTAACTTTAATCTTGAATACAATTTATGATCCAACAATCTCCCCCTTTGGATTCAAGATTAAAAAAATTTTGCAATTGTCTTCGGGTCTTCTCTTGTCTTCACTTATATTCAGATATGTCGTTGATCGCTTCAAAACTTGATATCTTTAAAAACTTTAAAATCTTTGAAATCTTCAGATCTTCATATTGTATTCTCCCTTTTTGTATCTTCTCCCCCTTTTTATATCTTCTCCCCCTTTTTGATGAGTGGTGATAATCAACATCATCAAAACTTGGCAAAACAATCTCCCCCTTATCAAGACAATCTCCCCCATTGTGTATGATCACGTAAGCACAGTCTTCATCATGTAACGAGCCCTGTATGAAATAAGAGCAGTCTCTTCAAATGGAAAGAGTGATTATTTCAATCTTTTCAGATTAAAATAGAAAGTAGTAACCATTCGAATCTTTTCAAATTCAAACAGTTTAATAGGTGTAACCCTGAATCAACAAATGACTCAGTTAGAATGCCTGTCAATGACACAAAGTCACTGACTAACACAAAGTTACTATATAAGGAGCTGGTTTGATGTAGACTCCCCAGGTCTTCCATTCAATCATCGAATAACACATGATTATCTATGAACGTTCTGACAGAAAACAAATTTCTGTGTGCTCGTGCATGTGTATGAAAGAAATTAAGCATAGATGATTGCTTTTCAAATTAGGCTCAAAGTATGTAAACTTGTTGAGACAGCAACAAGTTATACAAAGACTCAATGTGCATGAGAAAGGGTTAGAAGGTGGGGCAACTTTCCTTCTTTTTCAATATTAGTATCTTCCAAATGAAGAACCAATAGCATATGTGTTGCGTCCCCAGAAAATGTGAAACATTCTCTTTTTGAGAAAAGAATGAGTAGCTGGTGGGATTGTATGCAAGAGATGGCATGGGCTAGTTGCCTTTTTCAATGATGGTCACCAAAGAATGTGAACCAATCAGATTATGTGGCTGCCCGGCTTAGAAAGAAGTTTGGTGCAGAGTTTAATATTCTTTTACTCTGTTCTCTCACCCTCTTTCTTTTAATTCTCACTTCTAACCAATCTCTCTTTTTCATTTTACCTCTTTTCACACACCAACACTCAATTCTTTTGACCCCTCTCCCCTCAATCACTCAGAGAATACTTCCTAGGTAGGAAACACTGGTTATCGTGAATCCATGGAAGTTCTGTTAAGTTCTCACACTGAATCCCATGTATTTTCCTAAAAGTACATGCTGTTCAACAGACTATTGTACATGTAATCACAAATATCACTTGTTACATGAAGAATATAATATTCGGAGATGTCAAAACAGAAGATGTTTGACGATGCAATTCTCCCCCTCAAACTAAAAGAGTTTGACGATTTAAGCTCTTAAGGAGTTTTCAATTAAGCTTATAGACGATTTGTCATGAAGAATACTATGCTGGAGAATCAAAAACGAATGTTGTTTATATGAACAATATATAAACATATGTTCAATGAAAGCACATGAAATGACGTTTGATTCAATCAACAGTGAATACAACTAACGTGAGTATTACCATAGAAAGATTTAACTTTTGATACATGGTAATAACAAAGTCAAATAGAATGTTCTGAACCGTTATGTGTATGAATACTTGACAAAGTATATTGACAAGATAAAACACAAATATTTATCTTTAAGAACACACGGTCAGATAAGCATTTAAGTATCCAAAAATCTGTTAATATCACAGATATTCTCCCCCTTAAATCACTATAGGGTTTTTTTTATTTTTATAAATTAATAAGGAAATAAAGCATATAAAAAATAGATAGAGCACTAAAGTGCGGGTTCTAATCCGATGTGATTAGAAGCCATAGTCACTTGAACCAACCTGCATAAGTGAAAGAAACAATGGTAATCATTTATGAAAATGATTCCTTTCTCGTTAACAACAGTTGGAAAATAACACACTATCAAGATTTGGAATACTCCCCCTTGAATCATGAGTAAGGTTTAAGACATGTTCAACATACCAAGTTTGCTGATTAGAAATTGAAATCGCTTTTCATCCAATGGCTTGGTGAAAAGATCAGCTAACTGGAAGTCAGTTTGAACAAAGTGCATTTCAATATTACCTTTTTCTACATGATCCTTGATGAAATGATAGCGTACATCTATATGCTTGGTCTTCGAGTGCTGTACCGGATTAGCAGTTATAGATATTGCACTCTTGGAATCACAATAAATCGGAACGCGTTTGTAGTTGTATCCAAAGTCCCTTAACTGTGTCGTCATCCAGAGGACTTGAGAACAGCAGCTAGCAGCAGCTACATACTCAGCCTCGGCAGTGGATGTTGAAACACAGTTTTGTTTCTTTGAAGTCCAACTCACAAGTTTGTCACCTATGAATTGACATGATCCAGAGGTGCTTTTCCGGTCTAGCTTACAACCTACATGATCAGCATCTGTAACGGCAGTTAGTTCAAAACGAGAATCCTTTGGATACCAAAGGCCTAGATTAGGAGAACCTTTGAGATATTTAAGGATTCGCTTAACAACAGTTAAGTGCGACTCTTTAGGATTAGACTGATATCTCGCACAAAAACATGTGGCAAACATTATATCCGGGCGACTGGCAGTCAGATAAAGTAAGGATCCAATCATGCTACGATACACCTTTTGATCAACAGGCTTCCCGGAGGGATCCGCGTCTAAGAGTGTACCAGTAGCCATTGGTGTTTTCATGACTGAACTATCTGACATATTGAACTTTTTCAAAATATCTTTTATATATTTAGCTTGATTAATAAATATGCCTTCGGGTAATTGCTTTACTTGTAGACCAAGAAAGAAATTTAATTCACCCATCATCGACATCTCAAACTTTGTTTCCATTATCTTTGAAAAGTTCTTACAAAATTTTGGATTTGTCGACCCAAATATTATGTCGTCAACATAAATCTGAATAAGAATCAAGTCATCACCTTGCCTTTTAAGAAATAAGGTTGTATCTACTGTACCTTTCTTGAAACCAGAAGCAAGTAGAAATTTAGTGAGAGTTTCATACCAGGCTCGCGGTGCTTGTTTAAGACCATAAAGCGCTTTGTCTAAAACATAGACATGATCAGGGTGATGAGAATCAACGAAACCTTCAGGTTGAGCCACATAGACCTCCTCATGCAGAACGCCGTTCAGGAAAGCCGACTTTACATCCATCTGATAGACTGTAAAGTTTTTGTGCGCTGCATAGGCTAGAAAGATTTTGATGGCTTCGATCCTTGCAACCGGGGCGAATGTTTCATCATAGTCAATGCCCTCTTGTTGACAATACCCTTTGGCGACCAAACGAGCATTGTTTCTCACGACTACTCCAGTTTCGTCTTTCTTATTTCTGAACACCCACTTTGTTCCAATAACAGATTTACCTTTAGGTAGTGGGATTAAGCGCCATACCTTGTTCCTTTCGAATTGTAGAAGCTCGTCTTGCATAGCAGAAATCCAGAAAGGATCACGTAGAGCTTCAGCCGCTTTCTTTGGCTCTAAGGAACTGAGGAAGCTTGAAAACATGCAGAAGTTAGCTGTTGCAGATCTTGTTGTGACACCAGATTGTACGTCACCTATCACGTTTTCCAGGGGATGATCCTTAGTCCAACGATGTGTGCTTGGTAGTGCATCAACTGCTTGTTACGTATTTGATGCATCGTTGTCATCTTGTACGGCAAGTTGCTCCACAGATGTACTCGGGACATATTGTACTGGTGTTTCTGACACTGAAGCTTCTGGACTAGCGGTTGAAGTGCTCGGGACTTCGTTTCCAGAGGAACTATCTGTAGAGACAGATTCAGTATTAGTAGAGTCAGAAACTAACGGTGTAGTTGTACCTGATGGAGTTGAAGTGTCAGTGACTTCGTCGGAAGGTCCAGGCATGTCTTCAGAGATAGTAGGGACCTCCGAGTTTGTACCACTTGTTATTGATGTTGATATGCCTTTTTCAAAATCTGCACATATATCATCAAAGGCATCAATAAACAATAAATCTAACTCAGATGAAGTAGAGTTAGAGTTTGAAGAAGATGATCCTGTTATAGCTGGTTCTATTCTTGCTTGAATAGAAGCTTTGTCGTTAAGACCGAGTTCTGAACTGTTGTGTCCAGAAGTCCTTGTTGAATTCTCATCAAAGGAGACATTCATGCTCTCAACAACCGTCTTAGTTCGAATAATGTAAATTTGATAAGCTTTGGATGTCAGAGAGTATCCAACGAGATATCCTTCATCCGCTTTCTTATCAAACTTTGATAATCCTTGACGCTCTTTTAGAATATAACACCTGCAACCAAATACACGAAGGAACTTGATGTTAGGTGTACGATTGTTGATTAACTCATATGCTGTTTTATTAAATCGCTTGACCACAATGGTACGGTTCTGTGTAAAACATGTTGTAGCGACTGCCTCGGCCCAAAGGTACATGGGTAGATCTGAGTAAGCAAGCATAGTACGAGCTGCTTCAACCAGAGTGCGATTCTTCCGTTCAACAATGTCGTTTTGCTGTGGAGTGTAGGCTGCGGAGAAGTTGTGTGAAATACCCACGGAAGTAAGATAACTCTTCAGGGTGTCATTCTTGAACTCCGTGCCATTATCACTGTGAATGGTTCTTACTGGCAGTTGAAGACGTACTTGAATACGCTTGATGAAAGCGATAATCAACTCTGGCGCATCTGACTTGTTGCGAAGAAACTCGAGCCATGTATACCTTGAGTAGTCATCTATAATTACCAACACATATTTCTTTCCGTTGATAGATGTTGTGCGCATTGGGCCACAAAGGTCCATATGAAGAAGTTCCAGTGCTGATGAGGTCGATGATTCAGCTTTGGACTTGAAGGAGCTACGCTTCATTTTGCCCAACTCACATGCGGAACAGAGTGAGTCTTTTTCGAACCTCATTTCTGGTAGACCTTTGACCAGACCTTGTCTTTGTAGCTTCGTTATAGATCGGAAATTCTGATGAGACAAGCGTCGATGCCACGTCCATGATTGTGCTTTAGAAGCTTTGGCTAGTAGACATATTGGACGTGTGGCAGACAGTGTAGGGAAATCTACATAGTATAGATTTCCATGGCGCTCAGCTTTGAAGACTTCGTAACCATCGGGATCTTCTAGATAGCAATGAGTGGTTGTGAAGCGGACTTGATATTTCATGTCACAGAAGTGACTGGTACTGAACAGGTTGTGATCAAGTCCTTCAACATATAGCACTTTTTGAATCTTCACAACACCGTTATCGAGCATTCCATATCCTCTGACGTGATCTTCGGCTTCAGAATTGGCAAATCTAACTGCTCCGGCGGGCTCCTCCACATAGTTATGCAAGAGGTGCTTGAATCCTGTCATGTGGCGTGAACATCCGGAATCTATTACCCACAATCGACAGGCCTGCAAAAGAGACAATTAGTTTTGCTTAGGCACCCATATCAAGATGGGCCCTTCGCGGTTAGCATCAAGCAATTCAGGAATATCCTCAGGTTTGACTTTTACTCTCCATTCATAACGCGGTTTTGGAACCCATTTCCAAACCATCCTAACATTCAATTCCTGAAAGTGCTTTTTAGAAGTAGGATGGGCAACCTTAGCACGATACACTTTTGGTTGTGTAGAAGAATCAGAATTAGAATTAGACTTAGAGTTCAACTTAGCTTTGCTTTTATTCTTTTTGGACTTAGGAGGGGAGTAGTATTTGAATGAATTATCCCAACAGTGTTTGCAATAAAGATTCTTTCGAGCAAAATTCATAAACTTAGATTTATCGGAACAAATCTTACATTCATGTTTATCAAAAGAAGTATTATTCAAAATAACACTGTCTGTAGGACAACTACTAGAATTCAAACTATTCTTTTTTATTCAAACTAAGATCTTTATTCTTCTTACTCTTCCCAACTCCATTTCCTCTTATATCTGAAACAGAAACAGGAACCTTGTTAGTCTCTAACTTAGAAGGTGGTTCTTTTCTAGTGCTCTTTGAGGTCTCACCCTTTTCAAAAATACTTGGTGGATATTCAGGACAATCAGAGTAAACAACTGTAGGTTTTGTAGGAGCATCAAATTCTGGATTGGTTCTTACCTTCCAGCTTGGATCATTGAACATCTGTTTATCACTTGAAGCATTTTTAAACATAGTAACTTTCAAATCATTGATCTCTATGCAAAGCTCTTGATTTACTTTTAAAGACTTTTCAAGTTTATGTTTGAGATCAAAGTTTTCATCTTCAACCTCATCAAGAGACTGTTGCAACAAATCGATTTGCTTCATCAATTCAGATGTATGATCATTCACAGAATTTGATCCCTTTAAATCAGAAACAGGATCAGAGTCTGATGCATTCATCATATCAGAGAATATCTTTTCAGTCATGGACTCAATAAACTCCGTTTTATCATTTTGAACACAAGATTCATTCGCGGTAGCAGTAACTTCTTCAACCTCTTCAGGAAGTAAAGGTTTAGAAGCAATGGGAGTTGAGACTGATGGTATAGTAGATGGATCAACATCAGATTCATACTCATCAAATTTGCATGCAGTCTCAGGTAGAACTGTGTTGGTGCTCACTGATTCTTTAGAAGGTGTGGTAAATAGTGATTCAAACTCAGTAAATTCGATCTTTCGAGTTGCATAGCTTTCGTTCAAATCACCATATGTAAAACCAACAGATTTAAAAAGATTTTGAGAATCAGTGTCACCAGACTTGTTCTTTCCCATTTCTTCTTGACCTTTGGTCTCTTCAGAAGGTTTAGGAGAACTTGCTTCAACAAAAGTAGCGCGAATGTCAGGAATGGGTTTTATTGCGGAGCCAAATTTATCAAAATTATATAGGTGCTCCGGTGCCTTTTTCAAAATTTCATTAATTGGCACACCCAAACCTGGTTTAAGTTTGTAAAACCTTTCGTCTTGGAGTTTATTGGTCAACAGATTTAATGTCTGTTCAGTCTGACCTCGTTTCATGTTAATATCCTCCAGTTGCTTTATTTTGGTGAAAGCTTCATTTCTTTCTTTATAACAAACTTCAAATTTGATTTGAAACTCACCCTTTTCAGCATTAAGATTCACAAGATCTGTTTCTAAACCAGATATTTTTTCTTTTAAAGACTCTTTTTCAGCTTTTAAATCATCTTTTTCCTTTTCCTTTTCTTCCACAACAACTTTTAAAATAGCATTTTCATCACGAAAGCTTAAAACAGATTGATGTGCAGAGCTAAGTTTGCCTTTCAGTAAAGCAAATTCATCTTTCATGCCATGTATTTGGGCCATTAAAGATTCAATAAGTTCAGAATTTTCACTTACCTCAGAGTTTGCTTCTTCGGATTGTGTCTCAGAGTCTTCATCGTCACCTTCCAGCTTTGCCATGTAAGAAACTTGGGTGAAATGTGCTTGCTCCTCGTCATCAGAACTTTGGAACAGCCAGTTCTCTTCTTCAGCCATTAGTACTTTTCCTTCTTCAGCTTTCTTGGCAATCAGTGACTTTCTTGAGTAGTACTCTGAGTTCTTCACTTTCTTGAATTTGCAGTCCCTTGAGAAGTGCCCAAATTTGCCACAGTTGTAGCATCTTCCTGGTTCATCCTTTCGCTCTTCTCGCTTCTCCTCTCTCTTTCCTTCTCTTCTATCTTCCTTCCGATCTTCTCGTCCTTCCTCTCTCTTTCCATGCCTCGGCTTGTATCGCATCTCAGACTTCTCTTTCTTGTATCCATCATACTTTGGCTTTGAGTAAAATCTTTTCTTGCCAAAGCTCTTCTTAAATCGTCGTGTAATGAGAGCCAAGTCTTCAGAGAACTTTTGAATATCAGGATCTGAATCAACTTCCAGTTCTTCATCGCTCGAATCAGAGTCAGAGTCAGTAACTTCAGTAACTAGAGCTTTAGACGCCTTTTTCTTCGACCTTGCAGAGGATACAGAACCTTTGCCGGCTATGAGAGCCACATAATCCTTCTGATGATTAGACTCATTATTCATAGATCTCACCTCATCCTCATGTTGAGCAAGAGTAGAGAAGATATCTGTGACATTTTCTCGAGCCATATTCTTCGACATCTGGAGGTTGATAGCAAAGTTCTTCCATTCTGGATTCAGATTCTTGATGAACTTGTAGTTTATCTCAGAAGCAGATTTGGCGATTTTGTTCCTCCGCAAGTCATTGAGAATAATGTTGTACCTATTATAGGTATCTAAAAGCAGCTCTCCTTCTTTGGCATGAAATCCCTGGTAAGCATTTATGCACATATTCTGCTTAGCTTGAATAGAAGCTTCACTTCCTTCAAACTGCCTTGCTAGTTCATCCCAGATTCCTTTAGCAGTACTCTGACTGTCGACACGATTGTAGATGTCGTTTGGAATTGCCATCGTCAGATAGATTAGAGCTTCTTCTTCTAACTTGAGCTGGTCTTTCTGCTTTTCAGTGAAGAACTGAACAGGTTTAGGAATATCTCTGTCAGGGATTTCAGGAGAGGAATCTGTAGCAGGTTGACCCTTTACTGTGATCATTGGAGTTTTGGGACCTTCAATGATTATTGTCATGAACTCTCTGTTCTTGTGATTCAGAAACTGAATCATTCTTGTCTTCCACTGCTGATACTCATTTGCCACGAGGACAGGAGGTTTGACTTGAGAACCCATCGAGAGAAGTTGATTCGACATCTTAGCTGTACGGTTAGTAAATAGACTTTTCTGTACCAAGACAACCAACTAGATGAGATCGTTAGAATCAAAAGTAAAGACTACACTAAAAAAAATTTAGAAAAAATAAATTTCCAAAATAATCAAATGCAGTCCTCGCACACAGTATAAAGCACTAATATCTATAAATAAAATATTGAAATATTAAGAAGATTTTGATCAAGAGCAAATCTTTGTCCCCCTTCGCAGACTTAGCACGGGGGTCCCGCTAAGAGAAATTTTTTTTGACAATTAGATACCCTATCACAGTTTTCAAAAATCGACCGGGGATGTGCTTCGAAGAATGAACTGTACCGGTCGAAGGAAAGACCAGAGTATGCAAGTACCCGGTCGAATGGCAAGACCGGAGTAACAAGTATCCGGTCGAATGGGAAGACCGGAGAAACAATTACCCGGTCGAATGGGAAGACCGGAGAAACAATTATCCGGTCGAATGGGAAGGCCGGAGAAACAATTATCCGGTCGAAGGTGCAAGACCGGATTAACAAGTATCCGGTCGAAGGTGCAAGACCGGATTAACAAGTATCCGGTCGAAGGACGAAGACCGGATTAACAAGTATCCGGTCGAAGGTGCAAGACCGGATTAACAAGTATCCGGTCGAAGGACGAAGACCGGATTAACAAGTATCCGGTCGAAGGTTCAGGTCGAAAGACTATCAGATACGTTAAACTTGATAAGATCGGATAACTGATAAGACCGAAGAACACGATGAATTTCTGGATTCGACCGAAACCAAACCCAGAAAATTGAATCGACCGATGAACACAATTAAACCAACAATTCAACCACTTTATGATCTATAATGCGATTAATTAATCAGATAGCATTCAGAAGCATGAATCTCAACTAATCAGATCAACTTTTAAACCAATAAGCACATTAATGCATGAAATCGGATGAACAGTACTCGTAATGAATAGTGATTTTCGATGAACAGTACTTTTCGAAAAAAAATAGATTTAATCCTAAAACTTGATTCTTTAGGCTCTGATACCAATTGTTATCCCAGATTTAATCTAGTTGGTAAACAATCAATCAAGTAATCAAGCAACACAATAATAATCAAGAGATATAAAGATTAATAATAACGTATCAATCCCTTGAATAAACAATGAAACCCTTGAGTGTTCTTGATACCCTTTGAATACAGAGAAAACTTCACCTCACTCTATTATGATTATGAAAGTAATTGTGAGGATTCTAACCTAAAATCTAATAAACCAAAACATTAAATACCCATGCTTTAGGCCTAACGGGCTTAGCTAAAAGCTTAACGGGCTTGAGGCCCAATAGTTAACAACTATTAGATTATTACATAATAAACCCTCTAATTAACTTTAGCACAATTGCAGTTTAAACCCTTAACTTTAACTTTAATCTTGAATACAATTTATGATCCAACATTTATAAACAAAATATCATTTCCAGTTCAACTTCTGGTAAGAATGAAAATCATTGAAATGAGTTCTTAAATATTCTTTTCACATATCCACATAATGTGCAAGTAAAACATCATTTTACTTCAATAAGGCGGAAACAATCATTTTAGTCAAAACTGATCGGGAACCCCGAAAATCACCAAAAACATCATTTATATCAAAATGTAGAGAACATGAAATCATACCATAGAAATACTTCGGATTTCGCAAATAAGAGTTTTGACATGTATAAAGTTTGTAAAATGGTAGTAGGAACTCACCAGTAGGTTTTTAGAATAAAACCCGGAAAACCAGATAACGATCACGACGTAGAGGTGAAGCTTAAAACACCGACCCCTTGCTAGAAACACCGAAAACTAGCAATAAAACGAGACTTTGAAGATCGAAAGAAGAAAAAGAGAGAAAAAGGAAGAGAGGGAGAGAGAATTGAGATAAGAGATATTTTTTGTGTAATATCTCTCAAATGAGATATTTAAGCAATCTCAAAAAGCAACCTGACAGGGCGCACAACCCATGCGCCCTCAAAGAAGGAAATGCACACGACCCGTGCGCAAGCCCACTGCCTCGCCACTGTTTCATACGCACGACCCGTGCGTTTTCTCTGAAGGAGGGCGCACGACCCGTGCGTCCTGTAGACCAGCACATAAACCCCTTTTTCTCTAATCATCTTCGCAAAACGGCCAAACGAAATTCGGGGTGTTACAGTGAAGATCCAACCACCAAGAAGAGTTGTATTTATGAGGGTTAGGGTTTTGAGAGGAAAAGTTCGGTTTGGAAGTCTCCAAAATCGCCAAAGAGAAGAGAGGGTTTGAGAGAAATGAGATTAAAATCTGATAAGGGTTCATTTAAGGCACTGCACCTCGACGACAATAGTGCCCGACGATAGTGCCAAGGGCACTATCGCGAGTCATAATCGCAGACACAAACCCACCCGCGGTACATCTTCCGCGAGTATGCCCGGCGAAAGTGACATTTGTCACTTTCGCGTGTCACTATCGCGAACATCCCCCAACTCTCGATACATATACGGCGATAGTGCCCTCCGCGATAGTGCCAAGGGCACAATCGCGAGGCACTCCAAAACAGTCCAAAACTCAACCGAAAATGATAACGAGCACAAGGTTTGAACGATTAAAGATGGTAAATTAATATATGACATTTTAACATAATTCATGATCATAAAATGCACACAAAGACACATATTCACACCTAGGCGAAATTAATGCGTTTAGGGAGACAAAATACTTACCTTATGAATTTACGAGTGTTACAGATAGCCAATCCATCCCGACAATCACGTCAAACCCTCCGATATCCGCCGGTAACAAGTCTATTATAAAAGACTCTCCATCAACACTTAAGGTAAAACCAAAGTAACATTCCCGAACTAGTAACTGTTCCCCGTTGGCTACTTTCACCACTAAAGCATTACTCAAAAGGCTAGGAGAAGTAGTGAAGTTCTTACAGAATAAAGTAGACACAAAAGATCGGTTTGCTCCCGAATCGAACAAAATACGGGTAGGTAGAGAGTTCACTAGAAACGTACCCGATACCACATCCACCGTCTCCCTCGCCTCATCCGCCATCATGTGGAAGGCCCGGCTCGGCGCCCTCGGTTGGACTTCCTTCTTCGGCACTACCGCACTCGGAATTCCTTGGTGATTCCTTGCTAACTTTGGGCAATTCCGCTTGAGGTGCCCCGGTTCACGGCATTCGAAACAAACTCCTACTCGGGAGAAACAATCCTTACTCAAGTGGCCTTTCCGACCACAGTTGGAACATTCGAGAGAGTTGGGTAAGGATCTCTGATTGCAAGGTCCCGAATGTTTAATACTGCACTTGTAGCACCACAAAGTGTCGCGTCTCGGCTCCACACCCCTTCCCCCGCTAAAGGGCCTGGTCGGTCGCACGGGCCCAGTCGGCCCTTCCCACTTTCTCTTTTCCCCCAATTGTTTCTTCTCCTCCCTGTCTTACATAATGTCGTCTTCTACCAACTGCGACACCTCAATCACCTCTTGCAAAGTACTCTTGTGAGCGTTCCTCACATCCGTCTTCATGTCCGCTGGTAAACCCTTCACAAACGCCTTTATCTTTGATTCCTCGTCGGTTGCCAAGTGCTCCACTAAGCCAAGTTTATCCATGAACTGCTTCGCATAATCGGCAATGGAAAAATTGCCCTTCTTCATATTACGGAACTCTTCTTCTATTTTGTCAATGGCTCTCGCATTGCAATATTTCTCCATGACCATCTTCTTGAATATGGGCCAAGTGATTTGAGCTAAAACCTCCGGTGTGAGCGCCCTCCTAGTAACATTCCACCAACTCAGCGGGTCCCCTCGAAGCAGCTGAGATGCATATTTGACCCTTTGAGAGTCCGCACAATCACTGGACTCGAATGCCATCTCGACATCCTGAATCCACTTCATACACTCTAGTGGGTCGGTCGTCCCGGAGAATTCTGGATCCCGACTACCCAGAAACGTTTTGAAGGAGCAACCCCCTTCCTTTTTTTTCTCGGCCCGGATAGCATGTTCTTTGGTTCCTATGACAGCCGGTCCGCCGCCAGACCCGTTCACTACATTCTCCGCCATGACTTCATTCCGTCACTGACTGGCATCACGGTCCTCTAACAATTTCAGAAAGAATTCTTGTTGTTGAGCCATAACCGAATTCATGGTTTGCATCATGTTGTCTCGGATTCTTGTCTCCATAGTTACCTCCTCCATAATCGGATGAGAGGATGCGATATTTGTTCTTGGTATTTGCTCGGGTCCTCCACCCAATACATTGATCACGGGTGGCCCTTCCGTAGCTATTACAAAAGGAGGTTGATCGGCGGTAGACTCGTCTTCAATGGGACCATCCCACGGGTTCTGAAGCATATTTCGAGTGTTTACCATGATGCTCTGTCATACATGACAAAATCACACCGGCTAATTCTTTAGAAGACAGCCGGTTTAATACGTACTACTACAACGATTAATCATCATAATAACAATTTCAAACATTCTTACGTAATTCATCAATTCAGAACAACACTGACCAAGTGAGATTGTGAACGTACTTTACATAAGAATTCTCGTTGTCATTATTATAAATCTCAATCAGTGCAATTTCGTCGTCCTAATACTCTCCCCACCTAGAAATGCTCTACCCGTAAGGACAGTGATACTATGTGCTCAACCAGCTTAAGTCTAGGTATGCTAAAGTCGACACCTAGTTCACTTAAACTAGATCTCTGATACCAACTTGTAACACCCCAAAAATTGGGATAAACAAAAATTTCCATAAAAGGGAAACATGGTAACAAAAGATGCCTTAGCATGAGCTTACCCAAAAAGGGAACAATAATTATCTGTATAATTACAAGTCTGTAATAATAACCAATGAGAGATAACAACCTCTTAATCTAAATTCTAAACAAGAAACTAGATTACAAACGGTTGTCATCTATAACCAAAATAATCATAACTAATATTGGTCTCCCAAAAGTTCCCAAGCTCGCATCTAAAAGCCTGCTAAACCTTCCTGGCGGGCGCTCCGCTAGAACCTGAGATACATATCAAACCAAACAAGTGTTAGGACAAACGGGCCTAGTGAGTTGTACATAAGCATGGCATGATATTCAAGAGACATGATAAAGCATTAATAACAACTCAATCTACATGGTCATACTGGAATCAATGGGGGAGATCCATCACACCAATGAGGTTTACCTCAAGTCAATGTACCTTGATGTTGTTCTCATGACAACACCCCAAAGGCCCGGCACACCGTCCCGGTGGCGGAGGCCTTAGGTGCATACCGTCCCGGTGGCACCTAAAGCTACATCCTCCTAGCACCTGCTCACGGTTCATCCAACATATATATATATATACTATCCGTCTCTATACATATCCCACATCAACAAGATAAATGTATAGAACTACGCATGATTTCAATCCCATGTTAGGCCCAAAACACCCAAACATGGGGTTTCGACAATAATCTTCATAAGTTCCATGATATTACACCATCATACTCAATAATAATCATATTAATCACTCAACAATTTCTCATGTGAATCAATAGCCAAAAGCCCCAAATAATCACATAAATAACATTTAGGTCAAATTTATCAGGTGATCAGATTTGTACAAGCATGTGAGACAATACAAGTAAGCATTCAAGATATGTATCACATTTAAAGATTTTGGTAAAGAAAACTCACTATCTAGGTTTTATAGCAAAACCCTAGAAACTTGGAAGAAACCCTAGAAGTGGATGGAGGAAGGAGATGATCTTGAAGCTTGAGATCCTTGGTTGAAATCTTGGTTGAGGAAGCTTGATTCTTGCAATAAATATGGTAGATGGTGATTGGGATGAAGTTTGGTTCGGATTTGGGGAGTGGTAAATGAAGAGAGAGTTTTTGAGAGAAAAGGTTGAGGAGTAAATGAAGATTGGGGCTGAAAACTCATTTAAAAACGTTAGGAGGACCGCGCGGCTTGTGGCGCGGGTTGAACCGTGTGGTAACTCGCGCCATTCACTGTTCTTTTCACGCGGACAGTGCACCGCGCGGCTTGTGTCGCGGCCTAACCCGCGCGGCAACCCACACGGGGCACTGTTTCTTGCAGATTTCCCCTTAACCAAGTTTTAGAGTGTTACAGAGAGAGGAGAGAGAGAGGAGAAAGTGAGGAGAGAGAGAGGGAGTAGAGAGAGAGGAGAGAGATGAGAGAGAGGGAGAGAGATGAGAGAGAGGGAGAGAGGAAGAGAGAGAGAAGGGAGAGAGAAAATTGGTATCTGCTGATAATGTTGAACGGTAGTGGTGGCCGGTGGTGGTGGTGACCGGAGGTGGTGGTGGCCGGTGTTGGTAGTCGGAGGTGGTGGTGGCTGGTGGTGGTCAATGGTGGCCGGAGGTGGTGGTGGTCGTCGGAGGTGGTCGATGGTGGCCGAAGGTGGTGGGCGGTGTTGGTAGCCGGAGGTGGTGGTCAATGGTGGCCGGTGGTGGTGGTCGGTGGTGGCCGGAGGTGGTGGTGCATATTAGGATGAGGAGCAATTTTGTCCAAAAAAAAATATGACATTTCATTCCAATGAAATACCACCTCCCCCCCCCCCCCCCCCCCCCCCTTAGGAATGTTGAATTTCTTCATTTGTGGAATTCATTGGAATTCAACATTCAAATTCCTTAAAAAGAATGAACCAAACGATGTAATGGATTCTGGTCAATGGAATTCAACATTCCAATTCCATCAGAATCTGCGAACTAAACGCCCCCTTAGATAACGAAAAACCATTGCCATTAGTTTCTCTGTTGAATCCCGAGGCTAAACTAGAAGAAAAATTAGAGAAAAATGCAATTGTTGGCTACAAAAAAAGCAAAGAAACTTAGAGACAAAAGTTTGTCGTCTAGCCGTAAATTTTTTAATTAATAACTAAATATTTTATTAAAGGATGAATTGTATTAAAATGTAACATATTTTATTTTGATTTCTATTACGGATAACGTATTTTTAGAACCTTTATATATTTTGGTAGTTAAGACATGATATTTCAAACATTTAGGTAACCATGCTCACGTGACAAATGATGTGGCATGTAACTCAAATACTCAATACTATTTGTTGACATGATGAATAATGTGGATTTTTTCAATATAAAACTTATTATAAATTAAAATTTTTATTTAAATGTTAAAGATATCACATCTAAGTACCAAAATAGAGTTTACAAAAATACATTACCTTATAATAAAAAATCAAAACAAAATATATTACATTTTCATACAATTTATCTTTCATTAAAACAAGTTATCAAAATTTTATTATTTATAAAACACAAATAAAGTAAATAATAATTAAAACTTTTCAATGGTCGACATAGTTTGTATTGTTATGTATTGTCCACCACAACATGTTTCCGTCGACATTAACCTATCCACTACATCCACGTGTCAACAAATCCCAGCCATCCATTTTTATTTTCATTTTACATAATTTTATCCACAATTAATATCTAGAAAAATCTATAAATACACCTTCACCTTCACCTTCATTTTCATTCTTACTTCCATTTCCATACACCAAACACCTTACCTTCAAATTGCAATTTCACTACACAAACACCAACATGAACATTTTCAACAAAGACGACAAACCTAAGGTATTACAAACACCAACTTTTCTATCATTTATGTAATTTTAACTTCAATTCGACCTCACATTTTTCTTCGATTCCTCTGTAATCGATAACAGAAAGATGAGACCAAGAATGCTACATTCATGGAACAGGTAATTAGATTCAGCATCAACGGATCTACATGTTGAATTTCTTTAAATTTGTACTTAATTATAGCGATGAATTGGAGTAATGATTTACGGTTGATTTTTGATCGTAGACTATTATTTAGCATGTTAAATGTGTGATTATGAACTGGGCCCCAAAAAATTTGGGGGCCTATTTTTACTTTTTTAGGGCTTTTCATAACGAATGAAAAAATTACAGGGCTCCCTCAGTGTTACTCTGATTTCTATCAGAAAACAAAAGTAATACATTTATCTTTGTTGTCTCATTTGGCAGTATAATCAAAAGTTTTAGGTGTAACAGGACCTCCAAAAATATTAGAACGGACCCTGTTCGATAGCAAATAAACCTTCGATTTTGATTGAAAATTTGGGTGTATGCAGGCCGGAGATTCGGTGAAGAATGTGGCACAAGGTGCAACAGATATGGCTGGCGGAGCGGCAAATAGCGTGACGGGTTTTGCACAAGGTGCGGCAACGGGAGCCACAAACTTAGCCGGGGGTGCTGTTGATGCTGTGAAGAACACGTTTGCACCCAAAGATACATCTTCAAAATAATTCAAATTCTCATGGATCAAAATATGTTTGATTTCCATCTATTGATGTAATTTCAGAATTGGAATTTTATTTTATGTACTCTATTCTACTTCAAAATAAAAATTAGATCTTTAAAATGTCGAGAAAAAGTTCGAATAAGGAAAACGTTAATAAGGTAAGAGTATTGTTTGTGTTAGGGGCCATTTATTAAACATTTACGGGGTAAACCCTTACCAATATCATTTACAGGCATGGTGAGAACCAATAAGCTTACCCGGTAAGAGACAAGGGAAAGACTGAGAGTTTTACCCGGTAAGTGTGATAAATGAATCTTACTCGGTAAGTGCTTACCAGGTTTAAAATACTTATCAACAATCCATTTTCATAGCCTAGGATGTTACACGACAAGGTAAACGAAGGTGAATCTTTTGCCGGTAAGCGCTTACCCTGGTAAAACTTTTTGTAAACGACCCCTTAGCATCAATTACTGATCGAGTAAGAGTCTCTTACTGGGTCAATATCAAGGACTGGTACGAGGGGTTTAGTAAATAGCAATATCTCTGACTTGATAAACGTAAGAGGTAAGAAGCGATAAGTGGGTAGTAAACATTCTACTTGTGTTAAAGAAGGAAAGATAAAGTCCATGGGCCACTTAGAGGTTGTTTGCTATGTGATTATCGTGTAAGAATCGCTTATCGGTCACAGGGATTATGTTCACCAAGCCCTTCTTAACGGTCCATGATGTTTACCCGATAAGCCAAAGGAGTGGGTTTTATTGGGTCAGTGATTGATGCTGACCCATGCCATACTCTTATTCGGTTAGTGCTTACCTAATTTGTGTTTGATAAATCCTTCTTATCAATAATCTAATGACTCGAGAAGTCATTAGTCGTGGTACATTCTAACTTGCGTAAAAGTCACTATGTTTATAGAAGTCACATATACTCCTGTGAGATACGACACTGTTCATATCCCTATTTATTATTCAAACCAGTAAAACAATCGTTATTTATTATTCAAAGAAGCATAACATTAATGATCAATGTGTAGTATAGAACTCTAAAGACATTTCATGGATTTTTTAGCTATGTAGCAATCAGACAAACTCGGTTAGATCTATACGTAGTAGATATACGTGTTCATATGAATTGAAACTGGGTTACAAACATTTCATATGATTCAGATATGTCATTTTATATTAGAATTTTATACTATGTACAAAATTGTTAAATCAATCAATTAAATATACTGAAACGCATTTATCTAGGTACATAATAAAAAATAAACGTTTTATTGTACTAATTAAGATCCATTTACTAAACGCTTAGCGGGTGTCATTTACCTTATCGGGAAACCATGATAACATTAATCGATAAAATAAGTAAAGTTGGGGGCCGTTTACTAAAATGCTTACCGACAATGATATTACTCTCACTTACCTTATCGTATAATATTCTAGACCATCAAAATTGATTGTTGGTAAACGTCTTAAACCCGGTAAACGCTTACGGGGAAGAGTCATTTTTCTCAATTTGCTAATTTAATTATTAAATTAAATAATTTGTTGTATTTCGTGCACCGCGAACATGTTCCCGTCGGCATTGCCTTATCTATATCCATGTCACCATCAGCTGCCACGTGTCAACGAAGCCATGCATTTTGTTTACAATTTTAGAAACAATTAGTTCTAGAAACATCTATAAATACATCTTTCCTTTTCATTTCCATACAAAAACCTGCAATTTTAATACAGAAAGAGAAAAGATAAACATGGCGAACCAACAAAACCAAGCCTCATTGGATCAATCTCAGGTATTCCAAATCCCGCCGTCCGACGGTTTCTCCGGCCGTACGTCGATCTTTCTAATTTCAATTATACTTTCAATTTCTTCAATTCCTCTTATATATATATATATATATATATATATATATATATATATATATATTTATGTGATCGTTTGACGGTGACAGTTGCATAGGGATGCAGCAGCGAGCCAACAACCGAGCCAAAACGCTAGCTTCTTGGATCAGGTATTGGATTCAGGATTAACGGATCTGCATATCGAATTTCTTCAAATTTTATATTTTACTTGTAGCAATAATTCAATTGGAATGTTGATCTACGATTGATTTGAATTAATAGACGAAAAAAAAACCCTAGATTAATTGAATATTGGGGGTATGCAGCAGGCCAGTGATTCGGTGAAGACGATGGCACATGGTGCAGCGGACGTGGCTGGGGGGGCAGCAAGTGGTGTGGTGGGTATAGCACGAGGTGCGGCAATGGGGGCGGCCAACGTAGCCGAGGGGGCGGCCGGTGCTGTGAAGAACACTTTTGGGAGTAACACGCCATCAAAATAGATGTAATTCAGGATTATGAAATTGGAAAATTTAATTTAATGTAAAAATAAACAAAAATCATATCTTTTGACTTATATTTGTTTTTATTTGTTGTTTGTGTATTAGATCTATAATTTTGGTACTAACTATACAAAGTTAAAATCTCTAAACAAAATTACTTTTAACTCCAACAGCTACTCTATTTTAGCAATGCTATCATCAATTATATTATTAAAATATTTAATACATTTAATAAAATATCATTTTTCCCTTCTAAACACACAACTTCAATGTCTCATATTGGTGGAAAAAAATTAAATATTATTTCTCTCTTAAATACAGAGTTTTAGAGATTTTTCAAATTTAGAGATTTTTACCTTCTCTCTTCTTTTTTCTATTTTAGAATAAGGTATAACATAGCTGTTGGAGCAAAAAAGTTGCTAAAATCTCACTTTTTTTCTATTTTAGCATAGTTGTTGGAGATGTCCTAATGGAGTTGATAAAAAGATAGAAGCATACCTATAATTTCTTGTTTATTTCCGGTCCAATCTCTAAATGTGTCTTTGTAGTTACGATAAAGCATACAACTCATCTCATTGACGGATTTAGACGCGTTGTGGTGTAGTTTTTTTAACTGAGGGATGACTTTTTTCAATTTTTGTAAATTTTTTTAAAGTTTAATTTTTTATTTTTTTGTTCTTGCACTTTCAAATTTAGATTTTACACTTTTATAAATTTACCTAATTATATCACTTATTGTTAAAAAGTAGTAAACCCCTTTCAAGTTTAATATTTGATTATAAACTATTTATGTAATTCTAGTATATATAAATTTTCTTTTAATATAAATATAATTTTTTAGTATCATTATATTATTAAATAATTAATAGAATATATATATATATACCTTTATAATCTATACTATATTATAAAACAGGGATAAAAAACTCTTAAATACAAATTATTAGACACAATATACCATCATTTTATACAAGATTTTAAAAATATCTTAATTTACAATTATCAAATCACAAGATACATATTACTACTGCAGGCTTCTAACACCCACCAATTTGGCATGTGCAAGGTTTTCCTTTTATGCAGACATTTTCATGTATCACTATTAATTAATATACTATATTACTATAAATATGTTTTAATTATATTATTAAATATGTAATTGGTTATTTTTTCTAGATGTCATTAAAATATATAAGATAATCATTGAATTATAACAAAATACTTAATTTTTTTATATAAAGAGATTATATTATTAAGTCTAAATTAAACAAATTTATAAAAAAACATTATCATTTTTTCAAACCATCTAAAATCGTGCTGTAAATCGACAAAAAAACAAAAAATAAAATGAAAATTAAAATCTTGATGTATCTCGCTGCATTGCAGGAGTACAATTCTAGTTATATATAATATGCAAATCTGTCGTTTTATTTTACGCCTTGAAAAATGTCCTGCATGTGTAGAGCTTGAGGCTTGACCTGTCACCATGATACGTTTTATGTTGTTATAAACTAACAGTTTATATAATCCAATTCGATCCTCCACAGGACCAAACGTCCGATCCTTAACCGTATATTTCCGAGCTGGACATGAAAAATGGGCTCAAAAGATTTGAGGCCCGTGTTCGAATATCGAACAGGCCCATGAATCATGCATTATATGATTTGGGTCCGGTACTCCGGTTACAAAAGAACAATCTCGGATTAGATCGATTTGGGCTCGGCCCAGGCCCGGCTTGAACCGGACTGAAATGCCCAAAAACAAATACAGATTTCGGATCCCCAAGATGACCCGGAGTTCAGATCAGTTCCAGGCTTCCTCTTGTTTCATGTTCACGTCCCCACTTCAATCTCGACGTCAATTCATCGTCCATCACCATTTCTATGGCTGCCTGTAAGTCCACCATTCGCTCTCTGTAATTATACAAGTATGCATCCCTAAATCGATTGCATATCTTGTTAAAATTTCTCATGTTTCGATACCGAAAATTGGTAATTAGGGTTCTAAGATCGTAACTACTATGAATTCGTTAGCGAACAAGTCATGAATGTTCATGAGAAATGGTGTAATTTGAGAACGATTTGCATTGTACCAGGTAGTTTTGGGGGTTCAATTTCCAACTTCAGGTTAGTTGCTGCTACTAGAATTGAACCAGCTGCTTCAATTCAACCGTTACACGGCGTAAAAGTCCCAAATTTTACACGGTTCCGTGGTTTGGTGTTATCTCAACGTTCGTGTAAGGGATCAAATCGGTGCTTGTGTTTGGCTGCAAAGAATGCCCAATGTAAGCAATGTGGTTGGTATTCTAATGGAAGTAAATTCAATTTATTGATAGCTGATATTAATTGCAATGCTTCCTTTTTCCGAATTTTACTTTCTCCTGTTTGTGATTTTATATAGTATTTGAACATTAGTGAAACACTTTTATTTCGTTTCATGTAGAATCACTTGTTACTGTCTTTTTCAAGATAGTGGGAGTATTGTACTGTTTTGTATTTAGTTGAGGTTGATATAAATTTATATTATTCATGTAGTACATATGCATAACCAAGTAGTTTGATAAGATTTTAATGCGTACAGTTATTGAGCATCGACCAGCATGGATGTTCTTTACTTATTTATGTGAAATCAATTATTATTGGCTGATTTGATCATACACAAGATTGGTCCTTTCAACTTGCATTGAAATAAGCTTGAACATAAGATTTACATAGTGTTCGGGAGCATGGTATGGAAGAGGAGCTTGCTTAGGGGGTGTTTGGTTGGTTTTTCATTAAGTCCTGTATGGATAAAAGTGTCTGTGTGGATTAATCTGTCTGTATAGATTGGGAGGGGCAGGTTTGGAAAAAACTCGTCTTTCTGCATAAAGTTCACTCCTACAAGCTTACTAAATAAGGCACTTTCTATATCATTACGTCATAACCAAACAATGAAATAAGCTGACCGAATAAGCTGTCAGTACCATTTAGCTCATTAAGCTGCTAACAAAAATTCAAAATGGCCCTTTGTTTGACAATGTGAACTGATCTTGCTCTAATTCCAGTTCCCATCCTTGACTTCCCCAAAAGAGAGTCTTGATGTATAGGGTTTGGAAGATGGAGAGTAGGGGAAGGGGGGGGGGGGGGAGGTGTTCTACTATCGTTGTCTTTTTCGCCAATTTGACCAGTTTTAGAAACTTCACTGAAATGATTTTTTTTCTCTACTTATAGGGACATTCCTGCAATCCCCTGCTTGGAGATTTGCATACCCCCATGATCCTCTAGTGAGTTGCAACTAAGCTTGATCTCCTTTAAGCGAGATAAGAAAGTAACTTTGTATCTGATTATTCGTGTAAGGACCGAACTTCTAAGTTCAGAAGATAGTCTTACACTAAGAGCGGAGAGCCTACTTGAAAACTTCAAATTCTATATAGCTGGTATGGTTGTAAGTACCTGTTTTTAATAAAACGGTGAATGCTAAAGTAGATTATTTCATATGTATTGAACTTTTCTTAAAAATGAACACTTGAAACTTTACTTCTAACCCCCCCCCCCCCCCCCCTCCCCCTTCCAAACGAGAAAGAAAAGAGGGAGAAGAGTGGCAAATGATACATAGTTATTCAGCAGACAAAGTCTGTTTTGGGGTGTTCATCGAACTTGTCCTTAATTAACAAATATTTTATTCATCTGATTTATGTGGACTTGTGCTTCTCTAATGTGCTTATGTGTCATGATATTGCTCTATTATTTGAAAATGAAAAGGCCCGGATGTCAATGATAACTAATCCATCTGCATATTTCCCTTTGACAAACATAACAGCTAGTACAAATTCAGAAGATCGGTTGGAGGTAGCAAATTCATCCGAATCAACAAACCAACTTGTTCCAAATGCTTTGGAGGTATTTTGACTTGCTCACCTACCATGTAATTAATTCCCCGTGTCATTTAACGCTGCATGCATATGCATTTATACAATATTTTATCATGCAGCCTGATTTAGAATGATTTTTCTATTCTCTTTGTTTGATTCAGGAATGATACCATGCTAATATGTTCAACTTTAGGTGTCTTCCTTTTTACATTTGGAATCCAAACCTTATAACTTTTAAAATCAAAATTATCATAAATTCTTTAATATTTTCATTGCAAAGTTTCTCAATTTGACTTTCGAAAGTAGCTATCGGCACCTAAAGTGGGATGGAGGGGGTATATTATTATCACAGGACACGATACAATTGACGCTTGTTTAAATCTTATTACAGGTGGAATCTCTTCTAACAGAAATATGTGATACAACGTCAATTGCAGAGTTTGAATTAAAAGTGAGAATTTGTGAACTTGGAAGTTGTTCTCTTTAGAAATTCCTTCAAGTATCATGATTCAATCTATCTTTATATCCCCCAACTCTCACTTATAACTTAATTTGTTCTTACTATTAGCTTGGTGGATTTCGTCTATATGTAATGAGAGACTTGACTGGAGAAAGTACAAGTTTACCCCCTCCGTTATCTACTTCATTTGTCGATCCAACTCCAGAGGCACCTGAACTAAATGGGTCAGCCTCATCACCATCTCTAGCCATCACCAAAGCTGCACCTACTTCAGGTGGGGTTCAGACTTTGCTCGATAAAGCAGCAGATGAAGGATTGGCGATAATCTATTCTCCCAGAGTAAGAATCTGTAGATTTAACCTACTATTTATCTTTAACTTTCCTTTCTCAAATTATTATGACCATTAAATTCAAATAATGGACGCAGGTTGGGTACTTTAGAAGATCTCGAACCATGAAGGGGAAGCGAGCACCTCCACCATGCAAAGAGGTATCAGCACGATACAATAAAATGCATATCTGCATCGACACTGAACGAATCACCATTTGATGCCTTTTTTGTTGTTTACAATATACTAGATTATACCCCCTCCGTCTCAAAATAAATGTCCATAATGAAAAAGACACAGTTTTAGGAATGAGTACTTATTACACTTTTTAATAAACAAAAGGACAAATTGTCAGAAATTTTTCCACCTCATAATTAAGGGTAAAATGGGAAAGTGACCATAACTTTTGAAAGTTGACACTTATTTTGGGACAAACTAAAATAGTAATATAGACACGGGTCAACTCAACCGGCAACTGAAGGCTAGGCATTGGGGCTTCTCCCCCTAGGTCGCCAGTTTGAGTCTATTCAGGGCCAAGGGAGATTTTCCTGTCTTTTTATCTTCAGAGCCTAATGGGATTAGTCGAGGTGCATTCTAACTGGCCCATAAACCCATGGTTACCCGGAAAAGAAAAAAGAATTATAATCAAGAGTCTGGCTTGATTGATTTGTGGTCATGTGGATCTTATCTTCTACTGATACCTAATGCTGCATTCCCACAGAAACAAATAGTCAAGGAGGGGCAAGTTGTTTGTTACATTGAGCAGCTTGGTGGCGAGCTCCCTATCGAGGTTTAAATCTTCACTTTTTCCTTCTTTAAGTTTGTTTACTTGCATCCGACTATATGTTTGTTAGAAGATCCACAATGGAGCTTTTGAAGACATTTTGGGGAGCTTTTCGAAGACTTTTTGGGGAGCTTTTTAGTTACACCGGACAAAAAAAACCACTTTTTGCTCGTAACTGCACAATGGGTCCCACTTTTTTCCTTGTTTTGCTCGACCACCTAAGCTTGTGGGTCCCACTTTTTCGGAAAAAGCTTATATATACCAATTGTGATTTGAGTGAGAAATACTGGGTCAGTTTGGTTATATATTTGCTGCTAGTGATCTTCTGCTTTACCGTTCTTTTTTCAGTCGGATGTAGCTGGGGAAGTTGTCAAGATACTTTGCGAAGATGGTGGTACGCATAATTAGTTCTTACTGATTATCGTCACTAATCTCAGTGTATTTGTATGTGTATTGATACGTTCCACTTTTATGCAACAGATGCGGTGGGATACGGGGATGCTTTGATTGCAATTCTTCCTTCTTTTCCCGGGATCAAGAAGCTAAAATAGGTCGTTTGGTGGCCCTACGGCAGATGGGTAATTTCCGGTTTTGGTAAAGATTAGATTGGTTCATGAGTAACAAGAACAACATTATTAAGATCTGCGTAGATCCCACCTCCCAGATCCTAGGATTTACATGGTTCATCTGGTTTTTTTTTATCGAATAATAGTGTAAATTGAGACTTTTTCCTTTGTGTTATTCTTGTTTATTTTTCAACAACATTGCAGTTTTCAAATGGTACTGGTTTTATAGCAAATGGAAAGAAACTTATGATATTGATGTGGTTTATTAGATTATGTTGATGATCATGGCTTCTGTAATATTTTTTTGAGTAAATTACTTTTTTCGTCCTTGTGGTTTGTTGAAAATTGCTTTTTTTGTCCTTTAGTTTTGAAATTATGATTTTCAATTCTGTTGTTTTCGTTTTTATGACTTACGATTTATTGTCATTTTTGTACTTGTGGTTTACAATTTGTTGTTGGTGTTGTCCGTCATACTTAAAAGTAGGAGTTAACATCAAGGATGAAAATAACAGTTAATTGTAAACTGCATGGATGAAAACCGAAATTTCGAGATCATAAGAACAAAAGTCGTAATTTTTAGCAAACAATAAGACGAAAAGAGTATTGCTATATGCATCCTATTTATGTCAGAATCGGGTTAAATTATGAATCGGAAATGTAAAAAGTAAGTTTTGATTTGATGTTTGTGAGTAAGAAATTAACAGGTAGAGGTGCATTTAGCAACATATAGAAGTGCATTAGCCTATCCCAAACGGACAAATTTTCAGCAAAATTTCAGTTGGGTCTTTTTTTCGTTTAAAAATGAATACAATACGCATATTTCTTACAACAAAATTTGTAAAAAAAGTAATGTAATTAAATAGTGATACATAAAATTTTGTATTTTATTATTCATAACACTAAAAAAATAAGTGCAAAATATGATGTGTTTCGTTGGACAAAAAATTGAAAAGGTAGGTTTGGTACGAAATATAACGTGTTCTTTAGAAAAGTTGTAATGTTGTATGAAAATATTTTTTCTTTCAAATTTATCTATTTATTTATTAATGTTATAACAATAAAAACCTAACAAACTATTTCATTTTGAATGACTAAGTTTCTGAACTAATTTTTTGAATTAAAAAACCATTAGACTACCCACATTCACAATCCAATCCAATCTTTATTAAAAAATTAATTTTTCTCTCTTTCACCTACCCAATCTCTAATTCAATCAAATCTCCTATTTTATAACTTTTATCAGTGATCCAATCTAATCTCAAATATTCTTTAAAAAATATTAATTTTTAATATTTTATCATATTTATCATTTTTGTTCTTTTTGTTTTTGCATATAAAAAATAGATTTTTTAAACTATTTGATACTTTAAATCATAATCTTAATTAAAAAAAACTTATAATTGAAAATAGAGAGAAAGATTGGTGTGATAAAAATATGTCAATATTGGTCTTTATTTGTAGAGAATTGAAAAATATGAATGTTGGAATATTTTTTTTATTTTTTTTGTTAAACTCATATTTTTAATATGATAAAGTTAACCAATGATATATTGACATGTGACAAGATAATTTAATTAAAAAATAAAAAAATATCACAATGACGGGGATTGACAACTATTCACTTAATCCATTTCTTTCTTCTTTTTTTATTTTATTTTACTTTGTCTTTTACCTATTCTAGATTGAATTGGTTAAGTTTGCTGACGTGGGTAGTCTTAAACTTTCTCATTTTGAAATGATTAAGTTTCTAAACTATTTTTTTGAATGAAAAACCATTAAATTTTCTCATTTTGAATGATTAAATCCTTGAACATTCTTTTTCAATAAATTAAATCATCGAACTTCTAAAAATTGGTTACTTACATTATTTTAACTCAAAAAACTATTTGTAATTGGTTCTCTTTTGATTCTTTCTCTTTTGATAGATAAAAAATACATTAAAAAGATGGAGATCGATTACAAGAGGCCAACAACGTGTTAGACGATATGGAGAACGGACTACATTTGGGCAACGGGGAGTGGCGAGGCAGAGCGATACAATTGTTTGTGAGGGGTTTTAATGGCGTAGCGTTTGAGACGATAAAACTGATTTATATTTGTTTTTACTTTAAAACCTTCATAATCAGTTCCAGGTATCTTTAAAAAAAGGTAGCAACTTTTTATAAGTTCGATAGTTTATTTATTCAAAAAAAATGTTTAGGGACTTAATTATTCAAAATTAAAAAGTTTAATGGTTTTTTCATTCGAAAAAAATAGTTGGGGGACTTAATAATTTAAAATGAGAAAATTTAATAGTTTTTACATTCAAAAAAATAATTCAGGAATTTAATCATTTAAAATGTGATAGTTTATTAGGTTTTTTTAAACTTTTCCTTTGTTTACTATATAGTATAAAACTTTTCTATATAATATTTGTCTTGAATGAAAAGTTTTTAAATAGGAATGAAAACATAATTAATTTAATTTTGATTTTTCAAAATGAAAAGTTTCTAAACATTGTTTGTTTAAAATTAAATTTTGAAAAATTAATCACTTGTTAAAATAAAGATTTTAAAAATTAGTTTAAAAAAGGGAAATTGACCCAAATTGCTAAACCACGAGGAGGGATTGGCCTCCTAGCCATCCCTCTCCCTTACTTGCTAAATTGTCCCAACAGACGCATTGGAGCCCATGTACGCAATGGAGTAGGGGTGCGTAATTGCGCCCCTGCGCAGTTGTGTAGGTGCGTAATTGCGCACCCCTACTCCATTGCGTACCTGGACACGTGTCAACTCCAGATTAACTCTAATTAGGGTTTGTCCTTAGAATTTGGTTGAAAATCTATTTTTTCACGTTTTTAAGCTAGTTTTTCATGTTGATGTGTACTGTTTTTTTCAACATGTTGTGATATCAAATCAACTTTAGCAGATGAATTATTTCACTGTTCTTGTACCATTTGATTCCCTAAATTATTTCTATAAGAACAACAACTATGGAAGTTGTAATTCACAATTTTCATCCGAGCATTCCATACAATTTATTTGTTTGTTTGGTCAACTCCAAATTATTTCTCTTGGTATGATTAGAATATCGTATAAGTATGATGGTGACCTTTATGAGTTATGCAACTCTGACGATGTTTTGTCTTTCATTCAATTTATTGACAGTGAAAATAATCTGCCAACACTTTGTGTATTTGTCGATTCATCGATGATCGGTGGAAGCGATGTTGGTGGTACTTCGAACACCAGAGGCGGTGTGGATGAATCTGATGATACCCCATATGTTGTGTAACACCCAGAAATTTAAGGTAAGTGTTTATAAACTCTAAAGTGTTCTCATTACTTTTAAATGTTGGGATTTTGCCTTGGGTTAGAGATCATTGGTATGTTACTTTATGTGTTGTTACCTTTAGTTCTTTATATGTTTAATTGTATCGAAATCGTCGAAAATCAGTGAGTCTGGGATTTGGCGCGACAGTGACTTGCGACTATGACAGAGGTCATAATCGCGTGGCAAAGTCGCGGGCCAGGGGATGGTCTCGGTATATCCCCGGCGAGAATGCCCCGTGAGAGTGACAAGGGCACAATCGCCCTGTCACAATTGCGGGAGAGGTACTGCGAGTGGTTGTGAGGGCGCGACAATGCCCCCGCGACAATGCCAAGGGCATAGTCGTTGGGCACTGTCGCCGACAGGGTCTGGGAGTTTAAAAACCTTTCTAAGCCGACTTTTACAACACATTTTCATAAAATCAAATATAGCTACGGGAGAGAGAGCTCTTTGGGCGATTTTTGGAAGACTCAAACCCTAGTTTCATTTATTGCAAGCCTAAGAATTTATCCCCTCATTTTTTGTTCATTGAAGAGTTTAGTGGAGCATTTAGTGGGATCAAGCTAGCTAACAAGTCTCATCTTCTCACCATTTCCCTAAGTTTCCTAGGGTTTTAATTAAAACCCTAGATAGTGAGTTTCTACTACTATTTTCAAATGAGATACATATATTGTGTGCTTACTTGTTTAGTATTTCATATGTATGTAGAAATATGATCACCTGATAAGTTTGACCTAATTGCTACTTTTGAGATTGTTGGGAATTTAGTTATGGCACTTCATGTGGACCTTGATGATGTTGTTATCGATATTATTTTAATTGGTTATGTGTTGTTTTGGTGAGCCATGGGTATTATATTTGGACTTGTACATTTTAGAGTTTTGCACCTAAAATATGCTTGGAATTATATGAGGTCTTATACATGTATCTTGTTGATATGGAATTATGTATAGAGATGGATATCGTACGTATATAGGATGAACCATGAGTAAGTGCTAGGAGGATGTAGTCTTAGGTGTCATCATGACGGTATGCACCTAGACCTCCGCCATTTGGAGTAATGCCTGGGAGGTAGTCTTCAAGTGTGTCGGGCCTTCGGGATGTTGCTCATGCGAGTGAACATCAAGGTACATTGACTTGAGGTAAAACTCATTGGTGTGATGGGTCTCCCCCATTGATTCCCTTATGGCCTTTAGTGACTAAAATTAAATAAATGTTCATACCATGTTTTATAAATGTATGCCATGTTCTTGTACAACTCACTAGGTCCGTTTGGCCTAACACTTGTTTGGTTTGATGTGTATCTCAGGTTCGAGCGGCGCGACAACCAAGAAGGTTTAGCCGGCCTTTAGATGTGAGCTTTGGAGCATTTTTGGGATGCCCTTTTAGAAGACAATCATTTTTGGAAGTAGATGACAACTGATTGTAATCTTATTTCTAGTTAGATTTTAGATTAGGAAGTTGTCATCTATCATTGCTTATTATTACAAACTTGTAATTAAACAGACATTTATTGTTCCCTTTTTGGGTGAGCTCATGCTTTGGCATTAAAGTGATAACCACATTTCCATTTTCCGGAAATTTTTGTTTGTCCCATTTTTGGGGTGTTACATGTTGTTCCCGAAACACAACAAGAAGGAGAAGAAGAAGAACAACAACAAGAACAACAAGAAGATGACGACGACGATGTTTATAGACATGATGAGGAGTATCATGTTTACCACTTGAATATATCTGATGTTGATATTGATTAAGACAACGACGAAACAGAAACTATTCCTATCAAATCATACGGTGGGATAAATGATTTCTTTGACATGCCCCCTCCACTTCCATCATCGGCTCCCGTCATCACACCCAACCTACCCCCACGTTATAATCGTAGTGGAAGAGTAAGTTTGGGGCAAGTATTCCCTACGAAAGACGATCTTACACTCGCTCTCGGGTTGAAGTTTCTTGAAGAGGGTTTTGAGTTAGGAGTGCGCAAGTCAAATAAAACCAGATACGAAGCCATATGTAGGCAAGACGGCTGTTCTTGGCGTATTTATTCAACCTCTGTCGAAAAAAACAAAATGTTTCATGTTCGTATATTGAATGACGTACATACTTGCTCGAGGACGCAACTTCATCCCAACCACCATCAAGAAAACAGTAGAGTATTGGTAATTATATTTTCCCTAAAGTGCAGGATACTAGCAGGACATACCGTGGATCCGACATTGTCAACGACGTAAAAGTGGATTTGAAAATAGATATTTCTTACTGGCAAGCTTGGTGCGCAAAATCTTATACACTAACGATGGTGCGTGATAGCCCTGAAGAATCGTTTACCCAACTCCCCTGCTTTCTCTATAATTTGGAGCTCCGGAATCCTGGTACCGTTACCAAAATAAGTACAAACAGTAGAGGACGTTTTGAGATGTGCTTCGCTGCCCTCGGTTGCGCGATACGTTGTTATTCTAATAACTTTCGCGTCACTATATGTTTTATTGAACTGCTATATTGAATAATGTTATAATATGTAAATGCTTTAAATATCCAGATTCGGTCGTTTATGACACACTTGAATCCGGTCATTATCATATATGTTGCTCATTTGAAGGGGACTTACTTGGGCACAATGTTTTTAGTCGTTGCTATGGACGCAAATAACCAAATTGTGCCCATCACTTTCGGAGTGGGTAGGTCTGAGAGTGGGGAGGTGTGGACTTGGTTCTTAACCATGCTGAAGCGTTGTATCGGGGAACCTGGGGGGTTAGTGTTTGTATCCGACAAGGTTGTTTCAATTCACCAAGCAATTAATACAGTGTAACCAAGGGCCCGTCATGCACTTTGCTGTCGCCATCTAATGATGAACGTAAAAAGCAGGGACAACAAGGTCAAATACAAGAAGAAGTTATTTTGGAGGACGTGTAAAACATATACGTTGGAGGAGTTTGATCTGAACATGGCGGGTCTACGAGTTGCTTTACCTATTGGAGCTCCGCTTATGGACCAGGTTGGGCCGGAGAAATGGTCAATGAGCCATTTCCCAGGAATGCATTACAACATAATGACCTCGAAGAGTGCTGAGTCGGTGAATGCATTGTCGCGTTTTGCACGGAGACTACCTATTGTGGGCCTTATGAATTACTTTCGATGTTTTCAGCAAGAATGGTATTCGATTCGTCGGAGAAATGGAGGTTATTTTCCTTGTATTACTGTTATAATTTTATGCTTTTATTTTTGGATTACTAACGTAACAAATTCGTGTTATCGCAGAGGAAATGGTGAATCGTCTCACGCCGTGGGCGGAGGCCAAAATTGAAAAGAGAATTTACAAGTCCGCAAGCTGGACTGTACATGAGATTGGTCGAGGTTACTTGGAATTCCGCGATGGGGATAAGGACGCAGAAGTTGACTTCAATAATCGTTTTTGCTTGTGCAAGAAATGGCAGCTCTCAGGAATACCATGCGGCCATGCAATCGCCGTCGCAAGAAATCAATGGTGTACAGATGTTTTCTATCTAGTGACTGGTTACTACACGTCGGATAATTTCTGACAAACATACGCAGAGCTCATACATCCAGTCGGTCCAGGAGAAACATGGGTTGTTCCAGACCACCCGCTTATGACCGTTAGACCACTGGTCGTAATAAGACGGGTTGGTCGACCGAGTAACTATGACCGTATCCCATCCAGAAACAAAATTGGATTGACCAATGTAAAGCACTTTATCCTTAGATGGTGTTAGGGTTGTTGTTTGCTTATTTGATCTATGTTGCTAGTTTGTACCCGTACTTTATATGCTTTTGTTTCATGGTGCTAGTGTTGTTGGTTTTGTATTTTGATTTTCTACGTTGCTAGTTGATAGATGTACTTTCTATGCCTTTGTTTGATGAATTAAATCGGCTAATCTATTTTCTGGTTTGATGCATTTATATGTTTAAACTACTTCAAAACAAGTGTCGGTGACAAACAACCAAATTGATAGAGGTCGAAAACAATCGGTACGGTATAACATGAATAAGTTCATCAAAGGCTTTTCAGGCGAATCTTGAAGCTTTTCAGGAGAATCTTGAAGCTTTTTACAGGTACACAATTGCGAAGGTGGTTTTTGTGCACTACCTTTGGCTATAAATACCGAACGCTGGGAGTCCTAAACAAAACAAGATATATAGCAAGGCAAAAGTTTTACAAGTCTTCTTACATGGCATCCCCAAATCTTCATGTATGGAATTTCAGATGTTTATCTCAATTGCTTCCAGCCTCTACCACCGAGTTATATGGTTAGTGTTTATATTTTTCTTGGTTTTGCTCGCGTTGAATATTGTGTAAGACTAACATTGTTAACCCCTATCATGAACAGCTGAGTATCTACAAATGTTCAGCATGAAACTCTACTATCAAAGGTACTTCACGGAACCACCTATGTAACACCCTAAAAAAGTGCTAACAAAAATTTCCGAAAACTGGAAATGTGGTATTTAAATGCCATAGTGTTACACCCCGAATTTGGAGTCTTAACGGTGTGGCGATCTGGTTAGCCAAAGTAGAAGATTTGAATAATAGAAAGCTCGGCAGTGCTTGGCGCGGCTTACCGCGCGGGTGGAACCGTGCAGCTAATCGCGGGTGAGCACGCACGGGCACTTGCGCGGGCGTGCAGACCTCATTTAAATGAGGAAATTCGGCCAAAACCCTTATTTTACCAATTTCAACTTTTAGGAACTCTTGGAGGCTACGTTTTTCTCCCAAGAACTTGGTAAGTTCCAACTCTCATCTTCCTTAATCATCAATGCTGTGAGTCCGTGATCGTTACCAGATAATCAAAACAACAAACAATAGATAATAAACCAACCTGTTTGGATTACAAACGCGGATTACACGGTTGAGTTCTTGAGTTAAGCTCTCTGTTTGTTTTCTCTCTTTTCACCTTTTTAATCTGTGTTGTGTGTGTGATCTGTTCTTGTTGTCTGATCGATTGTGATAAGAGAGAGAGATAATATCTATTTAAGATATTATCAAAACTTAAACTAATAATAAAACTTAATATCTAAAACTATAATATCTAGATATTAAAACAACTTTGACTTTATTACAGAATAGACCCTAGACTATTGTTGAGAGTGACTTGTCAGCTTTAACTTCAGATTGCGATCTTCGTATTGGATGATCTTGAATCCAATGAGACTGTGCTCTAACAATCTCCCCCTTTGGAACAAGATCATTTAAATAAAAAGATTTATCTAATTCGATCTTCTCTTTCAGCTTGGAAGATGCAATCTCCATCTTTGTCTTCAAATTGTAATAATCTTCCCCTTTTTATGTAGAGAAACTCTCTTTCGGTTGTTGGGAAGAAATTTTCTTCAGTGTTAGCTTGGACATTTGTTTCTTGATCATTTCTTGTACTTTGTTTGCTCTGCTCTCCCCCTTTTTGATGGATTGAGCATCGATATCTTCAAAACTTTGTTGACAAGAAATGTCTTTGATTCGTAGCCTCTGATCCGTCAATTCATAAGATATTCATCTAGATCTTTACAAATCCAGACAAATTAGTCGTGTAACTCCTGAATCAACTAATGAATCAGTTAGAATGCCTGTCAGTAACACTAAGTCACTGTGTGTAACGAATACACATTGGAAAGGAGCTGTTTGATGTTGACTCCCCCAGGGCTTCCATTTAATCATCGAAACACCACAAAGGTTATTTCTATAAACGTTATGACAAAGAAACAAATTCCTTGTGTGTTCGTGCTTGTGATAGAAAGAATTAAGCACTGATGATTGCTTATTTGGCTCGAAATTGTGTAAACCACTGAGACAACAGTAAGTTAAACACAGACTCAATGTGTATGAGTGAAGTGCGAAGGTGGGGCAGACTTCCTTCTTTTCAATATCCAGATTTTCCAAATGAAAATCAGATAGCATATGTGTTGCATCCCCTTTGAAAATGTGAAACACTTTCTATTTGAGAAGAAAATGAGTAGATGGTGAGGTTTGATCAAGAGTTGGCATGGGTTAGTTGCCTGTTTCAATAATGTTCACCAAAGAATTGTGAAACACTAGTAATGGTGGCTACCCGGCTCAGAAAAAGTTGGTGCAGAGTTGTGATATTCTTTTAACTCTGTTCTCACACGCTCTTTCTTTTAAACATTTTGCTTTCTCTGATCACACTCATTTCTTTTAGCTTGCACACTCAATCACTAAGGAATAACTTCTTGGGTAGAAATCACTGGTTAAGGTGATTCCATAGAAATTGTGTTAATTCCTAGCACAATGAAACTTTGTTTTCCTATGATGCATGTGATGCTCAGTTTGGTTTAACTATTTCAGTTAAAGCACAAAATTGATTTTGAAAACATTTAAAATCACACTTCCATAATATAAAATCTGTTGAGAAAAAAATCGGGAAGTGGTTTGAACGTTAAAAACAATGTTTTCTATGATTGAAAGTTGTCTTTCTTTCAACCATATATGAGATGAAGATATAGAATTATACCTTTACGTACGATCTTCCATCTCATGAAGCTAAGCGTAAAGTCATAAAGATATGATCTTTTAAGCTTCTCTCAAACTTCTGCAAAAGTCTTAAGTCAAGTCAAAGAAAATTTATTCACTTAAATTGAAAAGACAAAAAGCAGTAAAACTTTTTAAAGAACGAGTTCTGATCTGAATTGATCAGAAGTCATATCCGAACTCCTTTGACGTGAAGAGCTCCCCCTAAAATCTTGCATTACAAAAATTTGTCATAAAACGTAAGTGCAGAAATCTTATGAGCTCCCCCTCAAATTAATATTGACCAAGTATGAGTTTCTTCTCATACTCCCCCTAGAATCATGAACATTAACATATGAAATACAAATATCATTCACAATTAAGCATAAAGATATGAGGAAAAAGTAAACAATAGTGAACTTTTATAGGTAATTACTGATTATGTCTTAAGATTTAGCATACCAAGCTTAGAGATAAGAAAGTTGAATCTCTTTTCATCTAACGCCTTGGTAAACAAATCTGCAAGTTGATAATCTGTTTTTACAAAGAAAAGTTCTATGTTTCCTTTTTCTACATGATCTTTGATAAAGTGATACCTGACGTCGATATGTTTGGTTTTTGTGTGTTGAACAGGATTCGCTGTTATTGCGATGGCGCTCTTGGAGTCGCAGTAGATCGGGATTTTGTTGAAGTGGAAACCGTAGTCGCGAAGTTGTGTTTGCATCCACAAAACCTGAGAACAGCAGCTAGCAGCAGCTACATATTCTGCTTCGGCCGTGGAAGTTGAAACGCAAAGTTGCTTCTTCGATCCCCAACTTACTAGTTTGTCACCGAGGAACTGTACGTGTCCTGACGTGCTCTTCCTGTCTAACATACAACTTGCATGATCTGCATCTGTGTACGTTGTTAGTTCAAAAGTAGTATCTTTGGGATACCACAGACCGAGATCTGCGGTGCCCTTCAGATACCTGAATATACGCTTGACAACAGTCAAATGGATTTCTTTTGGATTAGCCTGATATCGGGCACAAAGACATGTTGAAAACATTATGTCTGGTCTACTACTAGTAAGATACATTAAAGAACCTATCATTCCTCTGTAGGTCCTAATATCAACAGACTTTCCCGAAGGATCGGTGTCAATCTTAGTTCCTGGTGCCATTGGGGTACCAATCGGTTTTGTATTTTCCATTTGGAATTTCCGGAGAATTTCCCTAATGTACTTAGATTGATTGATAAAGATACCCGTAGAAAATTGTTTTACTTGAAGCCCGAGAAAGAAGTTCATCTCTCCCATCAAGTTCATTTGAAATCTAGACACCATAAGGTTTGAAAAATTCTTACAGTACTTAGTATTAGTTGAACCAAAAATAATATCGTCGACATAGATTTGTATTAAAACGATATCGGCTTTTTCTTTCTTTATGAACAAGGTGGTATCCACCGTACCTTTTGAAAACCCAGACTTGACTAGAAAAGTGGAAAGGACATCATACCAGGCTCGAGGGGCTTGTTTCAGACCGTAGAGAGCTTTGTCGAGAATGTAGACGTGGTCCGGCTTCTCTTGATTGACAAATCCCTCTGGCTGAGAGACGTATACTTCCTCCTTCAGAATTCCGTTCAGGAATGCTGTCTTCACGTCCATTTGAAAGACCGTGAAGTTCTTATGGGCAGCGTAGGCTAAGAACATTCTGATTGCCTCTAAACGCGCCACAGGAGCGTATGTCTCGTCATAGTCTAATCCTTCCTCTTGTCTGTATCCTTTGGCTACTAGTCTCGCCTTGTTTCTGATGACGGTACCAGCTTCGTCCTTTTTAATCTTGAAGATCCACTTCGTACCGATGATTGTTTTACCTTTAGGCTTTGGTACGAGTCTCCAGACTTGCAGTGCGTCGAACTGGTTCAATTCTTCTTGCATAGAGACTACCCAATCTGGATCCGCAAGAGCCTCTGATACTCGAGTTGGCTCAATCTTGCTTAGAAAGGAGTCGTGCATGCACCAGTTGATTGACGCTGACCTAGTTTGCACCGACTTGGATGGATCACCTATGATCTGACTTGCAGGGTGCGCTTTGGTCCATTTACGTTCATGAGGCAGTGGATTATAGGAATGAATGTCAGTTGTGTCATCTATAAATCCACTTGCACCTTCTTCGGCTTGTTCTGGAGGAATGATGATTTCAGTTGAAGTAATTGGTGCAGAAGTCTCAGTAGGTACAACTTGTTCCGGCTGTAGATTGATCTGAATTGAACATCCTACTGGTTCAGCTACTTCTGACTCTGCATGACTTGGCACTTCTTGAACTGTAGGAGTTGGTATTTGAATTGTGACGTCTTGATGAATCGGGGTACTTGATTCATTTGGAATGTCTGAACTGGTTGGATGAGTAGGCGTTGGCTCTTCTATCCTGTCAACCAAAACAGATTTCTTTATGTTAGTTCCAAGAAATTCGTCATAAAACAATTCAAATAATAAATCTAAATCAGATAAATGGTTAGTTGATGTTGAAGCTTCATCTGATTTGTTCTGTTGAGACGCAGGTTCTGGACTGAGTTGCCCAGAAGCTAGTACTCCGGTTAAAACGGGTTTTGAACAGTATTGTTCGGAAGCCATCTCTTCATCAAAGGTGACGTTGACGCTTTCAATCACCGTCTTTGACTTCTTGAAGTAGATTCTGAATGCAGTTGATGATGAGGAGTATCCAATGAAGATTCCTTCATCTGCCTTGGCGCTGAACTTGTTGAGATTCTCCCTATCGTTTAGAACGAAACACTTACATCCAAAGATATGGAAGTATTTGATTGTAGGTGTTCGGTTGTTGATCAACGCATAAGGAGTCTTCTTGAATCGTCTGTGAATCATGGACCGGTTCTGCGTATAGCATGCGGTAGATATAGCTTCTGCCCATAAGAATAGAGGTAGGTCGGAATGACTTAGCATAGTGCGAGCTGCCTCGACTAGCGTCCGATTCCTTCTTTCCACCACTCCATTTTGTTGAGGCGTACGTGCAGCAGAGTACTGATGAGTTATCCCTTTAGATTCGAGATATTCTTGAACAGTTTTGTTCTTGAACTCTGTGCCGTTGTCTGTTCTTAGAAGCTTTATCGGTTTCTGCAGATTCACCTGGGTCGTCTTCAGGAAAGTGATGAGCACATCAGGTGTCTCATCCTTTGATCGTAGGAACTTGACCCAAGTGTATCGTGAGTAGTCGTCCACGATCACTAGAATGTACTTCTTGCCTCCTAGACTCTGAGTTCGCATTGGACCACAGAGATCCATATGCAATAGCTCTAGCGGAGCGCTTGTACTTGGTTCAGGCTTCGGTTTATGCGGAGCCCTCTTCATCTTGCCCTTCTCACAGGCTGCACACAGATGATCTTTGTCATATTTGAGCTCTGGAAGTCCTTTGACTAAGTTGCCACTGACCAGTTTGTTGATGTAGCGAAAGTTGAGATGAGAGAGCCGTCGATGCCATAGCCAGCTTTGCTGCATCGATGCTTTAGATAGTAGACAAATCTGCTTGTCAGTCTGGACGTCTGATAAATTGATCGTGTAGAGGTCTGACTTTCGAGTGCCGACCAAGAGTTCTTCGCCTTCTTCTGTGCGAACAGAACACCTCTTGGCTTTGAAGTTGACCTCTAGGTCTTTGTCACAGAACTGACCTATGCTGAACAGGTTGTGTCCTAATCCTTCTACGTAGCTCACCTTCTTGATCGTTATATTTTCTCGTTGTATATCACCGTAGCCTAATATTGGTGAAAACTGATCATTTCCGTATCTGACTGTTCCGCAGTATTTCTCTGTAAAGTTTGTCAGCATATCTTTCTGTCCTGTCATGTGTTTGGAGCAACCGCTGTCCAAATACCACATATGACGGATCTGCATAGGAGAAATAACGAAACACAGATTTAGATTTTAAGCATTATAAATGAGTAAGACGTTGGAGCGTTAATATTAAAGTGCGGGTTTTGAACTGATGAATTCAAAAGCCTATTTTTCTTAAGCACGGGTTCTGAACAGACGTGTTCAGAAACCATCGTCTTGTCTTTGAAGTTTGAGTCTTGAGCTGTCTTACTCAAGAACCATTTTCTCTATTGAGGTACGGGTTCTGATCTGTTGTAATCAGAAGCCACATGTTTTGCTAAACATTGGGTGCCTGCAACACAGATTTAGATTTTGGTACCCACTTGAATTTGGGTCCTGCTGTGTTAGCACAAGGTTTTGATTTTGGTACCCATTGCAAATTGGGTCCTCTTTTCTTTTGAAATAGATATGAAGTAGGATAATGATAAGAATGCACATGAGATGATTCAAACCGCATAGCAGAATCTTGACAGAAATTAGAAGCATGTTTATCATAAAAGGAAGACTGTCTAGCAGTTTTAGATAACAGGAATAGTTGCTTAAAAGAGTATTTCAGTTTAGGAGCAACATTCATATTCAAAGTATCTGAACTAGACATATTCTTATTACAATAAACAGAATCAAAAGATTTAAAAGTCTTGTCAAGCTTCCGTTTGGGTTGCCATTTCTTGGTCATATCTGAAACAGTTGAAACCTTTGAGTTAGACATTAGAGAAACAACTGAATGCATTTTCTTTGGGTTACCAGTATTGATCGGCTTCTGTGAATGCTTCTTGCCTTTAGCATTTTTAGCTTTCACAGAGACTGAGTTATCAACTCGCGTTGATTTTGCACTGTTAATAGGCTTACTGGTTGATCCAACAGATTTCTTAAGAAAGGATGAATGGTTTGGAAGTTTTGCATTAAAGTCAAATTGTTCAAGACAATCATCTAAACCACCATTAGAGTTCAGAAAATCAAACCCTTGATTTGATGAACTAACCATATTCTCAGAGTTTGAAGCCTTAGAAAGAACAGAATTTGTAAACACAGTTGTAAAAACATTCTGTTCAATGTTTATCAAAAGTCTTTCATCTGACAAGGAATTCTCGAGTTCAAAAATTTTACTTTCTAAAACGAGAGGAGGGACATATAGTTTACCTTGAGTAGGTTTCGCCTCCATTTCCTTTTCAGAATAACTTAGAAAGAAGTCATTTGAAAGAGTTTTCTTCTTTTCAGGTTTCTTATCATAGCTATTATTCAGCTTCGCATAATAAAATGGAAGATGAACTTTAGATGATATTAAATGTTTTTCTGTTTCTTTGGCTTCATCCTCTTCAGATAGTTTAGTCCAATAAACTTTAAGTTCAGGGATTCTTCTAGCTAACTTCATAGAAAGAATATCATAAAGTGCAGGCACTTCAGACATTCCCTTTTGAAGATAGTGAGGATTCTTATAACCGATTCCCCATCTTTCTTTGTTCTCTATTGGTTTGTTAAGATGAATGGTTTGCTCAGTTTGACCTAATGAGTACAACTTCTTTTCCAAAGCATCCATTTTTGCAATTAAAGATTTGTTTTCTTCGATAGACGAAGAATGCATTTGTGTAACCTCGTATAAGTCAATCTCACGTTTTAGTAGTTTAGACTTGAGTTCAGAATTCTCACTAAGAATTATTGTCTTCTCCGTTGCGTTGGTGTCATTGTTTTTATGTAAAACCTCAACCAGTACTTTCTTCTCAGCAATTTCATTGCTAAGTTTCTGTATTGATTAGTTTTTGTCAGTAATGACACCCTTTTCACGCTTTAGGTTCGACTCTAACTCTTTGAGTTTATCATTCATGGCATGCAATTGATTTATGAATTCAGCATACGGTAAGTTGCATACCTCTTCTTCATTCTCTGAATCAGCTTCATCATCTGATTCATGCTTTCCCATCAAGCACAGGTTGACAACTTCATCTTTCTCTTCATCTTCTTCATCATCATCAGAATGATCGAGCCAGAAAACGTCTTCAGCCATCAATGCCTTCCCAGCCTCTTGTTGCTTTGCAAGCAACATCTTGTTCTTGTAGTAGTCCGAGTTCTTGACTTTTGGCTTTCGGCAATCTCTGGCATAATGACCGGTTTTGCCACAGTTGTAGCACGTTATAGGTTCTGTCTGACCTGATCCTTCTGCTTGAAACCTTCTCTCTTCAGGTTTCCTTTCCTCTGATCTCTTTTCTTCAGCAAGATCTCTTCTATCTTCTGGTTTCCTCTCCTCCATTCTCCTTCCTTCAAACCTTCTTCCTTCAAATCTACTTCCTTCGACCCTTTCTCTATGAGCGTAGTTGTTTGGACCAGACGAATACCTCTGACTGTTTGATCTTGGCTTTGTGTAGAATTTCTTCTGGAAAGCCTTAGTCAACAAAAGCAATGCTTGCTTTAGTTGTTCACATTCATCTTCGTCAGAGTTTGCTTCAGCTTTATCTTCATCTGATTCATACACAGTCGCTTTGTTCTTCTTCTTCTTGACAACAAGACTGTGTCTTCAACCTTCTTTCCTCTCTGCCTTTTCTCTTCTAGAATTTCATCCACTTCTTCTTCATTTTGTTTGAGGGTTTCATACACCTCATGAAGTGGAATCTCATTCAGATCTTTAATCTGCTTCATCTGCCTCGCAAATCTCTTCCATTCTGGCTGTAGAACGCTTAGAAATTTGACATTTAGCTCAATTTGAGATTTGTGGACCTTGTTCTTGCTTAGCTCATTCAGCAAGGTCACAAACCTGTCATGTACTTCTTCTAAGGTTTCTCCGGCTCTGCCTCTAAATTTTTCATAGTTATTTAGGCAGTTGGAGATCTTTAGTTGATTTCCCACCTTAGAACCCAACATCATCTTCTCCAGCTGATCCCACATTTCCTTAGCTGAGGCCTTGTAGCTGTCAATCTTTATGTAGATTTCATTGGGGATTCCTTGAAGAATGTATGACATAGCTAGCTTATCACCTTTAGCTCTGTTTAGGTTGTCACCGTCAAGCTCATGGTACTTCAGTTCAACTTGTGTTGGCAATGTTCCAACCAGACGAGTTGTCTTTATTGGTTGCATATTTCCTTCTGCAAATGACTGTCTGATGAACTCACAAAGCTCATGTCTGTCTATGAAGTTTAGAAACCGATCCTTCCACTGTTCGTATTCACCTTTAAATAGAACTGGTGGTTTGGAATCAGTTCCAATGGCAAGAGCTTCTCTGGAAGTCATAATTGAACAAGGTTTAAGATGCGAGAGGCTTTGAGATGCGTGAGGCTTGAGATGCGAGAGGCTTTGAGATATGAGAGAATTTTAAAATTCAAAAGTTTGCGCGAGATGTTGATTGCGCAAAGTGAAATTCGACCGATAAGACGTAAGAAATGATGCTCGACTGGTATAATTCTTTGACCGATAAAAAGATTGGAATTCTTTTTCTGTTTCGATAAAAGATTTTTTCAATTTAGAACCGGTATTATAAAATGGAGGAATTGATTGTGAGTGGACCGAAATTCTAATTTCCTTTGACCGAAATTCTAATTGATGAGATAAAATTGTTTTGCATGAGGTTTTTATGAGGTTTAGAATACTTTAGAATTCTTTAATTTGCATGAGGTTTTGCATGAGATTGGTTTTAAAATAGAAGGGGACACGTGAAATAGAAATAGAATTGTGTGTGAGTGGTCACGTGAGATGGAACAACAAACAACAAATGTTGAGAGGCTGCCACGTGATCTCAAAGTGGAATCTCACAATGACCGGAGCTTCTAAGACCGGGGGGTTACGAAATGGACCAACACACACAAAACACACCTGGGGGTTTGACCGGAGAGTGGGGTTTGACCGGGGGGTTTTTGACCGGATGAGTTTTTGTTGTTTTTGAAAAAATGTGAGTTCGACCGGATGAGTTGTTTGACCGGGGAAGAGTTGTGGAAAAGTTATATTCGACCGGGGAAGTGAGGTAGAAAAGTTATATTCGACCGGGGAAGTGAGTTTTCCTTTGACCGGATAACAAAAAAAAATATTCGACCGGATAAAAAAAATTCGACCGGTACAAAAGTTTGTGAGATTCGACCGATAAAAAAAATGATCTTCGACCGGTGTTTGCAAGAGTCCGGTCGAATGCTTAAGACCGATAGAATGTAAAAACTAAGGTTCGACCGGTACGCTTAAGACCGATACGTCTTCTCCGATTAAACGACCTGCAACTCTAAAATTAACCCAACTAGAGGTCGTTTTACCACACCAAATTTTGACACAACGATCTCCTTACCAACTACAACACCACACAACCTTTTGATTTCGAAAATAAACGCAAAATCAAGATTTTGATGTATAACACAGTGTTCTTCAAAAATGAAGAACACAGAGATGAAAATTTTGATTTTGATCCTGGTAGAGGCTCTGATACCAATTGTGAGTCCGTGATCGTTACCAGATAATCAAAACAACAAACAATAGATAATAAACCAACCTGTTTGGATTACAAACGCGGATTACACGGTTGAGTTCTTGAGTTAAGCTCTCTGTTTGTTTTCTCTCTTTTCACCTTTTTAATCTGTGTTGTGTGTGTGATCTGTTCTTGTTGTCTGATCGATTGTGATAAGAGAGAGAGATAATATCTATTTAAGATATTATCAAAACTTAAACTAATAATAAAACTTAATATCTAAAACTATAATATCTAGATATTAAAACAACTTTGACTTTATTACAGAATAGACCCTAGACTATTGTTGAGAGTGACTTGTCAGCTTTAACTTCAGATTGCGATCTTCGTATTGGATGATCTTGAATCCAATGAGACTGTGCTCTAACAAATTCTTTCCACCAACCTCGTCCCTTGACCATTAATGGTGATTTTAGGTGGTATTTAAGCATCCATTGTGGTAGCTTCAAGTCTCCTCAAGGTGCTAGCTTCATCTCCTTAAGCTTTTGAGTTCTAGGGCTTTGTTTTCTTTTGAAGACTACCAAGGTGATTTCATCCTTTTCATAAAACTCTATACATGTTAAAATCTTATTTTAACCTACTAGACATTTCCATTTTATTATGTGACTTGGGGTGCATTTTCACCCAAAACCCTAATTTTGGGAGAGTCTAGGGTTCATATGTGTGAAAAGGATTTTGAGAAAAGAAAGAGGATATCTTGGATATATGTATGAAGAAAGGTTGTCATTATGTTTTCTATCCTCTAACTTCAAAGATTTGTAAATGGTGGGTAAATGCTATTTTCATCTAACTGCTAATAAGTTTGTATTTTGGGAACTTGTTTTACTATAACCTTGGGTTGAGTATTTGGAACCTCTTGGAAAGATTATGCAAATATTTAGCGAAATAATTCTTTATCACTACTTCGAGCATCATATCTTAATGTTGAAATGTCGGTTAGCTTTTTAGCTCTATGTGACATATTTGGTTGCATTGGGAGTCATGACCCCATTATTGTTGTGCATTTGGTCCAGCGTTGGGACATTAGTCTCCTTCGTCGAGGCATGTTTAGGCATCGGATTGGGCTATAAGTCCTACGTGCTAAGTATTACGATATTGGATGAGGATCTCAACGTAAGGGCCCTTTTGGGTTGAAGTTGACTTTCCGCGGGTATACGTTTAAAGCCACTGAGCCTAACATCCCTTGCGCATACTTTTATGTGTTTGGCTTTGCTGACTGTCAAGTGACCTACTTTTGTGTTCCGTCACTTGCGTTAGTAAGCGGGTCTCCCCCGTTAAACCAAGAGGTAACTGTTATGGTAAAAAGCATTATTATTCCCATCATAACTCCATTTTCTTTATTTACGCTTAACATTGTTTATCTCAATACAACTGTTTGATCTCACTAGGCTTTAGCCTAACATTTTTTCTTAAAATGACATGTATAGCAGGTCAATCTAGCGATGGGAATCGGCGGGATTGAGCGGATAGCCTAGAGGTCGAGAGCGGTCTTTTTGAGTTGATTTATCGACCGACTTGATGGTGATAGTGATTATACCTTTTGGAAGAATAGAAACACCCGATATTAATCTTTCTTGTTTAAGTCAGATTATTAGGTTGTTAAGCATTATTCTTCATTTGATTCTTTTGTAAAGGCTACAACCACATTCCCCGTTCTCGGGATGATACATTGGGTTTGTTATGGCAGGTTTTAATTCACCCAGGTTTGCTCAGTTTATAGTCGTCATATTGCGAAAATTTCAAATTTTTACTTCTCTAAAATTTAGGGTGTTACACATAGCATGAGCCTCCCAAAAATGGGGAAATAAGAATACATGTTTAATTACAGTTGTAATTATAAGGGAAAATAAAACAACAACCGTCTAATCTAATTTCTCAACGGAAATAAGATTACAAAAGGGTGTCGTCTATAGTCCAATGACGATCTTCACAAAAATGACCCTTTGATCTCCCCAAGCTCACACGGTCTCGACTGAACCTTCTTAGAAGTGGCGGCGCTAGAACCTGAGATACACATATACACCAAACAAGTGTTAGGCCAAAAAGCCTAGTGAGTAATATGACAATTAATATATGCATGAGAACTGTTCCAACATTTATATGCCAAAGATGGGTTCCACAGCTGGAATCAATGGGGGAGACCCATAACACCAATCAAATTCCACCCAAGAGACGAGATACCCTAGTGCCAAGCTCCATGAGCGACACCCCAAGGCCCGACACATTCGGGGGTACAACGAAGGTATTGCCCCAAATGGCGGAGGTCTAGGCACATACCAACACGGTGGCGCCCAAGACTATGTCCTCCTAGTGACCATCTAACTTGATTCATCCATACCTCTCATATATGTCCAAGGAGCATCTTATCTCTTACAATGTGTATTCAACACCAATGTAAATCATTTACCCCAAATATTTTACCCAACAATAATTAAATGCAAGGAAACATGATATCATTTCTACCATGCTCAAGCATATATCCAATCATAAAGATAATGCACACATAGTGAGAATATTCCCCAACACATGAGTAGCCATATCATAAATTTGTGCCAATAAAGATATCCTTCTTTACTTGTCCATATTACCAACATCTATACATTTCCACCATTCAAGTTCCCATTTCATACTCCAATTTTCATTCGGTCAAATAAACAAAATATAAGGAAACCCTAACTTTCATTTGATGGAGATATTAACAAATATGCAAGTAAATACATGTATCTCATTTGTAAAGGTTTAGAATACTCACAACCTAGGTTTTAGATAAAAACCCAAGAAAATGGATGGAATGAGAAGGAAGTGAAGTCTTGAGATTTCAAGCTTGAAAGTTAGCCCTTAGATGCACCCTAGAAGTAGTTGAAATGGAGATTTAATGCATCCACCAATCTCTAGTGTATTAATGGAGGGAAGAGGGGGAAAGAGAGTGAAAATCGCCTCCAAGGATGCTCCCAATCGAAACCTAAAACCTGATTTTATGAAAAGTGAAGTGAAAATAGGCTGGAGAGGGGTTTTATTTGGACAGACCACGCGGGTGATAGTGCCCCACGAGAGTTCCACTGGCACTATCGCCAGGGCACAATCGCGCCCTCCTCCTTACTCTCGGTACAATCTCAGCGATTGTGACCGACGAGAGTGCCCAAAGGCATAATCGCGGTCACTCTCGCGTGAGGTGTACCGAGACTCGTAGACCCCTCGCAATAGTGTCGCGCGACCTTGACACATGTCACTGTCGCCGGCAAGGTCGCCGATAGTGTCTGGCCACTCGATTTTCGTCCGAAAGCTTCGTTAACTGCTGATAGAGTACTGAAGGATTAATTCTATGCATGAAGGAAATTTAATATGCAGGTAAAGTCCCTTAGAGTGACACAAGCATAACTAGACTCCTAACTTATTTAAATAAAATCTACGAGTGTTACAACTTAAGGCAATACTTTCGTAGTCTAGAAGTCTATGTTGACATGTTAGGTGTCGACGATCTTTCCATGCGACTGTTTCACTAGATCATGAAAGAGCTAGGTTACGATGAAACAAAATATTATAAGTTCTATTTTAAACGTCTGAATGCAGACTTATTGACAGGACTGGAACCTATGGATACCGATGATGATGTAGCCTTTATACGTCAGTATGTTGACGGCCATACCGTCATTGAAGTGTACAGCGAGAAAGTGGAGGTTAACACTTCCAAAATCGTATCACTAGAGCATATAAGAAGTCGGTGGGGATTTCAGAAAAAACAAAGCGGCGTGTAGCCGTACTTTGACATTTAAATGACCATATGGTTGGTTGTTTGGTTCATATGCACTGTATTCGTTCAATGTTATTGAATACGTGCTTCTTAATGAAATGATGCTTTAATTAAACTACACGACTGAATTTTTAATAAATTGTCTCGAAATTTACTAAAACTTCCAAAAATTGTATATACAAAGATAAATCATCGTTCATATAAATCATACAAAGCGACATGTCTGTATCATGCCCCAAAAGACATCTGCCATATGACACCTCCAAGACGTAGCCCGTGCCGACTCATCCCCCGTCGCTGTTGGGACCTCGTTATTCGCCAACTGTGTGAGGAACATACATGTCAAAGGACCACAATCGCCCAATGAACCCTGTTGTTGCGGTACCCCCTCTGTGTGTACCCAAGTGAACTCGTGGCTATGTGCTGCAAGTGTTGGGCACCCTGCCAGGTTAAGAAACTCCTCTAGAAGGTTGGCGAACTTCTCCATCATTTTTCTAAAAGTGTCCGCATATGACTCGCACCTAAAGCTATCATATATGGTCATCTCCATGGTGTCTAGCTCGAGATCCCCAACCACCCAATGCCTCTGATCTATGCAAATCGGAATAAAGACCTGAAATATTTGTTCAAAAACAAACCAACAATAAATAACATTAAACTATACATAGTTATAAATAACAAGTATTGCAATTGAAAAACATACCCAATCCAGAGACCACCATGGTACACCTAACGGCTCCTTCGCCATTTTGTAGACGGAATGCGGTCCTCCACCAGTGATCATGAAATGCATGAAATTAGAAGACATCACCGTCCACGATGCATTGGGCGAACGCAACTCAAGGATAAATCGGACCCATCCGTCGATGTGCTATTTAAAAAAGGAAAAAATGTTAGACATATAATTAGACATTATAATAGAGAAATTGAAATGACGTTTTAGTACTAACATCGGTTTCGAGCCACCCCGAACCCTGCAAACCGAGTAATAAGCCCCACCATTCCTTATTAACAGGATGCGTGGGTATGCACCTAAGCCAATAACTCGTCAATTCATTACGATGCCATTTTGCAGCAATAGTCGATGAAGTGTAAGTAGAGGTAGCAGCAGTGGTGGTGGCAGTGGCAGTAGCAGCAGTGGTGGTGGCAGCGGCAGTACAACGAGGGGGCGCCTTTGATACGCGGAGTTGGGCAGGTAGGTCGGTGCTAGGAGGCATAGGGGTGAAAGGAGACTTAAATTGTTTCCCAGAAGCTTTCTTGCATGTCAGCCTTTGGGGAACATCCGTCGGCGACGCCATCTGAATATTAGGGGATGCTGGTGGTTGGACGTGGGTCGAGGTCGACAGGCCTCCGAAGATCGAAGATCCGAACCCATGCGACATGTTGGCGGGCCGGGAGGGCTCGCCACCCTGCTGCTGGGCTGGAATCTGTCATCAAGCATATTAAACCACATAAAGGTTCAAAAGATACCAATTAAAACCATGTCCGATAACTAAAGTTAAACATTTACCTGAAAAGAGCTAAACTGGCTAATAAGCCTCTCCACCTCGGCAAGGCGTCTCTCAAGATCTTCATGCTCTATGCGATGAGATCTCCGAAAGTCATAGTAATCATCCTTAAACGTCGTAAACTCAGCCCACCGGTCAGCATAGGGGTCAACATGTGGACTATGCTGATGGTGGCCTGATGAACTATGTTCACGGTGAAAGGATGGACTATGCCCATGGTGAAAGGATGGACTATGCCCATGATGAAATGGTGGCTCCTCGTAAGAGGTGCCCTCATGTCCCCTACTCATGTCTGCGTGGGACGGGGGGCCCGTGTCATGATCAGGTTGGTCGTCTCCCTCTGAATTGAAACCTCCGTCTATAAAAACAATTAACAACATTATTATAAATATCAAATAATTTAGAATGACTTCTCTTTATAAAATTATTATAAATATCGGATAACTTAGAATGACTTCTCACCCTCGTCGACAACCTGCATAACTCTCGCCCTCTTCGTCGGTCGACACCCCTCCAAGCTACTAAACCAACGATGGCTCTGAATATACCATTCCTGGCCTTCCTCAAACAGCGTAGGAATAAGCCTCTGACGTGGCGCCCGCTCCTCCTAATATATTGAAAAATAATCATGTTAGAAATCCACACGAGGGCCTCATCTATTACAATTTTTTTTTTTGTAGTCAATGTAACTTACCGTCGACACATCCATGAGAGCATATGCATGGTTACTAACAATAATTGTCAAAGACCTATTCCAACGAACCGTACGTGGCATCTTGTCGGTCAGTATATAATATGTGTTGGCCATAGGAAATATCTCTAAAATCCATATCTGTGAATTATAATACCAAGATAGTAGTAAATAATTTGTAGAAATAGGGAATCCGTGTAGATTGTAAAAATATTAATTTATTATCAACTAACTAACCTTAAATGCAAATAGAAAACTAGATAACGACATCCTCTTGCCATGGTCGGGCCGCCTCAGGATCGCTCCATTCATCTGCTTGAAGGTGGGCGTCCAAATATATGATCCCCAGGGAAACGGATTAAACACGCTCAGATCATCAATGGCCCGAAGTAGAGTGTCGTGAAGATGCTGGGACAACTGATGACCGAGGAAGAACATCTCAACCATCATCATGAGACAAATACGAACGGCATAATCGTCATCGATATGGGCCCGACCCTCGCCATCAGTGCCGATAAGATTGAATAAATTTTGAATGTTCCGCACATTTAACTTGCCTCGTGAGAACACCCGTCTAACAAAACCATCAGGCCTATTCTTATGCATCTTCGGTTCGGGTCCAAAACGAAGTGCTGTGATAAGACAGAACTCCTCACGGCTGAACCGAAGCACGTGGCCACCAACCTGGAAGAACATCTCGTCATCCCGTACATTTTTCGGGAAGACCTGGGTCTTTAAGAATAAGTGGAACATGATAGGGTCGGCAGATGTGTCGGTCAGATCCAACCAATGACCGAAACATGTTTCCCTGAATAACGCTATCCGTCTAGGGTTCAATTTTTGGCGAATCAAATCCACCATCGTCATCTTTTGCTTCAGATTCAACTTTGCATTGTAAAAATTTCTTCCCTGCATAATAATGATATAATACTTATGTAAAGGGACCTAAAGTGTCAGTTTGTAATGTAGAGGGACCTAAACTGCCAGTTTCTAATTTAAAGGCACCTAAAGTGTCAATTTCTAATTTAAAGACGCCTAAAGTGTAAACTTCTAAACTAAAGTCACCTAAAGTGTAAAATTCAAAAGTAAATGGACTTAAATTGTCAGTTTCTAATGTAAAGGGACTTAAAATGTAAATTTCTAATTTAAAGGGACCTAAAGTGTAAATTTCTAAAGTAAAGGACCTAAAGTGTAAATTTATAAAGTAAAGGGACTTAAATTGTAATTTTCTAAAGTAAAGGGACTTAAATTGTCAATTTCTAATGTAAAGGGACCTAAAGTGTCAGTTTCTAATTTAGAGGGACCTAAAGTGTCAGTTTGTAATGTAAAGGGACCTAAAGTGTCAGTTTGTATTATAGAGGGACCTAAAGTGTCAGTTTGTAATGTAGAGGGACCTAAAGTGTAAATTTCAATTGTAAAGGGACATAAATTGTAATTTTCTAATATAAAGGGACTTAAATTGTAAATTTCTAAACTAAAGGGACTTAAAGTGTAAATTTCTAAGGTAAAGGGAACTAAAGTGTAAATTTCCAAAGTAAAGGGACCCAAGTGTAAATTTCAATTGTAAAGGGACTTAAATTGTAATTTTCTAAAGTAAAGGGACTTAAATTGTCAATTTCTAATGTAAAGGGACCTAAAGTGTAAATTTCTAAATTCAAGGCACCTAAAGTGTTTATTTCTAAAGTAAAGGGACCTAAATTATCAATTTATAAGGTAAAGGGACCTAAAATGTATCTTTGGTGGATCTTACATCAATGCAAGTATATAAAAACAATTGGAATTTTGGGTATTTACAAGTACTAAAATGTGTATAAAATAGATTTCAAAACATTAAATTTTAAACTATGTTACAATAACTCAAAAATTAAATATAGAACAATTTCAAACGATGGTTATTTTGTAACAAAATTAATATAACATGATGACTACAACCATTTAATCTAATATCTTATTGTGTTTTATTTTGTGTAATTTACGATGACACTAAAACTATAATCCAAAATATAAAAGGGAAAATTGCATCAAAATAGAACAAACTTTCATCTGATTCCTATTTTGGGGAACCAACTTTCAAAATCATCATTAAGGGTTTGGACCAAATCATCATATAGATGTGGCAAATCTATATCTATACTATATTATAAATATGACATAAAAAACTCTTAAAAACAAGTCTTAAAGCTTAATGTACCGCTATTTAATGTTAATTACTTAAAAAACAACCATAAAAGCTGTATGTACTACATTTAATGTTATTCATTAATTTTCAATCATTATCTCTAACCATTTTAACCCCCTAGAATCATTTCCCACTTTAACTCCCCCTAAAATAACTCTCAGCATATTTTATATATAAAAAATCTAAAATATAATTAAAAAATCTTACAGAATATTTTATAAAAAAAAATTATATTATTAAACCAAAATAAATTACATTATATTATTAAGTCTAAATTAAACAAATTTATATAAAAAAATCATTATCACTCTCTCACAACCATCCAAAATCGTAATGTAAATCGACAAAAAACAGAAAATAAAATGAAACATTAAAATCGTGATGCATCTAGCTGCGTTGCGCGAGTACACTTCTAGTTATATTATAAAATACGGATAAAAAACTCTTAAATACAAATTATTAGGCATAAGGTACCATAATTTTATGCAAGATTTTAAAAATCTCTTAATTTACAAGTATCAAAGCACAAGATACATATTACTACTGGAGGCTTCTAACACCCACCAATTTTTATGCAGATCTTTCCATGTATCACTATTAATTAATATATTATATTACTATAAATTTGTTTTAATTATATTATTAAATATGTAATTGGTTATTTTTTCTAGATGTCATTAAAATATATAAGATAATCATTGAATTCTAACAAAATACTTAATTTTTTATGTAAAAAAAAATATATTATTAAGCCTAAATTAAACAAATTTATAAAAAAAATTACCAGTTTCTCAAAACCATCCAAAATCGTACTGTAAATCTACAAAAAAAAAACAAAAAAAAAATGAAAGTATCTCGCTGCATTGCGCAAGTACACTTCTAGTATTTATAAAAGAGAATAAAGTTCATTTATTATGATCATAATTTTAAATTAACAAACAATCAAGATATCTATAGAACAATAGAATAGATGAAAAGTTATGATTGGTTTGCATGTTTGTATTTGAAACTCTCTACATAGATATTCAATAACTCCTCTTATATTTATTAATTTTACCAATTACAACTATGACGAAATATTGTGTAAAAATAAGAGTTAAGATGAAGTGTGAGAAAAGATTTGGATCGTTGATCACTTTTAATCTCAAAACAAATCATGAATTGCATTTTAGAAGAGAATTGATCCAGTATATCTCATTAGTGTTGATATTCAATTAGAATTGATCCAAAGGTGGAGATTAGGGGTGTACAGAAAACAACTAACCTACGAAACCCGTCCAACCCAACCCGCTAACAACCAAATTAAACCCAACCCGTCAAATCGCCAACCACCAATTAAGAGGGTTGATATTGGATGAGGCGAATTTATAATTTTTATAAAATTTTATTTATATATAAAATATATAAAAATAAAAAAATAGTAGTTTATGGCCAATTTAATAAAAGAGAGATCTAGCAATTAAAGAAGAAATCAGTGGATAACAACTTGTCATTCATAGGAGAATTAGTGCTCTACTTGCCACAATTTTTGGTTAGCAGCTAATTCCTTCAATTGTTTAATGTTTATGTTATTCCAAATTTTCTAGTAATTAATTTATAAAGATGCTGCGTGGATATTAAGGATGACTTTAACATCTTTATTTTTTGAACTATTTAAAACACATATTTGAAAATTGTTTACAGATCTGAAATATTCTTTGACGTGAAACTATTTAGAAAACCCCTATCTGTTGTCTTAACAACCCCATCTGTGTCTTATCCGACCAACAACCACCGTCCATCGTAATCTTCTGTCTAAAATCGTTTTTGAGGTGAAACCATTCAAAACCCAGATAAAAAATATGAAAACTTGTTGAATTCTTCGAAACCTAGATCCAAAATCTGAGGCGAAATTGAACCCAAATCTAGAATCTGAGGCGAAACTGTTCGGAACCCAGATCTAAAAATGTGAAAACTTTTGAGGCGAAACCATTTGGAACCAGATCTAAAATCTGAAATCTTTGAGATGAAACTGTTTAGAACGCAGATCTAAAATATTTGAGGTGAAACCTAGTTGGCAAAAAAAAATAGAGTGATGTAATCATTATTAGCAGGTCAACAAGTTAACGAGACCCTTAAATAAACAAAAAGTTTGGTCCAAACCCTTAAATGACGATTTTGAATGTTGGTTCCCCAAAATAGGAATCAAATGAAAGTTTGTTACATTTCTATATAACAAAAAAATGTATAATAAACATCATTCATAACTACAAGATCGATCACCTAAACGAGGGCCGAAACTGAAAAATACATGTACGCAAATGGCGTACACCAACACTGTGCACAGGTGGAACCCCCTTTCGGTGGGGCTGCCACTTTTCCATGTTAATCGACCAAAAAATCGAGGGGTGCACAAGAGAGCAGAAGAACGAGAGGGAAGTCCTAACCTCAGCCATTATGGTCCCAAATCTAAGTATAAAAGTAAGGCTGGGTGCACAAAAGATCTCCTCCTTCCGGTGGCCTGATTCTCGCGCCGATGAGTATTTAAAAAAAGGGAGGTGGAGTTCTGTATCGAGTATTAAATAAAGGGACTCAACCATCTATTTAATGTCAGGTACGGACGCACCTACGCAATTGCGCTCCTACGCAAATTGCGTACCTGGACTTCTACGTTGGGACAATTTAGCAATTCAGGGAGGGATTCGTGGTTTGGCCATTTGGGTGAAATCATCCGACATTTAGTGAAATCATCAGCAGACTATGGCCATGTTCCAGATGGAAAATCAATTTCCAAAGAGATCAAGATCATCTGAACCACCCAATCGAAGAACTCAATCCAAAACTGAACCGTTTTTGAGATTTCAAACGAATACCTACAATCACGGTGATCGATGTTGCTTCGTCCATGGCAATGGAGATCTTAAAGGATTCGATGGAAGGAACGAACTAATTGGAGCTGATGAGAGTTCTCGTATCAAAAATTGGGATGAGAATCAAAACCCTAGATGTAGCGATAAAACCAAATTATGTTGGAGGTTTATGAACGGCGAGAAATGTCAATTTGGAGATAGATGTCACTTCAATCATATCAGATCTGAAAGGAAGAGTGTTGCTATAAGCATTGTTGGAAATGTTCAGATGCAGCAGCATAAGCAGACGCCATGGAAAACAAGGCTGTGTAACAGGTGGATGTCAACTGGTAGCTGTGCATTTGGTCTGAAATGCTGCTTTGCTCATGGAGAATCAGGTATTTTACTTCTCTCAACATTTTCAATGAATTAGCATGATCGTAAGCTGTGATTGACCCTTCTTCGACGGTTGTTGACTATAATGTAAATCATTTCCAGCTTCGTATGTAATCGATAATTGTTTGTTGACAATGGAGCTCATAGTGTAATGATTATAACCAGACCATTAGGAAAATTGTTCATGGTGAGGATAAGATACACTTCATATGGAACACATGCTTGTTGGTTGACGTTAAAGATCATATTGTAATGATTCTAACCAGACCATTTTGTAAGTGAAGACAAGATACAATTGGGGCCAGAAAATCTGTGCTTAGAGGTATCTTATTTTAATCTAGAGTTCAAGGATGCTTTGGAAGAGTAAAAACACCAAAGATCAATGTATTGAGTTCTTCCTTGATGCAATAGTTCGATTATGATCTTGATGTATAAAGGGTATTCTATAAGATGTATTGCTTGTCTGGTTTCTAAATATTCAATGTATCACATTGATCGAGGAAGAATATAGATTGGAGTAACAAAAATTCATATGTAGATTCAAGTGAACATGATTTTGCTCTCCTTGCCCCTTTCTGCTTTTACAAATGTTGACCTAAAAGTTTTGAGATATTCTGCTCCTTGACCGAAGAGGATGTTACTTTAGAAACTTTTTCCCCCTTTGGTGGAGGTTAATATATCGCCTTTGTGTTAATTAATGTTTTAGTGTCTGAACTCTGCCAAGAAAATGGCACCATGTTGCTGTTTAGTTGATTGATGCTTGATTTTACCATTCACAGAATTGCAGAAGCGAGTATCGAATGATGCACGAGATTATGTAGAGGGTGAACCGTGTGAATGGGTTGATATGACTTGTGAGAAGAAAGCGGATGGGAAGCGGTGGGAATTTAAGTGGAAAGATGTTGAGAAGATTGGTCGGGTTTATGCTGATTGGATCAATGATACGTCACTTGTTCATGTTGAAACTGGCAATGTAGCAAGCTAAGTCTGACTTCTACTTGTGTCTCATATCGTATAGTTCCACATCGTTAACGCTTTAAGATTTAGAAACTATGATGTAATTAGCTAACATACATTTTCAAGATAGCACTGTGTTTCTTGCTGCAGATTTGCTTTGTTGAAGAGTGCTTTTTGCAAAAGTTTACGTAGCAGATTTTATAGCTGTGTATTTTTGTTAATCAAGAACCTAAGAGGAAATTGCTGTTACTATTCCCTTTACAAGTATTTCTTTAGAACTCAGGCCTTACTGAGAAAGAATCACAAATGATATCAAGATTTCTCTTATTGGCAGTACACAAAATACTGATGCACCAATTGTCTATTTCTTCTGTATATGATCTTTAAGAATCTTTCACGGTAGATTGAGCGAGCTTGATGGTTGACCTAGCTAATGAATCAAGTGGGTCGATACATTTTTTCAACAAAGGGTCATCCCGTGGCAAAAGTTCCCCCATATCATCCGACGCAAGGACGATAGTGTTAACAGCCCTCACAAGAAGCACCTGTAACGCAATTCTCAACAGGTTTTGTGCTCCTTCTATGTCTTTTCTTCTTATGGCTTCAATTGATGGGATTATCGTGTGTTCCATGGTGGCTTTATCTGGCATCACAACCTCAAAACCCTGCATTTGCATATAGATCAAACACACAGGAATTAGTAGCAAATTTATGAATTGTAGATGAATGCATGGAGAATATAGAACTTAAAAGATACATTTGAGAACCTTTTGTCACTAGTAGCCATTATAATATATATACCAAGGTGCATTTGGTACATGGGACAGGATAAAACAAAAACCCGTTGTCCCACATTTGGTGCGCCATTAGACTATGGACAGAACAGGATAGGACTGAGGTGGACAAAAATCAAGGATATGAGATAAGATTGGTAAATTACTAAAACTACATATGTAAATTAAAACTCTAAAACCTTGCACAATTCTTTCGCCCGACTACCTCACTCTTGTCTTTCCAGTCAGTTCCGTCTGTTTACCAAACGCAACCCAAAATATCTTTATAACCATCCGACACTCATTTAATTACCTTCTTCTGAAGTTTCTCAAGATAGAATCTTGCTTTTAGAGTTGCATCAGTGGCAAGAACCCCAATTCTCAAAGGACTTCCAGCTTCAAGTGGCTTTAACTTAGCTTCCTTAAGCTCCTTTGCAACACATTTGCCCATATGTAGTACAGGAACAGTGGCTTTAACTTAGCTTCCTTAAGCTCCTTTGCAACACATTTGCCCATATGTAGTACAGGAACAGAACACCCATCTGAAACTTGATCATACCATGAATGTGATATGTGACAAGGCATCACAATACAACGAGCCCCAGATCTCTCAAGAAAAACCCTTTTACGTCTCAAATTTTCCACCATTTGGGTGTGATCACTCTCCTGTGAAGAATGGTCATGGCGTAAAAGGCTCTTGTTTAAAACCGGATCTGAGCAAAGAACAAAGGGAAGGCCATTGCCGTCTTCTTTATCCTCATTGCTCCAGTTTACGAGCTTTTTAACAAAATTCAGTGTGGCATCAGTTGACACACCTCCAATTATTCCCACGACATTTGGCTGATATAACAAGGAACCCTTAATAGGATTCCTACTACTCACTGAAACTGAATTTAAGCTGAAACTTTTAGTAGAGCCGGGTTTATTATCCAGAACTGGATTCATCCTTGTTTTATGCCGAATCTTTTGCTTGTTTAATTTGCCCAACAAATGTGATGAGTAAATCAATGTGTGAAAGGACATCTTTCCCTTCTCTTTCAATGTCCCAACTACAGATGAAGATAGCTTTCATGGAGTACCAAGAGCTTTATCAGCTCTATAAACCCATGAACAGTAGTAACGTTTCATAAACTTTTCTAATTCAACAAGAAAAAGCTAGCAATCAATCAAATCAAAAGCCCATAAACATAAAGAAGGAAACCCACCTGCAAATTTTGCAAAATCTTGAATTTTTTTGTCAAGTGAGCTCCAAATCAGCAAATCCATGGAGTCCCTTTTTAAAATTCACCCATAAAAGCCAACCTCAAATCAAGGAAGAAACACAGGATCTCACTAAAGCTGGAGAAAAAGAGAAAATCTATGTATGTTTGGAGGGTTTGATGAGATTCTGCAATTATTCACCAACACTTCAGATGTGGAAGGCATATTTGTGACTCTCATTCTGTCTTCTGACCCCTTCCAACTTGTGAAGAGAAGTGAATTATTCATCACTAAAAGGTGTAGACAATGACTAAAAAACAAAGTAGATAAAGGAACATGATTTTTGTTGGCTTGTTTTCATCTTCCAAAAATGCTGCAGGGGTGTGGAAGGTGCAGGGTGGTCCAATAGTCCTTTTCGAAAAGATCGGCAGATACAAAAAGGTAAAGCTTTTGTCTTTCGTTCATGTATGCATACCCGAGTCAAAATCTTGCCCTACCACTAAAGATCTCTTTGATGGGCATATGCATGTGCTCTATTATTCATTTTGCATTTTTGTAACACACCAAACCAAATTAGTGCTCACTTGAAAGTAGGGTCAGTGGAGGATGGGAACACAATACAACAATGATGTATTATGATCATGACCTCACTGGAGTAGTGGTCGAGGTAAGGTCTGTCTACATCTTACCCCTTTCAGACACTACTTTCGAATAAATGAGATATATTGGGGTTCGTTTGTTTTGATTTACCTCACTAAGTAGTGGTCCTTTGATCAATTGGTACCGCGCTTCTATACTAATTGGACAAACAAACTAATGCTTAATTATCGTCATGAGTCAGCATATTATATATTGTCATTGTTATTCGTTCTTTAGGAATAGTTTTCGTCCTTTTTTTTTGTGAGGATATTATATATTGTAATTGTTTTTGCAAGGGGTATTTTGTTCTGCAAAAGTCTGAACCTTGTTGATGATCCATCACGAGCTGAGCTTTGTGGTTTGAATGGTCATTGGGGTTTTGATAACTCTCATTTTGGGAGCTATTTACATCTTATTCTTGTTTGTTTTTATCTTATTTTCTTATTGTGTTGCCTTCTACTAATATCTTCATCCTTCTTTTTGCCATATAAAGTTAGTTGGTCTGTTTTCAATAAGAGGGGCGATGGTTAGGGGGGTAAAAATAAATAAAACGACCCAAATGTCTTGAATGCTTTACACCTTCAATTATATGTTTGTTTATATAAAAAGATTTTTATCAATCATATATTTGTATTTTTATAATTATAATTATAATTATATGAACTCATCCATTTTTAATCATGTTTTCTGATATAACCTTTAAAGATCATTGAAATTAATATTTTTTTCTATCAAATTACTTTCCTTTGAAAAACAAGAAAAAAAGAACCATATGGGGAAAAGCATCGAACAAATCAATTGGGATGATTACTGTTTTTCACTTTATTTTTTATATCATACATTAATTACTAGTTTTATAATATTATTACGGATTTTTTTAATTGGTCTATGATTAAGAGCATTTTCTTTAAAAAGAGTTTTAAAATAGAAAATTAAATTTTAAAATCTCTAAAAAAATGTTCCATTTAATTCCAAAAGATTCTTTATTTTAAAACAATATTAATTATATTATTATTATTATCCAAATCAATCTTAATTGATACGTAAGCGGACCGATCCTCTTAACTGATTAGAGATCGACAGATCTGAAGGAATAAGAGACTGTTTGGTAGTTGCTGAATGGTTTAGTGCAAAATGATTAAGAGACTTTTATGATATAGTGCAAAATGAAATATGGTTGTTTGGTAATTGTTTAAAATGAAATCAGGGTATTGAATAGTTAAGGGAGACTCGGGATACAAAATCATTCAGAGAGTTTTAGAACCATTAAAAGACAAAACTCTTTTTTGGTCAAATAAGATTCACCTCATAACGATTCAGAAGTTACTTCTTAAACTATTAAGAGATAAACAAATAGCCCATAAGATCTGGAAGCTTCTTGGCCTTTCATCTCTCCCAAGAAGCAACAATATTAATTAAACAATTAATAAATGTCATGTGCCTCATATTCCACCAATCACACACCAGGCACACATCTCTATGCATTATTTCTTGCAACTTTCAACCTCTTTCTTGCCTTCTTGATAATTCAGAGCTTTCAAATATAAAAAAGAAATTTACTACTACTGATTTATTTCAATTAAATCAGAGTTTTTAAATATATATATATATATATATACATATATATAGTTGGTTTATTTTGCAATTCAATACAAGGTTACGATCCCGTATAAACTTTCATCTAAATCATTCATTTAGCCGTTTATTATGGATTGATTACTGGTTTCATGCAATAATTTTACCTTCAATGCATAGTATTTCATTAAGTCGATAAACTAAAATGGAATGCATAATGTTTCATGAAAGTACCACCTTCATCCGATACATCGCATGTACATCGACATCTGCTGCAGAAATTCGATGAAATCAGATGCAATCCAGTATCTACATAACGAATGAGTTAAATGAATGATTTAGATGAGGGTTGTACCGGGTTCTAACCTTTTACCAGGTTGCAAAATAACCGTGACCTATACATATATATATATATAGGCGAATAATATTGTGAGAAGTTGAGGTTAATGTGAGCAGCATGAGAAGTGGATATGAACCTTTGATTACTTTTAATCAGATGTCATGAATTGCGGCTTAGAAAATAATTGATTCGGTGCATCTTTTCTCTGTGCATCCCATCCTAATGTGCATCTATTTCTCATCCAATGATTAATAACCACTTCTCACACGTTACCAGTATTATTGATTTATATAAGGAAATATGAAGGGTCAGAGAGGCCCCTTTCAATTATTGATGCATCTTTAAAACTGCTATTACTTCCACCCTTCTCAACCCACCAAAAATGTGGAACAATCTTCCTTGTGATCTCCTTGCCAACATCTTCTCCTACCTCCCCCCTCACTCTTTGGCTCGGGCCACTGCCACCTGCCGCCACTGGCACCGCTCTGCCACCCGTACAACCGGAGAAATCCGCCACCACCCACCATGGTTCATCGCCTTACCCACCCGCACCACCACCACCACCACCCACTTGTGTTTCATCCATAACCCAATTCAAACCACTTGGCACTTGCTCCATCTAGACCATGTTCCTAGCCATAACAGACCTGTCTCGACAATCGGACGCCAGGGTTTGATCCTCTTCAAACCTATCACTGGCGTCCCTCTCCGACTGTCGGTCTGTAATCCGTTCACCGGTCAATTCCGCCACCTCCCACCGCTGCAGAAACCCCGCACCAATCCAGCGGTGGGAGTCGTAGAGGCTTCCACCAGCCACTTCAAGGTGTACGTGGTTGGTGGAATGTCTGAGGCAGCACACGGTTGTGCTGCCTCGTATGAACCCACATTAGAAATGTTCGATTCTCGAACAAACAATTGGATCCTGGTTGGATCCATGCCGGTGGAGTTCGCCGTGAGGCTTACAGTGTGGACCCCAAACGAGAGTGTCTACTCTCGTGGGGTCCTGTACTGGATGACCTCAGCCCGTGCATACAGCATAATGGGCTATGAAATCGGTACCGATAAATGGAAGGAACTCAGCGTACCATTGGGCGACACGCTAGAATTTGCGGCCCTGGTCCCACACGACAGAAAGTTGAGGGTGGTTGGCGGGAGCCATGGCGGTGATGTGGCGGTTTGGGAGCTCGTAGAGGGTGATCAATGGAAGGTGGTAGAAAGAATGCCATTTGAATTATGCAAAAGATTTGTTGGTGGTGGCACAAAATGTGTGGGAATTGAAGGGGGAGTTTGTTTATATAGAGAAATTGGTTCAAAAATGGTTGTGTGGAGAAAAGTTGAAGATGATAATAAAGATAAATGGGAATGGTATTCGATCGAAGGTTGTAATCAGGTCGAAAATTACCCGATTAAAGGCCTATTTCTTCACCCGAATCTTGCTGCTTCTTCGTTTATCGGTTTATAATATAAGCTTAGTGGAATCCCGTTTTCACCTTCTTTTGTGCGATAAAACCTACAATTGAAAATAAAGAATGAAATTCGAGAGGTTTTTCGTTCAACAAAAACTACAAATTTTCTTTTATTATATGTATAACGTTACATTGTCGTATTTCAATGAGTATATATGTCAGAGAAAAAAGTACTGAACGCAAATGATGAACTGTTCTCGACTAGTAAATTATCTTGAAACCGCAACGCTAACGGACTCCTTGCTTCGGACAGCTATTAGCGAGTGGCAAGTCCAAGTTCTCTATGGTCCTGAACGTTCGTTTCACCATCTTATCGACGTACAAAGTTCCGTCAAGATGATCACATTCGTGTTGTAAGATACGAGCCTGCCACCCACGAGCGTCCACCTTGAAGGGTTTTCCGTCTCGATCGAACCCTGTAACCTCTACCTCCAAGAACCTTTCCACCATTGCTCTATAGCCATCAACACTGAAAAAAAATCATGCCCAACAAAGAACCATCACTATCCCCAATGTGTTTACAAAATTTAGGCTACGTTTGTTTAACTAATGGATAAGCTAGTTGTTGGCTGATAAGTTAGTTGTTTGCTGATAAGTTAGCTGTTAACTAACAATGAGTGACTGAGAGTGGTGGTGATGGCTGCATAGGCTGGGAGAAGAAGGAAGGGAGAAAAATGTAATTTTGCTACCCCATGTTTGGAAAACTAGCTGATAAGCTAACCGATATAGTATGTCTGGAAGAAAAAGAAACTAGTTGATAATCTAGATAACTATATAAAATGACCTAAAAGGACATGTTGAATAATTAACCAAAAAAATATAAGGGGCATAATTGGGAAAAAAAAAGAGTAAACTACTATTTTCATCCCTGTGGTTTGTTGTTTATAACTATTTTCGTCCCTAAACTTTAAAAATTAATTTTTTGGTCATTGTGGTTTGCAATTCATTTTGCTTTTAGTCCCTGAGAATATTAGTTTCAGGGACGAAAAATGAAAGGAATTGCAAATCACAATGACCAAAAAAGCAACTTTTAAAGTCAGGGACGGAAATGGCTATAAACAACAAACCACAAGAATGAAAATCATAATTTACTCAAAAAAAAAGTGGCAAAAAGCCCCTGGAACTTGTTAGCATTTCAAAAGGCTACTTTATGCCTAACCAAAAGGGCCTTTTTCAATAAGCTAGCTTATGGTTGTCAAACATGACCTTAGAATCAAGATGTATTTAGCGTTTCAAAAAGCTAATTTATCCGCTAGTTTATGCCTAAACCCTAATCGATCGATAAAGAACATTAAAAAAAAAAAGATGAATAAACTCACCTTAAACAGCCTTCAAAGAACAATGCTGACTTGTTGCCCTTCTTTTTAAGCTTTGGATTCAAAATAACCTACATTTTCAAGAAACCAATCAAGAAACTTTCACAATGAAAGAGTAAGAAAATGGGTTCATTTAGGTGGAGTAACATACCAAAAGATCAAAAGGGTGTCTATCTTGTGCCTTGTTCTCTTCCTTTGGTGCATGTGCTATGTATTCTTTAGTGTCCTCCAACACAATAATCTGCTCATGAATTGATAATGAGGAATCTTGAGATGGAAGCCAGTAGATTCTTTACATTTTCAACTTTTAACATGGGGTGTTCATCTATACCGTCATAAAGCACGGTTTAGAACTTCAATGGTACGGTTTGCATTTTTACCAAACTGCATTACACAGTACGGTCAAGTCGCACCGCACATCACATTATGTATATATAAGATAATTGCTAAATTTATGTGTTGTTTTTAATTTATTTTCTCCATGGTTCATCGGTAAATCCAAAGTTTTGGACTTTGATCTATAATATTAATAAATGTTAACCCAATAATCTATAAAGCTCTTTTAAGCTTTAAGCAACATCTACACCATGATTTTACCATTTTTTTTTCTTCACTTTTGTGTTGATTTGCAGGTTATGCTAGCTTACTCTCAATTCTCGACGCTTTAGTTTTTAGTTAATTTTTTTCACTTTTTAAACTACTTCTAATTCATTTTACGTATATTTAAGAATCTGACATGTTAAAACTTATTAAATTTTTGGTAGTTTTTGTAAAAAAAGTTTAAATCTCAAAATTATTGCATTTTAGGCGTAAAGTGCGATAAATATAAACTATATAAACCGCACTGTATTTTGTGGTGCGACAAAACCGCACCGCAAACACCTTTCTTTAAACTAATACGACGTAAAAGAATTGCTAAAAACACCGATAACAATGGCTTAAATAAAAAAAATGAGAGAAAAAAAAAAGTGGTCTAAATTAGCATCAAATTTTCTTAAAATTCAAACTAAAAAAAAGCGTGATTAAATAGAAAATCTGAAATCATAATTGCAGAAAAAAAAAAAAAAAAAAAAAAAAAACTAACTTTTAAAGGAATACCAATTTGTGGAGCAGCAAGACCAACTCCAGGTCTTTTCCTCATGACCCGCACCATATCGTCAATAATCTTCTGGATCCGACCCGATCCGATTTCTTCAATCGGAACTTCTCGAGCGGGTTCATGAAGAACCGGGTCACCGGCTTTCACAATAACCGGTAAATCTATAACCTTCTTCTTATTTCCCAACCCCATTAACCAACCCGCCGGAGTCCGAGCAGCCGGAGAACTGAAACCTCTACAAATCGCGACGTTAATCGCGGGATAGGATCGCGGAAATCGTGGATTTAAATTGGGTTTATGTTGGGAACCAGAAATTGGGATTGTTGTATGATGAAATGGGGTGGTTCCGGCGAGCTTGAAGCGGTCTCCGGCGAGTGGTTTCGGCGAGAGACGCTGCGACAGCCGTCGGATCGCTTCCATCGCCGATTGATGGAGAGTTGTTGCGGCGATAAAACTGGTTCAGACATTTGGGCCTACCATGTAAAAATATTTATTTTGTTTCGGCCAAAATGGGCTGGTTGTTATTGGGCTTGATTTTTAGTTTTTATTAGAGATGGTTAAAAATGGGTCTTAGGTTGGGTTGAGCTTAAATCGGGCTCGCCTTTCAAAATTGCTCTTTATAACTGGTTTCAGCGTAATTGGTCCTGGTTTTGGTCTTGACGGGTCACCTTCTTCATAACTAGTTATGAGAGTCGGTCTCTGGCCGGGCCCAAATCGGTCTCAAATGTTTTTTTTTCCCGAAAATCAATTTTGAAAGTAAAAAAATATTGTTTGAAGATTCTCTTTTTTGGGCAATATCTTATTGCAATACTTTATTCAAATACACTTTAAAATTATTTTTTTAAATCTTTTTATAAATACAATTTTAAGATTTAGTATTGGAAATTTGGAACATTTACAAAAACTTGAAAAACCATCAAAAAGAACTTGAAATTTTTTTTGAAGTTTTTGGTAAAATACATACAATTTATAAAAACTTAATTTTTTTTTTAAAAAATCGGTCCTATGTATAATCGGTCCTGAACCTGGCCATGAAATTTCCTAAAAATCATAACCAGTTACGAACCGTCGAGCCAGTCCTTGTCCCTACCGATTTCGATCGGTCCCAAGCCGAGCAGGACCCATTTGGCCATCTCTAGTTTTACAGTATTTTAAAAATTCTACACCATTTTTAGAAATGTGTAATTATTACACTTTTTAATTAACAAAAAGACAATTTTACCCCTATTTATAGAGAGAGAACTTTTCTTCCTCTCATAATTAAGGGTAAAATGTGGAAGTATATTTTTTTCTTTTGAAAATTGACACTTATTTTGGGGCAAACTTAATTAGTAATATGGACATTTATTTTGAGACGAAGTAAGTATGATATAAACTTTAAAATAGTAGGTGTCTTGATCAGTTTGTGCACCTCGACTAATCTTACATAGTTGTAAGCCCATAAATTGTTCTTTATCTTAAACCTGTCTGTAATCCTCCCAATCCAAACCTAGTAGAGGACCCAAGGTTTGGGTAGTTGTCGAGTGTCTTGTTGACTGAGATCAATATGTTGGGCGACTTATGTGGACTCCCCCAGCTAACAACCCGAAGATCGTGGACATCCAACTATAAAAGAAAATGCGTCGGCCAAACTTTGATATGTTTGGGAGAGATCAAATGGAAACCACCTTAATTTTGAAAACCATAGAAACCGTCGATATCATTGGTTAAGTTAATGAAATTGTTTAATTTGATGAAATTGTGTCATATAATTTCTTTTGTTGATGAAATTGTTTCATATATTTGTGTTTTTTATTTAAAAAAATGAAGTTGTTTAACTTATTTTCTCATTATGATGAAATCGTTTCATCCATTTTTTCATTTTGATTAAACTTTTTCATTTTTACATAAAAAAGCCAAATATATGAAACAAATTTCATCAAGCAAATAATTATATAAAACAATTTATAAAATTTTACAAATTCATGAAACAAGTTCATTAACTTAACCAATGAAATCGACGGTTTCCATGTTTTCAAACTTAAGGTGGTTTCCAATGAAACTACCCTTATATATGATTAGCGCTCATCAACTATGATCAACGCTTTATATTAGGAAACAATCAAAACATTTATGAAAGCACATATTCACTAAATTAAATGAACAGTTGTAACAATGGGTTGGGTTTATTTAATAAACCACCTCTTGACAACCATATCCTTAATTATTTTATTTCCATTCACAACTCTTAAATATCTATACTATATTATAAAAACGACATAAAAAACTATTAATTACAACATTTTAAGCACAAGTTACAACTAATTAAAGTCAATTACTTAATTTACAATTTTTTAATGCTTTGGTACAACATTTCCAAACACAGTATCTCACATAATCATCTATTTGTGGAATGGATACTCATTTATTAATATAACTATTTGTTTTTTTTTGTGGAGGATTTTATAAAATAGATTTTATATTAGCATAATCTATTTTAAATGTAAATTTTACATTTAAATCTATATTAATGAGATATAATATAAAAAAAAAATTCTTCCGTATTTTTTTTATATTACATCTCATAATGATTTTTTCATATTTTATTTTATAAAATCTTTTTCCATATTTTATTTTATAAAATCTTTTTACATAATGAGATGTAATATAAACTCTTTTTTCTTCCGTATTTTTTTGCTAATATAAAATTTATTTTATTTTATAAAATCTATACGTATTTTTTTTGATAATATAAAATCTACACGTATTTTTTTTTCACGAGCATTAAAAGAAAAAAAAAGAAGGTTGATATGAGTTAAAAATAAAAAAAATAACGAGATACACTGATAAATTATCGTATTCTTTAAAATAAAAATATTCCGCAATACTTTCCAAATTAACCAAGTGTAAAGAAAAAATAAAATAAAAACGATGTAGATATAAAAATATTCTTCCATATTTTTAATATATTTACATTTAAATGTAAAATCGAAAATAAAAATAAAAGATTTTAAAATATTATCTACATTCACTATAAATATATATAGATTCTCTATGTATCATCCGAGTACAAGAAGAAGATGAACGGTCAGGTGTTAATGACGGAACCTGCAACTGAACAAAAGATATTCCACTATATTTTTGTTTCTTTGAAAAACTACTTTTTTATATTTTATTTTATTTACTGAGGATTTGTTTATATTTTTCAAAACCCACAATCATATTTTTCGAAGTAAGGGAATAAGATATATATACATATCTTTATTTTTATCGACTAATAGTCTAATACTATGAGGTCTTGAAGTCAATAGTCAGATAAATATGTTGTGAGACATGTCGTTTGAGTTTTAAATAATATAATACAAAACTATTACCAATATTATTGCACAAAGTCATAACAACAAACGATTAAGAATATATGCAATTTAACCACTTATGAAAATACATTCGTTTTTCACATTGTATTTCATTAACTGTTAATAGAAAAATTACGTTTCATTTTAACTCGATTCAATATTCCAACAAAAAATTTATCCTCCCGTGCAATGCACGGGCCCAACACTAGTTTATACTTTAATTAAGGATAGATTTACTTACTTTACGTTCTTAATGTTTGTTCCTTCGTTGTAGCTTAAACCGAGTCTATTTTGTAACGTGCATTTTTTTATAAAAAAAAAAAAAACATGTTTTAATTGCAGAGGAGGCCAAAACGCTTTAATCAACTTCATAAGTGTCAAAACCTGTTTAAGTTTTAATTTTTATTTTGAAAGAGACATGAAGACAGAAAGAGACAGATGGCAAAAGAAAGCACGTTGAATTAGAATCAAAACAAAAAACAAAAACACACAGTGTCTCTTATTTGAATTTTCAGATTGGGATTTGATCGTGAGAAATAGCTACCCACTGTCGGCAAATCAATTGCAAACTTTTTAGATATTAGTATAAATTTGTAAGCCAGGAGTTATGGAAACGATTGATATCCGTTTATTATTATTTAAATACTTAGACCATCTAATTCATTTACACGTGTCACATCAGCTTTTGCAATTATCTTCTATACACATGCAATTCACCTATACTTTCAAAAGTGGTCCCCACTACAACATTTATTAATTATTTTATAAATTATTATATACATTTATATTTTTTTTAGTTAATAACATGATATATAATTCTTTATTTTAATTTAATGATAATTAAAATATAATTTTTTAATTTCAAATAAATGATTAATATATAATATAATACAATTATTTTATAATTTATTAAATTATATCAAAACACAACATTTATTGAATTAAAAATATTACATATAGTTTTATCAATATTGTATATTGTAATATGTGTTATATGTAATTTCATTAATATTTTAATTATATTGTATTTATATTTTATTTAAAAAATAACATATATACATATATAGATTTTTTTAAAACAAGAAAGATTAATTTAATTAAAAAATAAATTAAAATCATTAACTAATAGAAAATATATACTTTTAATTTATTTAAATCAAAAAAAATCAAAAAAGGGTTTGTAGTGGTCACGTGGTCTTGCAAGTAGGATTGCAAATATTGCATTTGTCAATCCTATGTGGCACAAATTTCATGTTTGCAATTCAATTTGAAAGCCCACGTGGGTGGTCTTATGGATTATAATTACAATTAATTAATTATGATAACACTTTATATTTGAAAACAGTTGACATATTTATGAAATCAAATATTTGTTAGACTAGATAGACGGTTGATGTTGGTTTGGTTTGTAAAACTTCCAAAGTTTGTATTTAATTGGGACTCGATATATTTAACACCCTAAATTCTGGAAATAGCAACTTAATTAAAATTTTCTAAATACATCAATAACTGGATCATCTACAACCACAATTTAGATTCAATCTCAATACACGTACACAATCTATACATACAGACTAAAAAGGACGTGTGCTACTAATACCCAATAACAATCGCTATCTCCAACTTGCGGAAGACTTCACCAATTACTTACTTTTGCGTCTAGCTAACACTCTCCATCTTCAAAGCATTGCTAGAACCCAACCCCCAACTGGAATCCTGATGCACATGCCGACAAATAAAAAGGTTAGGCTTAATGCCTAGTGAGCTCAAGAGTTTTCAACATATATAAATAAATCGTTTAAAATGTAAGAATGCAATTAAAGTCATAATCTTTCAAAATGATATGCTTTGCTTATGAAACAACTCATTTACCAATAAACATGTATTTTAAACGAAAGAGACACCATGTTGATCGCTAACCAAACCAAGATGTTTTACAGAAAGATTCCAATATAAAACGTCTTTCGTAAACTTATATTTAACTCAAAACTCACGCAACCATAAAATGAAAGGAAACCAAATCCTGAAAACGTAGGAATGACACATTCCATTCAAGCCTTAATATACGTGGGGGAAATCCAATATTAAAGCCATCATTTATCGTCGACCACATAAAAACCCAATTTGGTAAAATACGACATTACCATATAAAATACCACGAATCAACGATGAAGAGACCTGTATACACTGAGAATAGAGTAACACGCAAGTAGGCCGTTCACGCGACTTCCTTGTATGTCATCTAAACGTTTCCATCTTGGATGGCGAGAACACGTGAATGGGGCCACCCGCGATGTTATTGGATTTCACCAACGTGCCCCGGTTCTAGTTCCCATGCCATAACAGACATCACAATCCTCGAACCTGTTGCTGCCCCTTGCCATACTCTGTCGAGTTCCGCCCCGCGGTCTTACGAGCAACCGGGTGCCTAATCCAATCTAGACGAGTTCCAACTCTGCGGCTCAAACCACATATTCCTACTCGCTAGCAAACCCGAGCGGTCACTAAAAGTAACCCAAAACCTCAAGCCTTACATAACCGACAGACTTACGTGCCTATGGATCCATTACGACATTATCTAACATTACATGACTCCAAAAGAATGACCAAAGCACCCAAAGCATGTAACTCACCAATGACACGAATTAATCGTCAACACTTAAAACCCACGACGGTTATAAATCCGGACAAATGTTCACACAACTCATTTAGTCAAAACCGAGCCAAGGGCCCAACACTTTACTTAAATTTCCAACGAAAGCCTTTGTAAACATTAAAACACGTTTAACCGACTGGCGAAGACACAACGACCCAAAAGTATAATTATCTCAAACTCAACATCAGTTGAGGCAAACCATTTTCCAAATGACTCTCACCCTTATATTTCCAAAATGCCTCATAACGCGATAATATACATTTTTCGAAAAGGTTTATAAGCTCAAATACACCAAACGACACTTACATCAAATGAACTCCAATTATATATGTAAAATCATCAAAGAAACATTTCAACATGATTTATTTATCAAAATTCTCAAAGACCCCAAAATGGGTGTTTCACCATGTTTATAAAACTAAACATTTCAAAATAACCGAAACTTATCAGGTGATCAGCAGTTAAGATATTTGATGAAAAGCATAAACACTTTAAAATAAACATTTTGGCATGTACACCGTTTTCATAAATCATCTTGAACTCACCTAGCTAGATTTAGGCTAAATCTAGATTTCACCCAACGAGCTCTTTTGAAGACCACTCAAATCCTCAAGCCGGAAACTTCCAAGACCTAGATCCAAACATTTCAAACCTTAAATACCCATACTCAACCATTTAGAAGTATTTCCCCCAAACAATATACCAAAACCCCAAGCGAGATCAAAACCATAGTTTTCTCCAAAACTTACCAAATCCGAGATTTGAGAAACCAAACACTAAGAAACCATCAATGGAGCATTTATAACCTTATTACAAGAAAACTTACCCTTGAAGACAAAGAGACTTCCGAGAACACCGAATTCAACACTTCAACCCGAGCTCCCAACCGTTGAACTTGATGAGGAAGATGAAGATGAAGGTTTTGTGGGTTATCATCCCATCTAGCTAGAGGATTAAGAATCATGTGGTATGAAGAAGAAAAGCCTCCAAAAAGGGTTAGGGTTCGGTTTTAGGGTTTGGGAGAGAAAAGGGGAGAAGATAGAAATGAGAAATGAGGGAAATGGGTGAAAATCGCACATTTAACCTACTGGTACACGCAGGCTATAGTGTCTGGCGATTATGCCAGTGGCATAATCGCCAAGCATGTACCGTGAGCTCCTCAGCTTCGGCGATAGTGCCAGGCTATTGTGCCCTCTGGCACAATCGCTGGCATGGTCGCCCGGGTGCCCCCGAACTCCAAAAATCCAACTTTTTCAATGCCCGAACTCCCGATACTCCGAGAGACTTTAAACAATACATTTCCCAACAAAACCCCACTGTTTACAAGTCAAAGAAATATCCGGGTGACATTTACTTACCGAAAATCACGGGTGTTACAATATATATATCTATATATACATTCAAACGAGAACATTATTATTTTATGAAAAGGTGAAAATATTTTTATCACATTTGATAATGTATATGAGAAGACCTGGTGGTATGCAGATGGCTTAACCTGTGACCTAAATCACACTAAAGGTTGTATGAGTCTCTGGTTTAGTATCATATGCAATTGACTATAGTAACATGTATAATTATGTGTTTTATATAAGGTGTTTTTGTTAAATCATCACAAAAACACTAAGGGGTCGTTTACCAAACGCTTACCGGTAAAATTCAACTTATCACTTACTTACTGGGTAAGATTTTAGTCTATCAAAACGGTATTGTATGCAACAATTTTCCTGGCAAACACTAGCCGTGGTAAGAGTCTTCACCTTCACTTACCTGGTAAGTCTTTCGATAAGGTAATATGACTTGATAAACACTTACCCAAGTAAACATTTGGCAAACGACCCACAAACCTTCATAACGAACATATAAGAACTATATTAAACTTTTATTAGAAAAACACATCCAACCTCTATAATTGTTTCACAATCGCATAGAAAGGGATGAGTCTAATCAAAATGTGGTTGAATATGGTTAGGGATGAGCATCGGAACCGGGTACTTGCCTTTGGAATTGGAACCGTTCTAGAACTGTCAGTTTCGGAACCGTAACCAATGTGATTGGTTCTGGTTCTTAGAATACGGAATCGATTGAGACTAGTTCAGTTCTTTTTTTTTTTGGAACCATTAATCGTTGGATACCACATCAGGGACTAGTTCTGGGACCGGGTACCCGGTCCCGTTGGGTACGCAAAACCGGAACCAACGATTTTATAAAAAGTGTTTGGATTAGCTTATTGTGGTACCAAAACGTAATAAGTTAATTAGTTGTTATTTAAGGGTGTTTGGATTGTTTATACATATAAAATAACCAAAAAAGTCATAAATTGTTTCATATAAGTTGATAAGTCAAAATGGTTTAACATATCAAAAAACTCCTTAATGGCGGTGTAGAAAAGCTATAAGCATTTTTTTTTCCTCATCCAAACACTAAAAATAGTTGATTAGCGGTAAGGAAAAGTTATAAGTCATTAAGAAGTTTAAATGAAGAATCCAAAACACAAAAGAGAAATAAAATTTCAAAGTTCCCTATTTACCCTTCTATTTTTCTTTCTCACTTAAAAACAAACTTCGCTCTACTTTACCCTCTTACATGAAATTTGGCCGCCGGTTAACTTTCATTGATCGAAAAGTAAGAAGTCTCCGGAGGTAAACAAAAGAAACTGAATCCATTAGAGTTATCACCAGATTAAATTTATTAAAGAACTTTCGAAAAGCACATAAATCGATTCATAAACTTAAAACACGAAGAACAACAAAACAAAGAGCAATAAATCTCTACAATCCAACTTCAAGTTTACAAAGTAACACATTGACGGCAAGAACCAGAGATCGTACTGATGGCTTACAACTGAACGAATGTTTGTATTTGTTGCTGAGAGATGATGTCTAAGTTGAGACGTGAACACGATCGGACCATATCTCCGGCGAGAGGAATCACCGGAAGGTTATCACAGTTGCAAATCTCGATCATGAATCCATCTGGATCATGGAAGAATAACTGATCCACATAGATTCCACCTTCTTCCACTCTCTGCCTCTTGTAATCTATTCCCATATCCTTCAGCTTCTTCTCCACGGCTCCCATACTCTCACACTGTTTTCACACACACAAACACACACACAAGATCTAAATCCGAACTTCAAAATTGGAAACAAATTCACGCCGATTTCTTAAACTAAGTTTACCTGGAAGGAAATATGATTGTCTTTTGGATTTATTTCACTTTTCTTCGGAATATGATCTGGATTTTCTGATTGCAATAGATGAATTCCAATTCCGTAGTTAAATAGCCTGCAAAAGAATCGATCAACATTCAACTAAAACATAAGAACGACATCAAGCATCAATAACGAATTAACGATCAGAGAATAGAGTTTTAATTTCTACTCTTAACATTCTCGATTAAAATTAGGGTTAAATTACCATGCACCGCCGAAATCAAAAGATCCAGGCCTTCTGATTGGAACAAAACCGAGAACATTAGTATAGAAATCAATAGATTCTTCAACCGATTGACATACGAGAGAGATGTGATTCAGAGACTTGAGATGCAGAGGATTTTCAGCAGTTTCCTTCATTTTTCCAACACAATTTTTGATCGAAAACGCAATCAATCGATCGAGATCGACGAAATCTCAAACGAAAAACCGATTTAGAAGATAACGATGATGATGAGATAAGGATTCGAAAGGAGATTTGTTGCTGGATTTGATGCGGATTTTATGCAAGAACTGATCGACGAAGATTCAAAACACGGCACTGAAGGTGATGATGGAGGAGGTTAAGAATGGAGGAGTTCTCTATTTATAGGCGAAAAGAATTTCTAAGCTTACGGTATTTCTTTTACACGTGTCAATATTATCTTGTAGTTGACACGTAGGTTCCACGTTTGCTGAATCCATGTGGGGTAGGCACACCTCATCGCATCTTTTTCTTTTTTCCTTTTTTTTTCATGGTAAATTTCTCAAAATATTAAGAATTTAATATAAGGTATTTTTAACGATGGGCATGTTAAATACGGTGAAATATCTTGTGAGAAATTGAGGTTAACGTAAGAAGCGTAAGAAGTGGATCTGATCATCTGAATCATTGATCATTTTTAATCCCATGTCTCCCATGAATTGCGTATTAGAGATGAATTGATCGCATCTCGTTGCATCTTATCTCGTTGTATCTCATCTTAATGTGTCTTCATTTCTCATTCAACAGCTGATAACCATTTCTCACGTTAATCTTAACTTCTCACTACAACCCAACCCTGTTAAATGCACCCCTATATTTATACTATATTATAAAGCATTTGGTTTAAAATTAAAAAAAAAACTTTTTAAGTATTATGTATTACTATTAAATGGTAGATTACTTAATTTTCAACTTTATAAATATGCATAGTGAAATGTTTTAAAGTTGCATTTTTGAATTCATAACTAAGTAACAAACATAATCAAATAGAGGATAAACATCACATTTTAAGATAGTTATTGAATTTTAACAGAATACTTAATTATCTTTTTTTTATATAAAAAAACATTATATTACTTGACCTAAAAAAATTACATCATTATTAAACCTAATTTAAATATAAATAAAAATAAAAAGATAAATCAAACAAATTATTTAAAAAAACATTATAATCTTTCTGAAAATCACATAAAACCGTATTATAACATCGCCAAAAACAAAAAAATAAAATGAAAAATCCAAATTGAAATATATTACGTTGCATTGTAAGAGTACACTTCTACTATTATTAAATGCATCCCTACTTATTTATTTCTTTTTCATGTATATAAATATTAAAACTTACTTTTTACATTTTAATGTATAATTTGACGACATAAATAAGGATGCATATAGCAATATCAATTTAATAATCTTGAACTAACCTTTGGAGGATCACTTAAAATGCGGACGTGCCTTCTTTGTCGGCAACCTTACAGATAAAAGTTTCCTATTTCAAATTCTTTTTTTAGAAGGGTGTCCTAGGCTATACTTAGACTAATCCCTTGGCAAATTATGATTGTAAGACACAACCTTGATTAAACCTTAGTGACCACAATTGTTGTGTACACCTGGATACGAACCCTGGGCAAATGGGATATTCCACCACATCCCCTAGGGCCTTAACCAGTACGCCACAATCCTTGTGGTTTATTTCAAATTCTTATGTGCTATATGATTGATAAACAAGAATAGAACATCAAAAATTGAAACCTTATTAGCGGTTTTCAATATAAAACATCAAATTTTGTATTATTTTACGTAAAATATGAATAATAAGCACAATTCAAGGGTCTCGATGTGTCGTATCATATACTATATTCATGACATATTGGCCATATATTACTGATTTAATCGTTATCAATGTAAACATATTTTGAACCATGGGTTTTGTCATTATATTGGAAATTCGTCACCTAAATCAAACTTTAATCATTCATGAAGTTGGCGTTTAGTAATTATGGTAGAGATTAGAGAATAAAAGATTACTTATCCAATCAATCCCACCACACCACAAAAAAAAAGTTTATACTTTGAGTATTTTGAAATATTTTTCATTTTAAATAATATAACTAAAATATATTTTAGTAAAAGCTTAAATAATAATCAAATATATAACTTGTTTTTTAATAATAATAAATAAATAGATTATTAAAATTAACTTTATAAATAGTTTATAAATAAAATAATTAAATTTAATTGCCAATTTAGTTAAAATAAGTATATATTTGTTTGAATATATTGTATTTGTTTTGATTAGTCATAATTTGAAAATAACATATTGATGATTTGATTATGGACATGTGCAACCCCACTAGGTAATCTTAAGATCAAGACTATTAATCCAGGATGCCATGTCACATGTTTTTTTAACTAAGAGCATCCACAGTCATGTAAGAGGTTCATGATTTTACCACATCAGTTTCTTTTTCCTACACATTTCATAAACCTTTTACTCTCAATCATGAACCGATCCATTATTTATATTATTTATATGATAATAAAAATTGTAATGCTTAACATTTACTTATTATATTTAAAAACAATAATTAAAAACTAATGGTAATTAAAATTTACAATACTGAAAGTCACAATAATTAAAAACTCAAAATTGATTATATAGTAAAAATAACTAAAAATTGATGATAAATAAATTTATTTATTTAATTAACTTCTTTTTGAAGATTGTATACTAAAAATAAAAAATAGAAAACTATTTTAGTTTAAATATCATCGATTAAATAGGTTTTTTTAATGAAGTTTGATTACTAAAGTAAGTGGGACCCACACTGTTAGAGTTAAGAGGACCGCTCCATTGACATGACAGTTACACATCACCCTCTCAATAGTATTCAAAATACATGAACCTATGACTTGCCAAAAGAACCTAACCACTGCAGATGCCCAAAGAGTAAGCTACAAATTTAGCTCATGCGGTTTGTTAAAAATAACATTTTTCGTCAGTATAATTTTGAAATGGTCATTATGGTTTATAAAAATGATGGGATTTGGTACCTTCTTTTAATGACCGTTAAATAAGAGGTATTTTCTTCTTTTATAATTTTTTTTACCTTTATCTAATAAAAATTCTTAGGGACCAAATTCAAAAAAATGGAGAAAATTTTCAAAGGTAGAGAGCAAATCTATAATAAAAAAAAGGAGGAAACTATAATTTTGGTCCTTGGTGTTTATTGAAAAGTCGAAAAGTGGAATCTGAGCTTCAATAAGTCTATAAATCATCTTTGGGGTTTCTATGTTGCTCTGAAAGTGGTTTCTTGATCACTAACCCCATTAAAAAGTTTCATTAAATCAAGGGTGTTTTGGTCTTTTCTTTTATTTCCTTAATTCTGTTTTATAAATTATAACCATCAAAAAAATTCCTTAAAAAAATTTAAAACAAAACTAAGGAAATAAAAGAAAAGACCAAAACAACCTTAGTTTAACCGATTTTTTTAACAAGGTTATTGATCAGGAACCACTTTTAAAGTAAAATTAAAGATGATTTATAGACTTATCAAAGTCCAGGTCCATTTTCAAACTTTTCACGAAACCTCAAGGACAAAAATTAGAGTTTACTCTAATTCACTCAAATGATAATTGAAGTTTATTTATTGATTTGAACCTTGTCCCCAAATCATAGCCATGAGTCCTTAATTAATACCTAAAATGATTAAACCAATGTCGTGTAGTGATAATTATGGACTAACCCACGTTACAACTTTTTAAAACAAAATGTAAGGATGTTTTGGTATTTTAATTATATTTTAGCGTAAATGATAACGACGGTAAAACTTAGTTGCTTTTTCAAAAATGTTGAAGGTTCGTTTTGTTTGTGGGATTTGATATGATTTGAAACTGAATTCTATTTCAATCATATATTTGATTTGAAAAAAATTTGGATGAAATCTCTAGATTTCAATGAAATCCCACAATCGATGGATTTAGGCAGCGTTTGGTTCAGACATTGGAATGTAAATAACAGGGAATGAAAATGAAAACAAATTTCCATTCCCCCAGTTTAACCTGGAATGGAGTTTTGGGCTTATAGGAAAATGGACTCGTTATATTATGTAAAACCAAACACTTCATTTTATTTTCATTCTCATTAATTACTACTTAATATCTCCAATTAAACGTCATGGATTTCAGTTATTTCAATCGTATCTCTACCCCGACTCTTTCATCAAATTTGTCATAATCTCTCATTCGCCTCCACATCTTATCCAAATAAACAAATGTTTAAAAGAATTAAGTTTCATTCCAAATCCCACAAACCAAACAAGATATATAAAAGAATGAAATTTAATTCCACTTTGGATCCAATAAACCAAACACACCAAAGATTCCGAATTCTTTCACGAAATCCAAATCCCTCAAAAATATTATGTCAAACCAAACAAACCTTACAGTAGGGTGATATATTTAAAACTTATGTACAAATTCACTGAACTCCTTATTCATTTTCACTTCCGTTTTTAAGTTGGGTTCGAAACACTCTCTCTTAACACTTTTCAATACCATTTTCAAAAAACTATTCAGTTATTACAAAACATTCTCCTTTCTGACGTAAAAAGTTATCAAAACAAGTGGACCTGGTTACTCGAGTTCGTGTATATATTAGGTACTAAACTTCCTATTTTAATCTTTTTTGTCATGAACGTCATTGGGATTCTTTAGGCCTAACTTTCAAGGCCTTTTGATCTCATTAATCGACCAACTTAATTAATTGAATATAATTTCAACAGGAAAAAGTACCGAATAAAAGAACAGTATAAGCGGCAACTTGGGGTGCTGACACCGTTCATTATTTTTATGTACAAATTAAAAATAAAGTAAGAGATGTCAAAATCAGATGAATAAAAGTAAGGTATTTTAAATTATTATAAAGTTTTGTTATTATATATGTAACGTGAAATTGTTAATGTTAAAAAATGATCGAGCATAAATAAGGTGAAAGATCCAGGTGAGACACGGTGGCCACGACAAGTCTCCATCTTCACCAAAACATCACCACTAAAAGACAAACTTTGATCACTGGTACGCAACATGCAATTTCATTATTTATTTATTATTTATGTATTAGTGTTTTAAAAGTGGAATTTTTTTAGTGTTTTAAATTTGTACCCACTAAATTTATATTGAAGTATTTTTTCTTAAGTTAATAAAAGATAGTTGTAGGTAGGGGTGAGTAAAGACGGGTGTTCGGTCAAAATTTTTGGAATCGGTATCAGAATCTGAATCGGAATTGGCGGTTCCTAGAATTAAGGAAACGGAACCGAAACCTGGTTCTTTATATTCGAGAACAGGTCCAGAACTGCCGGTTTCGGTTTCGGCACTGGGTAACCGGTGTCTGATTTTTTTTAAAATATTTTTTATCATTTCATACTATAAAAAATAGTTATTAGTCTATTACAAAGTCCTAACGTAAAAAAATAAATACTACGAACGATGAAAACTAATCCGATAAAAACTAAAAACTACATAAATAATTGGAGAAGTCGAATGAAAGAAACGGTCGCAAGTGTAAGTGCATAATGCTAAAAAGTAAATTAATAATTTAAATTTTAGTTTATTAAATATAATAAACATATAAATTATTTTTTATTAAAAAAATAGCGGGTACCCCGTCAGTTCCGGTTATGGGTACCCAGCGGGACCAGTGGTTAACGGTTCCAAAAAATTATAAGAACCGGAACCGGAACCAATCACATCAGTTTCGGTTTCGAAACCAGAAGTTCTGGAGCAATTCTGGTTCCAAAGGCAGGTATCCAATTCCGATGCTCACCCCTTGTTGGTCCCGAAGGTGCTTAACAAGTTTGTAGAAGGGGGGGGGGGTTGAATACAAACACAGAAATTAAAGTTTAATAAATTGTTTATTGATAAATCAAACTACAATTTACAAGTTTGTTGCGGAATAAGATTAAGACAGACTCAATCTAAACAAACTTAAGAAACACTAAGATGATTGCACAAGAAATTCAGAGAATGGGGGATTAAGAGAGATAGAAAACAAGGGTTTCTATATGGAGTTCAAGGATTGAGCACGCTCTCAGATGGAGAGGTAATCTTTCTATTTATACCCTATGCATTAAATGCATGGCAGGGCACTTTACACGTGGCGTTCAGTGATTGGCTTTGGGAGTCTGACTTTGGGAGACATGCTTTCAGCCGTATTATGAACAGTGTAGTTGACAGAGTTGTTGTACGATTTGTGGCAGAGACGTGTCCGTTCTGACACATTGTACTGGTTGTGCAAGGTAAGACAAAAGGAGACTTGAGGCATAAGCTACGTGATCTTTTGATCGTTGAATATCTCTTCCTTCAGAGATATAAAGTTCATCTATCGCTGAAGCTTTTCCTCATGTTCCTTCGCGTATAAGTAGTCGTCTTTGCTTCACTGATATCCGCATCAGGTCACTAGTAGACTTGTCTTTGTTCAGTGGCTTCGTCTTTGATTCAGCTATGAACATATGTTGACGCGAGACATGTCTTTTGGGATTACGTTGTTGTTTACATCAGAGACTACCAGCGATAACTGAACAGACTCAGTTTGATCGCTGATAGTGAAACACTAATACATATGAAATGTTTACAAGAAAGGTCATCAGCGATAACTGAACAGACTCAGTCTGATCGCTGATGGTGAAACACTAATACATATTAAAACGTAATTTTCACTAAGTATAGAAGAGGGTCGTTATCAAATCACTGAGAGAGTTTGGATCAACAATCTCCCCCTATTTGATAATGACAAAGTAACTAAAGAAAATTACTTTATGATTCAAAATATAGGAATAAAAAGGACTCATGGCATGCATGTCCCAATTACTATTTTGAGGGATCTTTTACAGTACTGATAGGGTTAAGTACATCACTGCAATTTTCATTTAATTCAGGGATAGAATTACAAGATGAAAATCATAAGTACAAGTGAATAACTAACTACTGTAAGTATAACTAATAGATTACAGAAAAGGAAACTAATCTATCAGCTATTAAAAGAAGACTTAGGAGGATTGATCATATACTCAGGTATTTCTTCTCCTTTCTGTCTTCGTTTCAAAGATTCTTGGCTGATAATTTCTTTGATTTTCTCAGCAGCAGAGGAGAAGTCACACCATAAGCATAAGAGATCCTTGAGATGATTCAGAGGACAGATAGGAATCTCAGAGACTCTTTGAAATCTGAGTTCCTCATCATCATCTCTGAAGAACACTCCATAAGGATCGTCAATTACTTGACCACCTTGGAAAGGACCACCAGGAGGCAGAGATAGATCCAGAACTGAAAGATCGGGAGGAGGACCAAACAGTGCATCTCTTGAAAATTTGATAGAAGTTTCATTCCTGATGATGGCGATGTCTTCAGAGGAGGAGGACCCAATTCTTCTCTTGAGTTTCAAAGATTTGGGAGGAAGAGGAGATGGCAACTTTAGTACAGAAGCGACTCTATTTATGAGGGCTTCAAGAAGTCCTTCAACGTAGCCTCTGTATGTAGATTTGGATTTCTTCAGCGCATCCCAGAACTCTAACCATTCCGTAAATCCGAAGCTCTCAAGTTTGGATACGTACATAGCTTTTTGGGTTCCATCCTCTCTGGTAATCTCCATGGTTACTGAGAGTTGATCCTTCTTCTTGCGACCAGAGATAGTCACGGCTGATATCGGAAGAAGATCAGAACGATAATCCATCTTCTGTTTGCACCATTCGATAGACCTATCGTTGATCTCTTGTTCTTTGGAGCGTTCCTCTTCAATTTCTTTCAGCAGTGCAGCTTGAACTTCCACAGGCTTGCTTTTCAGCTTTTTGTCCTTGACTAGAGAAGATTGAATCTTTAAAGCGAGTTGGGCATCTTGTATGCATTCAGCGATCAGCTTCTCAGCTTTGGCAGATTCTTCTCTTTCGGCTTCAGTGAGAAAGTCGAGCTTTGTGGATGTTTGAAGAGGGACTTTCAGCCGTTGACTTTCTAGTTGAGCGATCATTTCAACTCTTTTCTTCACCACTTCCTCTGACCAATGAGATGGTTGAGAGGGCCTTCCTGGATGGACCAGGGAATATTCTTCTTCTTCTTCTTCTTCATCAATCTCAGTGATAGAGATTGGGATTATTTCTTCAGCGATAGTAGCTGGAATTATTTGTAGTTCAGAACCCTTAAGCAGGGGTGAGAACTGTCTGGATAGAAAATGAAGGAAAGAAGGGATAAGTGTATATTTTTAGAAAAAGAGAGATAAAGGCTAGAAGGAAATAGGGGTTTGGAAAGAGTAGGAGAGTAGTACAATTGAAAGACATACCTGAGAAGGATGCTCCCCCTCAGATTGTGATCCAGTCCTCAAGCATTCGTCAGCGATTGGTTGCTTGTCTTTGCTTTGCGAAGGAGCGCTTGAAGATGTATCACCTCTCACCCCTGCTTTGACAGCCTCTTGCGAAGTTGTCCCTGATGCGACGTTCGGCTTGGAGAACCACATAGATTGGTCTTCTTCATCGTCGTCATCGTCATCGGAGGGTTGATCCTTTTCTTGATTATCAAGATCTAGATCATCAAGATCTAGATCATCTTCCTCTTCATCGTCTTCTTCCTCATCATCTTCAAAGAGAATAGAATGAATAGATGAGGATTCTTTTACCTTCTCCCCCTCAGATTGAGAGGGAGGTTTCTTTGGAGTCTTAGCTTCCCCAGCAGCAGCGATAGATGTTTCTACAGCTTTCTCCCCCACTTTGTCATTATCAGCGGTGGGGGGTTGCTCAGCTGCCGGAGTTGCTGTTGAAGCTTTTAGCACTTGGACGTCAGCCTCCAGACGCTTGACCCGGTCTTCAACCGCAGGGATGTCGCACGTGGCATCATGGATGAATTCCACAGCGATGTTGAGGTTGGTCCGATCATCTTCAGTGAAGGAGGGAGGCAGCGCTGGAGCTGGTGCATTCACCTTTTGTAGAATTTGCTGAAGAAGGGACGTGCAGAGGTCAACCTTTGAAGAGAGACCCCGAACTTCAGCGGTAAGAGACTCAAATCTCCCCTGAAAGAGTTGAGAGGACTCTTTGAGTTGGACGACTTGTTCTTCAACAGCTGAAAGTTGTGAGTTCTCAGCTTTAGATGAGCAGGTCGCGGTCAACTTCTTCAGCTCCTCACCAGCCTGATTGACGGCGCTGGTGGTGTCGTTGATGGTGTTGGTGAGGGCGTCCTCCTTCTCTCCCAGACTGTTGACATGCGTGTCAACAGACGCCAAACTAGGACCTGAAAATAATGTTAGTTCAGATACGGGCTTATTTGGAGAGGTGGGGAAAGAAGTGTTTAATCTTATAGGTGTACCTGACGTATCAAACATTTTGTAGAACTGCATAGATTCCTCAAAAGTTTGATGTTCAGGTCCTATAGGGAAAGAAGAGGTAGCGGGTTCAGAGACCAAATGAGTAGAAAAGGGAAGAGTTTTGGGGATAGAAGTAGGGATGGGGTTAATCTCAGCGAATGAGATAGTAGGTGGGGTCACTGATGATGTGACAGCGATCGAGATCGCTGACACGGCAGTATGAGTGACTGCTGAAGTTGTGGAGGAAAGACCCACAAATGCATCTAAGGTAGCTTGTTGAGAAGCTCCCTCAGGTATAGTACTAGAGGGTGTACTTTCCTTAGTCTTTTTGGCCTTTTTGGAAGGACCAATCGGACTAGCTGATGGTCGTTTAGACATAGTGGTAGCGACAGGGATAGCAGACGAAGGAACCGTCTGCGTGGTCACTGAAGATGAAGAAGAATGGAGAGAGAGACGAGAGCGAAGGAGAGAGATACTTACCTCGTCGGCGAGTGGCTTTACCTCCAGTGATCGTTGACCTACCCTGGCAAAGGTGCCATCATCTTTGGTGGGATAGGTGTTGGGATAGAGGAACTTGATGTACGTACATATGAAACGTACGTACGAGATCTTGGGATCTCGTTCAGGCTTCTCTAATCTCGACCTCAGGTCTTCAAAGATTGTTGTGGCGTAGTCAAAGTTTTGACCAGCGATAACGGAGTAGGCCATCTGCAGTTGTGTTTTGCTGGCTTGATCCAGCGAACCACTCTTCCCGCTCATGCACTGAATTATGTGCGAGAAGATAAAGTTCAGTTGTGAGGGCATCTGAGCTTTGAGGATCTTGGTGAGCTTCTTGTTGGGAATAGAAGATCTCGGTTTGTTTTCCCAACAATAACCCATTGCGTCCAGAAATGATATCAGCTCATCATCAGTGGGGAGTGCGTCGAACCCACTCTTTGGTTTGTCAGGGAATCTTAAAGATTTCCTGAGGCTAAGAGCGGTCATGCTCCCTGGCCCCAAGTCCGTGCTGAAAGAGATAGCAGGGACTCGTTCACCTTTCTTGTTGGTGAGTTCAGTTGCATCAGCAATGAACCAGAACTGTTGGAGTAGAGTCTTGGAAGGCTTAGGATCCACAGTAATCGCGTAAGCTATACATGACTGCTTGAGGAATTTAGCAGCTTCCACCAGATGTGGGTATTTGTCAGCTTTGAACTCGAGTCTTGCCAAATGATTACATTTAGTAATCTCAACTTCAGTGAGAGCGAATCGTACATGCTTGGAAGCAACGATTGAAGACTGTGTCATTTCTGTTATGGAAAGAAGCATAATAGAAGAAATGATTTAGGAATAGAAAAATAGTGTTCTGGGTAGAAAGAATGAAGAACACTTTAAAAACCAAAAGGTTTTTATTGAAAAACATAAAATCAGAAAGAATGATCTTTAGTTTTTTAAAAAAACGTTTTATAAAATCCATGAAGAACAAGAACGAGTAGGATTTAAAAAAGAATAGAAAGCATACGAACAATGCACATAAACATGAAATAAACCTGTTTATTTTGAAGAAGAAGAGTTGCAGGTTCAATATTCTGGGTTTACTTGCTTGAGTGTTCTTGAGAGAGAAAATGTTTCTTGCGTTGACAGTTTTGAAAGCGTAAACCGTATAAAGGAGAGAAGAATTCCTTTTATACGAAGAGAGAGAAGAGAGAGAGTAGGAATGAAGCGGAAAAAGAAAGGATCATCATGACATTGACACGTTCCACGAAGTTGATTGGATAGAAGAGCAACGGACGAACGTGTCAGAAAAGGCATGTCGTGGATTGTCGGTTCAAATGACGTCATAGAAGAGAGAGACTGTTTATTTGTCCGTTTTGAAATTATCACTGAAGAAAAGTCAGCGATAGATTTTCCTTTTTAAAAGTATCCCTGATTGTAAAGATAGGGATAGATTTTCCTTTTAAAGGATCACTGACTAGAAATATCAGTGATTAATGTATTTTTCAAAAAGCTTTTAATCATTTGAAGAAAGTTCAGTGATTAAAGTTTATATTTTGAAGAAAAACATCTTTGAGGGAAAGGAGAGAACATACCTGAGAGTCAGAATGTTTATCAGAGAGAATGATGAGAGGGGAACTTTTGATTACTGACACATTACATGAACGCTGAAGAATTATTCTTCGAGGTTCAACATTCCAAGCTCACTGATGAGAAAGTTGAACCTTGTCTCATCAAGAGGTTTGGTGAATAAATCAGCAAGCTGAAAGTCAGTAGGGATAAAGTGAAGTTCAATATCACCATTCATCACATGATCTCTGATAAAGTGATATCTGATCTCAATGTGTTTCGTTTTTGAATGTAGCACTGGATTATTTTGAATGTAGCACTGGTTTACTTCTTCGGAAGTTACTTTTTCTTGCAAATATCTTAAAAGAGTTTGTCAAGAGTGCTAAGGACTCATTAAACTCTGAACGATCAGGGTCTGATAGATCCTCAGATTCAGAATCTAACTCAGTGATGGTAAGAGTAGATCGCTGAGATGGAATTATCTCTGACGAGACTAAAGCAACAGGAGTGCTTTTGGAGTCTTTAGAATCTTTTACAAGATTCTTCTTCAGGAGATTAGATTGCTCATAGTTGAGAAATATTCCATACAGAGTGCTTAGAGAGAGAGTATGTAAGTCTTTTGTCAGCTTAAGACATATTGAATAACTGTCCCAGCTTTCAGGAAGACTTTCCAAGAATTTTGTTAGGACCTCAGAATTAGAATAGGTCCTTCCAACAGTTCTTAGGTCAATGATCAGGCAGTTAAACCGCTGATGAATGTCAGAAAAAGATTCATTCTTACCAGCGATAAAACTTTCATACTGTCTTACCAAGTTAATCTTTCGAGTCTCTTGAATTTCAGTGGTGCCCTCATATTGAACACATATGGTTTCCCACATTTCTTTAGAAGTTTTCAGATGCATGATGGAATGGAAAACTTCATCAGGCAGAGCCATTGAGATAATGGTTTTTGCTCTTGCATCTATTCCTATCTTCTTTTTATCTTCATCACTCCACTGTCTTATTTCCTTAACGAAATATCGTTCAGGGACAGCTTCAGTGGTGGCAGTAGCGGGAACCGCAGCTATAATTCTAACAGGTTCATAGGGTCCATTTTCTATATATTCAGGTATAGTAGGATCTGCACCTTCAAGAAATAGCATCATTCGATTTTTCCATAGAGAAAAGTTATCTCTGCTAAATCGAGGAGGTTTAGAAAGTGAACCATTATCATAGTAGTTTGTGTTTGTGTTTAGTGCCATTTTAGAATAGCAAGGAAGAGTATACAGCAAGATCTTGTTTATTAGATTAAACAAACTGCTCTGATACCACTTGTTGGTCCCGAAGGTGCTTAACAAGTTTGTAGAAGGGGGGGGGTTGAATACAAACACAGAAATTAAAGTTTAATAAATTGTTTATTGATAAATCAAACTATAATTTACAAGTTTGTTGCGGAATAAGATTAAGACAGACTCAATCTAAACAAACTTAAGAAACACTAAGATGATTGCACAAGAAATTCAGAGAATGGGGGATTAAGAGAGATGGAAAACAAGGGTTTCTATATGGAGTTCAAGGATTGAGCACGCTCTCAGATGGAGAGGTAATCTTTCTATTTATACCCTATGCATTAAATGCATGGCAGGGCACTTTACACGTGGCGTTCAGTGATTGGCTTTGGGAGTCTGACTTTGGGAGACATGCTTTCAGCCGTATTATGAACAGTGTAGTTGACAGAGTTGTTGTACGATTTGTGGCAGAGACGTGTCCGTTCTGACACATCGTACTGGTTGTGCAAGGTAAGACAAAAGGAGACTTGAGGCATAAGCTACGTGATCTTTTGATCGCTGAATATCTCTTCCTTCAGAGATATAAAGTTCAGCTATCGCTGAAGCTTTTCCTCATGTTCCTTCGCGTATAAGTAGTCGTCTTTGCTTCACTGATATCCGCATCAGGTCACTAGTAGACTTGTCTTTGTTCAGTGGCTTCGTCTTTGATTCAGCTATGAACATATGTTGACGCGAGACATGTCTTTTGGGATTACGTTGCTGTTTACATCAGAGACTACCAGCGATAACTGAACAGACTCAGTTTGATCGCTGATAGTGAAACACTAATACATATGAAATGTTTACAAGAAAGGTCATCAGCGATAACTGAACAGACTCAGTCTGATCGCTGATGGTGAAACACTAATACATATTAAAACGTAATTTTCACTAAGTATAGAAGAGGGTCGTTATCAAATCACTGAGAGAGTTTGGATCAACACCCCTAGTTGTGCTTACTCGTTGTATCGTTATAAGTGGCATTAGAGGTTATAAATACAAATCATTTTATCTCTTTTTAAAGAATAAGAAAAAAAACTCACTTTGTATGATGTAAAAAACCTCTTGTATCTTATTTTAATAAACCATACTTTTTATAATTAATTTTTGTTTATTTTACATTTTACTATTTTATGCAAATGCTTTAAATTTTTTGGGTAAGTGTCTATTTGTGTGTGGATAAAAATCTCCTCTCCTGAATTATCATGTCCCATTTGTGTCCACCAATCACATGAATACACGTCATCGGAGAAAGAATATAAACTTGAATTAAATAAAATAAAAAATATATAAAATATGATGTGTCTTATTTTCGTTGGTCGGACAAGAATGGGACATGAGATTTTTATTATTTATGTGTACATACGCTCTCATGTATAAATGTGTCATGTCTATGTTCTTGTGTGCATATATATATATATATATAATGTATATGTATGCGGCAAATGATTGTGTAAAGAGTTGGAGTTAAGGTGAGAAGTGTGAGAATTGGATATGAACCGTTGATTAATTTTAATCAAGTGTTCTCCCATTAATTACGGCTTAGAAAAGAATTGATATGTTGCATCTTATCTCATCCAACGGTTTATCATGTTTGTTACATTAACTTCAACTTCTCACCAGAACTCAACCATATGTGTTTATGTGTGATATATAGAGAGAGATAGTTTGCATGCATGTTCATGCATTTAATATTAGAGGTGATAAAATGTATAAGTTGGATAAATGATAAAAATAAATAAGCGTTAATACTATTTGGGTCAAGTTGCATGTAAACACATATTTGTTTGTAATTAACTATTAATGAATTAAGTATGATTTTAAAAAAGTATATTGTTAAAATAATCATATTTTTAATAAAACAATGTATAGATTGTAAATTTTGAACATTTTTTAAACGACTTTTTAACTAATGCTATTAACTTGACAATTGACATGTACACTTTTCAACTTAGTTTTTGTAATTTTTTCAATTAACTCATTACAAATAAAATATAGTTTAAATCGATTAAGTTTTGTGTAAATTAATTAATACGTCAAAATTGTTAGCCTCTAAATTGTTCATGTATGACGTGGATAAGTGATTTCAAGTTACATATATATATATATATATGCGTCCTATATAATATTTTAATCGGCTTTTAGAATTTGCCCTTACATACATCTCATAAGTTGCATGATGAGAATGGCTCTATTGTTCATCTTATTAAATGAAATAACAATTTTAGTTAGAGTCAATATTGTTTATGTATTCAACACACGGGGTGACCTGTATTAATTGATATAGTGGCACGGATCATCACTTCATGGTTTCATCGTAAGAGGAAAAAGTACGTTTTTAAAGGGTGTCACTGTATTATTTTGTTGGGTGTCACCATATAGTTTACAAGGCATGGGTAATTAATAGAGTCGATCTGCTAAGGCATTGAGCAGAAGATTTACGATCGAGAGAAAGCGTACAATTAAGTGACATGATATATATAAACCTATCATGAGACAAAATATCTTATTTTCTGAAGAAATTCGATTCGAAATCGAGCCTATTCCTGGAGAAGAAAATCAATTTATTGCCCCGACTTCGCCAGAGCCTTTGGTAGCACAGTCGAGACAGAATAAACCTAAACTAAAAATGAACTAAATTCGATCAGGTCTCAATGTTGTCAAATTTGTTAATTTTTAGCTTATATTTTGTTTTTTTTTATATCATCTTTTGTGTTTTTAAAAAGATATATAGGCAGACCTTGAACATGGGTCTCTTCTATGGAGGGACAACGAACCAACCAACAGATGTATACTAATATTGTAGAAGTTTTCTTTAGATATTTTTTTATAGTTAAATTGTGTCACCACTTAAAAAAACTATGGGTCCGCCTCAAATTTCGACATATCAATAATTCATCATGTGGGTTTGGAAAACATGATTGTTGTAACAACCTGTACATTGGCAACCCGAAACCAAGGAAGCCGACGCTTTTTGAGAACATTATAACCCGTACTTACTTTTGGGTAAATCATACAAGTAGGAATTTGTCTATTAATTGGGTTGGTTGGCTTTTCTAATCCTTCCCTTGCCATTACTTCTATGTAACTGTTTCTTTTTCTAGCTTCTTGCTAATTTTATAAAAATTCGTTGTTCAAAAAAAAACTTTCAAAAGAAATAGCATATAATTTTTATTTGAGAAAATTACATTTTTTTTATAAGAAGACTTTTTTTTATAACTTTCTGAATCATGAGATCTCTGAGAATCCGTGTTATATGTTATTTCATATGATTTTTTTCATCTATGACTAGAATTTAATGTAGTGATTAACATATATTTATTTTATAATGTGTTTGTTTCACATGTACTTGGTTCATAATGTAAACCTTTTTGGCGTGTTTGTGAAAAAAGAAATACCCGTAGAAAAATTTCATATTGTGAACCGAATACATATGAAACAAACACATTGTAAAACAAATAAATGTTAATCAATACACTAAGGTGGCGTTTGTTTTTTAAGAGGTCTAAAGTCTGAAGTCTTATTTTAGTTATGATTAATAAAAGGTGGTGTGTAAAAAGGTCTGAACGATTCAGACTTAAGAGACATTAAGAGGTTTTTTAGAAAAAAAACAAACAACCCCTAAATGTATACTTAGATGGAAAAAGATGATGTGAAACAAAACCTTAAGGTAGAACTTTTCATGGATCTCACAAATTTTGGGGTTTTCAAATGATTAAGGCCATGATTAGTACTGAGTTGTGATGTTGATCTATGTAACAAGTAACAACTCGTCCCACATGAAAGTTTTTTTTAAGGCTTTGATCAATTAAGATATGGTTTTCAAAGCTTCACTTTGATAGAACCAAAAGAATGATAATCACAATAATGACGTTCAAGATGATAATTTCTTTTTGAAGAATATGATAAGGATGTTGAAAAATATGTTAATTTTACTCTAAAAATCTCTTTGTACTGTTCGGAGGCACTTGATTCATCCATCAACACCGTAATGTCTTGACCCCTCTCCAATTTTGAGAAAGACTCATGTGATATGCACGTGACTTAATTATAACTCGATAGTATTAGTTTAAGATACTTAGGGGTCGTTTACAAAACGCTTACCCGATAAGTACTTACTGGGGAATTTACCTTAGCGGATGAACTTGACAAGAGCATAAAATCTTACCCGGTAAGAGCGAGGATAAGGATGGAGAGTCTTACCCGGTAAGTGAGAGTGACAACTCTTACCCAGGTAAGCGCTTACCGGGTAAATTGTTGTATATAATACCATCGTGATGCTTACAATCATACCCAGTAAAGTAAGTTAGTGTGTCAAGTTTTATCGATAAGTGCTTACCAAGTAAGCATTTGGGTAAACGGTCCCTTAATATTAAAATGTTATTATTTTAGACCATTAATGCAAACCAATAGACTAAAACATCATATTAATGAGGAGCATCCCAGACTCTGGGTCAGCCTTCGGGTTGGCTCGGGTCCAGGTTTCCGGGCAACTAGTCTATGGGTTGTGGGTTCGGTCCTTGGGCCGGGCTTAGTTGGAGCCTGGACGGGTCCAGTCCAAAGGGCTGGGTCGGGTCGCCGCGGATTAGTCGGTGCTGCCCTCGGATGCCCGGATACCGCGGGAACGTGTGTGTTATCTGTCGTTCAAAAAAAAAAACTAAAACATCATATTAATAAATAGTCATAAGATGAAAAGCCTATAAAACATTAAAAGACGTCTGGTTTTGACGCTCTCGTGTCATTTTAAACTTTTAACTGTACCGATAAACTTGATTATGATACATAAGCATTAATGGACCATATTACAAATAACATGTGTTTTACTAGAATACGTAAATATATTACATGTGACAAACTAGATGAGTTGTGAAATGGTAAATGATTCCATCTATCCACTCTATATCCTCTCTTATATATTTATTCCATTGTCTTGCTATATTAACGAGTAAATTTTTTAAATTGCTAAAAACATGTTTGTTAGTCCCAACACGAAATGACAAAAATAAACAAGTATTGTAAAAGGGGGTTGAATACAATAATCAAAATTTTTACTTAATTTAATTATTTATTGATAATAAAATCAAGAATTACACACATAAACCTTTTAAGATTGTTGTGGAAAAGAACAGATAAATCAATCATAGCAATCTTTCACTTAGAAAACAGAAAACTTGAACATAACTTATGAAACATTAAGAACAAAGCTATGAAGTTCTTGAGGAGAGAGAGACTGTCGATTTTGCTTGAGCACTTAGAAATCTCTTGTAAAAGCGTAACCTTGCATGAGAGAGGTCTTCGCCTTTAAATACTATCATGTGTATTAAATGTTTAGGACACTTGTCACTTTGGGATTGAATGTCAGAGATATCCCTCAAAGAAACAAAATGTCCTTTTTGTCACATTATGGGACAGAGTTGACCTTCAAACCTTGTTATAGACAACTCTTGAAAAATGTGTAAAAAACAAACATCATTTTTCTGGTTCTTCAGAGAATATCCCCATCACTTCATGATTTGGTGAAGATCTTTTTGGCAAGAAGACAAAGGAGGATCCTGTCGATTTTATTAGCATATTATAGTTAGGCTAATGTTGTAAAACTCTATGTTGTATTCTTATTTATAGTGTTCATCAATGAAAGAATGTCCCAAGGAGAATCAATCTTCTACATGGTATAGAGCCTATCCTTTCCATCTTTCTCTACCTTTCCTTTTTCTTTTCTTTCTCTCTCGGCAGAACCCTACTGCCCCTTTTCTTTTTCTGCCATGGCAGCCGCTTCTTCCTCCTCCACCACCACCAACATGAAACCTTATGCCATCACCAATATCAAAGTTTATGTTCCCTTGATCTTTGATCTCAATGAATTGAACTATGATGCATGGAGAGAACTCTTTGAGACCCACTGCATCGATTTTGGTGTACTCGGCCACCTCGACGGCACCTCCAACCCCACCGGACCGGATGATGTTGAATGGCAAAAACTTGACTCTCTAGTCAAGATGTGGATTTACGGCACCATTACTCAATCTCTCCTTACTATGATCCTTAAGAAAGGAGCCACTCTCGTATCGTTTGGTCTAGTCTTGAAACGTTGTTTCGCGACAACAAGGACGTTCGGGCCATCGAATTGGATAATGAGCTTCACAACATGGTTCTTGGCGATCTTACCATCACCCAATATTGCCAGAAAATCAAGATGTTGTCCGATCTCTTAGCCAATATTGATGCACCCATTCCCGAGAAGAACTTGGTCACGTATTTGATCAATGGTCTATCGGCCAACTATGAGCACATTGCCACCCTCATCCGCCATCGCATGCCTCTCTCTACGTTTCTTCAAGCCCGTTCGATGCTCCTTCTTGAAGAACAACGGATCTCCCGCCCTCGCCCTCAATAATCGGCCCACGCCCACGCTGATCACTCTTCTTCTCCAACCATCCTACATACGGATGATCCGCCTCTGGTACCCTTAACCCGCGGACAGTCTGGGTCTCACTTGACCAACCGCCGCCAGTCCACTCGTCGCGGTAGCACCAACGATCATCGCCGCCAGCCACCGTCTCGTTACCTGCCTGACCCGCGGTTCCAGGCGTCATACCCATGGCCACCGTATGCATGGGCATCTTCGCCCTACGGCTGGCCTGATCCGCCGTCGTGCGTGCAACCCCGTCCAACAACACCGCATCGCAACGCACCATCACAGTCATCCCCCAGCCTGCTTGGACCGACCCCTACCCCTATGACTTCGTTGGCCGCACAAGCCATCCATGCGGCTGTTTCTCCTCCCGTTATGTCACCACCATGGCAATGGTTTCCTCCGACTGAAGACCATCCCACAGACATCTCTCAAGTGTTCAACACCTTCTTTGTTCAGGACCCTAACAATGTTGGATGGTACATGGACACCGGTGCCACCTCACATCTCGCCTCGGACACATGTATTCTCACATTCTTTAGTGATATGACCAAAATTAATTCTGTTGTTGTTGGCAATGGGTCACCAATTCCTGTTACACACACCGGACACACCACCTTACACAACCCTAGCCGCCCATTACATCATCATAATGTTCTTGTTACACCCCATATTATCAAAAACCTAATTTTCGTTCTCTAATTTACTAAAGACAACAAATGTTCTATTGAATTTGATGAATTTGGTTTTTCGGTAAAGGATCGACAGACCCGCCAAACCCTTCTTCGGTGTGACAGTTCCGGTGATCTCTACCCAGCCACTCCTCCCGCCTTCTCTCCTGTCGCTATTATGTCGAGCACATTGTTATGACATCAACGTCTTGGACATCCCGGCTCACATGTCCTCCAGTCTTTTGCTTCACGTAACTTTATTTCTTGTAATAAAAGTTTGTCGAGCTATGCTTGTCAAGCCTGTCAACTTGGAAAGCATGTTCGCCTTCCTTTTAGTCGCTCAGAGTATGTAGTTAACGCTAGTTTTGATCTTATACATTCTGATATATGGACATCTCCGGTTCGGAGTATTAGTGGAATTTCTTATTATGTTATCTTTTTAGACCATTTTTCTTATTTTCTTTGGGTATACCCCCTTCGGAAAAAATATGATGTGTTTGCCAAATTTTTGCATTTTCGATCGTATGTTAATAAATGTGACCATGGTGGTGAAATTGACAATAAATATTTTCGATCGTATGTTAATAAATGTGACCAAATTTTTGCATTTTCTTTGGGTATATCCCCTTCCAATGTGACCATGGTGGTGAATTTGACAATAAATGTTTCCATGATCTGTTTGATCAAAATGGGATTCAAGTTCGTTTTTCTTGTCCCCACACGTCCCAACAAAATGGCAAATCTGAACGCATGATTCGTACCATTAATAATGTCATTCAAATTCTTCTTTTTCACGCTCATTTGCCACCGGGTTAATGGGTTGAAGCTTTACACATGGCTACACATCTTCTAAATCTCACACCAACCACCTCCATTCATAATGACATTCCCTTTATCAAGTTATTTAACAAACACCCTTCTTACTCTCATTTACGTGTGTTTGGGTGCCTGTGCTACCCCCCACAAACTTGCCCCTCGGTCCACTCTGTGCGTCTTTCTTGGATATCCCTCCCAACACCGGGGATATCGTTGTCTCGATCTATCTACCAAAAAGATAATTGTCTCTCGTCATGTTGTCTTCAACGAAACTGTTTTTCCCTTTTGCTCCATGACACCAACTCATCCACCGTCCTACTCTTTTCTTGATAAGGACCTGGACCCATTTCTCCTATCTCGTCATTTTCTTCATTCGCCCACCCTCTCCGAGGCTGTCACACCTCCTCTCACTTCTGCCCCTTCCACCCACACAAACTTTACCCACACACCACCTCCTACTCATCTTGATATATCCACTCCATCACCCGTAGCCCCTTTATCGCCAACCTCACCCGACCACTCACCTACGACCTCACCTAAATCCACACCTCCAACCGATCCTGCCGTCCCCTCCACTACAAACCACCCACCTAATCCTCCTCTTGACACCAACCAAATGACAATTCATTCTACCCACAATATGGTTACCCGCGCCAAACACGACGTCACTAAACCAATCCATCGCCTTAACCTACATACCTTTACCGAATCCCCTATCCCACGGTCCCACCTATAGGCTTTACGTGACCCCCATTGGCAAAAAGCAATGCAGGATGAATTTAATGCTCTTATTACTAACGATACGTGGAACCTTATACCGCGGCCACACGGGGTTAACATAGTCCGTTCCATGTGGTTGTTCAAAAATAAATATCATGTTGATGGCTCTTTGGATCGATACAAAGAGTCAACGACCCGACATCGATTGTGATGAGACCTTCAGTTCGGTTGTAAAACCGGCCACTATCCATGTTGTTCTCAGTCTTGCAGTATCTCGTCACTGGCCGATACATCAACTAGATGTCAAAAATGCCTTCCTTCACGACCATTTGAACGAGACTGTATACATGCATCAACCACCCGGTTTTCATGATCGCATACATCCAGACTATGTCTGTCACCTGCAGAAATCTCTTTATGGCCTGAAGCAAGCCCCACGTGCCTGGTTCCAACGCTTTGCTTCCTTTATCATTGGTAGTGGGTTTACTCACACTAAATCAGACTCCTCTTTATTTATATATCGGCGGGGACAGTCTGTAGCTTACCTTTTTCTATATGTTGATGATATTGTGCTCACGGCTTCGAATTCTTCTCTATTGCACCATATCATTAAATTGCTTGCTCAAGAATTTGCCATGACAGATTTGGGTTCTCTATCCTACTTTTTCGGCATCTCTGTGACTCGCACTAAGGATGGCCTATTTCTCTGTTAACGAAAGTACGCTTTGGACATTCTTGAACGGGCCAATATGCTTAATTGAAAATCCAGTCAAACTTCAGTTGATACTCAGTCCAAACTCGATCTCTCTGGCCCGCCTGTTGTCGACCCCACCTTGTATCGCAGTCTCGTCGGAGCTCTCCAATATCTCACGTTTACAAGATCGGAAATTGCCTATGTTGTTCAACAACTTTGCCTCTTCATGCATGATCCGCGAGAGCCTCATCTTCACGCTCTCAAACGATATTTGCGATACGTCCGAGGTACCTTGAATTTTGGATTACAGATTCATGCCTCTTCAACCACTAGCCTCATCGCATACTCTGACGGGGACTGGGGTGGATGCCCAGTTTCACGTTGCTCTACAAGCAGCTATTTTGTGTTTTTGGGGGACAATCTTTTATCGTGGTCATCTAAGAGGCAACCTACTGTCTCACATTTGAGTGTTGAAGCAGAATATCGCGGGGTTGCCAACGCCGTAGCTGAAACCTGTTGGATCCGGAAACTTCACTCACCTTTGCTTAAAGCCACGATTGTGTATTGTGATAATGTGAGTGCCATCTATCTTTCCAACAACCCCGTACAACATCAACGTACAAAGCATATTGAGATAGACATTCATTTTGTTCGCGACAAGGTTTCTACAGGCCAGGTTCGCGTTCTTCATGTGCCTTCATGTCTTCAGTATGCCGACATATTCACAAAGGGCCTTCCATTCTCTCCTTTTTCATATTTTCTTAACAGTTTGCGTGTTCGTTCTTTATCTCCCGCTCAAACTGCGGGGGCGTATTAGCATATTATAGTTAGACCCATGTTGTAAAACCCTATGTTGTATTCTTATTTATAGTGTTGATAAATTAAAGGATCTCCCAAGGAGAATCAATCTTCTACAGATTTTTCATGAGGAATCGGTAGGAATAGCTTAGTTGAAGATTGGAAGTTCATCTTTGATCCGCATCTGAAGATTCACTTATTGTTGATTTCAGCTAGTCTTCGAGTTCATCAACCTTTAAAAGTATGACTAAGCTATTACAAAGAACTAAAAAATATCTAAGTACAAAAGATGTTTTTCAAAGATTACAAGTGAGATCGGGAGGTCATCTTCAAATCCTTGAAGACCCAACAATGTCAGAGTAGAGCGGGTTGACACGCTTTCTTTTGTTTGGCAATTTATAAATAATTAATATATTAACATATAGAGTGAATTAAAAAAACGTCCATGGTTTCCCAAAACTGGTACGGTTGTCGGGGATATCATTACAAATGTCTCAGAGATCGGTAGCTAGACTGGTGTGTTAGCAAGGACGTTCTACTCCCTTTTTTTTGGGGCAGGTGGGGTGAATTGTGAGATCCCACATCGGTTGTTAGCAGAACAAATGTTGTTTTATAAGAGACTGTATACCTCATTTATCAAACGCGTTTTAAAATCGTAAGTCCAGATGTATGGATAAATATGACAATATATAGTATGGTTGGTAAGGAATCATATAATTTGTAACTCAATTTTTTTTATCATAACTAAAATAGTACATAATTAAAAATTTAAGATAATAATATACTTTAGTTTTGATTATAAAGTATTTTTTTTTTGTTAAATAGGTTAATTAGAGGGTATTCTAGTCATTTTAATCATATTTGGTATCTACTTCTTTAATATTAAACTATTTAAATTAGATTACATACAAAAAACTAAAAAATATGATATTCCTTATGACCCAAAATAAATAGCCACAATAAGAAAGGTCAAAGAGTTTTAGAAATGTATAATTACTACAAATCTACAATTAACAAAAGGACAATTTTATCCTTAATTATAGAGAGAAAGGGTAGAATGGTAACGTAAACATTTGCTTTTGAAAATGAACAATTATTTTGAAACAAACTAAAATAGTAAAGTAGACACTTATTTTGGGATGAAATGAGTATTAAAAAGGTAAGAAAACACAAATATCATGTTACAAAAACCATGCATTAGAGCATGGGTGAGACACAACCTTGAATCATGGAGCATCACGACGAATGTCGTGACAATTGACGAACCATTTAAAACACTGTATAAGAGCATCTCCAATAGATTCTCCAAATCCAGTTTGGGACGACATGCAGAGGTTGGAGTACTCTCTCACTGTCATGCCACCCTTCTTGAGGGCTCGGAATTCCTCCTCTATTCGGTCGATCGCCCTTTCGTTACAGTATTCATCCATCACCTTTCTTTTGAAAGCATCCCATGATAGTGGTGAGGTAATAGCAGGTCCAAGGGTGGACTTGGTAACATTCCACCATGTAAGAGCTCGACCCCTCAACAAGTGGGAGGCGAATTTCACCTTTTGCCCCTCTTCGCACTCGTTAGCCTCAAATGCTTGTTCCATCTCTTGGATCCAATTCATGCATACGACCGGGTTGTCCGTTCCTGAAAACTCTGGCGGATTGCTGCACAGGAAATCCTTGTACGCGCAGGTTCTTCTACCACGTCCCATAATAGCAGCAATGATATCCTCCCTACGGATTACATTTCCGGTGTCATTTGGACCCCTCTCATCGTGCCTGAAGGCTACTTCCTGCCTCTGGTCGTTGGCATTTCTGTCTTCCAACAATTTCATTAACCTTTCTTCTTGACTCTCCATTGCCGAATTCATCAGTTGGATCACGCTAGTTAACAATCCAAAATGAGGGCCTAACCCTTGAACATTTGGATCTGTGAGATTCAAGCTCACTCTCTGTGCGTGCTCCAGCCCATCATTAGACGATGGTGGCAATGGAGGAGGTGGTACATGGTTGACTCCAACGTCTAGACTTGGAGCTGCCCTGCTAATTCCATACCCATCCTCTTGTGCTTGTGCTCTTCTCTGCACATCTGTCATGCTTGTCTAACACACACGAGATATGGGGTTAAGAGTTATACAGATACAAGATCTAACAACGAAGACATACTACCACACACATCAAGCATCGTAATAATGGTAGAGTCAAGCACGCTCACGTAACAATATATTCATAATCGCAGTAGTTAAGTGAAATTATGAATATAATATACATAAGAATCCTCGTCACCATATTCAAGTTTCTTAACTAGTGCACTTATTTCGACCACTACGACTCACTCTCAACTTAAGAGTTCCCTTCATAACGAATCGATCATAGCTTAAAGTCTCAGCTTAAGTCTAGACATCAAAAACTCATACATAGTTCACTTAAACTAGAGCTCTGATACCAACTTGTAACACCCCTAAAATTTGAAAATAACAGACAATTTAAAACTTCCAAAAATCCATTAAATACATAACTAAAAACACGAATATCTAAAGTTACAAGGGAAGAAACAGAATAACATGTATCAGAGTTCTAACGGAACTATATAGCCCCACGTACGGGAACAAAGTCCGACGGGTGTTACTACAATCACCAAGTCCGTTATCTTCTCAAAACCGGATGACATCACTAAAGTCATCCTACCGGAACTTTTACTCAGCTTCACTCGCCACTTAGATCCATCTAAGACCTGATATACATGTCGATAAGAAAAAGTGTTAGGCTTAACGCCTAGTGAGTTAAAGCATTTTAATCATTTATAAAACATAAAACGTTTTAAAACCAATAACTCACTCTAAAGGCATTCGTTCTTGAAACATAAGATATAAAAGGTTTTACTTTCAAATCACGTCTCTATTCACATCTTTTTAAGCAACTAAACGCCATTTAATATCTCCCAAAACGCACCCATGAAATATTACCCCGTAAGCCAATTATATAATTAATGGTACGTTTCCACACCGAAAGTGAGGGTAAGGGAATACCCGAAAATAACACCATTCGGTGACGGGGGAGACCCGAATTCCATTGAATGTGTTGGATCACAAAGTTAAGCCACTTATCAACGTTCACGAGATTTACTATGGGTCATGGATCCCCGTATACGACTCCATTGAGCAACCACCGCAAGATACCCAAATGACCCTAGTCTACTCGACCTCTAGATGGGTGTCACCACAAAAGTCACAAGTCTCCGTATCCGGCTTACCATGGGCACCACCGCAAGACTTAACTCCGTATACGACTCTTCAAGAGAACCACTACAAGCTTACATAATAACATGACTTGGGGACCACTAACTAGACTCAAACATGGACAACAAGACTCTATGATGAACAAACGACTCTTATGCCTATGGATCCAATGCATTACAGTCTAAACATTACATGACTTCGAGTGAATGAACTAAATCATCCAAACATGTAATGACCAACGTTCGTATGACAATTACATATCCATAAAATACTCCATGAGCCATTTAAACCGGACAACGTCCCAAAGTTCCTTAGAGTGTAAGTCAAGCAATAAAGAATCATAAGACATTTGTCAATTAATTAAGGCCAATAAGGCTAAACATGCCAATTTACAACTTTCCCAAAACGGACATTTTCTCCAAATATAATCTACCAACGTCCTAATCCATAAAGCTCACTTTTTCCCAAAATGTATATAAAGTTAGGGGGATGACCGTTCTCAATAACTTACGCTTTTAAAACCAAACGAGCTCAAAGTTTAAATATCCAAAACTCATAAGTTGAGTAAAATCCTCAAAGATAAACCATAACCAAATTACTTATCCATAAGATTTTGACTTTTAAAATCTTTCCATTCAATACTATTTACGACCCAAATTGCATATATTATATAATAATTGAAACGAGTATTCAATCCTTCAAATACCCAATAAAAATGTTTACTAATGAATCAACATCCCTTTTTGGTGGCTAAAATGCCCAATAATATATTATAAATCTTTCATAACCATTTAGCAACTCGACATGCTTAAACTACCAAAATCAATAAAACCATTAAATATGAGGCGAGTACATATTGATATGTTTAAAACCCAAAACATTTATATTTTGACATGTATATAGTTTTGTAAAACAATTAGAACTCACCTTGCTAGATTTAGACTAAATCTAGGTTTTACCCACAACTTGAGTTCATTAGACAAGATTTGATTGTTCCTCTAGTTCCAAGCTTTTCCACCACAAACCTTAGCTACAACCATTTCTAAGTTAAACCAAGTTCCCATAAATGGAAAGGAGATGAGAATGACAAAACCCTAATTTATTAGGAGAAGGAAAAGAGAAGATTACCTTATCCACCACTTGTATCCACCAACAATAAACCTTTAGGGTTACTACTATGACATCAAACTCCAGTTCTTCAAAAGATAGGAGATAGATTGATAAAACCCTAGAAATAATTTAGGGAGATGAGGAAGGAACTCAATTCTTGAACTCACACAAGGAAAACCTTGCAATAAATAACTCAAACACAACATTTGAGACATAGAAGATGATTCCACTTACCTTAGATGAAGATTTGACCAAGGAGAAGGTTTGGAAGAGAGAAAATCACCCCAAGCCTCCTAAAATCGCCTCCAAAACGAGTGGTAGAAGAAATGGGGTTAGAATAGGTCAAATCCGAATTTTATACACACTGCACGTCGGGGGCGACTATGCCCGGTGACTATGCCTTGTGGCATTGTTGCAGGGCAATGTCGTTGAACCCAACCCCTATTCGGTACAGTCCTAGCGACCGTGACAGGCGATTATGCCCTTGTCACAGTTGCAGGTCACTCTCGCCCAGAGCTCCCCGAGGCCCGTTTTCCATCCGTTTCGCAATCTTGAACGATCGGGTCATGGGTTTAGGTTTAGGTTTAGTCTAAGCAACCTCAACCTCCCCAAGGCTACGCCACGGTGGAGGAAGGTCGTTTTCTTAACACCGCTTACTTGGATTTTACGGGTGTTACATACCAAGTTCGAACTCGACTCGAAAACTCGCGAGTAGTAAAAATACAAATTTGACTCGAACTCAATAACCAATTTCCAAACTCGAACTCGTCTCAAGCTCGAATCAAAGCTTGAACTCAAGCTCGAAAACTCGAATCAAGCTCGAACTCGAACTTAGATCAAGCTCGAAAACTCGAATCAAGCTCGAACTCGAACTTAGATCAAGCTCGAACTCGTACTTAGATCAAGCTCGAACTCGTTTAATACGTAAATAACTTGAAGTGAACAAATAACTTAAAAGAACTCAAGGTGCACCGTTTTCATGGAGTATTCCTATTAAAACGATCACATAGGCTCATACTCTTAGGCTCAAGCCATTTAACAAAGACAAAGGATGTAAAACAAGGGAGGGAAAAAATCTATATATATTAGAGTTCAAAGCATTGGGTTCTATATCTCACCAATGTGAAATGGATTAGACATACCCAATGTTTTAAAAACCGGGTCGACCCGGTCGGTTAAACCGGGAACCGGCGAAGAGACCGGGTTAATTGCGATCGGGTTGATGCCATTTTATGACCCGGATTGAACCAACCGGTTCTATTAAAAAACCGGTTGAACCGGTCATAACGAACCGGTATCGAACCGGTTAACCCAATAACAAAAGTTAAAAACCAATAGTTCGATTTAGGCAATACGTATTAGCGATTTAGGCATTTAGCGGCTAGGGTTTGGTATGGTTTCTTAGTTCGATTTCTACATCCGACGATACTCCTCCTCCCTATTTCCGACGATCCTCATTCCTCCCTCCTCTGTCTTCGATTTCCAGGGTTTGGGTTTCATAACCATTCGATTTTTGCATCTTGCCATCCTCTACAGGTACATCTCCATAACCATTCGTTGTAACCCTAAAGACTAATTTTTCTGTTCTTTTTAAACTGGAGCTAAATATAAAGTTGTTCAAAGTTGGTAAATTCCATAAAATTAATTTCAAAAAATGAAAAGGTATTCTTTTAAACCATCATTTTCTAATTTTTTTTTTCAAAAAATTTGAGTTTTTTTTTTTATTATTATTATTATTATTATTATCAATTAAATTAAAATCATGTTACTAATTATTATTATTATTATGCTTATCGAGTATCTTACAAACTTATCGAGTCAAGTATCATCATTTGACTCGACTCGACTCGTTAATATATCGAGTCGAGCCTATTCGAATCGAGTGTTGATGAAGTTTTGGCCGAGTCAATATCGACTAGCTTGCGAGTTGTCTCCACAGCGCCGTAGCTCACTCCCTCTACATCACGACGGCGATATTTTGACCATTTGTCACCACACCCCGATTCAACTTCTGATCGGAGATGGCAATCAGATCACTTTCCCACCGAACCAAAACCATTTGCCGTCTCTTCACCGGAACCCTTCCGTCTCCGACGGCCCTCATCTCACCCTTCTCGTCTCAACCCTCCCCTTCTTCAACACAACTCATCAACGACATTTCTCGCATCCTCAGCGACCACCGGAGCCCCCGACACGACATCGTTTCAGCACTCACCCCCTTCGCCGCCGGCGTAACCACCGACTTGGTTGAACAAGTACTCAAACGTTGCAATAATCTCGGTTTCTCTGCACACAGGTTCTTCATCTGGGCTAAAACTTTACCTGGTTTTGTACATAGCAAAGATAGTTATCACATTCTTATTGATATCTTAGGTAGAAGCAAACAGTTTCCATTGATTTGGGATTTCATCGGAGAGATGAAACAATCTCAATCTTGCGAAATCACCTCCGTGATTTTCTGGGTTGTTTTTAGTGCTTACAGTAGAGCTAATTTGCCTTCTGACGCCATTAGAGCTTTCAAGAACATGGTTGATTACGGGATTCATCCGAGTATTAATGATGTAGATCAGCTTTTGTATGTGCTCTGTAAGAGGAGACATGTGAGGGATGCACAGGTATTTTTTGATGAAATCAAGCATGAATTTGATCCTAGTGTGAAAACCTACAGTATCTTGGTGAGAGGTTGGGGCAAAATTGGGGAATCAAGTGAAGCACAGAAGGTGTTCGATGAAATGCTTGTGAGAGGATGTTGTGTGGATGTGCATGCTTATAATAGCATTTTGGAGTCTATGTGTAAGGGAGGGGATGTTGATGGTGCTTACAAGTTATTCCGTGATATGCGGCCGAAAGGGCTCGAACCCGATGCTTTCACTTACTCGATTTTCATCCATGCGTCTTGCAACGCGAACGACCTCCATTCCGCGTTTCGAGTTCTCGATCGGATGAAAAGGTATAACCTCGTCCCGAACGTGTTTACGTACAACACCATCATCAAGACGCTATGTAAAAACGATAAACCCGAAGAGGCTTACCAGCTTCTAGATGAAATGATCGAAAGAAAAGTGAAACCGGATGTTTGGAGCTACAACGCGATCTTGGCTTTCCATTGTAATCGGTTAGAAGTTAACATGGCGACTAAACTCGTATCGAGAATGGACACGGATTCGTGTGAACCCGATCGGCATACGTATAACATGTTGCTCAAAATGCTGATTCGGGTCGGGAGGTTCGATAGGGTCACGAGGTTGTGGGAGAAGATGGAGGAGACGGGTTTTCATCCGTCGGCTTCGACGTATGCCGTGATGGTTCATGGTTTTTGTCGCAAGAAAGGGATGATGGAGGAGGCGTGTCGGTATTTCGAAATGATGGTCGATGGCGGCATACCGCCGTACGGGTCGACTTGTGAGTTGTTGAGGAACAAAATCATAGGATTAGGGTTTGCAGAACAAGTGGAGATACTTGCAGAAAAGATGGAAAGAAGCACTTCTTGTTCAATTCAAGATCTTTCTGGGATTATGAGAGGTAATAGGAAGAACACCAAAAGGGGAGAAGATAGCTCAGAAGAGAGTGATTATTGACACCACAAAATCTTACGTATTTGGTAATTTGTTGGATTATATCTAGATTTGAGGAAAGTTCACTTGCAAACCTGTTTTCTATTGTGAACTGGGGGACAAAGGAGAGCGCGACACGCATCCCAATTTGTTCCCGTTCATTATGAATATTGAATGTGAAATTTTTACGCCACCATTCATGATGAATATATCATGAATGTCTAGGATAGGTGGCGGGCTCTCATTTTGTCTAACTGTTTCACAACAGAACTTAAGTTTGCAACTGAACTTGTCCAACTAGATATAGGGTTTGGATTTATGGCTTTAAAGTCGTATTGAACGCATTTTTAACCAGTTTCGTTGGACGTTGGTTGATAAAGCTTTGATTCTCGAACAAACGACAAATCTTTGTTATTTAAAGCTAGAATGATCGGATCTTAATGTTATACTGTTGTTTATACGTTATTCGATAAAAAGGAAGATGTATTTATGAGTTAGAGTTATGTTTATTTGATATGGGGTCAAGCACGTCTATTTAACGCTCTACTATTGTTGCATCAATTAGGGCCGCATACAAGCCCCATAAACTCATCCCAAAAATAAGTCGATATAACCCAACCCGAAAGCATAATTGATTTATAAATGCACAATCTTAAGGAGGGTTGGGTTAGGTTATAAATTTTTTTATTTTTTAACGAGTTGTGATTTTTATAAATCGAAATAATTTGGTTGAGTTATCAAATGTCATCAGGACCTGCCCGTTAACAATTTTTATGTTTACCAAATAGATGGATCATATTAAATATCTGTAACATTTGTTAAAAAAATAATTTATTGTATCAGGACCAGTTCATATAAGAAAACTAAATATCATAAGAATAATACAAAAATAAAATGTTAATAACTTGTTTGTTAGCAGTGTAATATGTTTAATGAGACTCACAAGTTACAACTTATAATGATATAGCAAGTGGCTTATTCGGTAAGCTTTTAGGGGCACTTTTAAGTAGAAAATCAAGTTTTTTTTTTTAAACATCTCTCCTAGTTGAAAAACATGTTTATTTCATTTATGAAAAAACGCTTCCGGACAAAAATCTTCCCGATCTATATAGACAGATTAATCTATACAAGATTTGAATTGAAACCAACCAAATAACCCCTAACAAAAAATTCATATATGAATTATTGAATAAATCCATTTTATATGCATGTATTAACCCATAAATAATTTATAACATCTATTTACATACCTAAACCAAATTGGCTTGCAGTGGTTCACTGGTTTGTAAAAGCTCGTCTTCCCCAAATCTACCGCCCAATACGATAGATCTCCTCTTCGTTTCAACACTATAATCGCCATTGAAGAGACCTCAAATCCTTTTGTAGCTGCAAGAATTTGATTCGATTGTATGTATGTATCAGATGTTATCAATTCTTGTGAAGAAACCTCTCTTCACCCTCACTTTCTTGACTATCATCCTATTATTCGCAGTAATCTCTCTATCTCCTTCTTCACCTTTCTCTCAGATCCCTCTCTATTCCTACAGGTAAGTTCATAGATCCTCCTTCGTCTCGATTTCAGCTTCTAATCAACTGTTTTTAACTGCTTTTTGGATCTATTTCGATCTCGAAATTGCAGTGCCAAGTCCGATATATGGAGCGCCAAAAGGATTTTGGAATGGCGACCGTGTAAATGGTGGCTTCAAGGACATTTGACTGGTCAGTTTGTTTTTTTCAAGTTCTTATTTGATTTCGTTTAGATTTCTCACCATTCAAAGGCTTGGAACATACTTCTGTATACTGTTTTTCTGAAGATCTATGATTGAACAACTACGTAGTTTTTGAATTTACTTCGTTCTTAAACATTAGGGTGCTTTTGGTACATTGTACAGAACAGAAACAGGTATCACAGTTCCATGTTTGTAGGACTTTTACGTGGAACAAACAGGATGGAACAAAGTGGAACAGGCTTGTTCCACCTCCACCCTATGGAACAAGGTGGAACATACTTATATTTTACCAATATAACCTCAAAATAAAACTTAATTCTCTTCTGAATCATCAAATACGCCTTTCTCTTTATATTTTGTTTTTAAATTTTATTATTGTAGTTTATGCTTGACGAAAATTGTCGATTAGGGGTAAATTGGTCATTTTATCTGTTCTGTCATGTCCAGTTATGTTGTATTAAACGCTAAACAGCTGTTCTGTCCTGTTCTGTCCTGGATACCAAACGCGCCCTTAAGTTTCGTCAATTAGAGCTTGAGATTTTTGAAGACTTTACCTTTATTAATCTACCTTACTTTTAGTTTTGCATAAACTGAGCATTTTCAGGAGAATCAATTGAATGGAGGCATAGTTTTTGGCATACTACTAATTATACTGTAAGTAAGACTATTAGGTTTCCTTTTGCCCGTTATGATTAATGCCAATGGTAGTGTTTCACCTACGATTGCTAGGAAAATGTCTGATTTGAGGTCTAGGATTTTTGGTTGAGCCACGTCTTTGAATTGCCTTCCATGCAGATGATTGCGTTTGGTTTTTTTGTGTTGAAATGCTGCAGCTCTGCCGGCTGAGAGTAATGGTTATATCCGAGTGGATTGTTATGGTGGGCTTAATCAGATGAGGAGGGATGTAAGTACTCTAAAACGTTTACAATCGCTGCTCTTTGGTTATTCTATAGTAAACGTGTTTATTAAATGTTTGAGCAACAGAAGCTTATGTTTACTACTGTTTATCAGTTATGTGATGGTGTTGGTGTTGCACGATTACTGAATGCAACTCTTGTTTTGCCAAAGTTTGAAGTGGCTGCGTATTGGAACGAATCAAGGTAATTCATGTTGTTAATAGCTCAACCAAAACAGAAATACCGAATTACACCTTTTGTTGGCGATTTTTCTCTTTCTTTGTTTCTCCTTTGAAGGCAATAACAGTATATTACCAACAATCAACAGATTTTAGGTGGGTTAGGAATTAGCATATTTAGGACCTGATTGGTTGGTTTTCCATTAAGTCCTGTATGGATAAAGTTGTCTGTGTAGATTAATCTGGATCAGAAAGGTTTTTGTTTGGGAGGGATTTTTCATAAATGGAAGGTGCGTGTTTTTTAATTGGGAGGGACAGGTTTGGAAAAAAACTTGGCTTTCTGCATAAAGCTCCCCCTAGAAGCTTACCGAATAAGCCACTTTCTATATCATTAGGCCACTACCAAACAGTCATATATAGCTCACTGAATAAGCTATGAGTCCGATTAAGCTCTTAAGTTGCTAACGAACAGGCCCTTACTCTCTATGGGGTGGTACTTGACATCTTATTTGGAAGTTACTGCTAGTTAGATACTGAACTTTGGTAAAATCTTTGATCTGGTGTTTGCCCTTTTCTCACTTACCCTTTGTTTCGTTCTTTTTTCAGTTTCTTTTCTTCATTTGTGATGGGGGTGCAACTTCTTTAGATATAGGCCTCAATTGAAAAGCACCTATATGATAATTCTTGTGTTAAGTTATTGGTGAATGACCATGTAGACATAATGAGGAAAGGCCAGTTTATTGTGAAAACATTTTTTTACCAATTTTGTTGGAGTTGACTTGATTCAGAAAACAAGATTCTAAAACTCCTGGATGCTTGAAATAAGTTAAGCTCCAAGTATGTTTCTTAGCTGGTGTAGTTTCTTTACTCCTTGTGAGTGGGACTGTGGGAGTTTGATTTCCGTTTGGGTATTTGAACTTGGATTGCTGTTGCATATTCAGCTCCATTGCAGTTTTGCCTGCTGTGTTCTTGATAAATCCAATCGGTCTGCAAAGCTTTTCTGTTGATATGACTCGGGAATTTCTGGTTTTAGAAGTTACCGTTCATCAAGATGGAGGATGTGCTATAAGCCTATAACATACTCCCTCTGACCCAAAATAACTGTCCACATTTCTATTTATGTTTGTCCCAGAATAAGTGTCCACTTTTAAAAATAGAAAACTAAATTCTCAAATTTACCCTTAATTAATGCACAAATATTTAAGAGTTGTGAAGAGAGAGACATTAAATAAGGGTAAATATGTTTTTTGGTTAACAAGAAAGTGCAATTATTATGCATGTCTATATTGTGTGTCATTTCAATTGCGGACACTTATTTTAGGATGGAGGGAGTAATTTTTTGCTGGTTCATAGATAACCAAATCAATCCAAACTAGGCCAGGATATCCCACCCGGATGTTGGGGGGGGGGGGGGGGGGGGGGGGGGAGATGTATCTGATCTCTACTCTAAAGGGTATAACAGATGGTTCATAGATGAAAGTGAAAAAGAACCCTGTAGATATAATCTTAAGCAGGCTCATAACAATTGGATAATGGAGGATGGGATGAACCAGCTATTTTAGGTTACTCCAAAGTCCAATCTGTTACTTTTAACTTTGTAATTGCTAAAAGACCCGTTTGACGAATTCCTCTTTTGTTAAATTTTTATCTTTTCAGACGTTTGAATCACTTGTAGAGACGAAGTTTTGCACTATCTTGATTTTCAGATCCATTGTAACTCACTTTGTGATTTCAATGTAATTGTTGTGTTCCTCTTCAGTGGTTTCACAGATGTATTTGATGTGGACTATTTCATACAACAGCTGAAAGGATTTGTTGCAGTTGTAAAAGAACTACCTGCGGAAATTGCATCAAGAGAACCCGTCCGAGTGGATTGCAGCAAACGCAAAGGCCATTTTGATTATGTTGAGAGCGTACTTCCCTCACTAGTGGAGCATCGTTACATCTCTATTACACCTGCAATGAGCCAACGGCGAGATAGGTACTGAAAGCACATGCTTTTTTGAAGTGAGGAAATAATAAACATACACTACAACAAAATCGGCTTTATATGACGTCAAATATGTCTAAATATAGACAGGCGTCCTAACATTTTTAGGACAACTTTAAAATAAAACGTCATATTTAGTTATGTAGATGACATTATTTGAAAAAGTGTAATAAAAACAAAGGGTTTCTTTGTTTACCTCTTAATAGTTCAATTAAGAGGCAACCTCTGAATATAGCTAAGAGGTAAATTTTGTTTGGCAAAAAAAAAGTCTGACTTTTAATGGTTCTAAAACCATTCAACACCCTGATTTCATTCTAAACAATTACCAAACAACCATATTTCATTTTGCACTATATCATAAGAGTCTTTTAATTCTGACCACTTAATCATTTTACACCAAACCATTCAGCAACTGTCAAACAGCCCCAAAGTGTCATATAAAAACATGTGTTCGTAAGTGTCATATAAAAACATGTGTTCGTAAGTGTTCAATAAAAAAGCTAACATGACACTTTAGTTTAAAAGAATTCCAAAATAACTTGTTAGGATGCCTAAATACATCATAAAATCCTATTGTAACGCCTTATATATGATGCACAATTGTTTAGTTCCGTAAATTTAAGTCCTATAAAGCAGTCTATTAAAGGACAGTTAAACATCTGTGACGTCCCGTTTAGCTGATTTTGTTGTAATGATAATTAGCTTTTTAAACTAGTGAAATCTTGCAGGTTTCCTCTCTATGCAAAGGCTGCCCTTTGTCAAGCATGTTACAGTGCATTGCGCCTAACGAGCACCTTGGAGAAGAAAAGCTCCGAGCTTCTGCAAGCCATACCGAAACCCTTTCTATCTCTCCACCTCCGTTTTGAACCCGATATGGTAGCTTACAGTCAATGTGAATACGAAGGCCTTTCTCCTGCTTCCATGGATTCTATAGATTCTGCACGTGGAGATCGAAAGCCCTGGACCGGAGAAACAGCTCGGCTTTGGAGAAACCGCGGAAAATGCCCACTTACTCCTAACGAAACCGCTTTCATTCTTCAATCTCTTTCGATCCCAACAAATACAAACATTTATTTAGCAGCCGGAGATGGTTTGATGGAACTCGAAGGATTAACCTCCGTTTACACAAATGTCGTCACGAAATCGTCTCTTTTGAGCGGCGAAGACTTCAAGAACATGCACGGGAACACGAAAGCGGCACTGGATTATTATGTGTCGATCAATAGCGACGCTTATGTGGCGACTTATTTCGGTAACATGGATAAGATGGTGGCAGCAATGAGAGCTTATAAGGGGTTATATAAAACCCTGTTTTTAAGCAGGAAGGCATTTGCAGACTTTACTTCTCAGGGGTTAAAAGGGAAAGAATTGATGGAAGCCATGAGAAAGGCTCATAAAGATGATTTTGTAATGGGTAGAGGCTCTGCTTTACCAGATTGTTTTTGTGACTTCAAATTATGAATTCTTGTATTTTAACTTTTGTAGCAGTTTTTGTAATGGGACTTTGAATACATTTTTGTAAGATTTTGCATCTCATTTTACCAAATTACGATATCGGTATACGATGATTCTGAACGAAAGTATAACAAGTCTTATAATCCATTAACGATAGAGCTGTTCATGGATGGTACGAGACAGTTTAACTTTTTTGAAAAATGGGTTTGGACAGCTTTAAAAATGGACGTGTTTGGATTGGTCTGTTAAGATTAATGGGTGGGCCCGGACGATGAAACTAGAATCGGCGACAAGCCTATTCGACCCGTTTATATTTTTATGATTAATAAATTTTATGTATGATTAGTCATTTATCACTTATTTATATGAATATTCACAATGAATATTCATTATGAATATACTTAAAAAAAATGATGGTTTCTAGTTTCTAAATTTTGTAAGGTTCCTAACATATTATCATATAATATATCTTGAATCTTAATCACAAAGTATTTCAAGATTAAAATTCGAGATGTATTATATGACAATATGTATGGAACCTTAAATGTTTTAGGAACTGGGAAATCATTTTTTTTTTACGAATATTCATTATGAATATAGCTATAAAAATGGTGGTTTCTAGTTTCTAAAATTTTTGAGGTTCCTAACATATTGTCATATAATACATCTTGAATCTTAGGTGTCGTTTGTTTTTTAAGAAGTCTAAAATCTGAAGTCTTATTTTAGTTATATTATTAAGAGGTGATGTGTAAAAAGATCTGAACGATTCAGACTTAAGAGTCATTAAGAGCTTTTTTAAAACAAACAAACAACCCCTTAATCTTGAAATACTTTGTGAAACTATTTTTGTTTCTATGCTTCTTAATCTTGAAATACTTTGTGAAACTATTTTTGTTTTTATGCTTTTTTGAAATGTAAAAGATTTGTTTTAGGCCTATTAGCTCGTAGGCAAGCCCGTCTCTATAAAGTGCGGGTACGAACAATATATCGGGCTTACAAAAACGGGTTTGTATTTGATATATCAGGCCCATTGGACCAAAAAATTAGGCCCGCCCGCCCTGACCCATGCTCGCAAATGATATTGATAACATATATCTGTCTCTAACTTAATGAAACTTCTAGGTAGCCCGGTGTGTGGTGTTTCGACTTACGATCATCAACCAACTTCCGCAAAATGAACGAAGCTTCCGAAGGCGCCCGTTGTCGGAGAAACCGGTCAAAAATCGACGAATACTTTACAGCAACAAGAAGCTCTGATTCATTCAGATTACAGGAAATAAGTCTGTTCCATTCTTCTGCCTTCCCTTCCAAACATTCTTCTGCCTTCCCTTCCAAACATACACCATATAACAAAGCACCAAAAACGATCGGGCAATCGCTAATCGCCATCTTATCGCTCAACCGTAACGAAATATCGAACATTCCGTGAAGGCAAAGACAAACAACGATTGTTCGGTATGCAGCAGGCCTTGGAGACCAACCATCTGATATCATCCTGCTGTTAATATCAAGAAACATCGAGTTCTCGATATCTTTCTCCGATACTGCATTTCCTGCATACTTTGCGAATCCATCGACCAAATAACGGAAGGTGACTTCATTCGGTTTGCATTTGCTTGCCAACATTTGTTCGAAAAAAGAAGCCGCTTTTGCTAGTTTTCCCATCTTGCAATAGCTTCCGATTACGATACTGTAAGTGACCACATTCGGCATCAAGCCACGAAACTTCATCTCGTTGAATAATTTCTCACCGCCAACGTTGTCTCCCTTCTGACAAAATCCGTTAATCAGAGAAGTATACGTGACCACGTTCGGCTTACAGTTCTTTTTCACCATACGACTAAAGACTCCCAACGCCCCATCCAAATCGTGTTGTTTCACATAGCCATCGATAATTGTCGAATAAGTAAACTCATCGGGAGAAACCCGAGCTCTAATCATCCGGTTAACGCAAGAAACCGCATCTTTTAAGTTGCCAACTTTACAGTAACCCTTGATCATCGCGTTATACCCGACAACATCAAGTTTCAGACCCTTTTCGACCGCGAGTTCAAAGAGGTTCTTGGCTTCATCAAGATCTCCATCTCTAACGAATCCATCGATTAAAGACGCGTAAACGAATTTATCAGGTGCAACATTCTGATCAAGCATATTAGAAAGCAGCTTCTTAGCAGCAGAAAGTTTACCTTTTTTGCACAATCCATTCATCAAAACATTATAAATCCCCGCATCCGGGAACACCCGTTTTTCGATCATCTTGTTCAAGATCACCATCGCAGTATCGACCTCACCCAAAACAACGATCCCGTGTATAAGAGATCCATAGGTTAAAAGATCGGGGTTTTCTCCACTATCGATCATTTTAACGAACAAATCGAAGGCCTTTTCTGTATCATTTTGTCTACAATATGCATTTAACAAGGGTGTATAAGTTAACTTATTTGGCTTCAATCCTCTTCTTGCAGCTTGTTCCATAAATTCTTCAGCTTCTTTAACTTTCCCATGGCTACAAGAATCATATATCAAGATATTATACGTAATAATATCGGGTGGGCAACCAATCTTGATCATTTCTTTTAACATCTCCTCTGCTTTTAACCTGCAACCATGCCGACATCGAGCATCAATGATGGTATTATAAACGTTAACATTTATCGTCAAACCTCTCGACTTCATTTCGTTCATAAGCCTCTCCACGACGCCGAAATCGCCTTCCTTGCAAAGACCATTTATCATTGCTCCATATGTCTTCACTGCAGGCAAAAAGCCTTTTAATTTGAGATCTTTAAACAGCAAAAAAGCTCTCTTAACTTCACCTTTCTTGCAGTATCCATCAATGAGGGTATTGTAGAAAACAACATTGGGTATGCAACCTTGTCCCCATCTATCAACAATTAACTTTTTGGCTTCTTCAACTTTACCTTTCTTACAAAGTGCATTCACCATTATAGAAGTGGTGTAATTATCTGCACAACAACCAGTTCCACTTGCATCACTTCTCTGAAGCATTTCATCATACACTTGGAATGCAGTTTCCAAACGATTGTTTTTCACAAGCCCAGTCAATAAAGAATTACAAGCAAACACATTTGGAACACAGTTGTATGTTTTAACTACAAATGAATAGAAATCAAAAGCTTTATCGATCAACCCACATTCCGAATAGGCTCGAACGACATCATTTAAAGCATCATGTGTGGGTAATTTTTCTTCATTTTTTAAACGAACGAACACTGAGTCGATCTCAAGAAAAGCTTTTGATTTTGCCAAGAGCTTTAGAAGAGAAGAATAAGCAACCCCATCAAGCGGACAGCCATAAGGGCGCTGGGAAATCCAATCAAGGAATTTCAAGGCCGATTCAACGTCGCGAATTTTGTCGAACACTTGGTGTGCAACATCTGATGGAACGATGTTTTCTTCAGAGAGTCGGGTTTCGAGAGTTTGTTCCCAATGGGTGTTTCGGGTTGTGAGAATGTGACAGAGTTCGTTGATGATTTTCTTGATACGAAAGGTGGTGATGATGTTGGTGGGTGATTTGGAGTTGCGATTGTGGCGGGGAGTGATACGAGAGAGAAGAAGGTTCGACATACGAGGAAAGTTCGACCATTTACACGCTCTTTAGGAGTAAAACCAGAATCAAAATTGATTTGTAGGAGAAGAATGTTTGAATCTGCAATTTGAGCGATGTCATACTCATGTTTTCTTGGTGACTGATTTTTGGTTCGTCTTTTTTTGTTTATAATTATTCACTAATCAAATAATGAGATTAAATTAGGGGTGTTCATCTAAACCTAACCGATCACCCCTAATGTTGCATAATAAATCATTTGATAAAAAGTTCTAGAAAACAACTTTTTAAAATCGGCATGGTGATTTGCACCATCCTTCTAGGGAACTCGATTCATCCGTCTTGTTCGGAGCCGGATATTTCCGGAAGAAACGGGTACCCGGTCTGGGGATCCCCGACATGTTGAAAACCGGGTTGGGTAATGTATTTACCAACCCGCTCCGTCACTGTAGTATATATATTAATTAAAATTGTATTTTTTTATTGTGTTATATAGTATTAGAAGCGTACTCGCGCAATGCAACGAAATATATCACGATTTTAATGTTTCATTTTATTTTTATTTTTTTTTGTCGATCTACAATACGATTTTGGATGATTTTGAGAAAGTGATGTTTTTTTTATAAATTTGTTTAATTTAGGCTTAATAAAATAATGTTTTTTATATAAAAAAATTAAGTATTTTATTAGAATTCAATGATTATCTTATACTCCCTCCGTCCCAAAATAAATGTCTACAATGAAAATGACACACAATTTTAGGAATATGCAATTATTACACTTTTTAAATAACCAAAAGACACTTTTACCCTTGATAATAGAGAGAGAAACTTTTTCCACCTTATAATTGAGGGTAAAATGGGAAATTGGAAACTTACTTTTGAAAGTGGACATTTATTTTGGGACAAACTAAAATAGTAATGTGGACACTTAATTTGGGACGGAGGGAGTATATTTTAATGACATCTAGAAAAAATAACCAATTACATATTTAATAATATAATTAAAACAAATTTATAGTAATATAATATATTAATTAATAGTGATATATGGAAAGATCTACATAAAAGGAAGGTCTTTCACATACCAAATTGATGGGTGTTAGAAGTCTGCAGTAGTAATATGTATCTTGTATTTTGATACTTGTGAATTAAGAGATTTTTAAAATCTTGCATAAAATGATGGTACCTTGTGCCTAATAATTTGTATTTAAGAGTTTTTTATCCGTGCTTTATAATATAGTATAGATATTGTATTTTTCAACCGATTTTGAACATTTTTTGAACCATTTATTGTTGAACCAGAGATTGAACGGAGATAAACAGAGGGTGGAGTGAGGATAGTCCCAACAAAAACCGGGGAGAGGATTCGATTCCCCATATTAGCCGGGGGAACAGAGCCGGGGATGGGGATGAGATAGTGGAACCGGGGATTGCATTCCCCGGCCCGCCCCTTGAAAATGAGACCCCCCCCCCCCTGGTGCGGACAATTTTTAAGATGAAGAAAATTAAATCATGAAAGACAATAATAGAATCAAAATGAAGAAAAAAAAACTTGTCTTAACATGGTGGTAGTAATGTATATAATTTTACGTTATGAGTTTGATGATTTAAACAATATTTTTGTTGTTAATATTTTCACAAATAACATTGTAACCTGAGTTGATGCCCTAGCAGGCCATGAAGCCTAAAATAAAAGAAAAAAAGATTTAAACTTTCAGTTGAAACAAGATTCAAATTCATGACCTCTTGTATGTAGAGTGTTAATCCAACCATCACAACCGTGCATAAATTATGTTATAAAGTTAGGGATTGTTTACCGTTTACTTAACACTCTAACATACTTTATCTGGTAAAGTTGTAATCTATCAAAACGTATCATATGCAACAATTTACCTTTATAAGCGCATATTGGGTAATAAGGGTCGTCACCCTCACTTACCTAGAAAGATTCTCTATCTTTATCATCACTCTTACTAGATAAGATTTTCGGCTCTTGTCATGTTCATCTGATAAGGTAAATAATCAGGTAAACGTTTAGTAAATGACCTCTTAGTTTCAAGGTATTTAAGGTTGTCCCTTAAAAATAAACGGGTGCACCTTTCAAACACCTAATTATTTTTCTCTTTTAATAATCAAGTCAGCAGGAGCCCAAGAGCCTGCTCAGTTCTTTAAGGTTGACCGTTATCCAAATATAGGATAAATATCAAACCCTAATTTAAATTTAAAACTAAAATAAATTACAACCTCATTGTAAATTTAAATTATAAAAAAAAATTAATTAAATAATTGATACCCAAAAAAATCTTATTTTTAATTTAACACTCGTATCCATATATTTTTTGTTTTTACAAAATGTTGAAATTAACTTAGCAAGACATGTTCAATAAACAAAAGTTTTAGAATCTATTTTTTAATGAAAAATTGCACAACTTTCCATTCTCGATTTAAAAAAGAAAAATTACATCTCACTGCAACGTATAGATTCACAATTAGTTTTAGGCTATGTTTGGTAAAAAAAAAAACTAATTTTTTTTCTGGTACATGTTTGGATTATCATAAGCTAGCTTATTAAAAAACTACTCATAGTAACGTTTTGAAAAGCTAACTTATAAGCTAGTTTGCCAAACAGTGCCTTAATATTAAACACTTGATAGGTAACTAAAACAAACAAGAGGGATTAGCAAGTGATTATATCATAAATGGCCACAACAAAAATACAAGTACATTAGTTTTGTGATTCTGTTGGTTGAAATAAATGTGTATATAATCAAAAACCCAAAAGGGGATAATATGATCAATCTTTGGATGTAATCGCAAGTAAACCCAAAGCCCCAATAAGAACATACTGCAACATAATAATACACACCAACATTAATCAATCACAAATTCCACTTCAATACCAAACTAGAATATGAAAAACTCAACTTTTCCATTTTGAATGAGGGCATTTGGTTAGGGGCAAGTATTGAGAAATCAATGATAATGTGGTTTGGTTTGATAAGAGTAAACTACGATTTTTGTCCTTTGAGGTTTGTTGTTTATAACTATTTTCGTCCATGGTCTTTGAAATTTGTTTTTTTAGTCACTGTGGTTTCCATTTCATTTTGTTTTTCATGCCAAAGGTTAACAAAGCTAGAAAAGTTCGTTAAGTCAGGGATAATATAGTCTTCTTAGGTTTTTTTTATTAAATATTTATATTATTGTACAAGCTATTAAAGCTTTAGTAATTTTTTTTTGGAGAGGGTATCCCAGACCACATTGGGCCCAGACTAATCCCTGGCAATATGGGCCGAAGCCCGACTGCTAAAGCATGCAGCCCGGGGTCGAAGCCCCCGTACCTCCAGGATGCGTCCCCCAGGGTTCGAACATGAGACCGCTACTAGCTAGTCCACATGCCTTACCACTAGGCTAACACCCTTTTGGACCGCTACTAGCTTTAGTAATTTGTACTAAAGGAAAAGGTGAAAAAAACCGATGGGCTGAAAGGTGGGGTAGATTATGTTTATTTTTACTTTTTTTATAAAAGCTTTAATAACTTGTACTAAAGCTTTAATAGCGTGTACAATGATATAAATATTTGAATGAAAATGAAAAAAGAAAAGTAAAATGACCATATAATCCCATAAAACAAAAAAAAAATCTAACTTTGTAAGCCGAAAAACGAAATGAAATGGAAACCATAGTGACCAAAAAACAATTTTTAAAAACCAAAGACAAAAATAGTTATAAACAATAAACCACGGTGACGAAAATAGTAGTTTACTCTTGATATAAATATAGTGGGCCCATTACCCAAGACCCGTTAGTTTCCATAGTTGACCAAATCGGAGGGAATGAAAATTTTGTTCCAATTCTCGGTCTCTATTTTTATTTTCATTCTCATTCCTTAAAATGAACCAAATAAAATGGATTTTGTTTGGTTCATTGAATAAATAAACCATTATACTTTCCCATTCAAAATGGAAAGGTTCATGAACTTTTCCCAACTATAAATTTACAAAACTCAAACCTTTATAATCGGATTTTCTGTCATGATGATTGTAACGTATCCAACGTAAGGTAAAAATCTGCAAATCAACAACGGCTTTTAGCAAACATTCCATCCCACTCCACCCAATGGTTCATTTGGTCATGCTGCTGATCTATATAACTATGTATATAAGAATTTGAAACCAAATAAGATGATAGAAACCTTTTTAACAAAAGATTTTAGAAGATGGGCATGCTATGTATTTCCTGTTGCCTAACGGTCAGCTTTTCTTTAGTATATATATGGGAAATAGTATAAGCAGAAAAGATTGTTTACTAGTTGATTGATGGTATGACCTCTAATTATAGCAGGTTATAGACATCTTACCCCACAGCTCTGCCCATGATATGTTGCCGATTCAGCCACTGCTGACCAGGTGCATATAAAACCCGGTCATCCTGATCATTGTTATCTCCTGCAAAAGAGAGAGAGAGATTGTCATAGAAGAGCATTCAAGTTATAGGACTATACTATTCCCTCTGTCCCAAAATAAATGTCAACATTTTAAAAATGTGTTATTATTACACTAAAGTAATAAATCACAATATTACCATTGATATAAAGGGAGTAATGAACTTATTTATCTCATAATTATAGCTAGAGTTGGAAAGTAAGCACTCACTTATGAAAGCATACTCTTATTTTGGGGCAAACTAAAATAGACATGGACACTTATTTTGGGACGAAGGGTACATTGTTTTAAAAAAAAGTACCTTTTGTAAGGATATCAACATCTATTGCATTTGTATCATTCCGTTCATGAACCTGTAAGGAGAGACAATAAGATACAATGTTCACACTAGCAAGATGAACAACTCCATCCCAAAGTAAATGTGGCGTTTGATTAGGCACATAGTTTAGCAGAAATGCTTATTATCAGTTAAATATCTAAAATACATGACAAAACAACGACATGTATGGACCAAAATCAATTATATCAATGATTTGCAATATGTCATTTTCCATGTTCTATGTTAGCCATGTGCTATTCTCTGGTCATTCTAAATGTCAGCTCACACTCTTGCACAAGCCAGGGCCTTCATAGAAACAGCCACTCTACTCTTTTGCAGTAGAGGTCAGGTCAAAGTACCCCCCCCCCCTTCCCCGGGGACCCTACTTCCAAGTGGGAATTAGTGAACATCTTCGTTGCAGGGAGTTGGTTGAAAACAAAAGCATCATGTTACTTGGTGGAAGCTCAAAGACATAAATTTAATCCAGGAAAAATGCAATACCTTGATTACACGATGAACAATTGGAATCTCGCGGCGCTGGATGAAAATTAGAAAACAGAGTAAGGGAAAAAGAACAAACTTAGAGTTAACTCGAAAAGTGATAACAGTTCCAACAAGCATGCACACAGTAACCAAGATATTAGACTATCAAAAAGAAAACCGAGCTCTTACATCAATGTTGAACACAACAATTTCACCCGCCCGAATAGGGTCTTCACCCATTCGTAAGAATAGAATATCTCCCTGATAATGTAATTGGGCATCAGTTCGAAGAAAATATATGAAGCAGAAAAGAATTCACAAATCTCATACACTAATGGAGAAGATAGCAATATAACTATCTCATCGGTTTGTTCATCAAATGGACATGGTAAATCCAGCATTCTATACCGAGTCAAGTTGGCATCAAATCAAACAAGTCAACGATGTCCTGTTGGAACTTGAATTTGTTTGAAGACTTGCTGCAATAGGATCACATCAGCAGGCTACCACAACGAATTCAATTGAACAATCAATTCTCCTTATTCAGCTTGAGAATAGAGAGAACTATCATTGCAAAGAGTGTCCATGTGAAGGAATTATTATATTAAATTATATTACATGATCTTTTTAATTACAATAAAATTTAAGAGATTTACAATCTCTGTAAGGAATCCACACTTGAAGTCCATAGCAGTAATAGGTTTTCCCTTTTGGCTAAATCAAGATTCAAAGAACCCTGATGGGAACTGCAATCTTTCAGAATTCATCTTAAAGAGTTTAGTTACTTGTTGTGGAAACTTATTACTCTTGCATAAAAATCACCTCCACACGTCAAAAGAAAATTAAAATATCTCAGACTTACCCTCTGGAATGCCGGTTCCATGCTTTCGGAAAGAACAACGACAACAGGTGACTCGCTACCAGTAACACACATCAAAAGCTTCCATATAATTAGTGCAGATGAAACAATCATACCTGAAGCCAAAACGAAAAGATATTTTAGGTGGTCCTTTGGAAGAATGACCTTGAATGAGTTTTAAATTAGGAGCATGACCTTCTAAAATAACCTACCCCTGGTTCAAACAACCTGCTCTAGTAAAAACATAGAAATACACGAGAGTGTAATTTTGTAAAACGAGCTTCTGAAGAAGGTCATTGAGCTAAATAGCCCGGAATTTTAGGTAATATGATAAAATTCCGCAAATCAAGGCACATTTTGCATCACAAATTGTTGCCATGCCATCCTTGTTTATTCCGGCCAGTCATGTCCAACCACATAGTACTACACTACTACCATGTAGCTGAAATGAAGGCTTGTTACGCCATTTATTGACAAAATGCCTCATTGCTATTCAAGTTGTTTCAAGTAACAACCAGGATTCAATCACACATGCATGAGGAAGCTCTAAATCTCATTCGAAATTACAAAAACTCGAAATCATGAATAATACATGTTTGTGAATCCTTTGCTTTGCTATCATTATGCAAAAGCAATGAACTGTAACTATTCCTTTGGTGCAACTTTAGGTTTTTCCAATAACCTAAAAGCAAAAGAATTCAAACCAAATGATGTGAATTGCTATCAAATGAAATTTAGCGATGAAGCCAAAATTCAAACAAAATCTGGTTTCTTCTAATCAAGGTTCTAAATGGCGTGAGGTGTGGCATGGCGGCGAGGCCAAGCCTCAAGCCTTAGGAGCCACGGCGAAGCCATGGCGTTTTCAAGGTGTGAGTCTTGACTTATGGCGTCATTTTTCTAATTCATATATAATATTATAGATAAAAACATATGTTTTGTAGTGTTACTCAGTAATAAGCAAGTTAAATTATAGTATATATTAAAAAACATGCAAATAAGACATTTAAAACGTAAAGAAAAATCAAATATTGCATTACGAAAATTGTGCATTAGGCCAAGGCGTGGCACGGGCTTAACGTGGCACGAGACACAAGCCTTGGTGCCATGGCGGCTGTGCGGCGAGTTTTTTAGAACAGTACTAATGTCAATTGCAGTCAGTATTTGCAGCAAACATGCTTGTAAGGATTTCCAGTTCACCTTTACTCTCAGAAATACATTAAGATACTAGAGTAAATCGCATTTCCAATTTCCAAGGCAAAAAATTCAAAATCGGCTCCATCTATGTACATTAACATTAGATATCTTCAATACTGTAACAACCAAAACCCTAATTCAGAAGCACCATTCTACATTGAGCCAACAAAATCTCACCGGACAAACTCGTACAAATTGTAATCATGAAGTCCTAGAAGAAACAAACTCGAAACAGTATGAAATCAGATCGAAATACATGAAAACGGAGATTACGGAATTATAAAATCAATCAGTTAAATTTAGCGTATAGATATGACCAGGAGAGAGATTTAGGGTAGTTTACCGAGAGTGATGGCCTGCTCGAAGGCCTGTCTGACATTAATGGACTTCAAAGAATCAATCGAATCTCCGATGAAACCCATCTTGCAATCCCCAAATTTCGATCTTCAGAATCTGCTTGTGACTTCAGTTTGACTCCATTTCTAGTTGGAAAAGTATGACAAAAAAGTCAAAAACACACGAAATAAAAATTATTACCTAAAATATAATTTTAAATTTTGTTTTTAAAACAATAGTCAATCTTTTTAACATTCCATAATTATTTGTCATAGATAAATAAATATTTTTGTAAAAAAAATTCTCTAGTTTTCACATTATTTTTAAAACAATTTCAAATTATGAAAAACGAAATATGACATTTTTAACCGAAGTCACGCTAACACTAAATTTATACTTTCATTTGCATTTTATTCTTTTTTTCGGAAAAAAGAATTATTCATAGTTGAAAGTTAGTAATGTAATGATTTGTATTAAAAATCATTGAACTTTCTCATTTTAAATTAAAAACCTGTTAACCCGATCGACTCTTGGGTCGAACCCGACCTCTTACAATATTGAACTCGCCTCGGTCTATATTAAAAATATCTCTATGGAACGTAACCAACCCCCCCCCCCCCCCCCCCTCTTTAAGATATGAACTATTTTTTCTATTATATATTTAACAAAAATTTGGTTTCCACTCATTTTTGGTATAAGTAACTTCAAACTTAAGGGATTGTTTGGTTGGTTTTTCATTAAATTCTCTATGTATAAAGTTGTATGTGCAGATTAATCTGTTTATATAGATTGGAAAGATTTTTGTTTTGGAAGGTCTTCTCATGAATAGAAGAAGTCTGTTTTTTAATTGGAGAGATTTGACAAAAAAAGTAAATTACGTTTTTTTGTCCCAATGGCTTGTTGAAAATTATGGATTTCATCCCTGTGGCTTTGAAAATTGAAATTGCGGTTTTTATCCCAATGGTTTGCATATTATTGTTACGTTTGTCCTTATAATTTACACTGGCCGTTTACCAAACTTTTACCCGGGTAAGCGCTTACCAAATCACCTTATGGATGAAGATGACAATGACCAAGAATCTTACCCGGTAAGAACTAAGGCAAGGATCAAAAGTCTTACCCTGATAAGTGATTGCGAAGACTCTTACCGCGGTTAGCGATTACCGGGAAAATTGTTGCATACGATACCGTTTTGGTGGACTAAAATCTTACCCGGTAAGTAAGTGAAAGTGTTAAATTTTACCGATAAGCGCTTATCGGGAAAATTGTTGCATTCGATACCGTTTTTGTGGACTAAAATCTTACCCGTTAAATAAGTGATAGTGTTAAATTTTATTGGTAAGCGCTTATCCGGATAAGCGTTTGGCAAACGGCTCCTTATTTCTTATTTTGTTCCTATGATTTACATTTCATTGCTATTTTAGTCCGTCATGCTTAAAGGTAAGAATTAGCTTCTATGACTAAATTAGCAATAACATGCAAACCAAATTTTAAAAACACAGGGACAAGTCCACAATTTCTGACTCAAAAAGTTAAAAAAAAAAATTGTTTTTTTGCATAAAACTCACCCATAAAAGCTTACTAAATAAGTCAATTTCTATATCATTAAGTCACTACCTAACAGTTATATATAGTTGATCAAATAAGCTACGAGTCACGTTAAACTGCTAACAAAAAGTCCCTAAGTTGCACTTTTACACTGCATTGTGAGATGTAGGTTAAATTTGCAGAAATGTTCAAATATTTCTTTATCCACATGGTCAAAATATATTTAAAGAAAGAATGCAGAAGATGGTGAAGAGAAGAGTGAAGACACAAGTAAAAGTTTTAAGTTACAAAGCAAGTAGTGTCTAAAATTCAACTACCAGCTAGTCTCCAACAAATACTATAAAAACCAGTTGTAAAAAGCCAAATCATCAACTAATACCAATCTAATAACTCAAAACTCAGTCTGCAACAATGCACAGTTGCCATGCCCCAATGATGATCATCATCAAAACTACTTCTCAACTTTTGCTAATAACATTATCCGTTTTGTCCATAATCATCCGACATCCGCTTATGATGGCACTGCACAAAACAACATTCACAAAGACAGCCTCATTAGAATAGAAACTAATTACCAAAAGGATCAAATACATTCCATCATCGCCATTTCTTTCATTAACTTGTTAAAGTAAATCCAAGATGTTTATCTAGACCGAGTCGGCCACCAATATGTCATTGACCCAAGTCAAAACAAATTGTTTTTTATCGGTAAGCACTTACTAAACACTTGGTAAACAACCATTTTCAGTTTACCCGGTCAACGCTTACCCAAGTTGTGTGGGTAAACGACCCTAAACCTACTCGGGATTCTTAAACTTAATACTTTTCTATACGGGTATACAGATTAAATGTACACTCTAAATGCCAGAATGAAAATTTCAAACTGAAGCAGTAACATTCAAGTAAATTAACATGGATATTGCAAAAGAGCCATACTGTATGTTGAAGTATCAATTTGCTCTGGAAGTTCCTTTATGTCTACCTCAAACCTTTCCTGGACCTGTAGCAACAGACAACGATATAAAACGAACCAGCCAAAGCAAAGCAAGGGACTTTTAGGATGACGTTAGATGTCGGGTACCAACATTAACCGCTATCATAAAGCAATCAGCCAATCTCACCTGATTAAGAACTTCGGAGTCTGAAGCAGATGATACAAAAGTGATTGCAAGACCCTTGGTGCCGAATCTGCCAGCTCTTCCCACCTGCCAAAACATTGAAACAGCCCAAGGCAAGAAATAAGTTGTGTTCCCTGATAATTACAACTAAATCGGTCTCCAATATTCAAATTACAACCAACCCTGTGCAGATATGTGTCGGCAGAATCTGGCATGTCATAATTTATGACAATATTAACACGTTCAATGTCTATGCCTCTTCCAACTAAATCGGTTGCAACAAGGATTCTTTTAAGCCCCTCCTTGAAGCCTTTGTAGCGTGTCAACCTGACAAAAAAGTCAAAGGAAGTCAAACAAACAGAACTACAAAGAGACAACTACGAGGCCAAAATCCCTATTTAATACCACAACCAAAAATAGATATGCTTTCGGGATTCCGTCAGATCCATATCCATCATAACATCTCCCAGTCTATTCTGTACTTTTTCTTCAACAGGCTCTGCATTTAATTGCCACTTTTTCATATCCCCATAAGGATACTATTCCTAAATTTCAAGTCTATCTTAGGGGCCGTTTACCAAATTCTTACCGGCTAAGCGCTTACCGGCAAGCGATTCACCTTAATTTACCTTATCGTGTAACATCCTTGGCTATAAAAATGGATCATTGGTAAGCACCTTAAACCCAGTAAGCGCTTACCGGGTAAGAGTCATTTCCAACACTTACCGCGTAAGACCCTCGGTCCTTGCCTTCCCTCTTTCCAGGTAAGCTTACCGGTCCTTGCTATGCTCAATCAATAAGGTAAATGATATCGGTAAGCGCTTATCAGGTAAGCGTTTAGTAAACGGCTCCTTCCACAACCACTCCGCACCGAAGGCTTGATCTTTTGTAGATAGGTCTAGATTGTACAACCCCACAACCACCTCTTGATTTTTCTTGCAATTACTTACATGCAATAGTCCTATATAACTAGATTATATGGCTCCTAGCCACCTTACTGTGACAGAAATAATTAGATGCTTAGCTATCACAAATCAAAATTAGAGTTGGCTGAAGAATGTGGGCTCCTTTTTATGCAGGCTTAAGATATTACGTAGGCCAAAGCTTTGTATATTCCATCTTCCCCCGTCCAACAAAAAAGGACCAATAACATTAATGAGCACATGTGTCACATCTATAGCCTAACCAAATAATACAGCAGAAAGTTTGTGCATTGATTATAAATAATTATGTAAAAATAGATAATGCTAAGTAGTTTAAAAATACACACTACCCTAACTTTTTCTAGAAAATAAACATGGCCTTGTGCTATAAAGGTTCATTATTAAACAGAATCAGATGAATTTGCCCTTTCCAAGTACAAATTTGTCTTTACCCAACTGCCCATGTCCAAAACAATACCGGGTAACAATACAAAACCACCAGCTATTTCTTTATATCAAACACAAAGGCAGAAGCAGCTAGGATCACACAATAACTGATAATTTTATTGATTGTAGGAAATCATTAAAGCTTGCAAGGTACTTGCCTTTCTTCCTGAGACATTCCAGAATGGATGCATATAGATGGGAAGTTGCACTCCACAAGTAACTTGTTAAGCTCAGCAGCTCTGCTGACACTCTTGACAAAAATGACTACTTGGTTAAAGTCCAAGGCATCTAGAAGGTCATTAAGCTTGCGATTCTTCTCCATCTCACCCAATTTTATGTAATGCTGAAAGGGGACGTTATTCAAATAATGAGTTCAAATCTGCCCAATATACTAAAAGGTAGCCTTCAACCATGGCATGGAGAATTACCTGGACAAGCCCATGAAGCGTTAACTTGGCTTCATCATCAACATAGATTTCCATTGGCTGAAAAGGTCAAATGTCATGAGTCAGCTCACAGCTCATTCAGTCTGAGACTATTAAGCAAATTACAAGCAACAAATTGCTCAACTAAAAGTAACTTAGAGGAGCATATCTATCATATCTCAGATGACAAGAGATTGGTAAAAGAACAAATGAGCAACTGTATTACATCTTGCATAAACTTCTTGCAAACTGGCCGAATTTCCTTGCTTAATGTCGCAGAGAACATCATTACTTGCTTGTCATGAGGGGTCATCTTAAAAATCTCCTGCACATCCCTTCTCATGTCTGCAGATGACAAGTAAAAGAACATTAAACATGCATGCCAGAATGTACATATATACCAATATAGATGGGAATTTAAAAAGATAAGGCAAGTAAAGCCAACATACCAAGTGACTCCAACATTTTGTCACACTCATCAAGGATAAAATGCCTCACATTCTTCAAGCCAAGATCTTTATCTCTAGCAAGCCCCAATACTCTTCCAGGTGTTCCAACAACAATATGAGGACATTCATTCTTCAGCAGTTCCTTATGGATCTTTATGTTGACACCTCCGTAGAAGACAGCAACCTTCAGATCAGGCAAGTACCTACTGAACCTTTCAAACTCATTGCAGATCTGTATAACCACACACACAGAACAGAGAGTTGGTAACAGAAGGTGAGCCATGGGAGAGTAGGAAACAATTAAGTAGTGCATACTCTTGTTAAGCAAACACATTCAAATTGCTTGAGGGTATAATACTAGCATGCAAATCTCACCTGATAAGCTAACTCTCTGGTGTGGCAAAGCACAAGGGCAGCAACCTGTCCTGCCACAGGCTCGATCTGTTGTAGAGTAGACAGAACAAACACAGCAGTTTTCCCCATCCCAGACTTTGCTTGACAAATGACATCCATCCCTAAAATGGCCTGTGGTATGCACTCATGTTGCACTGATGAAGCAAAGAAAATCCCAGCGAATGAATCCTTCATAAGTAAAAATGATGCCTCTTCCCCTAAATGGAAAGGTTTACCAAGCCAGTTATCTGGCTGAAATGATGAACATGGAATTAATAATTACCTGAAAAGAAAGAAAAAATAATTGATAATTAGCTGAAGTACATGAGTACAATGGCAATAAACTCAGCAAAAAAGATGGTTAAAACGCATAATGATTTGTTTTGTTAGAAAGGATAGCAAATGTAGCACACCGGTCCTGAAAAATTAGTTGTACATACATGCATGATGTACTTTACGAGTTTAGTGCACTTATGCATGCATAACTTGCATACCTATATATGAATACTTTCTACCATTAAAAGAGATCAGTTGAAGGGTTGATCTAGGTTTTTAGAGTTCAATCCAAATACTAACGAATTACAACAAATTGGAAGTATGAGACTATGCCTTCTGAAGGATGTTCAAATCCAGAATCCACAATGGCTCGAAGAAGCTCTGGTTTCAGCAAGAAGTCTCGAAATCCCGAACTGTGAATTCCAACATAGCCTCTGCAACCATGTGAAATAACATAATATTAGTTTTGGGTATGACAACCAGACACCAACACAAATTTTAAGGCAACAATCAAAGCCATGTGTAATAGTGACTTCTAACAAGTACAGTGCTTAATAAAATGTTCCATATTCATATTCAACACAGAGCAGCAGGAAAAATAATGAACTTCAACATACAGTCATTTCTGTAATATTACATCAGTAGAAGAAGGGTTTAAATACAACCATTGTTCACAACTGATTGAGAAAATTACCATTAATTACATTTCATGTTAACAGGAAATGCTATGGCAGGGAACAGATAGTTGTAAAAGGGAGATAAATAGCTTGACCATTATAAGAAATAACCATTACTTCACTTCAGGTTTTACAAACCGAAAAACTAAAAACAAAATCATATGCTTTTCTTCTTTTACATTTTGTTCACCAGCTCAAAACATAACGAGTTACAATAAGAAGGATCATGTACAAACGATAATTGATGCTCTTTGGCAACCAATGCCATTGTAGCATACAACATGTCAATTCACAGACAAGTGCACCGTCATATCCACCACATAGAAAAAAGGAGTATCAAGTGACAGGAGTCTAAAGAAGTCTGTATAGACACTCAATCATAGCCATTAATGTAGTTTAATCTCAACCATTCGTTTGGTGGTTGATCAACTATTAATCAAGGGGCCATTGGCAATTTGTAAAGCATTAACCATAGAATGCAATAAGAGTTCCTCCATAGCAATAATCTTTGTGTTCTTGTTCTCTTTGTTTCCAACAACTGTAAGAGTTTGAGTAAATAAAGCTAGTCCAGGCAAAGTACAAATCTAAAGTCTGACCTATCATCTTAACACGATTTCATGCCCTAAGGTTGCACAGATGATTTGCCTCGTCTAAGAAGCAAGTAGCAAGTCCCAAGCCTACCCTTGCTTCCCACATGTGTCATTATCATTAATCCTAAATACTCATACTCTCAAATTACAAAGAACCAAACGCTGTGGTTGAAAACAACCAACTGACCAACGGTAAGGTAAGTTAACAAGACATCCAATGTAATTCGAAACATAACATACGGCATTTGTGATTATCTTACCAACTCTACCGTATTAAAAAAACATAGATCAAAGCACTAACACTTACTTTTTGACGGTCTCGGAACCAGGCTTTCCGTTGACGGAATCGATGGCCTTTTCATCTTCCTCTTCGTAATCGAGAAGCTCCTCCTCGTAAGCATCATTATCCTTCACTTCTCCCATGACAACTCCTGTTACATAACAATACTAGCTGAGTATCATCAATTAACACCAATTCATCAACCAATCTTCAAATAAAGCGAAAGAAATCTGCGATTTTAGGGTTTATCTATAATCCATACCTTCTTCAAACAAAGAGATCGAGCGAACTCCTACTCTCTTGCGGATGAATCGCGTTGAAATAAGTCAAACAGACGATCGATTGAAGAGGAGAGAGAGAGAGAGAGAGGCGGAGATACCTGAGAGAGTTTGAAGAAGAATCTAGGGTTACGGTGGAGAGGAAGACGAGAGAGGCAGAGCTTGGTAACGGCTACAGAATAAATTTATAGACAAATGGTCGGGTAATGTGAAATTACATCTCTGCCCCTTTATTGGACGATCTCATGACTCATCAAGTTAACAAGGGCAATGCTAATTAGGGGTGAACATGGGACTAGTACCGTACCGAACCGTACCGAAAATTCCCGATACCGAAAATGTGGAAAACTCAATACCGGATACCGTACCGATTAGACCGGTACGGTACCGGTTCGGTACCGGTAACACTAACGATATTTCGGTACTAGTACCCTATCAGCACCGAACCGATTACCGATTATAGGAAAAACATGGAACCGATTACCGTACCGAAATACATGGGACGGTCCGGGATCGGTACGGTACCGGGACGGTACCGGTTCGGTATCGGGATTTGGGACTCCTTGCTCACCCCTAATGCTAATGGCACCTTTAATCATATCAAAGTCAGGTTAATTCATACATTAGAAATGTAAAAAGCAGATGTTGATGTTGATGTGTGTGAAAAAAAAATTAATTATAAAGGTACACTTAGCAAAGTTAAGGGTGCAATTAGTCTCCCCCGTTAATAATCATGCTCCGTTCGAAAAAGAACCTAAACATTTGACTTTGTCAAACATATTAATGAATTTGGTCGCTATGGTTTCAAAGTTGTTTTGGAGTTTGCATTTTCGTAACGTTTTGATCTTTGTCACTAACAATCGTTATGTAGGGGTACTCAAAAAATCGACCCCTGGCCAATCCAACCTGATGTAACACACCATATAATCGATACAAAATTAGGGTAAACTGAATCTATTTGGTGGAAAGTGGGTTAGGTCCAAAGTAACCCGACCAACCCAATAAATCTGATGAGAGCTTTAACGACTTCTCTAAAATTATTTGTATTTCTCATTAATATGTATAGGTTACAAAAAACGACTTAGAAACAACAAGCAATAAAACTCATAAGAGAATGTTATAAGAAAGTTATATATAATACCTATATATTTGATAAACTTGTATATTCTCTTGATGATTGATCGTATTTCAAAATAAAGTTTTTTTAATGTTTCCAATGTTGATTTTACTATGTTTAAACATAACCATCAAACCCAAACGGGTTGGGTTGTTGTTTTGTTTTGGTTGGGTTGAAAATCTTAAACCCATCAACATTGGATTGGGTTGTTCAAATGTCTTCAACCCGATCAACCTAACCCATGTACACGGTAGACCTGGTAAAAAATGACATGACATGCTAACCCGACACGAACTCGGCACGAAATAAACGGATTTGGGTAATACATTTCAACCCGTTTAAGTAAACGGGTTGACACGACACGACACGAAAATTAAACGGGTAAGGTTAGGGTCAAAAATTTCAACTCGAAAATGACCCGAATAACCCATATATATATTGTTGGGTCATCTAAGATTTAAAGATAACCTCTCCTTAGTCTTTATTGATGTTTAAACCTTATATTTTGATTTGTGGTTCTTTGTAATAGCTTAGTTAGTTAAACAGATCGGTGAGTCGAAGATAAACCGAATTCAACATGAAGGAAATCTATAGTGCGAATTGAGATGAACTTCAAAAGTGAACTAAGTTTAGTCTGTCGATTCCTATTCGGCAGAACATACCCTTGCCGATTCCTTGTTCGGCATACCTTCTCTTTTGTGTCGAACTACCTTTGTTCGGCACATACCTCTGTTACCGAATTACTCTTTCGGTAGTCTTCCTCTTACAGATTGCTTCTTTATCTTGTAAGAGCATTTATGTTAAACCCTCATGATTTGACATACTTCCTCGTTCCCAATGATCTTCTGACAATGGGAATGGAAACTTTTTTCTTCCTTGAGAAGATTTACATTTAGTCTTAATTTGATTAGATGTTTATTTTCTTTTTGATCTCAAAAAGATTGTCCCTTGAATATTTTATAATAGATATTGTACTTTCATAGTACAAAAGTTACCTTTTGTGTTATGACATGTCACATCAAATATCTTATAATTTATTGACAATATCTCAACCACCCATGCCTTTACTCATATATGTCCTTTGCACTCATTACATTGGATAGTATATAAAGGATGGAGGTAGCACCTTGCTACTTACGCTTTCAACTCAAGAATTCAGATTCACAAGTTTTCAAACAGGTTGATAGTTTTCCTTGTCTCTCTAAGATTAAGTCTTTGTGTTCTTTAATATCTTCTAAGTGTTAGATTGTTTAGAGTAGTTCTTACCTATTCTTTTTCCGCAACAGTCTTTATCTCTCTTTGTGTAATTCTTGATATTTCATATCAATAAAAGAATTAAAATTAAGTAATTTTGAGTATTGTATTCAACCCCCCCTTCTACAATACTTGTTGTGCCATTTTGGGACTAACAAGTGGTATCAGAATTGTTGGTTTAATTTAATAAACCTGATCCGTAATGGCATCTCCTTCTACAAAACCTGAGTCTTCTTCTCAAAACTCTTTCTACTCTGGCAATGGATCTACTGTCAAACCTCCTAAGTTCAATTCGAACAAATTCTCCTTATGGAAAAGTAGGATGATGCTCTTCTTGGAAGGAGCTGACAGTCGTTATCTAACCATTCTTAGTGAATGTCCTCTTATCCCAAAAGTCTGGGATAGATTTGTCAAAACTCCTAAGGATAAAGAAAAGAAAAAGGACGATCTTTTTCAAGTTTCCGATGACTCGTCAGAGGAGGAAAGAAATTCTGCCACCGGTCGATATGTTTTGAAAACAGCAAAAGAACTCAATGATGAAGATAGGCGCATTATTGGACTTGACTCCAAAGTACGAACCATCATTGCTCAATCACTTCTTGATGAAGTGTACCAATCTCTTGTCAGTCTTAAAACTGCAAAAGAGATGTGGTCAACCCTATGTGTTTTGTATGAAGGTACAAATGAAGTAAAGAAATCTAAGAAAATCTCTCTTGTTCGTAGATACGAATTATTTTCTCATGAAAAAGGAGAATCTTTTCCCTCCTACTACAATCGTTTTAACAGTCTCTTAAATGAGTTAAAACTTGTTGGAAAACTTTATGACAACGAGGAAGTCGTATGCAAATTTATGGACGGTCTTCCAAATTTCTGGAATACCTTTTCCACTTGCATTAAGACTTCCAGGGACTTGGAAAGTCTTCCCCTTACTTCTCTTTATGGTATGTTTCATAATCACGAACAAACCTGTCTTCAAAGGAAGACCATCTTCAAAGAAATAAGAGCCCCCTCTATGGCTCTTATAAGTGATGGCTCCAATAAATTTGTGTGTGTTCCTCGTATAACCTATCCTTCTGATGATTCAGATAAAGAAAGTCATGAAAATCTGAATCACTCCTCGGAGGCTTATCTAAGTGAAGCTGATGATGAAGGAGAAGATCCCTCTGTCGATCATTTGACAGAAGAGATGAGTATGCTTGCAAATTTCTCTAAGTTCCGAAAGAACTCTTCTAATAAATTTCAAAGCAACAGAAATTTTTCTTCTTCTTCTAAAAACTCCTTGAACAAATCCAAGGAGGATTGCTATGCATGTGGTAAAAAAGGCCACTTTACATCTGAGTGTAGAAGCAATCCTTCTAGGATTTCTAAATCTAATTCTTCTAACTCTTCTAAAAGAAGAAATCTTCGATCTAATTCAAGCAGGTAGATCGCATCCAAGAAAATCTTCTTCATTCAAAGAGCTTTCCGACAAAGCTGACAAATACAAAGCCAAATACAAAAGAGAAAAAGAAAGAAATTTCAACTATCAAAGAAGAGGCAAAGGCTTAATGGCAGAAACCTTAGACTGGGCAGACGAACCTACTTCCGACAGTGAGAAGGAAGTGTCGAGTAAATGCCTTATGGCTAAACTCGATGAAGAACCAAAAGACTCCTGCTCAAGGATGGACTTCACAGCTGAGTGCTCTTCTTCTTCTTCTCAGGTACATCCCTTCCACTCTCTCTCTAATGAGGAGAAGATTGAGGCTTTTGACTCTCTAACTGTACTTTTTCACAATGAAAAAGATGCAAAGAAAAGAGCAAATGCTCAAGTCAAGTCTCTCTCCTCTCAACTCCAAGTTTCTCTATCTCAGCTAAAACAGTTTGATAAACTAAAAACTGAGTTAGATGACTTGAAGACTTTAAACTATGTGTTTGCCAAGGAGAAGAACAAGCTTCTAAAGAAGCTTCAGAAAGAACAGGAAACCGTAAACAAATGGAACACTTCTTCTAAAAATCTTGAGAAAATTTTTCAAGATCAAGTTGTTGGTGAAACATATGGTTTAGGTTACTGGAAAGAGAATGTTGTGTGTACTCCTTCTGAAAACATTTCCTCTCCTACTCATAATATTCCTCTGTCCTCTAAACTACCCTCATATTCCTCTTATTGGGATGATTCTAACTCAGAAGATTCTAACTCAGTTTACTCCATGGATCTTCGTGATTCAAGAAATTTTGGTTACTTTGTGTCCACCAAATCTTCCAAGCCTCTTCTAACAGAAGATCAAGACTCCAATGAGTTAGTCAAGCTTGTAAATGATCTTCTTATGTCCTTAAAACTAAAAGAAGTTTCTTCTTCTTCTTCCCATACTATTACAGAGGCTCCTCTCCTCTCTAAAGGAAAATCCGTTGTTGTTAATCTTCCTAACAAAAGAAAGATTACACCTTCTTCAAAAGGTAAATCTCCCATGACCACAACGGACTTCATTCCTAGAGCCTTAAAAGTAAAGAAGTCCAAAGGAATTTCAATCAACTTTTCTTCTTCTGTTTACAAAGGAATCCTTGGACCTGCTCCTCATAACCCTCACGTTCCATACAGTTATCCCATTTCCTCTCACCTTTCCAAACTTCCTAAATCCAAACCTCAAGGAAAGGTAAAAGTTGCTTCTCTTGAACCAAAGAAGAAATTCATTTACCGAAAGTGTTACAACTGCGGTGACACATTTCATTTGGCCAAAGACTGTCCAAAGGACCGTATTGAAAGATATAGTCAGACCAATCCTACTTCTTCTTCTTCTAACCCTAAAGGACCCACCTCAAAATGGGTTCCAAAGGACTAATTTGTTCTTGTCTGCAGGTCTATGGGCATCATCAAACATGGTATCTTGATAGCGGATGATCACGACATATGACTGGGAACAAATCTCTTCTTCTAGACTTTGTGAAAGAAAAGGGGCCATCCGTAACTTTTGGTGACAACTCTCGAGGTTTCACTAAAGGTTATGGAACTCTCTCTAACGGTTCCATTACTTTCAACAAAGTTGCCTATGTGGAAGGTCTAATGCATAATCTTTTGAGCATTAGTCAACTATGTGATTTAGGTTACTATGTGATTTTCAAAGAAATTGATTGTCTTATCACTGATAAACGGTTTCACACTGTCCTATTTGGCTTTAGAAAGGACAATGTGTACGTCATCAATATGAATGACAAGTCAACTGAAGATGAAAGCATCTGCTTTATTTCTGAAGACTCTGAAAAGAAGAACTGGCTCTGGCATAAACGTCTTTCTCATCTCAACTTCAAGACGTTAAATGCTCTCTCCAACAAAGAGCTTGTTGTAGGCTTGCCGAAAATCTCTTTCTCAAAAGAGAAGCTTTGTGCAGCTTGTGAGAAAGGCAAACTGACAAAATCTTCTTTCAAATCAAAACAGTGTTTTTCTATCTCTACCCCTCTACAGATGCTGCACATGGATCTTTGTGGGTCGGTCAGCACACCCAGCCTAGGTGGAAAAAGTTACATTCTTGTAATTATTGATGAATACACACGTTACACTTGGGTATTCTTTCTCAGGTACAAAAGTGATACATCTGAAGAAATCATCAACTTTATCAAGAAATCTGAAGTTCTCAACGGTCAATTAGTCAGATCTATTAGAAGTGACAATGTGACTGAATTCAGAAATGCTACCTTGGATGCCTTTCTATGTGACAAAGGCATTTCTCAAAACTTTGCAGCAGTAAGATCTCCACAACAAAATGGTGTTGTGGAAAGGAAGAATCGTACGCTATGTGAAGCTGCAAGATCTATGCTAAGTGAATCAAATATTCCAACCTATTTTTGGGTTGAGGCTGTCAATACAGCCTGTTTCACTCAAAATCGGTCTATCATTGTGAAAAAACACAAGAAGACTTCCTATGAAGTCTTCTATGACCGAAAACCAAACATTGGTTTTCTTCATGTTTTCGGTTGTCTGTGTTTTATCTTGAATGATCGAGAGCATCTTGGGAAATTTGATCCCAAGGCTGATGAAGGTATATTTATTGGTTATTCTCTCTCTTCTAAATCCTACAGAGTATACAATCTAAGAAGAAAATGTATTGATGAGTCAATACATGTAAAGTTTGATTATCACAAGACATCTTCATTATCTTGTGATGATACTGAACTTCATGAATGGATTATTTCCTGTGTTGGAGAAGAATCTCCAAATATTCTATCTTCAGGACCTCCTTATGTTCCATTTTCGGTATCTTCTTCTTCCCTACATCATATTTCGGCAAATCCCTCTCCGGCTACCGAACCCATTGCTCCTACCGAACCCACATCTTCCACCGAACCTACCTTACATACTTCACCCATTCATCACACGCATCCTATACTCACCGATCCTTCACCTTCAAACACATTTCCTGCACCTCTTCCCCCAGCTCTAAAATTGACAAAAGATCATCCGATAAATCAAATTATCGGTGATCAGCAAGCAGGTGTCCAAACTAGAAGAGGTGTTGGAAACATTTGTCTCTATGTTAATTTTCTCTCTATTATCGAACCCAAGAAAATTGAGGAAGCTCTAACAGATTCTTGTTGGGTCACTGCCATGTAAGAAGAGTTGTCTCAATTTGAGAGAAACAAAGTATGGAGACTTGTGCCACGACCTTTCGGTAAGACCATTATCGGTACTAAGTGGGTTTTCCGAAACAAGATGGACGAAGTCGGTACTGTAATCCGGAATAAAGCCAAACTTGTTGCTCAAGGATATAGGCAGGAGGAAGGTATTGATTATGATGAAACCTTTGCTCCTGTCTCTAGACTTGAAGCAATAAGAATCTTTCTTGCTCATGTTGCTCACAAAAACTTCCGGGTCTTTCAAATGGATGTTAAGAGTGCATTTCTCAATGAAGAACTTGCTGAAGAAGTCTATGTGAAACAACCACCTGGCTTTGAAGATCCAGCTCATCATTACCATGTGTTTAGACTTGACAAAGCTCTCTATGGTCTGAAACAAGCTCCTCGTGCTTGGTATGACACCTTGTCTGACTTTCTTCTCTCCAACCGATATACCAGAGGTAAAATTGATAATACTCTCTTTCTCAAGAAAACTAAAGGTAATATCATTCTTGTTCAAATCTATGTGGATGATATCATTTTCGGTGCCACTGATGAGCATCTCTGTCAGGAGTTTGCCTCTCTCATGAAAAGTAAATATGAGATGAGCATGATGGGTGAACTTACTTTCTTTCTTGGCCTTCAAATTAAACAATCTTCTGAAGGTATTTTCATTTGTCAAAATAAATATATTCGTGATCTGTTGAAGAAGTTTGATTTTGAAAATTGCTCTTCCATGAAAACTCCAATGGCACCTCCTCTAAAGATTCATGCCGATTCTGCCGGCAAGTCGGTAGATATCACAAATTATAGAGGAATGATAGGGTGCCTTCTTTATCTTACTGCTAGTAGACCTGACATCATGTATGCTACGTGTCTGTGTGCACGTTATCAAGCAAATCCCAAGGAATCTCACTTAGCGGCTGTGAAACGTATTTTTCGGTACCTAAAAGGTACTATGAATCTGGGTCTTTGGTATCCCAAGGACTCAGGTTTTGATCTAATTGGCTATTCAAATTCTGACTTTGCAGGGTCTAAGGTTGATAGAAAAAGTACAACTGGCAGCTGTCAATTACTAGGTGGAAATTTGGTCAGCTAGTCCAGTAAGAAGCAGAATTCGGTATCTACTTCCACTGCCGAAGCCGAATATGTTGCAGCTGGAAGTTGTTGTGCTCAAATCTTGTGGATGAAAAAACCAACTACAAGATTATGACAAGTTTTATTCTCATGTACCGATTCTATGTGACAATTCTAGTGCCATAGCCATTGCCAACAATCCGATGCAACATTACAGATCTAAACACATTGATATTCGGTATCACTTTATAAGAGATCATATCTCTAAAGGTGATATTGAACTTCACTTCATTCCTACAAATCTTCAACTTGCAGACCTCTTTACAAAACCACTGGATGAGGCACGATTCAACTTCCTTGTGGGATCCTTAGGTATGTTAAATTTATCGTAAAAAAAATACGGAAAAGTTGACTATTGCCCACTAATTGACGGTACATCCGTACCGAAGTTTTGTTTTAAGACCAAATTTCTTTCGGCATATATCTTCGGTACATTTGGCATACTTTCTTTCGGCATATATCTTCGGTATCTCTTCACACCGAAATTATCGTTACCGAAGTGTATTCGACATTCGGTATCTCTACCTACCGAAGTATCTCTCATATTTCGGTACCTCTCTATTTCGGTATCTTGTATGATGTGTCATCCTTATCCACATCACACATACCGAATACTTTCGGCACCTTTTCGTTACCCAATGCTTTAACGCCACATGGCACTTCAGTGTTCGTGCGTCAGTTGATGGGACGTCCACGACCTGACACCATGTCGTTTTTCGGCTCTTGCACTTTTCCATGACGCACGTATGCGTCGCACCATCATTACCTTTAAACGTTTTGAATTCCACCCGTTCCCTCTTCTTTTTCAAACCTATAAATAATTCTCTTATCTTTCCTTTTCATTCATTCTTTACCTGTATTCTCATCTTCTTCATCAAGAATCACTAAACCTACAACTCTCTTCTTCTTCAATGGCGTCCTCCAAATCGACTAAGGCTTCCAAGGATACTCCTCTCACTCGTGAATCTCTCACTTTCCCTGCTTGCAACCAAGTCGCTCGTCTCTCTACGGATGCTGATCACCCAGAGTTCAACCAAGTATCCATCTTTCTCCAACGATCTCCAATCTGCCATGCTCTCACTGCATCCACCAAGATGAGCAAAATGCTCCTTGGTAACTTTTGGCTAACATGTATGTAACACCCGTAAATTCTTAAAGTAAGTATTTTTTTCTCCCTTAATGCATTAATTGCGCTTATGTGAGAATATGTGTCCTTGTGTGCAGTTTATGATCATTATTATGTTAAAATGTCATATATTGATTTACCATCTTTAATCGTACAAACCTTGTGCTCGTTATCGTTTTCGGTTGAGTTTTCGGGCTGTTTTGGGGTTGGCGCGATTGTGCCTGGCGATTGTGCCATTGGCACTATCGCCGGAGGCACTATCGCCAAGGATGTACCGTAGGCTGGGGGATGCCAGCGATTGTGCCCCGCGATTGTGCCTTGGCACTATCGCCGAAGGCACTATCGCCGAATTGGTACCGTGAGTGGGGAAGGCCTCGCGATTGTGACTCGCGATAGTGCCCTTGGCACTATCGCCGCTATCGCCGGGCACTATCGCCCGCGTGGTCCAGTCTGTGGTTTTAAATGAAATTGAACACCTCATTTCAAACATTTTATCATCAAAAACGGGAGAGCATCCTCTTTGGGCGATTTCTAGGGTTTCATCACCTACCTCATTCATTTCTAGGGTTTTGGGTTGTTGGGAGCATTAAGTGGTCATCAAGCTTCATCCAAGTGTCCCCATTGAAGTGTTCTCCAAGATTCTCATTTCTCACCTTCAAGTCTCATCTTCTCCAACTTCTAGGGTTTCCATATTTTCTAGGTTTTGGGTTCAAAACCTAGATTGTGAGTTTACTAAACCTTTGTTAAAACTAGATACACATCATTATATCCTATTTGCTACGTTATTTCTATATGTTCAAATGTTTGGGTATTCCTTCATGAAAGTAGTTGGAATATGTATATATATGGATGGTTTGCCATGATTATTGTGATATGTAACATTATTTGGGATTTGTCTAATAGATACCTAATGTGGGTACCTTGATGTGTAAATGTATGCATATATGGGCATGATAATAATTCTAGTCGGAACGCTATTTTGGTGACATGTTTATATGCATAATGAGCATGATTTACATTGGGTCTTTTGTTAGACATCATGAGAATAAGGAGGTAATATTATACCCGTAGTTGGTATTGAATTATGTGGATTGAAATATATCTAAAGGACCCCTTATAAATGTTATGTGGACGAACCAAGTCAGTACACTAGGAGGATATAGTCTTGGGCGCCACTGTGATGGTATGTGCCTAGACCTCCGCCACTCGGGGAATTTTCTGAGCGATAGTCTTCGGGTGGGTCGGGCCTTTGGGGTGTTCCTTGTTAAGGGCATCAAGGTATATCGACTCTTGGGTGGGACTTAATTGGTGCTATGGGTCTCCCCTGTTGACTCCACATTTGTTGAACTATGGATAATTGTTGATAAGTAATGTGACTGTTCATGCATGCTTATTATTGTTCAACTCACTAGGCTTTTTGGCGTAACACTTGTTTGGTGTCGATGTGTATCTCAGGTTCTAGCGGTGGCGGTCTTAAGCAGGTTTAGTTGCTTTGGGGTGAGAGCTTGGGGAATTGCACATGGACGCGTTATACTTTTGGATATAGACCGTTTGGGTCTATAGATGACAACCCTTTTTGTAATCTCTTTTCTAGACGTAGAAATTAGATTAGTTGGTTGTTGTTAATTGTCCGTTAAATTACAATTGTGATTAAACTGGTTATTTATATATATTCCCCATTTTTTGGAGGCTCTTGCTATGGAAATTTTAGCATACCTCATGTCCGTTTTCCGAATTTTTGTTATCCCTATTTTTAGGGTGTTACAAGTTGGTATCAGAGCTTCAGTTTAAGTGAACTAGGTATTGTTTAGCATATCTAGACTTAAGCTTTAGACTTTATGACTTCACTGTCCACTTGGGGTAGGAATCCTAGGTGGGGAGAGCGTTAGGATTACGGAATTACTGTAATTGAAAGTTGTGATGATGGTGACAAGAATACTTGTGTATGGTTCGTTCATAATTTCACTTAGCTACTGCTATTATGAATGCATTGTTACGTGAGCATACTTGGTTTACTATTATTATGATAATTGATGAAAGTAGTAGTACGTACAATGAGTTCAACTCGCTTAGTCTTTTCTCAACCTATTTCTCGTACGTGCATGGCAGATTTTTAATGGTAAACACTCGAAGTAGATTACCGGACATGCCAGAAGGGCAACCAGAAGTGGAATCTGCAGCAATACGACCCCCGGTGGGGGCAACCTCCGATGACATTCCTATACCCAGAATCTTGGCAGGAGGGCCTGAGCACATTCCGCGCCGGAACCTCAACACCGGTAACGCCATATTGGAGGAAGTTACCATGGAGACCCGGCTTCGGGATAGCATGATGTTAGCCATGAATGCAACTTTGGCTCAACAGCAGTTGGCCATGACTTCGTCCATGACCCAACATCAAGAGTTTTTCATGAAGCTTCTAGAAGATCGAGACGTCAGTAACCGTCAACCCGAGACTATGGCTGAAAACGTTATTGTGGGGTCGGGTGGACCGAATGTGGTAACGGTCGAAGAACCATCCGCTGAGGGAATCAGATCAAAGATTAAAGGGTGTACCTACAAGACGTTTTTGGGGTGTCACCCTAAGGAGTTTGCGGGTTCTGACAACCCGGTTACTTGTATGTATTGGCTTAAGGAATTAGAGATGGCTTTCGAGTCCAGCGAATGCGATCCTTCCCAACAGGTCAAGTTTGCTTCTCAGCTACTTCGGGGAGAGGCTCTGATTTGGTGGAACCTCACCCGATCCACCCTCACCCCGAAAGTTCTGGCTAAGCTAACTTGGACGATGTTCAAGGAGAAGATCATGGACAAATACTGCAGCGAGCGGTCGTTGGACAAGTTGGAACGGGAGTTCCGAGATCTGAAGAAGGGGAATATGTCGATTGTTGGCTACTCCAAGCTCTTCTTGGAGAATCTAAACTTGGTGGGACATCTAGTCCCCGACGAAAAGTCAAAGATGAAAGCATATCAACAGGGTTTACCGGCCGGAATGCGAACTGATATAAGAAATGCTAAGTGTTCGACTCTACAAGAGGTCATTGAGGAGTCCTTACTCATTGAGGACGACATCAATTCGGAAAGATATGAGAAGAGGTACGTTGGTGAGAAACGGAAATGGGAGGGGCCATCTGGGCCCGTTCGTCAATCTAGACCCTTTGTTAGCGGGAGATCGGGTGATCAACGCCGTGAAGATCGGTGGTGCCACAAGTGCAGGTCAAAGCACTCGGGGCCGTGCGCTACAAGGACTCTCTCCGGTCCAGCTGGGTGTAGCAAGTGTGGTAAGAAAAACCACACAACTCGAGAGTGTTCCCTCCGTGGGGCGGTATGTTATGAATGCGGAGAGTCGGGGCACATGAAGCGAGAGTGTCCAAGGCTAGTTAGAGGAGGTGGTGGAAATTCTGTGGGTTCGACGGCTAGGGTCGAACAACCATCCCGGGCACCGAGTCGAGCTTTCCAGATGACTACCGAGGAAGCAAAGGAGACCGCGGATGTCGTTTCGGGTACGTTTCTAGTAAACTCCATGCCTGCTCGTGTCTTGTTTGATTTGGGTGCTACGTGTTCTTTTGTGTCAGATGCTTTCTGTAAACGATTCACCACTCCTATTAGTGTTCTTCCCGATGCGTTAGTAGTAGAATTAGCTAATGGGGATCAAGTGATCATTCGTGAACGTTTTTGTGATTGCACTCTAGAGATCGATGGAAATTCTTTCGGTGTAGATTTACTACCTATGGCTATAGGAGGGTTTGATGTAGTCATAGGCATGGATTGGTTAGTGAGACATAAGGCGGACATCTTTTGCTCCAAAAAGATGATCCAAGTACCATTGTCGGAAGGCGGTGTGGCAACCATTTATGGGGAAAAAGGAAGGAGAAGTAATCCTATTATCTCATCTCTAAAGGCTCGCAAGTTCTTAGCGAAGGGTTACCCTTCGTACTTGGCATACGTTGTGGACGCAAAGAAAGAAAAGAAGTCGGTGGGGGATGTGGAGGTAGTGCAAGATTATCCGGACGTCTTTCCGGAAGACTTACCCGGATTACCGCCGGAATGGTAAGTGGAGTTTCAGATTGACCTCACACCAGGAGCGGCTCCGATAGCTCGTGCTCCTTATCGTTTGGCACCGACAGAAATGAAGGAGATGATGACGCAACTTCAAGAGTTGTTGGAGAAAGGCTTCATTCGACCAAGTTCTTCACCTTGGGGAGCACCGGTTTTGTTCGTGAAGAAGAAAGATGGATCCATGCGGATGTGCATAGATTATCGGGAGTTAAACAAAGTCACGGTGAAGAACAAGTACCCTCTACCTCGCATCGACGACCTTTTTGATCAACTCCAAGGGGCGGGATGTTTCTCGAAGATTGACCTTCGGTCCGGGTATCATCAAGTGAGAGTGAAGAACGAAGATATTCCGAAAACGGCTTTCCGAACGAGATACGGTCATTATGAGTTCTTGGTGATGCCGTTTGGCTTAACCAACGCTCCGGCCGTATTCATGGATTTGATGAACCGTGTGTGTCGCCCATTTTTGGATAAATCCGTGATCGTCTTCATCGACGATATTTTAATATATTCAAGGGATGAGTCCAAACATGGAAGACACTTACGGGAATTATTAGAAGTTCTAAGAAGGGAGAAACTGTTCGCGAAATTCTCGAAGTGCGAATTTTGGCTTCAAGAAGTGCAATTCTTAGGGCATGTGGTATCAAAGGACGGGGTAAAAGTGGACCCGGCAAAGATCGAGGCCATGATGAGTTGGGAACCCCCAACAAGTCCGACGGAGATCCGAAGTTTCTTGGTTTTAGCGGGTTACTACCGGCGTTTCATTCAGGATTTCTCAAAGACGGCTACACCGCTCACTTCTCTTACAAGGAAGAACGTCAAGTTTCTTTAGACCGATGCACAAGAGCAAGCGTTTCAGACGCTCAAGAGGAAGTTGTGTGAAGCCCCGATCTTGTCCTTACCCGATGGATCGGAAGACTTTGTGGTGTATAGTGACGCTTCCAAGATGGGACTTTGGTTCGTACTAATGCAAAGGGGGAAGGTAATAGCCTACGCGTCGCGACAATTAAAGGATCATGAGAAGAACTATCCGACTCATGATTTGGAGTTGGCAGCGGTAGTTTTCGCGTTAAAGTTGTGGCGACACTACTTGTATGGGACCAAATGTACTCTTTTCACGGATCACAAGAGTCTCAAGTACATCTTCGACCAAAAGGAACTCAACATGCGACAAAGGAGATGGCTAGAGCTTTTGAAGGATTACGATTGTGACCTACTCTATCATCCCGGTAAGGCTAATGTGGTGGCGGATGCATTGAGCCGAAAGAATCATGGCGATGGTGTCAAAATGTCCCTTACAAGAATCGATGTGGTCACAAGTTTGTTGGAAAACATTAAGGCAAGTCAAGTGGAAGCACTTAAGGAAGAGAACCTCAAGGCCGAAGTAATGGTGAAGCAAAAGGAGCTGTTAGCGAAAGACAGTCGTGGTCTCAAACTCTTTCAAGGACGGATTTGGGTGTCGAAGTTGGGAGGAAACCGGAAGCTACTTCTTGAAGAAGCGCATAAGTCGAGATACTCTATACATCCCGGTAGCACCAAGATGTATAGAGATTTAAAGTTAATGTATTGGTGGCCGGTAATGAAGCTAGATGTGGCTAGTTATGTGGAGAAGTGTGTCACTTGTCTCCAAGTCAAGGCGGAACATCAAAGACCTTATGGAAGTTTGCAACCGTTGTCCATTCCCGAGTGGAAGTGGGATAACATCACTATGGATTTCGTGACAAAGTTACCAAGGACCTTACGTGGCCACGACACAATTTGGGTAATCGTGGATCTGTTGACCAAGAGCGCGCACTTTCTTGCGATGCAGGAGGCTTTGCCAATAGATAAATTGGCTAAGCTGTACATCGACGAGGTGGTGTCAAGGCACGGAGTTCCACGATCTGTAGTATCGGATCGGGATGGCCGATTCACTTCGAACTTTTGGGCTAGTTTGCAAAAGGAGTTGGGTACTCGACTGAATTTGAGCATGGCGTATCATCCTCAAACGGATGGTCAAAGCGATAGGACAATTCAGACTCTAGAAGATATGTTGAGGTCGTGTGTAATAGACTTCGGGGGAAGTTGGGATTCACATCTACCTCTAGTAGAATTCGCGTACAACAACAGTTACCATTCGAATATCGGAATGACACCGTTCGAGGCTTTGTATGGACGGAAGTACAGAACCCCGGTTTGTTGGTTAGAAGCGGGCGAAAAGCAATTCGCCGGGCCGGAAATCGTTCAAGAGACGGCCGACAAGGTGAGAGAGATCCGGGAAAGGCTAAAGGCGGCACAAGACTGACAAAAGAGTTATGCGGACAAGAAGAGAAGGCCGATTGAATTTCAAGCGGGTGACCGGGTCATGTTGAAGGTGTCTCCGTGGAAGGGGATCATACATTTCGGGAAGCGTGGGAAGCTTAGTCCTCGTTTCCTTGGACCATTCGTTATTTTGGAAAGGATTGGTTTGCAAGCCTACCGGTTGGATTTACCGCCGGAAATGGATGTAATACATCCTACATTTCACGTGTGTTACCTTCGGAGATGTCTAGTCGAAGAGGAAAGCGTGATTCCTTTGTCGGAAATTCGGGTGGACAATGGGAATCGTTGTGTGGAAGAACCGGAATCGATTTTAGAATCGAAGGTGAAGAAGTTGAGGCATAAAGACGTGGTTATGGTTAAAGTCCAATGGAAGCACCATCGGGGTGCTAACATTACTTGGGAATCCGAGGATGATATGAAGAAGCGTTACCCTCATTTGTTTGCCTAGGGTAAGACTTCGGGGACGAAATACCATTTAGGTGGGGAGGATTGTAACACCCGTAAATTCTTAAAGTAAGTATTTTGTCTCCCTTAATGCATTAATTGCGCTTATGTGAGAATATGTGTCCTTGTGTGCATTTTATGATCATTATTATGTTAAAATGTCATATATTGATTTACCATCTTTAATCGTACAAACCTTGTGCTCGTTATCGTTTTCGGTTGAGTTTTCGGGCTGTTTTGGGGTTGGCGCGATTGTGCCATTGGCACTATCGCCGGAGGCACTATCGCCAAGGATGTACCGTAGGCTGGGGGATGCCAGCGATTGTGCCCCGCGATTGTGCCTTGGCACTATCGCCGAAGGCATTATCGCCGAATTGGTACCGTGAGCGGGGAAGGCCTCGCGATTGTGACTCGCGATAGTGCCCTTGGTACTATCGCCGGGCACTATCGCCCGCGTGGTCCAGTCTGTGGTTTTAAATGAAATTGAACACCTCATTTCAAACATTTTATCATCAAAAACGGGAGAGCATCCTCTTTGGGCGATTTCTAGGGTTTCATCACCTACCTCATTCATTTCTAGGGTTTTGGGTTATTGGGAGCATTAAGTGGTCATCAAGCTTCATCCAAGTGTCCCCATTGAAGTGTTCTCCAAGATTCTCATTTCTCACCTTCAAGTCTCATCTTCTCCAACTTCTAGGGTTTCCATATTTTCTAGGTTTTGGGTTCAAAACCTAGATTGTGAGTTTACTAAACCTTTGTTAAAACTAGATACACATCATTATATCCTATTTGCTACGTTATTTCTATATGTTCAAATGTTTGGGTATTCCTTCATGAAAGTAGTTGGAAGATGTATATATATGGATGGTTTGCCATGATTATTGTGATATGTATCATTATTTGGGATTTGTCTCATATATACCTAATGTGGGTACCTTGATGTGTAAATGTATGCATATATGGGCATGATAATAATTCTAGTTGGAACGCTATTTTGGTGACATGTTTATATGCATAATGAGCATGATTTACATTGGGTCTTTTGTTAGACGTCATGAGAATAAGGTGGTAATATTATACCCGTAGTTGGTATTGAATTATGTGGATTGAAATATATCTAAAGGACCCCTTATAAATGTTATGTGGACGAACCAAGTCAGTACACTAGGAGGATATAGTCTTGGGCGCCACTGTGATGGTATGTGCCTAGACCTCCGCCACTCGGGGAATTTTCTGAGCGATAGTCTTCGGGTGGGTCGGGCCTTTGGGGTGTTCCTTGTTAAGGGCATCAAGGTATATCGACTCTTGGGTGGGACTTGATTGGTGCTATGGGTCTCCCCTGTTGACTCCACATTTGTTGAACTATGGATAATTGCTAATAAGTAATGTGACTGTTCATGCATGCTTATTATTGTTCAACTCACTAGGCTTTTTGGCGTAACACTTGTTTGGTGTCGATGTGTATCTCAGGTTCTAGCGGTGGCGGTCTTAAGCAGGTTTAGTTGCTTTGGGGTGAGAGCTTGGGGAATTGCACATGGACGCGTTATACTTTTGGATATAGACCGTTTGGGTCTATAGATGACAACCCTTTTTGTAATCTCTTTTCTAGACGTAGAAATTAGATTAGTTGGTTGTTGTTAATTGTCCGTTAAATTACAATTGTGATTAAACTGGTTATTTATATATATTCCCCATTTTTTGGAGGCTCTTGCTATGGAAATTTTAGCATACCTCATGTCCGTTTTCCGGATTTTTGTTATCCCTATTTTTAGGGTGTTACACTGTAAGTATGACTCTACTTCTCACCAGGTGTCTGCTTCTGTTCTATCCTCTGAAGAACACCCCGATCTTTCCTTTGGGGTGGATGACATTCGCACGGTTCTCCAAATCCCAGAGTTCAATGTGTATGCTCCCTTTCCTACTCATCAAGAACATGATGAGGTCGTTGCAGCTCTAAACTATGTGCACGAGGGCAAAACCAAGGGTTCCGGCACTCTTCTTCGAAAGAATATGGGTGCACTTTGGAACTACTTCTTTTCTCACCTCCTCTACAGTCTTTCTCACAAGACTTCGGGGTGGGATCAATCTCCGGCGGCTATTACTCGTCTTGCTCATGCTCTCATTTTTATGAGACGGGTCGACTTTGCTCAGGTATTCTTCGATTCCCTGGTCTCTGCCATCTCACCTCCCAGGAATCACAATGTGGCACTTCCTCGCTTCATCTCTCTCATAATCAATCACAAGCTGTCTGCACAACTGAGTGCCGATGTTGCTCTCCCTGAGCCGATGATCAAGTTTGACTTGCCAATTTCTAAAATTAGCAAGCAAACTATTTTCAAACCAGTGAAGCCAACCGACTCTCCGCTCACCTCAGGTATGCTTTCTTTCATCTATTCTCCCAATCCTATTTGGGGAACGCTTGTCGAAGGTGAATCCGAAAGGCCTTCATCTTCTCCAAAGCCATCCAAATCAGTGGTCCCCTCTCCCCCAAAACCTTCCCGAGCTAAGTCGGTGGCTATTAAAAAGAAACAGGCCACCGACAACGTCGCACTTGCTCTTATGACTCTGCCGCTGACAAATCCGTCGGTGGCTACCCAGGTCATTACCCCTTCTGTTTCTGTTAAGCGACGGGGCTCAAAATCCCCTCCTAAGTCTCGTTCTAAGAGACTTCGGAAACCTTCGGCCGATCCACACACTTCATCTACCGATTCTCAAAAATCGGCAGATGTTGATCTTCCCCCTCCAGGGACACGGGGATCTGCTAAACCCTCTCTCACCTCCTCCAAACCTTTTCAACAAGATTTGGTTGTACAAAAGGAGTCCCCTAATATTCCTTCTCCTCCTTCTTCTGTGGAGATTGAAGATGAGTTGGTCTCCTCTCCGGACCGACATTCTGCTTCCTCACAACACAACCTATCACCCGGGGTCAATCCCGTTGATATTGCACAATCTGGGATTTTAACCCAGGATATGTTTTTGGGCTTTTTCTCTCACCCATCCTCGCCGAAGGTTTCTTCTCACCCAGAAACACCGAAACCCTCGCCGAAGACAACCCTTCCCCTAAACACTCGCCGAGAGTTTCACCGAAGAAATCCCCTTCTCCTACCGACAAACCATCTACCCCTCCTAAGTCTCCATCTCCTCAGACCAACAACCCTGGACCTTTGGCATCTACTTCTACGTTTGCTCAGCAACCCATCAATCTCCCAACCGACGTCCTTGCTGATATTCTGGATACAAATCGGCAGGTACGATTTCTTGGCACTCAGTATGAGTTACTAAGAAAAACCATGAGAGATCCTGAGATTTCGGCATCTTTGGAAACTCCAAATTCTCTCCTTGATGGACTGCTTCAACTCATCAAGGAACAGAATGCTGAGTGTATTGACCTCAACAAGGACATCTTTCGGTGCTTGGATGTGGTACATAATCAAATTGATGGTCTTCGTGCTCCTTTCTCTGCCGCTCTAGATCCTGTCCTCAAGGAGGTAATCCGGTTCAACGACAATAATACCTCCTTGACATTGTCAGTGGCCGCTCTAAAGGCAGCCTCTGATGCACGGGATCAGGATCTCATCAATCTTCGGAAGAAGGCCCTGGCAAAGGAATCTGTAAATTCTCAAATTCTCACTGCTCTTCAGAATATAAATCGGCGTCTTGATTCTATGCCTGCCGATGTTGCTCAATACTGTGCTCAATCTCTGGACATCGACATCACCGAGTCCGCTTTTACTCCTGATGATCGCACAGTGTTGGAGCGTGTTGATCGCCGTCTTGGCCGTATGTTGGCTAAAGTTGGTGTTTCATCCCCGGCTCGTTCTGAGGGGGAGAAACCAACTGAGGGGGAGCAAATCCCTCAGGTTCATATAGTCAGTACGATTCAGGAAAAAACCTTTGCTTCTGCCGAAGTCTCTGCTGCTATCGAACCTACTGTTGCTGCTGCCGAACCTTCTGCTACCGAAGAGAAGGGCACCGATCACCCGTTGGTGGTCGAAGAGTATGATGGGGAGAAAAAGCCCAAAAATGATAAGGGCAAAGCTATTATGACACCAGATGAAGTAGCTGCTGAAGAAAAGCGTCGTAAAGATGCTTCAATAAAGAAAGCTGCAGATGGTGCTGGTCTTCACCTCCCTCCCCCAAAGATTACCTCTCCTGATTTGGGCTTATCTAAAGAAGAACTGAAAGCTGCAAAGTTTGCCCAGATTGCTCGTGACAGAGATGTCGACCTAGCCTTGAAGCTGGCTGCCGAAGAAGATCCTACCGACACAATCAAAGCTCAGGTGAGTGCTCTGGAGGAATCGGCGAAGAAAAATGAAGAAATAAAGTCTTTGTGTATCGATTGGTACCACAAAGCTCTAAATAGACACCAGTCCTCTACAAAAATCACAGATGTCAAAATAATCAAACCATCTTCAAGTTGCAAAACCATTCGGCTAAGAATTATAAGGGAGGATGCTTCAAGTTCTATGGACAGACTGGATTCTCTTGTTCGGTTTGGAGTTGCCGAATGATTGGAAATTGGTATCTGTTTGAATAACAGCTGAAATGCTCTCAAGCCTGAGGTTGACAAATTTCTTGCAGATCTCCAATCGAAGTTCAGATCATACCGAAAAACGTATAACATCGTTCACACTCCTACCGAAGAGAAGATCATCGAAAATCTAAGGTCTGATCTTCCTCCTCCCAAATCTAAGCCGAGATCCAAAAAGGAATATGTGTTTGTTCAAATGGCTAGAGAAGGAAAGGTACCGAATTTTTCAAATCTGGATTTATCCTTACCTACTCCGGTTCCTTTTTCTTCAACCACTGTGATTACAGAGCCTACTCATGGAATCTTCTTCAACGATGCACTTGGGCAGATCTCCTTCTTCAGATCAAGTCAAATCCCTATTGCCGACACCATCTTTCTCCATGGGATTATTCAATTAATTCCAATCTCGGCAAAGGATCTCTATGTGGCTACAACCGATAAACTAAAGAAGAGGGATGCTGAACCGCATTTTTCTTTTGAATAAACTCGATGTAGTTTTTATGTTTGTATCTATTTTCTTTTCCTCTGTATTGTAATCTTCTTAAAAAGATTAATACATTGAGTAGTTCTTGTTTATCGTAAATAATTTGTACATATCATTATTTCATTCCTTTATACTTGTAAATGTCAGATACTCTAAAAAATCCAAAAAGAAACAAAAAGAATGGTCTATGTGAAAAAGAACCCAAAAGAGTATGAAAAAGGGTCAAAATGCATTATTCATTTACTTTATGGTTTATGAGATGTTATCATCAAATAGGGGGAGATTGTTGGGTCATCTAAGATTTAAAGATAACCTCTCCTTAGTCTTTATTGATGTTTGAACCTTGTATTTTGATTTGTGGTTCTTTGTAATAGCTTAGTTAGTTAAACAGATCGGTGAGTCGAAGATAAGCCGAATTCAACATGAAGGAAATCTACAGTGCGGATTGAGATGAACTTCAAAAGTGAACTAAGCCTAGTCTGCCGATTCCTGTTCGGCAGAACATACCCTTGTCGATTCCTTGTTCGGCATACCTTCTCTTTTGTGCCGAACTACCTTTGTTCGGCACATACCTCTGTTACCGAATTACTCTTTCGGTAGTCTTCCTCTTACAGATTGCTTCTTTATCTTGTAAGAGCATTTATGTTAAACCCTCATGATTTGACATACTTCCTCGTTCCCAATGATTTTCTGACAATGGGAATGAAAACTTCTTTCTTACTTGAGAAGATTTACATTTAGTCTTAATTTGATTAGATGTTTATTTTCTTTTTGATCTCAAAAAGATTGTCCCTTGAATATTTTATAATAAATATTGTACTTTCATAGCACAAAAGTTACCTTTTGTGTTATGACATTTCACATCAAATATCTTATAACTTATTGACAATATCTCAACCACCCATGCCTTTACTCCTATATGTCATTTGCACTCATTACATTGGATAGTATATAAAGGATAGAGGTAGCACCTTGCTACTTACGCTTTCAACTCAAGAATTCAGATTCACAAGTTTTCAAGCAGGTTGATAGTTTTCTTTGTCTCTCTAAGATTAAGTCTTTGTGTTCTTTAATATCTTCTAAGTGTTAGATTGTTTAGAGTAGTTCTTAACTATTCTTTTTCCGCAACAATCTTTATTTCTCTTTGTGTAATTCTTGATATTTCATATCAATAAAAGAATTAAAATTAAGTAATTTTGAGTATTGTATTCAACCCCCCCTACAATACTTGTTGTGCCATTTTGGGACTAACATATATATATATATATATATATATATATATATATATATATATATATATATATTAAGTTTTCTTTTTAATGTTTTGAATTTTTAATGTTTTAGATTTGGTTAGAAGTTATAAGTTTGAATTATAAGATTTGGATTTTTAATGCTTTCATTTGAATTTTGGATTTGAACTTTTTTGTGAATTTTCGATTTTTAATTTTTAATTTAAAAAATGTTAAGCGGGTTAAGCGGATCGGGTTAGGGTTGAGATTTTCTGACCCGTTTATTAAACGGGTTGGATTAGGGTTAGACATTCTCAACTCGTTTAACTTTGAACCTGACAGAACCCGACCCGACACGTTTGCCAGATCTAGTGCACGGTGCACCCCTACTGTTAAGGAACATCTGTTAAGTAAGGGGAATTTTAGGTTTTTTTTTTAAAACCTCTTAATGGCTCTTAAGTCTGAATCGTTCAGACCTTTTTACATATCACCTCTTATCTATATCTATATTATTTTATAAAGCACGGATAAAAAACTCTTAAATACAAATTATTAGGCACAAGGTACCATCATTTTATGCAATATTTTAAAAATTACTTAATTTACATGTATCAAAGCACAAGATACATATTACTACTGCGGGCTTCTAACACCCACCAATTTGGTATGTGTAGAGTATTCCTTTTATGTAGACCTTTTCTTGTATCACTATTAATTAATATATTATATTACTATAATTTTGTTTTAATTATATTATTAAATATGTAATTGGTTATTTTTTCTAGATGTCATTAAAATATATAATATAATCATTGAATTCTAACAAAATACTTAATTTTTTTATATAAAAAACATTATATTATTAAGCCTAAATTAAACAATTTATAAAAAAACATTATCATTTTCTCAAAATCATCCAAAATCGTACTGTAAATCGACAAAAAAGTAAAATAAAACATTAAAATCGTGATATATCTCGCTGCATTGCGCGAGTACACTTCTAGTTAATCATAACTAAAATAAAACTTCAGACTTTAGACCTCTTAAAAAACAAACGACATCTTAGTCTTTTTATCTTTTGTTTTTTCCTATTTTGTCGTTTTTGTTTTCTTTATAAAAATAGAACTTATATAATTTGTTAATTAAATAATACATTATCTATACTATTATATTAAATGGCTTAAACGGTTCTTAAAAGTAGTTATTGAAAGTAGTTATTGATATATAGTTATAGTTTTGGTCCCTTAACTCTTTTAATAGATTTACTTTATACCTTTTAGTTTTACATTTTACATTTTCATTATATTAACACATATAAGCATATATTAACTAAAATACGTTAAAAAAATAATATTTAATTTTAACAAGTTACACCATTATAGTCGTTTCTTCGATATCTTCGAAATGAGTCCAATATTGAATATTTTTTTATTTTTTTATATTATTATACGTTAAAAATATGTTAAAAAATACATTTTAACATATCACATTAACATATATAATTACGTTGTATTTTGTGGATATCATATGTGATTAATTGTGGATATCACATGTGATTAATTGTGGATATCACAAATTTCGATTATTTTGGGATATCATATGTCGATCAATGAAAACAGAATCATTCGACATATATATAATATATTATTTGAAATAAAGTAAATTAATTGATTTGAAATAAATAAAAATATTATTGAAGACCCTCGTAGACGCAGTTATTCTAACGCGCCAACATTTATCAACTCCAAAGATTTTGGTCATAAAGAATCAGCGAGGCATAGCTCATACTTCCAACGACAACCCCCCTCCATATCTTGATCAAATCACGAGTTTATTTCATCCATACATCGCACAAGTACAAAATGTATTAGGCGATGGAAATTGTGAATTTCGAGTCATATCTACTTGTTTTGGTGGTCATGAAGATGCATGAGACACTATCCGTATAGAGTTAATGGGTGAACTAACTGGGTATTAAAAGAAGATTACCCAATGCCCACACTCATACACCATTGGACACGTCATGCACTTCTAGATGCAATGTCGTGGATTATTCCATACAAACGTAGATTAGATGTGAATGAAGAATATATAGAGCGTACTCGTACTCGTGAATATGTTGATTTAAATGAATTATCAAAATTGGAATATGTTGGAATAAAAAAATACGCAATATATTTATTATCTTGATGTTAAAACTTACGTTCGATGTAATGCATTTTCTCTTTTAAAAAAAATCGATTAACCAAGGTATAATATATGACATATAATAATATAATTAAATCAAAAAATATTCAATATTGGACTCATTTCGAATGTATCGACGAGACGATTATAATGGTGTAACTTGTTAAAATTAAAAATTATTTTTTTAACGTATTTTAGTTAATATATGCTTATATGTGTTAATATAATGAAAATGTAAAATGTAAAATGTAAAACTAAAAGGTAAAAAGTAAGTCTATCAAAATAGTTCAGGGACAAAAACTGTAACTATGAATTAAAAATAAAATAAAATATGATGTGAGAATGAATTGGAAATCCATTAAAATTAAACCTTACATTTACCACCCTTATAATTAATTATTTAATTTACTTTATATCCCTTATTTTTTTTCATTTTTTATTTTACACCCTTATCATGTTAACACATATAATCGTATATGGAAAAAAAATGTAATGAAAAAATACGTTTCTTTTTTTACAAATTATACCATTATAATCGTCTCGTCAATACATTCAAAACGAGCCCAATATTGAATATTTTTTAATTTAATCATACTATTAAAAACTATGGATATCTGTGAATTAATTTGTTTTCTATCCATACGTTTTATTTTTTTCACCGTTAGCATATTAAAAATATACTAGCAGTGTACCCGTGCAATGCATCGGGGTGAACAAATGTAAAGGGAAATAAAAAATTAATGTAATAGCTTATCAGAAAAAAAAGAAAAAATATATATATGGAGTAAATCATATATTTATAATTTATGTAGTATTAGTAGTGATAAACGTATAACTTGAGTTTTTTCAATCATGAAGCATTAAAAAATTATATTAAAGTAATCGTTAAATGTATATTTGACTTTTAAAAACATGTATTAATCAGCGATATCTAACGAATTATAATATTTTTTCAAAATACTGAAATATAGAATAGGTAAAAATAACAAATATAATGTTGGATAATATTATTTTGTATCTAAACGTATATATAGGTTCATTATTAGTTAGTTTTATATAATTCAAAAGACTTTAAAAACTTGTATACATAAAGAAAATACATGTACTATCATAATTAAAGAAATATGTTAATTTGAGCAAGTAAATAATTTTTCTTCTTTTAGAGAAACCCAAATGGAAGGGAAAAAACTTGAATATGGAAGGTAGTGAAAAAGTAAAGTTTGAGTTTTTTTCAAATGAGTTGTACCTTATGCATACTAAGTTGTGAATTAAGAGATTTTTGAAATGTATGCATAAAATGATAGTACCTTATGTTTTATAAGTAGTAATTAAGAGTTTTTTATTCCGTCTTTATAATATAGTATAAATATAGATAATTGTAGATCAACTAAAATATATTAATAGTATATTTCATTAGTCTTATAAATTCTAATATTATAATTTTTTGGTCAATAATTTTAATATAAACTAATTATTGAATATTTTTATTGGTATTATAAATATGTAACATTATATATATACTATTTATATCTATACTATTATATTAAAATTGTAAACGGTTATTTTCAAAATTCAATGTTACATTTAACATCTTTACAATTAGTTATTTAATTTATTTTATATCTCTTACTTTTTCATTTTTAATTTTACACATTTGTTATATTAACACAAATAATGGTATATGAACAAAATGCAATGAAAAAATATGTTTCTTTTTTTATAAATTATACCATTATAATCGTCTCGTCAATATCTTAAAAACGAGCCCAATATTGAATATTTTTTTAATGTAACCGTACTATTGAATATCATGAATATTTATGAACTAATTTATTTTATATCCATACGTTTTATTTTTTTTCCACCTTTAGCATATTAAAAATACATAATCGTAGATCAACTAAAATATATTAAAAATACATTTCATTATTATTATAAAATAGGCATATACCCGTGCACGATGTGACGCGAAAAATCGTGAAATCGAATGAACAATTGACAAAGGTATGTATTCGCTCGCGAAACATCTCGAAACAAAATGACAACAACTTTTCATTTTAAGTTTGTATTTCTTCGTCCTTATCGATATTTTAGTCTATGATTCACATATAAGTGCACCAAACGAAGAACGAAATGAAAACTAATGTATTTAGTGTATGATTCATAGACTAAAGTATCGATAAGAACGAAGAATACAAACTTAAAATGAAAACGTTGTTGTCATTTTGATTTCGAGATGTTTTGCGGGCGGATACATACATTTGCCAATTGTTCCTTCGATTGCACGATTTTTCACGCCGCATCGTGTGCGAGTATATGTCTATATAATAGTATAGATAAAAATTCTAAAACGGTTATTGTACAATTTTTTGTACAATAACATTTACCACCTTACATTTACTTATTTAATTTACTTTATATCCCTTGTTTTTTCATTTTTCATTTTACACCGTTATCATATTAACACAAATAATCGTATATGAACAAAAATGCAATGAAAAAAAAACGTTCATTTTTCTACAAATTATACCATAATAATCATCTCGTCAATACCTTCAAAACGAACCCAATATTGAATGTTTTTTAATTTAACCGTACTATTAAATATCATGAATATCTACGAATTAATTTGTTTTCTATCCATACGTTTTATTTATTTTTTCCACCGTTAGCACATTAAAAATACATAATCGTAAAATACCTTTCATTCTTATTATAAATTATATCATTATAATTTTTTTCGTCAATAATTGTAATATAAACTAATTATTGAATATCTTTATGGGTTTAGAGTTTAGTGTTTCATAAGTTGTGATTCTTAGGTCATGGTTTATTGTTGATGACATGTCTATAAGGAAGTAGCATTAATTGTTCATTCTTTACTCACATTCCGCTGCATCGCACGGGTATATGCCTATATGCATTAGAAACGTCTTATATTTCAAGAAATAACTGGAATAGGATTTTTATATAGTAGTATAGATAGATAGATAAATATAGACTAGGCATATACCCGCGCACGATGTGGCGCGAAAAATCGTGAAATCGAAGGAACAATTGACAAAAGTATGTATCCGCTCGCGAAACATCTCGAAATCAAAACGACAACAACGTTTCATTGTAAGTTTGTATTTCTTCGTCCTTATCGATACTTTAGTCTATGATTCACATATAAGTGCACCAAACGACTCAAGCACCATGTTTTCATAGACTAAAGTATCGATAAGAACGAAGAATACAAACTTAAAATGAAAACGTTGTTGTCGTTTTGATTTCGAGATGTTTCGCGAACAGATACATATCTTTCTCAATTGTTCCTTCGATTGCACGATTTTTCGCGCCGCATCGTGCGCGGGTATATGCCTAGTATTTTATATATTACATTATTTTATCATTTTAAACACTACTCCTCGATTTTATCTCAACCTTCTTGAACTTCTTCTCAAGAAGCCATTAAAAGAATAAGTAAGAAATAAACCCGAACTTTACACTCCCTACAATTAAAATAAACCTGTAAAAAACTGAAACGTATCCTCGTCTTTTATTTATAGGTTTGGGTATTTCAAATGTTTGTAAAGATTTATTCTAAATGGTTCTTGGTCTGATTGGGTTTTCCAATAAAAGTGGATAATTTGGATTTTACTAGGAATTAAGGGCGGGTTTGTTTTGTCGGAATGGATTGGAATTGGATAGATTTGGATTTCAAATCCATTGTCCGAATTTGAAATCCTAGGGTTTCTTTTGAAATCCCTCCAACATATGATTTTGAAATCCCAAGGAGATAGTTAGGATTTCAAGAGATTTCGTAGGATTTTTATATAATAATGTTTAAAAATATATTAAAAACACTTGTTTTCTAATAACCAATTAAGTAAAAGATAATTTAATTATTTTTATATTTTTTTATAATTTTTAATGATTTTTTTTATAAGAATGGATTCAAATTCATTCCAATCCTACAAACCAAACACACAAAATGATTTAAATCCTCTAAAATCCAAATCTCTATATTTTAGAAGTGATTGGGAGAAATAATTTAGGGAGTTTCATATACAAACCCTCTAATTAGTATAAATCATACAAATCAATCAAATGAGATATTTATGGAAATGCTGAAAGTTTATTTATTATAATCCAGATATTTATGGAAGACAATAAAAGTTCGTTTATTATGATTAACGTATTATATTATAAATAATCGAGATATTTATGAAATCATATATTCATTATACTTATGGATGGTTGAGATTGGTTTGTATTAATTAGTGAATTTGTGTTTGAAACCTCCTCTATGTAATATATAATATGTTATTTATTAATACACTAGTGTTGGGTCCGTGCATTGCACGGGAGGTTTTGTTGGAATATTGAACCGAGTTAAAATGAAACGTAATTTCTCTGTTAACAGTTAATGAAATACAATGTGAAAAACGAATGTATTTTCATAAGTGGTTAATTTGTATATGTTCTTAATCGTTTGTTGTTATGCGTTTGTGCAATAATATTGATAATAGTTTTGTATTATATTATTTAAAACTCAAACGACATGTCTCACAACATATCACTATTATTGAAATAATTATAAATATGAACATACGTTTTTACAAATTTTGCAATTTTTCTGAAACCTCCTCGACAACACTTAACAATCACTTTGAACGTATAAATCTGTAGATTAATTAACAATATTCAACCCACATCAAATATGACAAAGAAAATAAATGATTTCTATCTTTTGTAACCGACAACTCAACTGGTATAGTTCAAATTCACTCAGTACCACTTGAAAATTTATCTGACTATTGACTTCAAGACCTCATAGTATTAGTCGATAAAAATAAAGATATGTATATATATCTTATTCCCCTACTTCAAAAAATATGACTGTGGGTTTTGAAAAATATAAACAAATCCTCAGTAAATAAAATAAAATATAAAAAAATAGTTTTTCAAAGAAACAAAAATATAGTGGAATATCTTTTGTTCAGTTGTAGGTTCCGCCATTGACACCGACCGTTCGTCTTCTTCTTGTACTCTCGGATGATACATAGAGAAACTATATATATTTATAGTGAATGTAAATAATATTTTAAAATCTTTTATTTTCATTTTCATTTTCGATTTACATTTAAATGTAAATATATTTAAAATATGGAAGAATATTTTTATATCTAAATCGTTTCTATTTTATTTTCTTTACACTTGGTTAATTTGTAAAGTATTGCGGAATATTTTTATTTTAAAGAATACGATAATTTATTAGTGTATCTTGTTATTTTTTATTTTTAATTCATATCAACCTTCTTTTTTCTTTTTTTAATGCTCGTGAAAAAAATACGTGTAGATTTTATATTATCAAAAAAATACGTGTAGATTTTATATTATGCTAATATAAAATACGTATAGATTTTATAAAATAAAATAGATTTTATATTAGCAAAAAAAAATACGGAAGAAAAAAGAGTTTATATTACATCTCATTATGTAAAAAGATTTTATAAAATAAAATATGGAAAAATCATTATGAGATGTAATATAAAAAAATACGGAAGAAAAAAGATTTTATATTACATCTCATTAATATAGATTTAAATGTAAAATCTACATTTAAAATAGATTATGCTAATATAAAATATATTTTATAAAATCCTCCAACAAAAAAACAAATAGTTATATTAATAAATGAGTATCCATTCCACAAATAGATGATTATGTGAGATACTGTGCTTGGAAAGGTTGTACCAAAGGATTAAGAAATTGTAAATTAAGTAATTGGCTTTAATTAATTGTAACTTGTGCTTAAAATGTTGTAATTAAAAGTTTTTTATGCCGTTTTTATAATATAGTATAGATATAGATAAATGATAAATAAAATAAAATAATGAATGATGAGAAAGGACCAAATTGTCCTTCACTAGTTCACTTGACGGATGCTTTTTAATGATCATTAATGGTATGAAGCTAAACGTTACGAAAATTCAAACTCTAAGGATTAATTTGGAAAAAGAAAACTATGAGGATCAAATCCAAAATAAACTTAAAACCACAAGGACCAAGTCCGTAATTTACTCTTTAACTTAGGGGTCGTCGTTAGCTCTTAACGGTTCCATTAAGAGGCAACATCTGAATCGCTAAGAGGTGAATCTTGTTTGCCAAAAAAAAAAATATGTCTCTTAATGGTTCTAAAACCCTCTGAATGATTTTGTATTATGAAACTTTCTTAATCATTAAGCGCCTTAATTTCATTATGAACAATTACAAAACATGCCTATTTCACTTTGAACTATATCATAGGTGTCTCTTAATTATTTTGCACCAAACCATTCAACAACTGTCAAACAGCCTCTTAGAGTAAATTACAAATGAGGCTCATGGTTTATATTTTTTACACATCTTAGTCCCAAAATCAAAATAAGGGTGGGGCTCATGGTTTACATTTTGCACAATTTAAATCCTTACCTCTAACGGAATCAAAACTATTCCAATAGCCCAGTTATATTCGAGGGTATTTTAGCCTTCTCATTTTACTCTTTAATCAATCAGTAAGGTATATGGAATCTTTTCGTTTACATTATGCACAATTTTACTCTCTATTTTCGTTCATTATTATAACAGATTTGATATATTCATTTGCTTTCGTTTTTATAGTGGATTTGGTCCATTCGTTTATTTGAAAAAACTCTGGTAAGACAAACATATATCTTATAGATATTATGGGCAAAATAATTAGACAAACCACATCTGTTGGGTATTAAACCCAACCAAATTACCCTGTCAATATGCAATAAATAAATATAGGTTCCTTAATTTTCAGAAACTTACTTCTATAAAATTGTTTACTTTTTGTTTTTTTGTTGTATTATTGCTTTAACGGTCCTATTCATATATGAAAGCGTTTACTTTTGGTTTATGGAGTATGTTAAAATGCTAACATAAGTAACATTTAATAAGTTATTTTATGGCCATTTAAACGAGGTTATTTCAATTAGGTCAAAAAGTAACGTAGATGATGGTTTTTCCAAAAATGGCCTAAGTAGTTTTACAAGATGTTCTTCGTAGTTATCCTACATATGTCAGACTAGCTTATTAAATAGTTTTTGTCAAATGTTATTAGTTTAAAGACTATTTTTCAAGTTATTAGTTTATAAGACTACTTTTCAACCAAAAACTAACTTATCAGATAATTTGCAAAACATAGCCCTAACATTTATCCCCCCATCTATTTGAATTGTTTTATAGAACCCCATTCTCTAAATAACTATCGTGAATTAATCAAAAACACCATCAGAAATAGGTTGTGTTTAATCATCATTTTATTGTATCTATAGGCGATGACGGTGGTGATGATCGTCACCGTGAGATGGAATATAACCACCTGACGGGAATCTGGTCAATCGACATCCAATTCCTTTCTAATTCCATCGATTTATTTCATCCCATGTTCCTTATATCCCCAAGACATCATAAACTCGAAAACTCCAACATCAAACAAACTCGAATTACCGCTCTAAACATCTTCGAAAGACGCAAACATCACGACAACCTTTAACATAATAAAACAACACAACCATAACACATACACGACCACGTAACGTGCTAGAGTACAACTTATTTCCTAGACCATCCAAACCTACAAAATTGCCAAACATAGCAGATAACAATTTTACTTCAGCCGTTAAAATCGTGAATACATCTTATTTCCTAGACCATCCAAACCTACAAAATTGCCAAACATAGCAGATAACAATTTTACTTCAGCCGTTAAAATCGTGAATACATCTTTCCAAAAATCTTTTTTTTTCAAGAAGATTTCTGGAAAGATACGCAATGCGTTACGATGCACAACTGACTAACGCATCGCGTAGTACGAGCAATAGTCAAACCCGTACCAAATACCCGCCGGAATCCAAACGTTATAATAGAAAGAAACCGCCCTCGTATTATACCCGTATACGTCTACTCTCTCAGGCTTCCATCCATCGTATCCACTTCTGTACAAGTACAAATAACAGATCTGATACGTACACGGACCGTATATCTCGAACGTATCGCCGGAGCACCGCTCGAACGTCCCTACCGACGGATCGTCTATTCTCGGTGCGTAAACCTAATAATCATTCATCGTTATCACCGTGTTCTAATTTGTTTCGAAATTTGAAACCTAGATTACGTTTATGGAATCGGAGTGATAATGTAGTCAATGTGTTTAAATGAGATCTATAGATTTTTTTTTTGGACAGAAATTGAACCTGATTGCCGTAAGCATCGCCGAAGGAGATACTGATTTGATCTCGAGTGTATTGAACGGAAGAACAACTCGTTGTGATCTCTACAGTGAATGAACAGGTTCTTGCATTCTACGAAAATTATTACGAGTTAGTGAAACCTGCTTTGAATTTACGCAAAATAGATACTGGAATTAGTACCTGATGATTAGTGGAGTTGGCCTTGGGCTTGAAGTTAGGGTTAGGTTTGGGTTTTGGGATGATTGATCTTGCTTGTGATGATATGGAGATTAGGGCAAATAGCAAAACAAAACACACGGCTTTCATCATTTTTCGCCTGAACCGATAAGGGTCGGTGTGGTTATACAAGTGGACAGAAGAAACTAATATCAAGGTACTGATATATCTACCCGGTATTGAGAGTCGGTGTGGTTATACAAGTTTACAGAGACTAATTTCAATCCACCACGAAGTACCGATATACAGTGTTTGAGATTGCTTATTTGAGGTTCTTTTTGGCTGATTGCGGTGTTACACCCACTTTCTAGTGTTTGGATGGAGAAAAAATCAAAATGCTTATAGTGATGTTAAACCGAAGATAAACACTTTTTCACAAGTTATTTTATTTTAACTTATCAACTTATTTGAAAATTGCTTATGACTTTTTTGGTTATTCTACATGTATAAGCAATCTCAAACACCTTTAAATAACAACTTATTAGCTTATTACGTTTTGGTACCACAATAAGCTAATCTAAACACTTTTTTAAAAACTCCGATTTAGCACCACATAAGTTGATAAACACTTTTCAAAATAAGCGTAAGTTGTTTTAAATAAGCAATCCCAAACACGCCCATAGTGTTTTCTTGAGGGTTGACACTTAGTCAAATTACCTTTGATGTCCCCAAAGCTGTAGGCTATGCCGCTAATATCGGATATCGGTGCTATATCGGTCAGGAGCGATATTCGATATATCGGAAATATCGGTCCAAAAATATCGGTTCATATAATATTTCTTAGAATTATATATAATAATTTAACTCTAACTCTAACTCTAATCTAACTCTAATTTAATAGAATGCAAAAAACAGATTATAACTCTAACTCTAATTTAATATAATGCATCTAAGCAAAAGACAGATTATAACTCTAATCAATACCTTCTGTGTTAGAACTTGGAACACGAATGGAGAAGAAACAACAGAAGAAGTCGAATGGAGAAGAAACAACAGAAGAAGTCGACCACCTCACTAAACAGTAGAAGAAGAGAAGAAGAAGTCGATGTAGAACTGAAGAAGAAGAAGTTGATGAAGAAAAAAGAAGAAGTCGTCGATGTTTATTGGAAAAACCTAACTTGTTTTCTCACTAATTAAGAAGAAGAAGAAGTCGATGAAAATATCGGTATTATCGGCCGATATTTTGGTCAAAATATCGCCGATATATCGGTACCCGATATAAATAGCGATATTTGAACAACGATATTCTGGATAGGAGCGATATACGATACATCGGCGATATATCGCTCATATATCGCGATATTAACAGCACAGGCTGTATGTATTTACAGGAAGTTGTTTTTACTTGAAATGCACCCTTGTTCTAAAATACCAAACTCTATTGTGGCAAGTGGCCATATTGTGAGCTATGAAGCACTTTCAGTTTTAAAAAGAAGGTTCATAAAACCAATTGATTTCTAACTTAATAAAATCCCCAAATGGGTTTGGTCAGGTGGCCCGAAATGGTAACCACAAAACCAAGATTCTACCAGTTGATCCATCTGAGGGTTACAAGCTGGCCGTGGTTATCCCAGAAAAGGTTCACTTGATTTTCTATAATTTGTAATAGTTACTGCCTTGTTGGCAGGTTTAATGTTGTTTTCATCAATTTCAGAAACAATAACACATGCAACGTTATTATATCAAACAAATTACCTTCTAGCAACGATAGGGTAAATGCATACCTATTCATTAATATCATCTTCACATACATCAACATCAATACAACATTTTTACGTTTCCGGTGTATAATTTGACCTGATTTTGATGTAAATAGATGTGCATATAGCAACACAGCTATCAAAGAGGTGCTAGCCTAGTGGTAAGGCCCTGGGGGGATAGTGCATGGTATGCCTTAATGCCTATCTACCAGGGTTCGAATCCTGGGGGATGCACTTCGGCGATACCCAGACCTTGGGTCGGCCTTCGGGTCGGTTCGGGTCCATGTTTACGGGCATACCAGTCTATGGGTATGCGGGTTCGGTCTTGACCGGGCTTAGTCGTACCTGGGCAGGTCCAATCCATGTGGGCTGGGCCGGGTCGCCGCGGATTAGTCGGTGCTGCCCAATTGGATGTCCGGATACTGCGGGTGCGTGTGTGTGTGGGCATAGCCCAAGTTGCCGTACAAAAAAAAATATATATATATATATATAGCAACACGGCTGGCACATCTATAACCTATTTGCATCAAATGTTAACTCATGTCAAATCGTATATTGATGTAACATAAATAGGAGTGTATATAGCAATACCGGATTCAATAATCAAAATAAGATTGCCTATTTAGAGACTTTAATGGTGTCAGGTCATAAATCAGGTAATAAATTAAGGCTGTAGCTTTCAAGGATTCAATTTCAATGGGAGTAAGAGAAAAAGTTAGATCTCGTTAAATCAATATATATGAAAAAAAATTCATGAAACTTTGGTCTGTCGACAATAAAAAAAAGTTGCTTTCTACAAGTGTCTTTCAAAATCACAAAATGGGAGAACTGGTCGACCCAAAGCTTGCCAAGAGCCACATACTGGAACCACAAATGCATTTTCTTAGACATTGGCATTATTTTATGGAGAAAATTACAAACTTGTAGGTGTATACGAGGTTTGACTTCACCTGTTCCATCTTCTAGGTAGTATACGAGGTTGCATGCATCATCATAGGAGCAAAGAAGTACATGTGGTTTTGTCAATGAAGTTCAGAATCCTTGTGTGTAAGAGCAATTCTAAGAGATGACTCGCTCTTTGATTAATTTGATGGATATTACAACTTACAAAGGATGCTTATTATAAAACAAAAAACACCGGTTTAAAATATTACAATTAAACAGAGATTCTTTTTGAAGAGTTTACCAAAAAGTTCATTTAGGTGTGTTTGTTTAGCTCTTAATGATGCCGTTGTAGCATATTAATGGAAATAAATGAACTCAGAAGTGAAGTTTTATTTAAAGTAATCACTTTGACCAACTAGTTTTACATATTCTTGAAGCTCGTTCTATCCCCCGGATGAACCATATAGCCAAGATTTACCACTAAATCCACTGACATGTGACTCCCTCGAGACACTCATGATTAGAATGGAGTATATATATATATATATATATATATATATAGATTTCTGCATTTTTGTGGTTCCCATACACACTACCGAGACTTGATTCTGCCTAGCGCAGAGGGTAGAATGTGTAGAGTTTATTTTACTTAGGAATGTCCCAAGCGAGAGCGTTGTATGCGCACCAGTTGTCTTAGAATCTCTTCACACTCTGCTAAAAGTTCGTTGAGTGAATTGGCGATGAAGAATAGTTGTTCATCATCTCCTTCCATAAACGACAAGCTAAACAATCGCCCTGTTTTCTTCCTGTGTTTCTTGATGATCTTCAAGAATCCTGTTTTTCTGTTGATACTTAGTACGGTTCATGGAAATCCATAACTATGACTATGATACTTTCTATGAGCTCAGTTCTAGGAGGAGAATGTATACCGTCACAATTGAGGACATTGTAGTGAAGGAGCAAAACCAATTTATTGTGGAATTGCAGTAGATCCTTTGTCAGCTGTGTTGTATCTTCACTGCTATTTATATCAGCTACCACGCCTTTCAGCTCCTGCATGCTTGCTTGCATAATAATTAATAAAACACATCATATGTTTTGAAACCTGTTTCTTTTTTTTTTGGGGGGGGGATTTATTTCTTTTCTTCTCTTCAATTTGTATCATCTATCAAGTATTATGCCATGCAATTGATACCATAAATATCTTCATCAGAAAACATAAACTAGTCAGAGTGGTTGTAAGTACCTGGAAATTGTTCATGTATTCTCCTTCCTTCCTTAAGAAAAAATCATTGATCTTCTCAAGTTCATTCTTGAGTAATTGTCTGAAACCCTCATCGCAACTAAAGGGATCCCCTAGATTCAACTGCTTTTTTAAGTCTTTGTAAGATATACACTCCCCTTCCCATTGAGGCATGATAATTGATATCTTAATGCGGAAGCTCTTTCCAAACTTCATGTTTACTTCTGGAGGTATTGCTCCAAAGGTCGTCATCCTTTATAGACCCAGGCATTGTTAAAGCATATTCTTTTGTCCAAGAATCATACCATGCTCATACTTCTTCCTCAAGCTACTAAGAACCAGTAAGTCAAAAAATTCGAAGCATATTCTTCTTAAAGGTTTTTGTCGTTGGGATGTAAATGGTCTCATTTTCTTGGCCATCAGAGAACTCTAATTATGCCTGCCAAAACATAGCTATCAGATTGAATATTTTTATTCGTTTGTGTAAGATGCATAAACCAATGATGGTGGTCGATGATTCCTAAGGCAGGTTCATAAAATAAACATCCTCTTTCTTCCCTATTTGGGTTTATTTTAATATTTTATACATGACTAAGGATTGCATGTTGTCGCAACTCACAATTTGCTAGATGTAGCAAGGTCGAAGCTTGAAGCCGTAAAGACCAGTTGTGGTTGCTTTTAGCTTTGTCTCTAATACGTTCTCCCGTTAGATGCTTTCTTTTTGCCTTGTAGGTGGAGTTAGATTAACTTAGGATGATTTTCAGCTTGGCCTCTATGTGCATTAGTCCATTTTTGGATTGTAAATATAAACAAGGTCTATTTGGACCTCTTCATATGTCTCCACTTTTCAGGTTTGGTTATTTCTCCATTCCCAAATTGAGGGTGATTTGCCATGGTAAATTTCCTGTTTGGTTGCTATAGGTCCATCTTTTGCAAGGTATTTTCCTCTTTGGTATATTAGTAGATGCTAAGGTTTTGTTTCTCATAGTGTTCATCTCCAAGTTTGGCATAATATGTAAGATGAGACAAAGGCTACGTTCATGACAAGGCTGTCTGGTGGATATATCTGTCTCCTAAGGGAAGATGGGTAACACAAATCTCTCTATCTAGATGACGCTCACCGTTGTTCATAGGAGGAAGATGGTGGGTTAACATGTTTTCAGCCGAAACAAAAGCTTCTTTTTGATATCTTTTTTCTTGTGATTTACTGTAGTCTGATCAGGTACTGGGAAAATGTCAAAAAATAATGGAGTCATCGATAAATCATGGGAAACCCTCTATTAATCTGGAAAACAAGCAAGCAATGCAATATGACATTTCCGTGTAGAACCCATTTCTTTTAAACCTAGTAGTATTTGAAAGCTACTAATTAGAGGGATACATGCGGTTGTATGCAAATTAGGGATGAGATCGGGACCGTACCGGTACCGAAAAAAATTGGGAGTAAAAACCGGTACCGAATACCGAACCGTATGTACCGGTTCGGTACCGGGACGGGAAAATCGGTACTAGTACCACTTAGGACCGAAAATTAAAAAATGTGTCAAATATATATCAAAACCAATCGTAAACCAAAATATATTCATAATGATTCAAATGTGTTTCAAAAATCAATACCAAACAATAAAAAATTTAACAATCAAAAGTTCAAAACCAAGCAAAAGTTCAACAATTTTCGATATTCTTTTATGCTTTTCCTTTTTCGTCTTGTTCGTTGATCGCCTCTTCAATCTCTATATATACAAAAAGAAACAAAGATAGTTAATATCAACAACAATCAAGAAACAAATAAAGTTAATACTAAGTTACTAACATAATCCCGAATCCGTCGAATCCATTGGTTTTTTTATGTAAATGTAGGGGCCAATTTTTTGACGGTGATAAATTTTTTTGGAGAAGAATAGTTACTTATGGAGAAAGTTTGGGTTGTTTAGGAGATGATTTAACTTGATTAGGAAAATATAAGTTTTATAATATTAGGAAAAGATTGCATAATCAAAGAAGCTTTAAAATTCCCGGTTCGGTTTCGGTATTTTCGGGAAATTCCCGGTACTGAATACCGAAATCCCGAATACCGAATTTTCATAATAGTTGGAACTGAATACCGGAACGAATATATGGTACCGGTCCGGTACCGGTTCGGGAAAGCGGTCCGGTTTGCTCATCCCTAATGCACATATAGACCTGGATTTTTTTTTGAAGTGTATAATATCTATATACAAAAAAACTCACACACACTCCTCACTTTTAGTGAAGTTTGAACCCTTGATCTCCAAGGAAGTTTGGATCTACTGGTAATCCGGATATTGCTAGGCAATTGACCCTTTGGTAAGCAGGAATATTTATCATGAGGTGAGTGCCATATTGCAATGCTGTTTATACAGTCACTTTCGCACTATATCTAACCTCAAAAGAACTTGTTATTCAAAGTTTGGTCCATTTTGTATTGTCCCGAGTGGCCTTATAACTGGCTCACATCTTGTATAAATAATAATCCATTCAATGGCGGAACCAGGATTTTAGGTGAGCGGGTGCACAAAAGAAAAAGTTAAGAAATTGTTGTCGATGTGTTTTTAGCTGAATTCCCCTATTGGGGGACTTTTTATGTTTTTGGTTGATTTCGAGGGATTTTTTAAACTTCAGTGTTGATTCGATGGGTTTTTTTGTGTTGATTCGAGGGATTTTTGGGTTTTTTTTATTTATTGATTTCAAGAGATTTTTTCGATTTTTTGGTTGATTTCGAAAGTAAATTTTTTTTTTTTTTGGGATTTGTGTACCTTTCACCCCTCAAAAACGTATATATCACGGAACACCCCCTGTAGTTGAGCAGGTGCACCTTACGTACCGAAAAAAATTTCGTCCTTACGAAACAAACTTGAGCGGGTGCACGGGACCCCCCTTGGGAAGGGTAGGTCCGCCTCTGAATCCATTTCTGTCCATATTCCATACGACAAGCTATACTGAATAAATTTATTTTCTTTCCTTGCAAGATATGTTCATGCTTTCTAACATCACTTCTGTACAAACATGCATACACAATGGACTTATAAACATAAACATAAAAGCATCTTAGAAACTCAAAATGTGGCAACTACAAGTCGAAAATTACCTCACTGAGCTTTGGTTTCTTTTGGGTCTTGCTCATATCCTTGATTTCTCCCAATCCATAGCTGATACCTAACTTGAATCAGCTTCGTCCCTTGCAGTTTCTCTAAAAGTTGCTCTAATTTTTGCTGATATGTATTAAAAAGAAGAGATTAAGGGGTTGTTTGTTTTTTAAAAAAAACCTCTTAATGGCTCTTATTAATCATAACTAAAATAAGACTTCAGACTTTAGACCTCTTAAAAAACAAACGGCACCTCAATGTCTCTCTTTCAGCCTTCATACTGGACTACAGGATTAAATCATATTCATTGGGCTTAGTTCAACTTCTCAATACTAGAATAAAAATCCCAGCCCACTTCTTACAATAAGAAAACAACAAATTTTGGCCCATAAATAACCATGACCATTTCTAGAGCTTTTTTTGTTACATCCCCAGACATGCATCTTGCATTCCTATTCCCTGTTACCGCCTGTTGAAGTTTCTACTTAGATAGGTACACGAGGTCGCATAGTCCAGTTTTTTGCAGCCTCCTTAAACTACAACTAGTTATTCTTATTAGCTTTAATTTCTCCATATATATGTTCCAATGTAGTTAACGGATTATAAACCAAATACATGTAATCCTAGCAGCATTTTGAGTAGTTTAAAGTCAGTGAATCTGTGAGGCCAACACGTCACTGGAAAATGACAAGGCCAATATGAACCAAGATTTTGAATAGAAGGGTCATGTTGATAGATTAAGGAGCACTTGGGGGATCAGTTGATGAATATAATAAAGTAATCAGTTTGCATCTGAGATATGTAGATCTATCCAACTGTATACTAAAAGAACAAAGAAAGTCAAGGTTCAGATAGATTACACATCGTGTCTATGCCCCCAGTTTAACAGTGTTTATAAATAATTGGAGTACTTATGTTTGTCTGTATAAGTTCTATATGTGTTTTGATGCAATCTCATTTATTAGGTGATTGTTGTGAAAAATGATTATAAGTATGTTGGATCTAATTAGATAGAATTGGACCCAGCACAAGTGTCATGTCTTGGCTCCTGAGCAAAAACTTAAATAAGATCGACACTTCCTTATGAAATATTAACCTTGTGGCTAATTATTAAACCTTCCTGAATTTTCAAAATATTTTAAGTAAAAATATTAATTTCAAGAGATTTTACTTCCATTTCCTTCTAAATTGGCTTTTTAGTCCAAATCTTTACAATCCTCCTCTTTAACTAACTGTATTTTGATTAAAAATTAGATTAAAGTTGTATTAGCAGAATTTCATACCCCAAGAAAGGATTAAGGATTCAACCAGAGTTAATAGCGAATCACCAATACTTCCATGGCAGCAAATGCTGGGGCCATTATACCAGTCACTACTTTACTAGCTACAGTATTATGTTAGAAATCTTAAATGATGATAACTTGTTTCCTTAATAATACTTTATGGTACTGTCTTTATCAATTTATTATAGTTTAATTTCTCATGATATCAATACTTCTTGTGTAGTTTGGAATACCAATTGATAGGGCAGCAAGGATCAATATGTCCATTACTAGATAACTTTAAATAAATCCTCGTGACAACGTTATTGCATTTAATTGATCCTTTTATGTGCCTAACCTTGGTTACCTAATAAGTCAAACGTATGATTGTATTGTCCTATTGGTTTTCTTGTCAATCTGTGCAACATGGAGCCTATTTGTAATTGTAACCAACTTTTTGTGGATGAAAATTGCTCTTCTCTTGTTAAATGACTAAAACACTTGGATTTAGTTAACTCCTTTTTGGTAAATATACGGAGAAAATCAACTTATTTTCAGTTCCTGTACATTCTTTTACATATTTAGAACACTTAGGGGGCGTGTGGTTCGCATAATGGAATTTGACCACGCGTTTGGTTGTTAGGAATTCAATTCCTTCACTTAAGCCAATGAAAGATGAATTCTTTAAATTGTGGAATTCAATGGAATTGGAAGTATTCCATCACTTTCATTCTGTGAACCAAACATGAGTTTGGAATTTGGTCATGAACCAAAACAGCCCCTTATAGAGTTGAAAGCATGGAAATACTAGATTAACAAATAATAATTGTTTATTTACATTTTTAGCCTATGCACCTCTAGTACTACCGTAACTGCAACTTTAGTCCTGAGTTTTAGGCAATTGCATATACACACACAAATACACATCTTTTGTACGTGGAAACTTTTCGATATATCATTTCTTATTGCAAAATTAAGTAGAATTCTACAAGATATCATATAAGTAATCATGAACCAGATAGAGAGAGTGATGCATGGTACTGAGTTGACATGGAAGCTCCTCGGAAGACTCCCACTCTTTTGGAAAATTACAGTATCTTTCTGTCAGAGTTCGCTTCGCGGGTCTATGATCAATTTGTGTTGAGGAGTTCCTCAATCATTTGCAATGCAATTGCATCCTCTTCATCACCATCATTAGGACTACAAAGACTCATGATCCCATCTCTTTTGGGAACGGATGACACCATCTCTCGCGTATCCACTGCCATCGGAGTTTCAACTTTAGGTTCTCTATCGATCTCATTACTATTCTTCCCGAGCTCCACGGTCATGACCCAATTAGATTCCGAATGAACACCAGCCCTTTTTTGCCATACCCCAATGTGAGAACTCTCCGTGTCAAGCCTGAGACAGGTGAGTGACGGCGAAGGTGACTTGCAACACTTGCGTAGCTTCGCGCTTAGTATAGCCGATAGACCAGTGGACGAGGGTGGTGAGGTGGTGGTGGTGGCAGCGGCAGTGGCTTCACTAGTGTCCCCAGATGTTTGTGCTTTAACAACCGGGAAATTAGTCTTGGCATTGCGACCGCTCATTAAAATGGCGGCCTCATCATAGGCTCTGGCAGCTTCTTCCGCTGTTTCAAACGTCCCTAACCACACCCTTCTCTTCCTACACATATTAACAATATTAGAATCACATATATATGTGTGTGTGTGATCGAGTGAATGGAAATGGGGATATATACAGTAAAGGGTGGCGAATCTCGGCAACCCAAGAGCCCCAGTGGCGTTGGCGGACGCCTCTGAACTTCTTGGTTTGTACCATTTGTACTAGTTGATGTGCCCCTTCTCTTCTGTCAGAAGGAAGGAAGGAAGGAAGAGATGAAAGAAATGAGATTAATAAGCTAAGCAGCTGGAAACTTGGGAGACCCTTAGAGGGAAATACAAAGGAGATAGCCGAGTGAAGGTAATGAATAGATCACGTACAAAGTTGGTTACAAACTATTTGTCTTTTCTTCTTCTAGACTTCGATCGACGATGAGTGATGGACTTGTTGTCTTCAAGAATATATAACTTATTGGGTCTTCCAAAGTTGCACCTATCTATATATGTTCACCTATTAGGTATTGAAGTGTGCTATTATAACATTTTAGTAGTAAATGGTTGATTCAATAATAAGTAAATTATGGTATTTATTAGCAGCAGGTTTTCATTTTGCTAATCTAGTCCCTAGTTTTATAGGCTTGCTAAAGTTGGTCCATCGTAAGATATGGAAAGTTGGAAGCACACCACGAAGTACGTACTTGGTTCGGAAAGCTATTAAACCATGAGTAAGTCGATACGGTTTCTTCCTTTTTTCAATTATAATTTATACCGTTAGCGTTTTTCGTATGGTTTCTTTCTTTGAGTTCATATTTTGTACTTTCTACCCATGTGTTTGGAGGAGGTGAAGGACCCATATGAGCTAAACACCCCACCCCACCCCAACCGTTGGTATTGGGGGTAGTACTGAAAAGCAAGCCAATAATTTATTGGTATGTCAACAACTCTTACTATTTTCTGGAAATAAAAAAACAAGTGTACTGGTTAACACACATACAGAAAGAGAAAAGCCAGCTTTGATGAGATGATTTCTGAGAATGGTGTGTTTGTCGGTGATGATATAGCTCTTCTCTTTCCCTTTTCTTACGGTTTAATTTCGTGGTCCTTTGAAACATCATGGAGTGGGTCTCTCTCTCTTCAAACTTCACCACCACCACCACCACCAGCAGTCACCACCACCACCTTGTTGCCTGCCGTCTCACTTGCCTCCCTTTAATTTCTCCCTATTTATTAACCAATAAAGGTTCTACTTTAGTACTAGCTATACCACTAAACTAATTCTTTGGGTTGCTCTGTGTAAGGAAACCACTTCTTTGATTCATAATTAGCCACCAATCTACGCCTAAAGTAACATGCACTCACTCACTTTTTCATTGTTTCCGTGTCAAATAATGAATGTGTGGTTTTAGGGTGTTTACCGTGTAATTGTTTATTAGGTGTTATTTATTTACCTTAGCAGGTGAGCATGGTAAAAATTGAAAATCTTATAAGTAACGGAGATGACTCTTACGGTTAGCGCTTATTGGGTGGAAGATGCTTACCAATAATTCATTTTGATTACTGAGAATATTACCCAATAAGGTAAGTAGGGATGGTGACTTTTATTGATAAAAGTTTAGTAAAGGCCCCGGTTTTTGAATATATTGTTATGCTTGTTTAGATCTAAAACAAAGTTGTAGAAAAATGGCAAACTTTTTTTCTACAATCTAATCCATGCACGATTGCTTATTTAAAGAAAAATGTAAAAGCTATCAAAATGGGCAACTGGTTTTCATTCATATTTTAAAAAATCAATTTTCAAAGCTTTTGATTTAAAGGATCTGATGATCAAATTATGTTTTCTAGAATCAAAAATAAAAGTGAAATCGATTTCATTTTTGTTCTTTGAAATTTTAATTTTGAAAATTAGGGGCGTTTGGTTGGGGTATCGAGCGGTAAGGAATGAGAATGATTTAAAAAAAAACAATTTAATTTAATATAATATAACTATTGTTGGGCCCGTGCATTGCACAATATTGAACCGAGTTAAAATGAAATACAATGTGAAAAACGAATGTATTTTCATAAGTGGTTAACTTGCATATATTCTTAATCGTTTGTTGTTATGAGTTTGTGCAATAATATTGGTAATAGTTTTGTATTATATTATTTAAAACTCAAACGACATGTCTCACAACATATCACTATTATTGAAATAATTATAAATATGAACATACGTTTTTACAGATTTTGCAATTTTTCTGAAACCTCCTCGACAACACTTGACAATCACTTTGAACGTATAAATCTGTAGATTAATTAACAATGTTCAACCCACATCAAATATGACAAAGAAAATAAATGTTTTCTATCTTTTGTAACCGGCAACTCAACTGGTATAATTTAAATTCACTCAGTACCACTTGAAAATTTATCTGACTATTGATTTGAAGACCTCATAGTATTAGTCGATAAAAATTAAGATATGTATATATATCTTATTCCCCTACTTCGAAAAATATGATTGTGGGTTTTGAAAAATATAAACAAATTCTCAGTAAATAAAATAAAATATAAAAAAGCAGTTTTTCAAAAAAACAAAAATATAGTGGAATACCTTTTGTTCAGTTGCAGGTTTCGCCATTGACACCCGACTGTTCGTCTTCTTCTTGTACTCGGATGATACATAGAAAAACTATATATATTTATAGTGAATGTAGAGAATATTTTAAAATCTTTTATTTTCATTTTCGATTTTACATTTAAATGTAAATATATTAAAAATATGGAAGAATATTTTTATATCTACATCGTTTCTGTTTTATTTTGTTTACACTTGGTTAATTTGGAAAATATTGCGGAATATTTTTATATTAAAAATATGGAAGAATATTTTTATATTTACATCGTTTCTATTTTATTTTCTTTACACTTGGTTAATTTGGAAAGTATTGCGGAATATTTTTATATTAAAAATATGGAAGAATATTTTTTATCTACATCGTTTCTATTTTATTTTCTTTACACTTGGTTAATTTGGAAAATATTGCGGAATATTTTTATTTTAAAGAATACGATAATTTATTAGTGTATCTCGTTATTTTTTATTTCACAAATAGATGATTATGTGAGATACTGTGCTTGAAAATGTTGTACCAAAGCATTAAGAAATTGTAAATTAAGTAATTGGCTTTAATTAGTTGTACCTTGTGCTTAAAATGTTGTAATTAAGAGTTTTTTATGTCGTTTTTATAATATAGTACCCATTAATTTTCATACTTGACCAAATTAAAAGCATGGAAATTTTATTCCCGCTCAATCCTCTGTTTTTAAAGTGGACGGAACATATTTGTATTAAAAATATTATATAAAACAAATTTTCATTGTTTATATTTGCTTAATCAAATAGCATAAATGTGATGCTCATTTTTATTATCATTCTCTTGGATTCTCATTACCAATACGTGGTAATTGTTAAAAATATATGATTTTTCAGAATTAGTTTTATTTATGTATAATGTGCTGTTTAAAAATGAAATAAAGAAAGGTTTACTTTTGTTTAAAGTTTTGTACAGTGGTCTGTAAGCGAGGTGTGTGGCAGTCGCTCGACCAAGCATTTTTTTTTTTTAATTTTAATAGTATAATTTATATCGGGAATTATGGGCAATGTTATGACGTACATAAGCTTTAAAAACAAAGTGTTAGGTGGTATTTATTACAATGGAACAAGAATGAGAGTGATATAAGTGTGTTTTTCTATTTCAATTTTTCTTGGCAATTGTTCCTAAATATATAAGAATCACATGAATCCACGGGTGACCTGGATTTAAAACCCATTTCCACTTTTCTTTTCTTTACTTTTTTGTTTTGGTAACCGTGGATTCCCGGACCAATTTATGTGTACCGACTAATCCCCGGACGACTAGGGACGGACGCAACAACTTTTTCATACGGTGACATCATATTTTTTATACGATTTTTATCGACATGTCTTAATTTTTTTACCGGCGATCAATATCGTCCGATGTATTTTTAGCCTAATTCCACCGTTTCGAGGGATTTCTAAAGTTTTTTGCTTGATTTCGAGACATTTTTAAGTTTTTTTTTTTTTTTTATCGATTTTGAGAGATTTTTTCAGTATTTTTGGTTGATTTTAAGAGATTTTTTCGGTTGATTTCAAGAGATTTTTACCTTTTTTTGGTTGATTTCAAGAGTTGGGCTAGAATAGAAGTGAAGAATTGGGCTTTCAGATTAGGATTTGGTGCACCTTTGAAGTTTCGAAAATAAATACGGTAGCACACTCGAAAACGATACGGTTGCACCTTTCACGAACGTCAAAATTTTACCCTTCGTCGGAGAAATGATACGGTGGCACGTGCCACCGTCGCCACTGCTTCAAGTCCGTCCCTGCAGACGACCATGAATGGCCTGAAGTCATAGCAGGTGAACTTCAATGGCCACAAGAGCTTTGACAGTGCCTAAATTTGAACCCTGGACAACTGAAATTTTCCACTACATTCTCAAAGGCTTTAACAGTAGTGTTTTACCTAGGGGTGTGCAGAAAGTCAATCGATCCAATAGGAACCGACCGACCATAATTGGATATCCAATTGTAATTGGATCAAATCGGATTGAAAATCTCAACATCCAATTTGGTTGGTCGGTTCTTGGATGACAGTCCAGAACCGAACAAAACCCGACCGAACGGAACTGACCAACATCCAGTTACTCATCCAATTACCATCCAGTTTTTTTTTTTTTTTTTTTTTTTTTTTGCAATTTGCTTAAATCTAAATATGTTTTGTGTTGGTTTTTGAATTCTTAGTCTCACTTGTGTTGGAATTAACACAAATTAAAAGCGATTAATCAATTTGTTTCATTGTTAGAAAATTGCGTTAAATTAACACATTGGATGGATCCGATCCGATCATCCATTAATTGTCGGATGGATCCAATCTGATCCAATGGATATCCGATAAAAATATCCAATCTGATCTAATGGATATTCAAATGGATGGAACAAAACCGATCCAATCATCCATTGGATTCGAAAAATCCAACATCCAATGGATAATTGGATCGGTTCGGTTCCCCTCACATCCATTGGATGTCAACCGATGAACCCCCTAGTTTTACCCCACAACCCATTTCCAGATTTTATACCCAAGTATAATTGTTAATTATTGTTGTAATTGTAGTATTACATTAACTTATTATTAGTAGTCAATAATAAAATAAAAACAAATATTTTTAAAATCACTAATGTTAATAATAAAAAAGAGTAAATTACGTTTTTCTATGTGGTTTGTGAAAAATTGTGGCCTGTGGTTTTGAAATTTTGTTTTTCGTTCATATCGTTTGCAATTCATTTCTATTTTAGTCCCTGGGACCAAAACACTACTTTTAAGTATGAAGGACTAAAATAGAAATAAACTGTAAACTATAGGGATGAAAAAAAAACAATAAAATTTAAATCATAAGGACGAAAAAGATAATAGACTATAAACCATAGAAATGAAAATCGTAATTTTAAAACCACAATGATGAAAATAGAAATTTTTAACAAACCGTAGGGACTAAAAACGTAATTTACTCTAATAAAAATAATAGGATTATTATTGGATGAGTGAATTACATTGGTGGTCCCTATGATTTGCTTAAATTTTGGATTTGGTCCCTAATATAAACTATCTACACTGATGGTCCCTGACTTTTCAATTTCATAACACTCAAGGTCCCTGCAGTTAACACGTTAGTTAGCAACCGTTATGAAAGATTAATGTGTCTTTAGACAAACTACAGGGACCAAAATTGTAATTCACTTTAAAAAATTTACGAATCACGTATTTTTTCTAAAAAATTTATGAATCATGTATTTTTTCTAAAAAATTAATGAAAAAATTACTTTTACATCTCTAATCATAAATCAAATTTCTTATATCAAAGAGAATATTTAATATAAGTTCATTTTAAATAGAAATCTTTATTTTTATTTAAAAACTAGTATTAAATTAATAAAATTACTTTTACGTTAAAAAATCATAAGTTCAGAAAACCAATGAAAATCAAGAGAACTTTACATATCTTTTGGGTTGACATTGATATATGCAAGTTAAGTGTTGAAAATAAGTACGATTAATGTGATTTTTTTAATATATAATCAAACTACAAAAAATTAAAATAATAACAAACTAAAAATACAAGTAATAAATAAATATTAATAAACAACAATTATTCAAACAACTAAGAAAAACTATTATCAAATTCTATTACAACTAGAAATGTACCCCTCGCAATGCAGCGGGTTTCTGAAATCTAGAACTCGAATCCTCGATCATTATTCATACTTTTTGTTAGTCTTTTTTTATTTTATTTTACGATTTTGAGAAACCTAGATTTAAAACAAAAATATATTTTAGTTTAGTTTAATTATGGTTTTTTATAAAAAATAATAATAATAAAATTTGTTACGGGTCAAAAAATGTTTAATTTAAATGATAACTATATTTAAGATATTTTATATTTAAAATTAAAAAGATATTATATTTCAATAAATAATAAAAATAAGGTGTTTTATCTCGAATTTTCTTATATTTATCGGTTAGTTATATCAATAGTTAAAAATTTTAGATATTTTATATAAAAAATAATAATAATAAATTTTGTTACGGGTCAAAAAATGTTTAATTTAAATGATAATTATATTTAAGATATTTTATATTTAAAATTAAAAAGATAACATACTTTAATAAAAAATAAAAATAAGGTGCTTTATATGTTTTTATAATATAGTATATATATATATATATATATATTAGTTATGAGATTATAACTAATATAGATATATTAAGAGCAAATCATAAAATAAAAAATAAATATTGATAATAGTAATATTGATCAAATCGTCCAATAAATATAAAAAATAAATATTGATAATAGTAGATAATATTGATCAAATCGTCCATTAAATATAAAAAAAAAATATTTATATTAATAAATGAGTATCCAATCCACAAATAGATGCTGATGTGAGATACAGTGCTTGGATAAGTTGTACCAATGTATTATAAAATTGTAAATTAAGTAATTGACTTTAATTAGTTGTATTTTGTGTTTAAAATGTTGTAATTAAGAGTTTTTTTATGTCTCTTTTATAATTATAGATAAAATAAAAAATAAATATTGATAATAGTAATATTGATCAAATCGTCCAATAAATATAAAAAATAAATATTGATAATAGTAGATAATATTGATCAAATCGTCCATTAATTATAAAAAACAAATATATATATTAATAAATGAGTATCCATTCCACAAATAGATGATGATGTGAGATACTGTGTTTGGATAAGTTGTACCAATGTATTATGAAATTGTAAATTAAGTAATTGACTTTAATTAGTTGTATTTTGTGCTTAAAATGTTGTAATTAAGAGTTTTTTTATGTCTCTTTTATAATATAGTATAGATAATGGGTACTTGTACGAGCAACCATAGAAAGAACATGTTTCTTATTAAAAAATATAGAGAGTTTGATGTATAGACAAATTTTCTTTTTTTAATCCAAGAACCATATAAAATCCTTTAAATCATTACGTTTTTAATAATATTTTGATTATTATATTAAGTTTAGTTTATAATCAGTTCTCTACAAAAATCGACCTTCTCCAGTGACGGAAAATTCTGTCGCTGATTCGTCACTGAAAGTGAATTTCGTCACTATTCCATAGCTGAAAAGAGGGTGGGTGATACTATCAACAACAGATTAGCGACAAACCAAATTAGCAACAGATCGGCGACAGACTAAATTAGCAACAGATCGGCGACAGACTAAATTAGCGACGGGTTAACGACGGGAATTTCCGTCACTAATTAGCGACGGAAATTTTCATCACTATTTTCCGTCACTAATCCGCCACTAATTAGCGACGGATTAGCGTTGATTTTCATTTTTTATTTTTTAAATAGAAAAATATATATTCCGTCGGTAATCAGTGACGGATTAGTGACGAACTATATTATGTCGGTAATCCGTCACTAATTAGCGACGGAAATTTCCGTCAGTAATACCTCTTTTTCTAGTAGTGATTATTTGATAATTCAATTTGATAATGTCTCACAATATTTTAACTTTTAAACATAATTATTGTTCTAAAGAACAATTGGTAATATATAACTATCTCACGTTAATCGTACATGACTTCCAATATTTTGTTTGCATAATTCAAGGCCTAACCCAAAAGACACGTGAAGTTCTCTTGATTTTCTAAATTAGAGAATTTCTAACGTAAAATAAATATAAATATTTTTATTTAATATGCAGCTTAATAAAAGAAATTTACGTAATTGAAGATGTAAAATATTTTTAGTAAAAAAAAGGGTGATTAACAAACAAAAAAAACAAAAAACAAAAACAAATGTGATTCACAAAGTTCTTAGAAAAAAAATACGTGATTCACAAAAATTTTAGAGTGAATCACATTTTTGGCCCCTAAAGTTTGGCTAAAAACATATTAATCCTGTATATTGTTTGTTAACTAATGGTGTTAGTTGTAGGGACTTTGAGTGTTATTAAACTGAAAAATTAGGGACCTCCAGTGTAGATATTTTGTTTTAGGGACCAAATCCAAATTTTAAACAAACCACATGGACCACCAATGTAATTCACTCTTATTGGATTATTATTATATTCTATTAGTAAGTTGATTATTGTCATCTTTGTTGATAATAATAACATAGTTATTGTTATTACATTAAAATGTATTGTTATTAGTGATATTAATATGAGTAATAATAAACATTTTATTGTTTACTACATATCACATGTCTTTAGAATCAACCAAGTATAAACAATTTTTTATTTTTGTTCTGTTATTTATAATTTAGATGAGTTATATCAACGGAACATAATAAGAGATTTCGATTCGTTTGTTGGTCAGATGACACCCGGATTTGAACGGGCGGAAAATTATTTGTAGTCTCTCGCCTTACCACTCGACCATGCCACCAAAGCGGTCCCTCTTTGTTTTCCATCACTTAAACATGTACGAAGAAATAATTATAACGCTATAAGGCATTCTATATTTCCCTATCTTATGTATGGTAATGGATGTTTCCATTTATTTATTAATATTAAGAACAAAAAATAAAAATGTATTATCATTTTATTCATAAATATCGACAAACCAAATGACACCTTAACTAGGGATCATTAACATGCTTCAATAACAAATATTGCATCTATTTTCATAAGTATGTAATAAATATTATGATTTATAATACGTCTCCTCTTTTATATTTAGGGCCTATTTTTTTCTTTAACTATGATTGAAACTTTTAGTATAGTTAACCACAAGAGTTGTGGCGTACTGGTTAAGGCCCTGGGGGATGTGATGGAATATCCCATCTGCCCAGGGTTCGAATCCAGGCGTACACAACAATTGTGACAACTGAGGTTTAATCAAGATTGATATCTTACGGTCATAATTTGTCAAGAGATTAGTCTAGGCATAGCCTAGGACACCCTTCCAAAAAAAAAACTTTAAGTATAGTTAATTTGCAAAATCAATATAAAACACGTTTTTTGGTTATTATTGGCAACTCATTAAGTAATAACCACAAATCTCAAATACAAAATTAAAACATTTTAAATATGGTAAACAAATATCTATTAGAGTCAAGTTCAAACAAGAATAACAACCAAATAATAGAAAACGAGAACAACCAAATTACATATGATTTTACACTAGAATCACATATGATTCACACGACTTAGGTTACGACCTGAGGTCAAGGGCCAAGTCGCCCACTTACCCTTTACGTTGACCGTGTTTAGTAATCACATGTGATTTTAGTGCAAAATCACGTGTGATTTGACAGTTTTCGTTTTTTTTTTTTTTTTTTTTCCATTTTGACCATGTTATCGTTTGATTCTTTTTTGTATATACTATTTAAATAAGTTTAATCAGACAAACTTTTCATGTTTTCAACTATTATCTTCTGTTTTAAACTTGTTTACAATTTGTTAAATCGCTCAATAAACTTTAAGATGCTAACATTAATGTTTATACAAATACAAGTTTGAAACGTTAGACACGTTTTTATCTATTTAAATTTCTCACTAGATAAAATATAAAATTAAATTTTGTGATTAATAACTGTACAATTATAAATTCTTCTGTTGTTGCGTACTTGTCGTCCACTCACTATCATTAATTATTTTCTTTTAATTTTTTGATATTTGTTGAATATGATATTCTTTTGTATGAAACACAAGGCAATAAATTAAAATAAGGGATTTGTTTTCTCATATCATATAAAATATTTTGGGAAGGTTCACAATGTTCCATCAAGGACTCCAAGTATTGTTTATAATGTTGGTCGAAAATGTGTCTCTTCGTTCTATTAACGAGGTTTTGTGTTGGTGTTAACAACATTGCAATTGTTAATCCAACTCTACTATATGTCTATACAATTAGGGAATATGATTAAGATTCCAACATTTTCTTTAACTCTATTGAACTGGTAACCTTAATAATGTTGAGGTCGAAGATTGATGAAGAATTTTCAATGCTAAAGGAATGATCAGACTCAAAAGTGTCAGGCATCCACGAAATATTCTTCTTGGTTGTTGTAGAATTCGTCTTTGTCGTTTTTGATGATTGATTTGGAGTCTTTTTGAAGAAAATGAATGGAAGGAATATTGATTCTAAACTGATAAGAAACAATATATAAAAATAAACAATAAAATATATTGATTATTTTTCCCATTCCCCCGTCTTTGGCGATGATATTTAGGTGTTGTTTGTTAATCTAATAGATGTTAAAAACCAAAATCTTATTTCACTTTTGCTTGATAAGATGTGTTGTCGAATTTTGAAAGTAAAATAAGACTGTTTGTTTTTAAAACTGGTAAAAGTCTGAATATTTGAAATTGTCTATTTTACCTCTCATAATATAAATTATATTTTTGCTCATAAAGGTATAATGTATGTAATTACCAATAGGGGTGAGCAAAACCCGACCGACCCGACTAACCCGAAGAAGCACCACCCGAAAAACCGACCACCCGATATCCGTTAATAATTTCGGATAAGTAGGATCGGGTTGGGTATCCAAATCCCTCACTCGACCCGACCCGAATACCTGAACTTCCCTAACATATCTAAATATCTCATATCTGACTTATCTATTGTTCTCTCATTCTCATTAGTCCAGACTTCACTCCATCGCTGAATTACCCCAACTCTTGAAGTCTCGTTCTCATTCCCATTTTGATTTGATGAAGGGGGTTGGGGTTTGGGTTTGGTGATGCATAAACCCATTTTGGGGTGGATTGAGGAAAAACCCAGATGGGATTTGGGGGATTTGGGTGTAATAACCGGGTTCAAAATTTGATAATTTTGGGAGTTGGGTGAAAAGTTAAGCGAGACCTAAAGTTCAAGGGGGTTAAATGAAATTTGGGTTGTATTTATATAGATTTCAACCCTAAAGATATTTATCTCATTCTCATTGTCGATTTGAGGATTTGAGGTTTTTTTCTTCGAAGTTTTGAAATCACCTTGGGCGAGTTTTTTTTGAATGTCGACCGGACCCGAGGAGACCGGTGTGGTGTCGACCGGACCCGGGGAGACCGGTGACCGGGGTGTCGACCGGGGTGGTCTCGACCAGGGTGGCCCAGTGTGTCGTTTTTATATGTTTTAGTCAGAGAGAGAGAGAGAGTGTGTGTTATCTGCGTTTTGGCTTACCGACTTATCGGTGTTGTCGTAGGTAGTGAATCGTTAGAAAGCGGACTTTAAGCAAGAAGGATCTGAGGTGAGTCTTTCAACTAAATTTGTTTACGATTCCGAAAGTTATTTGATAAATGTGAGTTTTCTGAACTGCACACTTTTAATATCAAAAGTCTTTGAAGGTTTAATTGAACGTTGATTTAATTATGTTGGCATGTTCATGCTATGTTTATATAAACACACTTTATATATTGTTGATAATTAGATGTATGCATACATTTAATTCGGAAGTTGTGACCTAAGTAGGGAGTGTGGCCCGCCTGATCGTACCGGGGAGTGTGGCCCGTTTATGCCATTGGGGTGTGTCCCCAAAATAAGGCAGTGTGAGACAGACACATCGTCTTTGACGGCAATGTTGGTCAGTAGTGTGAGTTACGCACGAGATGCGTAAAGATCTGTTTAAATGTTTTAAATGATATTTGAACTGTGGCATTAGCGCTTGGAGGGGACTCACTAGACCATCGGTCTAACCCTCGCTCTTTCAAAACTATAATTTTTTTTCAGGTTATCGCAAGGTAGCAAGTACTGGTAAGGATAAGGAGAAGTTGTGAGCTTTTCCTAGATGCTAGAAGACTCCTTGTAGTAGTTTTCCTTCTGACTCAGTTGTGTAATAGGTTGTAGTTGCAAACCTTGTTTATTGAATTGTAGGCTTGGTGTCGTTTTGGATTGGAATATTATATTATGTTGCAATTGAATTGTGCGGGTTATTACAGTTGGTATCAGAGCCATAGTTGAAGGGATTTAGGTGATCGGATGGGCCTAAACTTAAACTGTGAAGTAGAGGGACACAACTGAGATTTAGGAAGCCTTTAAGGAGTCATTGGTCATCGAGAATTGGGACGACAATAGTGAGGACTCTCATGTAAGGTAAATTCAGAATTGCATCTGGCCAATGCCATTATGAAGCTACAGGTGCATACGTATACTCGAGTACTATTGTTGGGTAAGTCGGTGGGTGTAGGTTTGGGTAGTGAGTTCTATCATTGAAATGATAGCGTTGGTCTGGCGTGTTGTGCGAGCACATTCATGGTTGTAAGGTTAGTACATTATGGGACGAGTATTTTGTGAGATGTAGATATTTCGTCTTGAGGAAGAACTTCTTGGGTCTAAAAAGGGAAGATTGACGATTGAAGGTGAGTTGGTCACTCCAAGAGAGTCGTCGGTTTGGTAGTTTGTGATGTCGATCAATGGACATCAGGAGAGTTCACCCCAAGAATCGAATAATAGATTTGAGCCTTTTTAATCAGTAGTTAACTGAAAGGTGGCGAGGGTGGCTGAGAGTTGATATCCATGTTGACTAATAAATGGAATGAAGACAAAATGGAAATGAGTTATTGTTGGTAAGTTAGTTGGACCAACGTAAGGACGCAGGAATTACGAATCAATAGTCGCGGTGGTTACTGGTAGGGGAACATACCAGAATGTTGGGAATCGTTGGTGCTGAAGGTGGATGCAATTGTGAGGGACCTGACTGGTTGGTCGGAAGTAAGGGTCGATGGTAAATTGGTGTGAGTGTAAGCGGTCGACCTTACGAGAGCGAATAGCCTTCAATGAAGTAGGAGTATCATGCATGGTGTTTTCGAATAAGTTGCTTGAATCTTTCATGTCAGGTATATTGGTGTGTGTGCACCTTTGAGTCATTTGTTTTGAAAATAAGTTAGCGTGTGTAAATGTGTGGGGGTTTTAGAAAAAGGGCAAGTTTATTGCACGGTGCGCTAAATTTCGAACTCAGTAATTTGGTAGTATTGCATTTCTTTTATAAAAGGAGTATTCTTTTGTGGAAAACATAACATCTTTTGACCGTGTGATGTTATAAGGAAGACTGGTATGGACTTAGTCATGCCAACAAGGGTAGAAGTCGACTAACTCACTCAGCATAAATAATTTTGTTAGAACTTCTTGAAATCGTTGAATAAAGTTTCATTGAAAATATTATCAAATGTGTCAGATAATTTCAAACTAATATGTTGTCATGCATGAAGGCTATGAACTCTCTAGGTCGTAAGGAAGCGTTGAAGTTAAGGGTGAGGAAAGGGGTGGAGGATGAGAGTGTGACGTTCGGGCCGTTGTTGGTCGATTCATGATCCTGGTATTCTCACTAGGGAAATGCGGATAATGATAGAAGCCTTAGCCTTTGAGTGTTAGGAATGATTCGTTTTGTGGTAGCATGCACTCCTGTCGGTAACCTGGGATGGGGTAGTCGGCGAGTGGTGTTGTTTGGGGTAGAATTCGAAGTCATTAAGGTACGCCTTTCAGCAACAAGTTGTTACGTAACGTTGTGGTTTTTGGATGAAAAGTTATTGATGTCGAGCCGGAGTTTTTGAGTTGGTCTGGTAATCAGATTCTATCAAATAAGTCATGTGCCTTCAACGTGCGAAGTTGGTGGGACACCGAGATAGTTATGTGTTGGAAGGAGTAGGTTCCTTTGGGAATCCTTGTTAGTCGAAAACATTGTTGAAGTATCGCTATGTCGACTGTGATGCTGAAGCCAACGACAAATTATTGAGACCATTGCCGGGACGCTGAAATGGGGAAGTGGCTACGACCATGTTTTTCTGAGTTTCTTAAGGAAGCTAGAGGTCGTTCGGGAACGGGGTGTATCTGGAAGGGTATAGGACCACCTCGAGGGAACTTTTCAAATGGAAGACTGTTAGTTGGTCAGGTAAATTCCCATAAGGTTCTGATGGTTCGTGTGGGAGTAAGGTATAGGGAGCAATCAGGGTGGTTGCACTTCGAGCAAGTTAATCCGAGAGAGAGTACGCTTAATCTACCGACTACCCGACTTTGTATATGGCAGATCGCGATAAGTCGATCAGAAGCGAAATCGTGTTGAGTGGTTTAAATGTTTAAGAGTTTGCAGGCGATCCAGATTTGAGCAGGACAAAGTCGTGAAACGACTTTATCTCAAATATTGGTGTTACGGTCGGCATGATGAGGAGGGTATCTGTTATGTGTACTAAGTGTTGCAGAGATTTTGGTGTTATGGTGATGATGTAGTAGGGATATGAATGGTTGGATGAGATGGTGTTACTTTTTATGCCAAAGTGGTCATTCAAATCATTATGGTGGTAAGGAGCTTCTTTGTTTGAGGTTAAGTTATAGACTTGTGTTAGTGTTATAGGATAAGCATCGGTGAAAACCCTTGCTCAGAGATTATCGGGAGCTATTCGAAAGTGTCAAGTATGTGGCAGAGATGCATGGATGTTGGTTGGGTTGGTGATTTTGCTAATATGAAGTTTATGGGTTCGAGTGATAGTTAGCGGCAACTTTATGGAGGAACCTTGGGTTCCTAGGTCGCGAAGAGGTGTTGGTCAAGCTCATCTTATTCCAGTGACATATTGATGTGAATGTCGAATGATTTAGTTCATGGTGGGTTGTAGGTGACAAGAGAAAAAAATCCGTAAGGATGTCAAAGTATTCTTCGAACGTGAAGGAACCCTACAGATAACGAAGGGGAGTGAGGAGCGTGAGGTGTCTTCGATTAGTGAGTAATGTTGTGGGAAAACGTGGATTGTCGATAACCGTTTAGTGAGGGGTAGTAATGAAATTGTGTTTTGACGAGTTAGAGTTGTTGACCTGAGAGTAAGAAGTTTGGCAAGTGGCACAGGATTTGGGAGTTTATGTTTTCAAAATTTCTGATAGTGAGTTTATAAACCATAGAGAGGGTGTGAGAAAGGGGGGGGGTTAGAGTGTATGCTATGGTTCGAGAGTGGATAAAGCTAAAACGGGCGGTTGGTCTAAGGATTTGGGCTAGCTAGTGAGCCTATCACTAGAAGCATGTTCGTGTTTTCGATAAGGAAGGGGAAGAAGCGGTTGGAGGTAGTGCTCGGAGTGAGTCAACTTGGTAATTGTGTAAAGAAGGTTCCAAGTGAACCTGTATTCCAGTGTTAAGTTGGAGTGCTGGTAGGAGCATGGTCACTCTATGTTAGAACGGGTAAAGCTTGGTTTATTTCATTTACGACCGGACAATTGTTGGATGCGACGAGAATTGAAGTGGGAGTCATTATGATTCGTCTAGTTGGAATTAGTGGGCTATGAGGGTAATGTAATATGGAATTTTCTTTTTATGTGGAAGTGGAGTGATAACCTTTGGGGCGATGTGTGTTACTGCGTATGAATTGAGTATCACCGTTGAACGGTGAACAATATGGTTTTGGAAAGAAAGTGCTTTTACGTTCGACGTATGCCGTATCGAGAGAAGTTACTATGCAATGGCTGGTTACCGGATGAAGAAATTCATAATTCTTAGGTTATTGTGATAACAAAGGTTGACAATATGCATGTTGACGCAGGAGTTGACCGGGGATGTTACGGCCTTGGTTTTGGAACATAATGCTTGGAGCATTTGAGGGAAGTTATGTCGGAATGGGTGAAAGAATGCGAGTCTTGTGAATCTTAAGATTTGAAAGGGCGCAACTTGATGTAGAAGTTGTTCCCATAGAATGGAGTGGTACGTTCGAGAGAAATCTAGTGTTGGTTTACTTTTTGGAGTCCGTCGAAGTTATGGAAGGAGTTGGATAGGTAGTGTTTAACCGAAAGTGTTCGATAGGAATTGGGATAATTCGTGTCATGTTTCTCGCCTCTTGAGAGCACTTGTTGGAGGTGGAGCAGCGATACCTTTGCGAGGTATGCAAGCAAAGAAGAGTTTGTCGTGATCATAAGTTCCGAGGAAGCCTTTGACCGATAGATTATTTAGTTAAGGATTGAAGGATGTCCGTCTTGGGAAAGGGCAATGGCAATAGCGCAGTGGACAAGATTCAACTTGGGAGTTGGAGATGGACATGTGATCTCAGTATTCCCATCTGTTCAACGATGGAATTCCAGGGACAAAATTCTCTTGAGGGGGGGATATTGTAATAATCGGGTTCAAAATTTGATAATTTTGGGAGTTAGGTGAAAAGTTAAGCGAGACCTAAAGTTCAAGGGGGTTAAATGAAATTTGGGTTTTATTTATATAGATTTCAACCCTAAAGATATTTATCTCATTCTCATTCCTGATATTTGTGTGAGCGACTGAAGGAGAGCGAGAGCAGGGAGAAAGGGGGCTAGGTCTCGAAGGATCGATCGGTTCTCTTCAAATCAAGGTATGATTCTAGCCTAATACTCCCATCTAAGTGTTATAGTCGGTAAATAATCTCGTTGTTGAGCTTTTTAACCGTGTCATTGGGCGATTTGAGGATCTGAGGTTTTTTTCTTCGAAGTTTTGAAATCGCCTTGGGCGAGTTTTTTTTTAATGTCGACCGGACCCGGGGAGACCGGTGACCGGGGTGGCCCAGTGTGTCGTTTTTATATGTTTTAGTCAGAGAAAGAGAGAGAGAGAGTATGTGTGTGTTATCTGCGTTTTGGCTTACCGACTTATCGGTGTTGTCGTAGGTAGTGAATCGTTAGAAAGCGGACTTTAAGCAAGAAGGATCTGAGGTGAGTCTTTCAACTAAATCTGTTTACAATTCCGAAAGTTATTTGATAAATGTGAGTTTTCTGAACTGCACACTTTTATTATCAAAAGTCTTTGAAGGTTTAATTAAACGTTGATTTAATTATGTTGGCATGTTCATGCTATGTTTATATAAACGCGCTTTATATATTGTTGGATGATAGCATCCCTACTGAATTAGAGGAAGTGAAAACAGACTGAAAAGGATAGGAAGGAGACTCGACTTTTTGATATATTGGATATCTATATAAGGCATTCTCCGGATAATTCAAATCGAAGCTTCTACGACATGCTGTTGTCGTCGCCATATTCCATATGTCACTTAGTCATCTCTGCCTCGCTGCGGGTCAGCACCTAACTAGCCTAGCTGACAAGGCATGGCATGAATGGCGGGATGCTAACTCGATTCGCCCTTGCCTCTACGGGATTACTATGAGCGAAAGGTGTCATGCCATGGAGTGGGTAATATCCCGAGTCTCATGTAAGACAACTAAATGCACCTCGAGGTGCTGCCGAGGAACTGAGGGACCTCTTTGGAAAGCTCCTACTAAGATGAGAAATTCCCCGATAAAGCTGCTCCTTGCATAGAAATAGTGGATCACCTCTCTCAAAGTGATATTGCTAGGATAGATAATAGGGTCCAGAGTTCTCTTTACTAAAAAATAAAAATAAATGACTATAAGGAATCAAGGAAATCGGGAGCAGCTGCCTTTACTTTATTTAAGGGGGGTCTTGAATCATAATTAGATGTATGCATACATTTAATTCGGAAGTTGTGACCTAAGTCAGGGAGTGTGGCCCGCCTGATCGTACCGGGGAGTGTGGCCCGTTTATGCCATTGGGGTGTGTCCCCAAAATAAGGCAGTGTAAGACAGACACACCGTCTTTGACGGCAGTGTTGGTCAGTAGTGTGAGTTACGCACGAGATGCGTAAAGATCTGTTTAAATGTTTTAAATGATATTTGAACTGTGGCATTAGCGCCTCTTTCAAAACTATAATTTTTTTCAGGTTATCGCAAGGTAGCAAGTACTGGTAAGGATAAAGAGAGGTTGTGAGCTTTTCCCAGATGCTAGAAGACTCCTTGTAGTAGTTTTCCTTCTGACTCGGTTGTGTAATAGGTTGTAGTTGCAAACTTTGTTTATTGAATTGTAGGCTTGAGGCCGTTTTGGATTGGAATGTTATATTATGTTGCAATTGAATTGTGCGGGTTGTTACATTGGGGGAGAAATTGAAAACCCAGATGGGGATTTTGGAGATGAAATCAGGAAAAGGAATAGGTAATTTGGGGAAGTGATGGAGTAATGTGGTATCTCATACACAATGCTTGAAAGCTTTCTTGGCCACCGACGAGAGTACGAGACCTCAGACCACCACCAGCTTCGTGACCTCGTGAAATCCTCACTCCATCGCCTCACTCGTGGAATCCTCACGCCAAATATGGTGGACAGTTTGAAGTTCAGCACAACAGTTCCACAAGAATCACAAAAGATAAGCAAAATGTTTGGAGGACCAACGATTCCGTTGGCTGCTAGTCTTTAAAGAGGCCTAGAGATCATTGACAACCACCAACGAAGCTCTATGTTAAATAAATCATTGGTTGCCTTATCGTTTGAGCATTTGGCTACTAAGACAAACGATGCTTCTGTTCAAACGTCCACAGATGAGTCCCCAAATACATATATCTGTTCAACTTGCCAATCTCAGACTCTCAAAACAGGTTAAAAAGGAAAATCCCATTGAGGCCCAACCCCGAACCACCCGACCCGAACTCACCCGAACCCGAAGTACCCGAAATTTAAACGGTCGGACTTCGGGGCATTCCCCCCTACCCGAATATCTGATCGGGTTTAGGGTTTGGGTATCTGACCCAACCCGACCCGACCGATGCACACCCCTAATTACCAAGAAACCTTTTGTAGCTATTACACTTATTTTTAAACAACAAACTTTCAAACATTATGCATCTGTTTCAATACATTTCCAACAACTTCACCTATTTATTCATGATTATTATAAAAATATATAAAACTTAATTTATAATATGATAAATAACATAGTACTAGACAAAATATCGTTGTTAATTTATAAATATATAATTCAATTAAAATTAAAATTTAATCATATATTAAATACTTTTAATAAATAAATAATCTATTAATAAATTAATTAACATAAAAAACAAAATCAATCAAATCAAATTTTATTAAAAAACAATCTCATAATAAATGTCTATATGTATTGCAAAGTGAATAACAAGACTACAAAGAGGTTTTAGGGAAATAAAATTGCATTAAGAGGTCAACACAACAAGAATTTACCTCTTATCTAATAAGACATAAATGATTGTAAGAAATCACATTGGTTGAGGAGCGGAACAAAGGTTGCCTTATAAGGGACTTGATACTTCATCTATCAGACGCGTTTTAAAACCGTGAGTACAGGTGTGTAGACAAAGCGGACAATATCTGGTACGGTTAGACTGGGATATTACAAATGGTATCAAAGCCGCTAGTTGGACTAGTGTGCCAACGAGGACACTGGGCTCCCAAAGGGGTGGATTGTAAGATCCCACATTGGTTGGGGAGGGGAGCGAAAATTGCCTTATAAGGGACTAGATACATCCTCTACCAAACGCGTTTTAAACCGTGAGTCCAGGTGTGTGGACAAAGCGGACAATATCTGGTACGGTTAGCCTGGGATATTACAAATGGTAACAGAGCCGGGAGCCGGACTAGTGTGCCAACGAGGACACTAGGCTCCCAAGGGGATAGATTGTAAGATCCCATTTTGGTTGGGGAGGGGAATGAAAGTTGCCTTATAAGGGACTGGATACCTCATCTACTAGACGTGTTTTAAAACCGCGAGTCCAAGTGTGTGGACAAAGCGGATAATATCTGGTACAGTTGGTCCGGGATGTTACAAATGGTATCAGAGCTGGGAGCCGGACTAGTGTACCAGCAAGGACGCTGGGCTCCCAAGGGGGGTGGATTGTAAAATTCCACATTGGTTGAGGAGAGGAACGAAAGTTGCCTTATAAGGGACTGGATACCTCATCTATCAAACGCGTTTTAAAACCGTGAGTCCAGGTGTGTGGACAAAGCGGACAGTATCAGGTACGATTAGCCCGGGATGTTACAATAATGAATAAGGATTTTTTTTTCTTTTTTGAAAATAAAAAACAAAAGAAACCTTATTCACATGTCTTACTCCAATTTAGCTACTAAATTGTCATTAAACACCATTAATATTTCTGATCTAATAAATGAAAAGTGCTCCCATTTATGTTATATTATTTAAAATTGTTTTTTACCTTAAAAAATGACCTAAATAAAGAAATTGACATTTTTTCCAGATAGAGTTTAAATTCTTTCCTTTTGCATTAAAATCCTGAAGCTCCTATTAAATTGTCTCTAATTTTTTTTGGTTGGTTAAAACATGATCCCAATACTTTTGGAGAGAGACTTGATTAATAAAATATTATTGATTGCTATGAAATTAATACAAATATAAATACCTTTTGCTTTTACGTATAAAAACTAACTGTTAAAATAACGAAAGTTACTACAAATGAGATTAATTGCAAACAAGTTCAGTTTATATTTGACATTTTGGTTGAACCGTATTTGAAGTTATGTTTTTGAGGTTTCCAGAAATATTGAAGTCAGTGGCGGACCCAAGATTTCTTTGAGCGGGTATGCTTTTAAGCTGGATCAAAGGTATGCAAAAATCATGGTTTGACCAGGGGAGAAAGTCAAAACAGTAAGACCGAGGGAAAAGTCAATTGTGTCAATTTAGGGAATAAGATACATTTTTCACATAGAATCAACCTTGCTTCTTAAAATAAATATATGTTGGCTTGAAAATGAGATTAAAAAAACGACAATTTTTAAAATGTATTGACATTGGGAAGGAAAATAAATCAAGAATGAGAGAATTTAACAAAAGTTGTCTTGGCATAATGGTAGTAATGCTTATAATTGTACTTAAGTTTGTGAGTTTGATTTTTCTAACTGCATTTTCATTGTTAATTTTTTCAGAATTAGCGATAAATGCCTTAGGCCGGTCAGGAGCCTAAAATTAAAAATTAAAAAATTAAATTTTCTTTTGAAAGATTCAAACAAGTGACCTCTTGTATGTGGAGTGGTAATCCAATCATCCCACCCATGTTTAACTTTTGTTATAAATTTGGTTTAAAAGTATGTACAGTGTGGACCCAGGATTTTAGGTGAGCGAGTGTACAAACGAAAAGCTTAAGAAAATTATTGTCGATGTGTTTTTAGCCGAATTCCCCCTATTGGGGGACTTTTTATGTTTTTGGTTGATTTCGAGGGATTTTTTAAGCTTCTATGTTGATTCGATGAGTTTTTTTGTTTTTTTTGTGTTGATTCGAATGATTTTTTTGATTGATTTCAAGAGATCTTTTCGATTTTTTTGTTGATTTCGAGAGTAAATTTTGTTTTTTTTTGGGACTTGTGCACCGCAACTTTCACCCCTCAAAAACGTATATATCACGGAGCACCCCCTGTGGTTGAGCGGGTGCATCTTACGTACCAAAAAAAATTTCGTCCTTACGAAACGAACTTGAGCGGGTGCACGGAAACCCCCCTTGGGAAGGGTAGGTCCGCCCTGAGTATGTATGGGCACCCTTCATAATCAAGCGGGTGCACCTTTCACCCCTCAAAAATGTATATATCACGGAGCACCCCCTGTAGTTGAGCGGGTGCACCTTACGTACCAAAAAAAATTCGCCCTTACGAAACAAACTTGAACGGGTGTACGGGACCCCCCTTGGGAAGGGTAGGTCCGCCCCTGAGTATGTATGGACACCCTTCATAATCAAGCGGGTGCACCTTTTAAATGACTAAATTTATTTCTCTTGCAATAATCGAGTGAACGGGAGTAGGTTCGCTCTTGATTGAAGTTAATCAAATGTCAAACACCACTACAAAAGGTTTTGAAAGATTGAAGTTAACCCATATCGATATAATTTTTCAAATTTTCAAAATGAATTTTCAGAGTTTTTGTTACGAATATGTTCACAAACGAGTATGTTCATACTTGTATTTTTATTGTAACACCCCGAAATCTACGGCCGAGAGAAAGACAAATTGTTGGCAGTGCTTCGCGCGAGTGTCTAGGCATGGAAATGGGGCGGGGACCTCAATCCCCATCCCCGTCCCCAATCCCTCATCTTCATCCCCGTCCCCATCCCCATCCCCGCCGGGGAATATGATCACATCCCCATCCCCATCCCCAACGGGGAACGGGGATCCCCATCGGGGAAACGGGGATTTTCTTTTCCGTTTATGTAAGCTATTTAGATCAAATATATGAGACACTGCACATGTTTAAACATCACATATTTCCAATAAACCTAAAATCGAAAGAAATTTAATTTAGTATAAAAAAATCACAACATCATATAATAATTAATAACTTAAAACCAAAAGAAATTCAACCGAATTCGGAAAAAAAAAACTTAACTTCACACGTTCCAAAAGATATCGAGTAATATTCAAAACCATATCGAGTAAATGTATTTTGATTGACATCCAAAATACATACTAACATCCAAAAAATAACAATTTTGTATTATAAACCTAATTAGGAAATAGGAAATTATGAATTACCGATTTAGTTTAAATAAATAATATATATTAAATATTAATTAAAATATATAACGGGGACGGGGCGGGGCGGGGAGTGCGATACCCGTCCCCGTCCCCATCCCCGCTTTGAGACAAACGGGGATCCCCGTCCCCATCCCCATCCCCGGTTTAGCGGGGAATCCCCATCCCCGATCGGGGCGGGTGGACCGGGTTCCCCGACGGGTCGGGCCTCATTTCCATGCCTACGAGTGTCCGCGCGGGGTTCTGTCCAGATGACGGCGCGCCTCTCTGCGCGGGTTGGGCCGCGCCACCAACCGCGCGTGCGCACTGTGCGCTGATAAAAGAAAACTAATCGGCCTCCACCTTATTTTCCAACCTAAATCTCAAAACCCTTCTCTTTCTCTCCCAAGAACCGACCTCCACCCTCCCCAATGAACCCCAAACTCGTTTTGGGGGTTTTTCTCCTAAAACTCCATAATCTAGCAAGATTTTGAGAAGCTAGAGCTAAGGTACCTTCATCCCTTTCACCTCCTTCATCAATGTTTTCTAGGATTTCAACCACCCTTGTTCTCCCATTCGTGGATTGGAGGTTCATGCCCATTTTGCTGAACTAGATGTGTTTTGGTTGGTGGATTCAAGTTTGGGCTAAGGTAATCTTCTTCTTCTTCTTCATGTGTGGAAAGTTAGAGTTTTGGTATAAGTTGAGATTTCAGGTGTAATGTTTGGGGAAAACGATTATTTATGGTTGAATGTGTTTACTTATGGTTGGAAATGTATGGATCTAGGTTTTCAGAAGTTTTTGGCTTGAGGATTTAAGTGTTTTTCAAATGAGCTCAAGTTGGGGTAAAATCTAGATTTAACCTAAATCTGGCAAGGTGAGTTCAAGTTGATTTGTGAAAACGTTATACATGCCAAAATGTTCATTTTAAAGCATTTATGTGTTTAAATGAAATTGTCAATTGTTGAGTTATTTGATAACTTTGGATTATTTGAAGTGTTTAACTTTATAAACATTGTAGAACACCCATATTTGGGAATTTTGGGCATATAGGCAAATAAGTCATAAATGGAAGTATTTTAATGATTTTATTGCATAAATGGAGTTCACTTAGTCAAAATGCACTTTTGATGTTTGTTGGAAAATATGCATCATTCTTGTAGTGGGACGTTTTGAAAATACGAATGTGTGAGTCATATTGATTTTGGGTCGTTCCCGACTTTGTGGACATTTTAGCAATCGTAAACCTTTAGGTTTTGGGCCGAAGGCCAAATTGAAATGGGGAGTCAAGGATTGTTGGAAAACGGTGTAATTTATCGACTTATGTATTTTGGTCAAATATTTATTATGCCGTTGGGCTTGTTTTAAACTCAAGTGAGCCTATGGAGTATTCGTCGGTTTTGGTAGCTCGATATGGAGCCATGTCGTATGGTATACCTAGTTGCATCTCATTTGTGAGTTTACATGTATTGGTTGCGTTAGTCCATCCGTTGAAGTCATGTAACGTGTTAGAATGTAATGCAATTGATCCATAGGCATAGAGGTCGGTTTTATCGTGTAAGTGGGATAAGATTCCTATGTTGTAATCTGGGAATAGGCGTTGGTGATATGATGTAAGTCCTAAATAATCAAGCGTGTCAAGGATGCCGAGATCCCAATGACTAAAGACTCGGTTTGAGTTGATGTCCGTAATGACTAAAGACCTGGATAGGGTTGATGTCCGCAATGACTAAAGACTCGGTTTGAGTTGATGTCCGTAATGACTAAAGACCTGGATAGGGTTGATGTCCGAAATGACTAAAGACTCGGTTTGAGTTGATGTCTGCAATGACCAAAGACTCGGTTTGAGTTGATGTCCGTAATGACTAAAGACCTGGATAGGGTTGATGTCCGCAATGACCAAAGACTCGGTTTGAGTTAATGTCCGTAATGACTAAAGACCTGGATAGGGTTGATGTCCGCAATGACTAAAGACTCGGTTTGAGTTGATGTCCGCAATGACTATAGACTCGGTTTAAGTTGATGTCCGTAATGACTAAATACCTGGATAGGGTTGATGTCCGCAATGACTAAAGACTCGGTTTCAGTTGATGTCCGATGTGACTAAAGACTCGGTTTGAGTTGATGTCCGCAATGATTAAATACTCGAAGTGAGTCGATGTTTATAATGACTAAGGGTCTAGATTGGGTTGATGTCATAGGCTTTTCCATCCTCGAGACATGTTCATAACATAGATAAGTGGCTTGTTTTGGTGTGCCGTCACGTTCATTGGAGACGGGTCTCCCCCATCTCCGAAAGACGTTGTTTTGGGTATTGAGCATTATCATGTTTCAGCGGCATTTCGTATATGGATTTTTATCCATGTTATGTGGTTTTAATTGTTAAACCTTATTCAAGTCTTTGGATACTTTGGGTAATAGAGTTTGTCCAGGTTTCAGTATTTAAATATAAATCCTTACTTGTGTTCTGGGTGAGTATTGGGTTTTCGAAGTCCTCTTCGAATGAATGTTTGGTATTGATAGTTTCATCATGAAAATGGTGGACTTTGAGAAAGACGTTGACTTTATACTTTGATACACACCACTTTTGAAATCATGATTTAAATTTAGTTAACGACTTATATGTTTGTATTGGAAACTCTTGAACTCACTAGGCGTCAGCCTAACCTTTTTATTTGTCGGCATGTGCAACAGGTTCTGGTTGGGAATATCTCTAGTGACCCGATGCAGAGAGGAGTGCTAGTACTGTGCTCGAGAAGTGGTTACTTTAGTAAAGTCTTCTGCATTTGTTTTCGGGAAGAGCAACTTGTAGTTGGGATTAAGTAACACCCGACTTGGTCTAGTCTTTGTATAAGACTGGAGTTATAATTGTTGAGGTCAAATAGAGAATTTTATTTTGAAGATTTATCTTTTACTTAATGTAATATCGAATTTTTAATTAGTTGCTCTTACCAAATTTGAGGGTGTTATATTTAATATATATAAAACATTAATCCCATGTTTAAAATCCAAATTCAAGTTTAAAACTTGTTACTGTATATGTATAACTTCTTAATTTTATGTGTTTGAATTTCATAAAACTAATTACTTATTACAAGTAATTTAAAACATGCACACGTGCATATGCACAAGGGCATAATATGCACTTGTGCATAAAAACCAAAAAGATGTTAGAAGATGAATATGGTTGAAGGAGACGATGAATATGCTGAAACCTCGATATATTGATTGAGAGAAAACGTACAATATGAAAAGTAAATAATGAGTAATCTAACCTAGACTACAATATACAAAGAATATATACATAAACAATATGGGCTTGGGCCGTATACTGACATGGGCCTGGGCCCTCTACACATATACATTAACATCCCCCCTCAAACTCAATCAGGAGAAGAATGAGCCAGATGGAGTTTGGAAACTAGATCACGAAACCGCCCTGGTAGATGAGCTTTAGTGAAAATGTCGGCCGGTTGATCAAGAGTTGAAATAGGAAGAAGCTGAATAGTCTTACGAGTCACATGTTGACGAACAAAGTGACAGTCAATTTCAATATGCTTCGTTCGCTCGTGGAAGACATCATTGTGAGCAATCTGAATTGCACTGTTGTTGTCACACCACAATGGAGTTGGAGATTGTTGAGGAGCCCCCATGTTAGAGAGTAGCCAGCGTAACCACATAAGTTCTTGAGCCGTGTCAGCTAGTGCTCGATACTCAGCTTCAGTACTGGACCGAGCTGTGAGAGATTGTTTCTTGATTCGCTAAGATATAAGAGAGTCGCCAAGAAAGAAACAGTAGCCGGTAGTGGAGCGACGATCAGTCATGTCACTGTCCCAATCAGCATCAGAAAAACCTCGCAAAGTCAATGATGAGGTGGATGGAAAATGAAGGCCATGAAACATGGTCCCTTTTAAATATCGAAGAATGCGCAGGACAACAACATAGTGATCAGAACAGGGTGCAGACATGAACTGACTGACAGTATGAACAACATAGGCAATATCAGGTCGAGTCACTGTCTGATAGACAAGTGACCCCACTAACTGGCGATATAAAGTAGGATCACGCAGAGGAGGTCCAACATTTGGAGCCAAATGAAGGTTGTGCTCAAGAGGAGTGGATGCCGTTTTGTTGTCAGTAATCCCAGCTTTTGACAAAAGATATGAGGTGTATTTGGCTTGACAAAGATAAATTCCCGATGGATCTGAGAGCACCTCAAGACCAAGAAAATAGTGTAAAGAACCAAGATCCTTCATCTCAAAACAGGAGCTGAGAGATGACTTCAGATTGGCTATGCCTGTAGAGTCACTGCCAGTAATAATCATATCATCCACATACATGAGAAGTAAGATCGTTCCAGCCTCAGTGGTCCGAGTAAACAGTCCTGACTCATAGTTGCTGGGTGAGAAGCCCAGAGAGGTGACTGTGGAACTGAATTTCTCAAACCAAGCTCACGGAGCTTGCTTGAGGCCATAAAGAGCCATCCGAAGACGACAAACATGACCTTGTAGAAGTTGAACGCCTGGAGGAGGTGTCATGTAGAGTTCCTCAAATAAGTCACCGTTCAATAAGTCATTCTTAACATCCATCTGAAAAAGAGACCATTGTTTGGTAGCTGCGATGGCTCGGAGACTTCGAACAGAGGTGACTCAAGCAACAGGTGCAAATGTCTCCTCATAATCAATACCGTACTCTTGATTGAATCCCTTGGCCATAAGACGAGCTTTGTATCGATCAATAGAGCCATCGGATTTTGTCTTGATTTTAAACACCCATTTGGAGCCAATGGGTGACTTGCCTGGTGGAAGATGGACAAATTCCCATGTCTGAGCTTTGTCAAGAGCATTAAGTTCCTCATCCATAGCTTTCTGCCAAGCAGGGTTAGAGGAGGCTTCCTTGTAGGAAGTAGGTTCGTGATTTGACAGCAGAGTAGTGTTGGGTCATCTGAAGATTTGAAGATGACCTCCTGATCTTCCATCTTATATCATCCTACTTAGAATATGTTTGAGGTTCTTTTAGCAGCTTGGTTTCTATACAAATGTTCGGTGAAGTCGAAGATCAGCCGAAGAAGACAAAGAAGGAGTACATCTCTCAAAGCGGATTGAAGATAGTCTCCTCAGCCTAAAGCCAAGCATGTCCAAGTGATCAACACCATCAGCCAGGATGGTGTCAATCACATATCTCTCAGGAGTATGAAGGTGTCCTCACATCTTCAGGAGCCGAAGATCTCTCAGGTCTTCGGCAGCCGATGATCTCATCTCTCCTTAGAGTATGAAGGTGTTCTCACATCTTCAAGGAGCAGCCGAAGATCTCTCAAGTCTTCGGTAGCCAATGATCTCTCCTTAGAGTATGAAGGTGTTCTCACATCTTCAGGAGCCGAAGATCTTTCAAGTCTTCGGCAGTCTATGCTTAAGGATTTCTTTCAAACACATTGTACTTTTCTGACAAAGTATATTGTGATATCTTGCATTAACGTGGACCTCATCTGGAGATCAGATAAAGTAAGTTTTGTCTACTACACCATTTTAAGGAAAGGTCTCTACCATCCTTCTGCAGGTCAACACTTCAAGCCAAAACACCTCAAGACAAAAGGTACATCCTGTACCTTGCTGAAGACCTGTCCAAAACACCTCAAGACAAAAGGTACATCCTGTACCTTGCTGAAGACCTGTGTCCATCCTTTGCTCAACAGGTGTCCCATGCATTTAATGCATGAGGCACTATAAATATGGAGGATGGTTCAACATGCAAGATCAACCAGCTCTACTACCTTCAAGTTCTCTAAGTGCCTGGCAACTTTCTCTCTACGAAGATCTTATTGTTTTTCTAAGTGTTTTACAATTGTTCTTCATTCTCTATGTGTAAGATTGTTTGAACATATCTCATATGTCCTCTTCCGCAACAATCAAAGTTTTCTATGTGTAATTCTTGATTTCAAATCAATAAGAATTAAATTAAGTGAAAAACTGTGTGTATTGTATTCAACCCCCCCTTCTACAATACTTTTCTTATTTACTTACTGCAATTTGGGACCAACAAGTGGTATCAGAGCGGTTTAGTTTAATTCAATAAACTAGATCCGCAATGGCAGCCTCTTCTTCTTCCTCCTCTTTGAAAAATGCTTCTTCTCAAAACACCACTGCTGTTTCATACGACAATGGCTCTATAGCCAAACCACCAAAGTTTAACCCCAATAACTTCTTCTTGTGGAAAAGTCGTATGATACTCTTCTTAGAAGGAGTTGACAGCAGATATCCTACTATTTTGCATGAAGGTCCTTTTATTCCTAGAGTTTGGGACCGATATAATGCAGACAAGGGAAAAGCTGATGAGGACTCTTCTGAGGAAGAAAGAACTCCAGCTACTGGGAGATACATTGTAAAGGACCCCAGTAAATACAATGATGAAGACAGACGTCTTATAGCTCTTGATACTAAAGTCAGAGCCATCATTGCCCTTGCTCTGCCTGATGAGGTCTATCACTCTCTTGTTAACCTCACCACTGCTAAAGAAATGTGGTCTACTTTGTGTGTTCTTTGTGAAGGTACGTCTGAGGTGAAAAAGAGCAAAAAGATTGCTCTTGTAAGAAAGTATGAACTCTTTTCTCATGAAAAGGGTGAATCTCTCTCAGACTACTACAATCGTTTTAACAGTCTTCTCAATGATCTAAAACTTGTGGGTCGCATTTATGATAATGAGGAAGTCTTGTGCAAGTTCATGGACTGTCTTCCTGAGTTTTGGGAAAACATTTGTACTTGCATCAAGTCTACCAAGGATCTTGACTCTATGCCACTCACTGCTCTTTATGGCACTCTCTTCAACCATGAGCAGACTAAACTGCTTAGGAAGTCTATCACAAAAGACATTAAAAGCTCTTCTCTAGCTCTTGTCAGTGATTCTTCCAAAAATACTGTGTGTATTCCTCGAATCACCTATCCCTCCGATTCTGACCGTGATAGTCAAGAGGACCCTAATGATCCTTCAGAAGCCTACCTTAGTGAGGCTGATGATGAAGGTGAGGAGACTTCCAGTAACCCTCGATTCTCTTCTGGAAAATCCAAGTTTTCAAGAAAACCCTCTTCTACTTTTTCTAAAATCTCTCCCTCTGACAAATCAAATGAGGAATGTTACAGGTGTGGGAGGAAAGGACACTTTGCTTCTGAATGCAGGAGCAGGTCCTCTGATAAATCTAGACTGCCCTCCTCTAACCGTACATCCTCTAGGTTTGTCAGAACCAAGTCTGACCGGGCTGAGAAATACAAGGCAAAATATAAGAGAGAGAAGGAGAGAAATGAAACCTTGCTCAAAAAGGGAAAAGGTCAAATGACCGAAACCTATGATTGGGCAGATGAACCCACTTCTGAAAGTGACAAAGAAATGTCCAACATTTACTTCATGGCTAAAATAGATGATGTTGATGACAGTGAAGCTTAATCCTTCTCTATGCCCCTTGTGTCTGCTGAGTGCTCTACCTCATCTACCCAGGTATCTCTCTCTCTCTCTCATCTCTCTCTTTCGTCCTCTTAAACCAACCAAAGAACAAACCTCCCTTATACCTCCCTTCCCTCACCTTCGGCCCTCAACCTCTCTCACTATCTTCGGCCCCTCTCTCTCACTCTTCAAAAGCCTACCGAGTCCACCATCTTCGGAGAAACTCCATCTACTCATGTGAAGTTTGATGATCTTAAGTCATCATCTCTTCATGAGATGATGATTGGTGGATATCATCATGTGTTGGTGAAGATTCTCATAATCCTTCATCTAACTCAAATCCATATGTTCCTTTCTTCTCAAGGCACATCTCATCATAATGGTGAACTACCTATCTTCTCATCTCCAATCCCTAATCTTCAGATAGTCTTCTCTGAAGATCAAGATCTCTCCTTTCTCCCATCATTACATTTCACACCTACTGATCTCATTTCTCATCATATCACCTCTCCTTCCTCCATCATCCATATTTGATATCTCATTCTCGTCTCAACCTCAAACTTCACCACAAATCATCTCATTTTCTCAACCATACATTCCTTCTCCACCTATTCCTGCCAATCTTCCATCTATCTCTCTCAAAGATATTACATCCAACTATCACCTACAACATTCCTTTCTTCCTCATCTACCACCTGAAAAAAAAAAAAAAAATCGGCCAGCCGAACTACTGTTCATCGGCTGCCGAAGATTTTCAAAAAAAAAAAAAGAATTACTCTTTGTAAAAATAAATAAATAAATAAATAAATAAAATAAAAACCTTCGGCTTCCAAGTTTGTTTAAAAAAAATATATATATATATTTTAAATTTATTTTTCAGCCACCAAACTTTGAAGTTTAAAAAAAAAAAATAATAATAATAATAATAATTTTTTTTGCATAAGCCGCCGATTTAGGTTAGATATTTAAAAAAATAATAATAATAATTTTTTTTTGCCTCTCTCTATCTCCCTCACTCTAACTCTCTTCGGCTCTCTCTCACACCAATCCCATCACCACCTACACACCTCACAAGCCGAACACTTCCCCCTTATTTGTTTTTCGGCCCCTCCACACCACCACACCCACCGAACACCCCCCTTCTATCTACCTCGGCAGCCGAACAACCCTCCTTCCCCACTCTATCTCCCCCTCCTTTTCTTTTTCTCACCTCCTTTTCTTTTTCTTTTTCTCACATCCATCACCTATTTCTTATTCCTAACCGAATTCAAACACCCCCTACCATTTTTTCCTAGCCAATCAAACCCCCTCCCCAAATCTTTTTTCGGCTGACGCCCCCTCCCCCTCTTTTCTAGAGATCTTTTCCCTATCTTCACTCTCTATTTTCGGCCCCATATCCCCGCCGACCCTCCCCTTTCCCCCTTCGGCGACACCCCACACACCCCTCATCAATCCTTCCTCGCCGACCTATCTCTTCTCCATCGGCCCCGGACCAAACCCCAACCCCCCTTAATTTTTTTCTAACCGATATCCACCCCTCATTCAGCCCCTACTTCGGCCTCCCACAACACCACCCGAACCCCATCCTTATACCTCCCTCGGCCGACCCCCTTCCCCCTCTACCCACCAAAGCCACCCAACCCCTAACCGAACCCCCCTTTCATTTTGGTAGCTCTCTCTCTCTTCACTTTCGGCTTCTCTCTCTCTCCTCACATCTCTCTCTCCCCTTCCCTCCCTAGCCGGAACAACCCAAATACCCTCTCCCTCACTCTCTCCTCTCCTTCGGCTCCACCCCCACCACCGAAATATCTCATATGTTCTCTTCCGCAACAATCAAAGTTTTCTCTGTGTAATTCTTGATTTCAAATCAATAAGAATTAAATTAAGTGAAAAATTGTGTGTATTGTATTCAACCCCCCCTTCTACAATACTTTTCTTATTTACTTACTGCAATTTGGGACCAACAAGTAGCATAAACATGATAATCACGGAGATGAGAAGGAACTTGTCTTACCCGATCTGATCGTCTAACATTCTGAGATTGAGAAGTTCCAGGAGCCAGAGACTTAGCAAGCATCTCAAATGTTGGCTGTGCGGATGGATCAGATGATTGACGTTGATCAGAAATACTAGTAGAGGTAGGTTGTGTAGGGGTAGTAGACTCTGAAGGAGAGGTAGACTCATAAGGAGTTGGAACAACAGGTGGATGGGATATGATGTCAGACTGGAGTGAGTCCAATGAGACAAAGGCATCAGTGAAGAACGAAGTGGTGAAGTTAGGAGACTCACGAAACTTGGATATAGAAGAAAAAGGAACATGTTCCCCGAAGGTAACATGACGAGATATACGATATAACAACCCAAATGCTTAAAAAATAGCTAACAAAGGAAAATAATTGTCATAAAATAACTCACGCCAAAATGGCTCAATACAACCATATAAATCTGAAGGTTTGCAAATAAACAACCCATTACATAACTGAGATAATGATACTAAAATTTCCAATGTCTCTACAGGAGTCTTCTATTGTGAACGCTGCTTAAATTTTCTCCTTCCCTTTCCCAAAACCTCCAGCCCCCCCCCCCCCCCCCCCCGTCTTTGTGTCGCTCCCAATCATGTATGCATACATCTAGTTACAAATAGGCTTATACCGCATAAAAAGAAACTTCACATATACTATGCTTGCATAATTAAAGATACATTTTATAAATAGTTTCTCACAAAATTACGCAGTTGCAATAACTTCATCAATTTACCTTAAGATGCATAAAATAACTTTATGAACCTGCGAAGTTTTAAGATCAGAAAAACTCACCTGATGACCTCAGCTTAATCCTCGCCTCTACCCTTATAATTCGATCTGGAACCTATAAAAGGAAACATTGACCGATGAACTCTCCATTCGAATTATTTTATAAGCATTTGATCTAACTCACTAACCCATCGACACCTATTCTCGATACAGAATTTATCCCAACCAACCTCTACTTGAAACAAACTTACTAAATGCTTCTTAAAATAATAAGTGATACATCGTGCCCAACATCAATTAAATAACCCACTAAAAATAACTCATTTTATTATAAGTGGATAATGGACTTGGCCCAAATAGTTGAAATCGAGAACCAGGCCTACTGGTCACCCACCGTGAACAAATTCACCGGGGTCTTTCCCCCCCCCCCTTCGCGCTGACCGGAGCTACTCACAGGTGCCGCCCGCTACCGCCACAGGCGCCGACCGGTACAAACAGGCGCTGACCGCTACCTCTCTCGCGCCGACCGAGGCGCCGACCGATACTACGAGGCGTCGACCGGTGTTCAATGTTCGACCGGTCTTCAACGTTCGACCGATACCCCACATCGAACGGGGTCTTCGATCGGTACCCAACATCGATCGGTAACTTCGACCGATATTCCACATCGACCGGTAACTTCGACCGATATTCAACATCGACCGGTAACTTCGATCGGTATTCAATATCGACCTGTAACTTCGATCGGTATTCAACATCGACCGGGAGCGAAATCTGGGTTTTCGAATATCCTAAAAATGCAAACACAGACTATACGCTTGCTGCAAATCAGGTTCTAGTCTAAATCAATTGGTTCCTTTCAATTTTCATTACCTTCTCAATCAATCAACTAATACTAAGCTACTCCATGATTAACCTTTAAATGGAAAGATACAACAAACAATTTTTCTCTCATCCAGATTAATTTCTATCAGATTTCATCTTCCCAAGAACTAAACATTGATTAAGAGGTTTTATGGGAGATGATAGATTCAGAAACATTACCTGGTAAGAATTTCTTGCTTGAAACTTCACTGATTCTTCAGCTTGACCTGAGTCCGATCTTTCTTCCCTGTCTCTCCCTTTCGGCTGCAAACGAAGTAATGTCCCCAAAAACCCTATTCTAAACTTTTAAGGTAAACATTTTCACTCAGCCCCCTCCTTAGAAAAGATTTAACAAAACTTTCACCCAACTTACACTTTTTAACTTTGAGCTGGTTATTACAATATCCTCCCCTCAAAAGGATTCCGTCCCCGGAATTCCATTTTCGAAAAGGTGGGGGTACTGGGACTTCATGTTCGACTCCACTTCCCATGTGGATTCTTGCCCTTTATGAAACCTCCACTGAACTCTTACCAACCTGATCTCTTTATTTCTTAACTTCTTTACCTTAGAATCTAGAATCTTAATCGGTTCCTCGATATAGGTTAGTTTTTCATCCACTTGGATATCCTCTAACGGCACAACCACATCGGTCTCCGCCAAACATCTCTTCAAATTGGACACGTGGAACGTGGGGTGAACTCCTCGCAATTCCACCGGCAATTGTAGCTTGTATGCTACCTCCCCAACACGCTTCAGGATAGCAAACGGTCCAACAAACCTCAGACGTAACTTACCCTTTTTCCCGAAACGGACTACTCCTTTTCAAGGTGAGACTTTCAACATAACCTTGTCTCCTACTTGAAACTCGATAGGTTTTCTTCGTCTATTCGCGTACATCCGCTGCCGATCCTGAGCCGTCTTTAATCTCTCTCGAATACGGTTCACCTTTTCTGCAGTCACTTGTACTATCTCTGGGCCTGTCAGTTGACGTTCACCCACTTCGTTCCAGCACAACGATGTCCTACATTTCCTACCGTACAACGCCTCGAACGGTGTTGCCTAAATGCTTGCGTGATAACTGTTATTATAAGAGAACTCTATTAACGGTAGATGAACTTCCCATGAACCCTTGAAATCAATCACACAAGCTCGGAGCATGTCTTCAAGCGTTTGAATGGTCCTTTCACTTTGACCGTCAGTCTGCGGGTGATAAGCTGTAATCAATTTAAGTTGCGATCCCAACTCTCTTTGCAAACTTCTCCAGAAAGAAGACGTAAATCGCGCATCCCTGTCCGACACAATTGACGATGGTACTCCATGCCTGGACACTATCTCATTTATATACAATCGAGCCAATCTCTCTAACGGGTACATCTCCTTGATCGGTAGGAAGTGAACCGACTTTGTGAGTCGATCCACTATCACCCAAATGGCATCGTGCCCCTTAGGTGATCGCGGTAACCCATTAACGAAATCCATTGAAATCTCGTCCCACTTCCAGACTGGAATTTCCAAAGGTTGAAGCTCCCCGTGCGGTCTCTGATGTTCAGCTTTAACTTTCAAACATGTCAAGCATCGCTCGACGAAGTAGGCAATATCCTTCTTTAAACCCGGCCACCAGTAACCTTGCTTCAGATCCCGGTACATCTTGTTGGTTCCCGGGTGCACTGAGTAACGTGATTGGTGCGCTTCCTCCAACACTCTCTTTTGAAGTTCTCCCAGCTAGGTATCCACACTCTATTCTTAAAACATTTCATCCCACGTCCATCATCGGTTAGCAGATTAATAACCCCAACTACTCTCTCACTTTTCCAATTTTTCTCCAATAAGGCCTCCTTTTGGTAGCCCTTGATTTCTTCCAAGAAGTCAGAAACAACCTCAACTCGATAAGCCACCACCTTTGTGGCTTATCCACGTTCCTTACGACTTAGTGCATCCGCCACCATGTTGGCTTTTCCCGGATGGTATAGGATCTCACAGTCGTAATCGCTCAGCAACTCCATCCACCTATGCTGCCTCATATTGAGTTCCTTCTGATTGAAAAGATGCTGAAGACTCTTATGATCTATATAAATTTGACATTTGCTCCCGTACAGGTAGTGTCTCCAAATTTTCAGAGCGAAGACTACCGCTGCTAACTCTAGATCGTGCGTTGGATAGTTCTTCTCGTGCTCTTTCAACCGACGAGATGCGTACGCGATCACCTTGCCTTCTTGCATTAACACGCACCCCAGACCCAACTTAGAAGCATCACTATAAATTACTAATCCGTCAGTTCCGTTGGGTAGGGATAAGATAGGCGCACTACTTAGACTCTCTTTCAATTTGTTGAACGCTTTCTTCTGAGCTTCCGCCCACACGAACTTAACATTCTTCCTAGTTAGCGCTGTTAGTGGCGTGGCTATCCGCGAGAATTTTTGGATAAACTTTCTATAATAGCCCGCCAACCCTAGAAAGCTCCTTACTTCTGATGGTGTTCTCGGCGCTTCCCACTCCCGAATGGCCTCAACCTTGGCCGGATCAACCTTAATTCCGTCTTTTGACACTACGTGCCCTAGAAATTATACCTCCCTCAACCAAAATTCACACTTTGAGAATTTGGCGTACAACTTCTCACCCTTAAGCAATTCCAAAATTGCTCGCAAATGAGTTTCATGATCTTCCTTGGACCGTGAATAAATCAACATGTCATCTATAAAGACTATGACACACTGATCTAAGAGTGGGCTACACACTCTATTCATCAAGTCCATGAAAGCCTCTGGAGCATTGGTTAGCCCAAAGGGCATAACCAGAAACTCGTAATGTCCATACCTCGTGCGGAAAGCAGTCTTAGGTACGTCCTCCTCCCTCACCTTCAACTGGTGATACCCTGATCTAAGATCTATCTTTGAGAAGTAACTTGCCCCCTGAAGCTGATCAAATAGGTCATCAATTCTAGGAAGCGGGTACTTATTCCTAACTATGACCTTGTTGAGTTCTCGATAATCTATGCACATCCTCATTGATCCATCTTTCTTCTTAACGAACAACACAGGCGCTCCCCACGGTGAGGTACTCGGACGGATGAACCCTTTGTCGAGCAATTCTTGCAACTGGGTCATCATCTCCTTCATTTCCGCTGGTGCCAGCCGGTATGGCGCTCTTGCAATGGGCGTTGCTCCGGGTACGAGATCAATACGAAATTCTACTTGCCGATCAGGAGGTAGAGTGGTTAAATCTTCCGGAAAGACTTCCGGATACTCACTTACCACAGGAACAGACTCTAATCCCTTTTTCTATTTCTTAGCATCCACCACGTATGCTAAGAACCCCGCACATTCTTTCACCAGACACCGCCTTGCTTTGATCATAGAGATCAAACACGATTTCCTATCTCTCCGATCCCCATACACTACTACCTCCTTCCCTCCCGGTAACGCTATTCGAATCAGCTTCTTATTACATACAATATGAGCATCATTTGACGCCAACCAATCCATCCCTACGATGATATCAAATTCCCCCATACCCATCGGGTATAACCGAAGGGGAAATGACTGCCCATCGATAACGATACAACACCCCTCATATACCTCCCTTACCAAGACTCGACTATCATCCGCTACTTCTACCTCAAACCCAATACCGAGCTCCCTGGGTTTCACACCCAGATTACGAACAAAGTTCGGTGACACAAACGAACGGTTTGCGCCCGAATCAAACAACACTTTTGCAAAGGTCAAGTTGATAAGGAAAGTACCTGTAACCACATCTGGTATTTCTACCGCATCTTCCGCTGTCATGTTAAACGCCCTCGCTCTGGCTCGAGCGGGTTCCACCTTCCGCTCCCCTCCTTTTCCTCCAGTAACTCCAACTGATCCCCTTTTTAACTGTGGACAGTCTGATTTCATATGACCTGCTGCCCCACACTGGTAACAAGTTCTAACCCCTTGACAATCACGAGCCATATGTCCTGTTTTCCCGCACTTAAAACAACCTTCCCGATCAGCCAAACATTCTCCCATGTGCATCCTGTTACACTTACTGCACGACTTGTTCATTACCCTCTGAGTAACCTGCTGCTCAGATCTGGTGCTCTTGAACTTCTTTGAATCACGTGCTGGACCATCCCATTTCATTTTCTCGCTGCCCTTCTCAGTCCTTTGACGAGCTTTGTCCTTCTCTGTTATTTCGGCCGCGTTAACAGCCGCCTGAAAAGTGGTAGGTTCCCGTGCTGCCGCTAGCTCTCTAATACTGCTCCTTAACCCAAACAAATACCGATCCACCCGACGCTCTTCGTTTGGCACGTACACCTCAGTGGAACGTGCCTTCTCAAGGAACTTAGTTGTATACTCTCTTACTGACATATCTCCTTGCTCTAAATTCAAAAATTCCTCCTCTAATTTATTTACAGCCGCTAACGGACATAATTGCTTCTTAAATTTGGTTACGAAAGTTTTCCAATCCATACCCCTAGCTGATTTCGAGCCCTTGCCTCTAGTCTCGGCTTCCCACCAAAATACCTCATCATCCCTCAACATTGATAGTGCAAACACCACTTTGTCTTCCTCCGCACACTTGCATGTATCAAACACTAGTTCCATGTTTCCAATCCACTTGATGACCACCACCGGATCACACTCTCCTTTAAAGGTAGGAGGGTTACAAGTGGTGAATGACTTGTAACTGCATCCCTTTCCAGTACCCGCTTTAATTTCCATACCGAGCGTTGATTGTGAGTGATTACCCACCACTGCTGTCGGTGAGTTGGAAATTTCTGTCGACTCTTTCTCCTCACTCTTTCCTTGGCTGACTGATGTCTCCTTATCTTGATGAATGAGGATGGCTTGCAGTGTCTCGTTAAGCTTTCCCATCTCTGCTGCAAATGCTTCTTGCGTTACAAAGGCCTGGGCTGGACCTCCCTTCTTATTCTTAGCTGGTCCTTTTCTTCCGACCAGAGCCGAATTTCCTTGACGAGAAGATTCCTGATCGGCCACTATTTCCACGCTCTTAGCCCGACGGGCTACCCGCACCGTCTTCTTCCTCTGATCCCTGACCTCTGGTTCATTCACTTGCTTGGCCGCTCTTCGTGTTGTCTTACCCTTAGGTCGCCCACGACCTTTTCCTCTACTTGCGGTTGTTCGAGGAGGAACGACCGGTCCATCCTCAACGACTTCATTGATCTGTGCCGCCACAGCTACCGGCACAGATCTGCTCCTAGTTACTCTCTCTGACATGACTACAGATAAAGTACCAGCACATAGATTAGAATAAGTCCAAAGGTAAGCGCACACATGTACCTGTAAATTTATAATTACACTGGCCAGATGTAATTTTAAATTTACCTTACATGTTAGTTCTCGCTACTCTATCACTCGTCTCCCTATGGTTCTCCTAATATCTCAGTTATGTCTTATTTCCTAAGTTTAAGTCTAGGCTTGTCCGGTCACCTAGATCCCTTAAACTAGTGCTCTGATACCAATTATAACAACCCAAATGCTTAAAAAATAGCTAACAAAGGAAAATAATTGTCATAAAATAACTCACGCCAAAATGGCTCAATACAACCACATAAATCTGAAGGTTTGCAAATAAACAACCCATTACATAACTGAGATAATGATACTAAAATTTCCAATGTCTCTACAGGAGTCTTCTATTGTGGACGCTGCTTAAATTTTCTCCTTCCTTTTCCCAGAACCTCCAGCCCCCAGCTTACCTGAAAATGTTATATTTTAAAGGGGTGAGGGTTAGACCAAAGGTCTAGTGAGATCCCCCAAAGATGTTATTTAACATTAATATCAAAGAATCAAACACATCAATTCCTTCAGCTTGGAAATATACTCTGCACATAAAACTCGCTTCCGGCACACACTACCGTCACAAAGTGACAGCGTGTCTGTCTCATACTGCCATACATGGGACACACCCATATAGCATAAACGGGACACCCCCCCCCCCCCGATATGAGTACAGGCGGGCCACCCCCCCCCCCCCCCCCCCCCCCGTCTTTGTGCCGCTCCCAATCATGTATGCATACATCTAGTTACAAATAGGCTTATACCGCATAAAAAGAAACTTCACATATACTATGCTTGCATAATTAAAGATACATTTTATAAACAGTTTCTCACAAAATTACGCAGTTGCAATAACTTCATCAATTTACCTTCAGATGCATAAAATAACTTTATGAACCTGGGAAGTTTTAAGATCAGAAAAACTCACCTGATGACCTCAGCTTAATCCTCGCCTCTACCCTTATAATTCGATCTGGAACCTATAAAAGGAAACATTGACCGATGAACTCTCCATTCGAATTATTTTATAAGAATTTGATCTAACTCACTAACCCATCGACACCTATTCTCGATACAGAATTTATCCCAACCAACCTCTACTTGAAACAAACTTACTAAATGCTTCTTAAAATAATAAGTGATACATCGTGCCCAACATCAATTAAATAACCCACTAAAAATAACTCATTTTATTATAAGTGGATAATGGACTTGGCCCAAATAGTTGAAATCGAGAACCAGGCCTACTGGTCACCCACCGTGAACAAATTCAGCGGGGTCTTTCCACCCCCCCCCCTTCGCGCTGATCGGAGCTACTCACAGGTGCCGCCCGCTACCGCCACAGGCGCCGACCGGTACAAACAGACGCTGATCGCTACCTCTCTCGCGCCGACTGAGGCGCCGACCGGTGTTCAATGTTCGACCGGTCTCCAACGTTCGACCGATACCCCACATCGACCGGGGTCTTTGATCGGTAACTTCGACCGATATTCCACATCGACCGGTAACTTCGATCGATATTCAACATCGACCGGTAACTTCGACCGGTATTCAACATCGACCTGTAACTTCGATCGGTATTCAACATCGACCGGGAGCGAAATCTGGGTTTTCGAATATCCTAAAAATGCAAACACAGACTATACGCTTGCTGCAAATCAGGTTCTAGTCTAAATCAATTGGTTCCTTTCAATTTTCATTACCTTCCCAATCAATCAACTAATACTAAGAGCCTCATAAGGAGACTTATTATTAAGGATGGGAGTAGGGTGACGATTGATAGTATAAACTGCAATGAAAGCAACTTCACCCCAAAAACGTTCTGGACATTTAGCAGAGATGAGAAGAGTGCGAACCGTATCAAGAATATGACGGTGTTTGCGTTCGGCACGACCATTTTGAGGAGATGTGTCGGGACAGGAATACTGAGAGAGAATCCCCTGAGATTGAAGAAAGGAGAGAAGAGATGACTCTTTGTATTCCATAACATTGTTAGCTCTAAGAATCTTTATGGATTTTGAGAATTGGGTGTGAATCATCCGGGCAAACATAATATAAATTTTGGGTAGTTCCGAACGATGTTTCATTAGATATATCCATGTGAAACGTGTATGGTCATCAATAAAAATAACAAAGTATCGAGCACCCCCCATGGATGGATGTGGTGTTGGTCCCCATACATCAGAATGAATAAGATCAAAAGAAGAAGTAGAACTAAACTCATTCATTTCAAAAGGTAAAGCATGATGTTTGCCAAGTTTGCATGATAAACAAGAAATATTGTCAGTTAATACACAATTTCCTAACAACCCTAAATGAGCTAATGATTTTATTCTGGCTAGAGATAAGTGACCCAGCCGGGCATGCCACAACTCAAAAGAGGAAGTGCTGGAATCGGAAGCAACAAGGCTTGAAGAGGGTAATGGAAGACGAAGGTATACCACTTCAATCATCCGTCCAACCTTACGGCCGAGTCCAAGGATCTGCTTGGTCTTTGGATCCTGTACAACACAACCAGAAGAATGAAATAAAATGATGAAATTAGATTCAAGAAGCTGCGCAATCGAAACTAAGCTCAGAGATAGTTTCGAAACATTTAGAACACCCGGTAATTGTATATGAGGAGTGGAAACATTTCCACTAAAGGATACCGGTAGGCCAGTGTTGTCAGCAGTTCTGACTGACGTAAATTACTGAGGTGGTTTCTTAGAAACGAAACCATCAGTGCAAGGTGTCATATGATTGCAACACCCAGAGTCAAAAAGTCATACGTTACCTGATGCAGCTGAGTGTGGAGAGTTCATACCCATAGCACCAGACATGATCTGTTCCATGAGTTCCTGATTGCGACGCATCAGTTCCATTAGGTCAGGTGAGGAGGCTGGAAAAACCTCAGTATCAGCAATAGTAGACCCAGCGATGGCGTGGGCCCTGTTCTGAGAACCAGTGTGCTTTGAGTTCTTTGGGCAGTCAGACTCATAATGACGCGGATGAGTGATACCACATATTCGGCACTTACGGATAGGACAATCAAGGAGAAGGTGAGCAGTAGAATGGCAAAAGGCACACTCAGATGTGTTCGTCTTTCCCACAGATTTGGAATGATTGTTGTTGGTCCATTTGCCTTTGGACTTGGGATGAGACGTGTAGAAAACACTATCAGTAGCGGGCATCGGTGATCGCATGTGAAGACGGGTTTCTTCACTTATCAATTCTGATATTGCTTTTTCAAGAGTAGGTAATGGCTGCCTATGAAGAAGAGAAGCACAAATATTCTCAAATTTGTCAGTAAGACCCATCAGAATAGTGATCAAATGTAGCTGGTTGAAGTAGGCGGTGAATTGTTGAGCTGTTTCATCAAAAATCTGTGGTGCTCCAAGACTTATATGATCTCTGAGAGACTGCATTTCAGAGATATAAGAGTTTATGGATTGATCAGGAAGCTGACGTTTGCTCTGAAAAGTGGTCCACAGTTGATACTGATGAGATAGGCCCGATGACGTGTACCGCATGGCAAGAAAATCCCAGAGACTTTTGGCGGTAAGGTAACCAAGAAACTGTTGGTTGATCTCAGAAGTAGTGGAGGCATTAATGAAGCCCAGAATACGAGCATTATTGATGTCCCACTTATTCATGCGTTTTGCAAAGTCAACAGCATTCTCAGTTGGTTCCTGAACTGGAACTTTGGATGCACCAGTAACATAGGTGTAAAGGCCATGGGATTTTAGCAGAATTGTCATATGATGATGCCAGAGAATATAGTTGCTACCATTGAAAATAACCGAGGTGGGATTTGAGGGACTGAAATTGGCAACCATGGAAGTGAGAAACAGTTCAGAACGATATCGACCGGTAAAAAAAATTTCGACCGGTATAATGTTTCGACCGGTAGAGAGATTCAACCGGTAAAGGTGTCGACCGGTAGGATGGTTCGACCGGTAAAAATTCGACCGGTATAATGTTTCGGCCGATAGAGAGATTTGACCGGTAGAGTGCTTCGACCGGTAAAGGTGTCGACCGGTAGGATGGTTCGACCGGTAGAATGTTTCGACCGGTAAAAGGTTTGACCGGCAAGGGTTTCAGAAAACAAAACAGCGGCGGCTTCAAACAGATCGATCGATCTGATCTTAAATAAACAAATCGATTCAAAACAAAGAAATCGATTCAAAGGCGATGACTCACAAAGAACCAGCGACAGCGGTGACGAGAGGCGGCAAGAGACAGAAGCGGCGGCGGCGAGAGTCGATTATGGTTCGGATGAACAGTGACGGCGATGAACAGTAAACCGATGAACAGAAAAATCGAAGAATAAACCTTCAGCTCTGATACCATGTTAGAAGATGAATATGGTTGAAGTAAACGATGAATATGCTGAAGGTTTGAAACCTCAATATATTGATTGAGAGAAAACGTACAATATGAAAAGTAAATAATGAGTAATCTAACCTAGACTACAATATACAAAGAATATATACATGAACAATATGAGCTTGGGTCGTATACTGACATGGGTCTGGGCCCTCTACACATATACATTAACAAAGCAAATTAATTACTTGTATGCACAAGTGCATACCGTCCAGATTAAAGACTACCAGAATGTTCCTCAGTTTTTCGTTTTTTTGAGGTATTCCTCTGAACCTGACTATATATATATATATATATATATATATGACAAAAAACAAAAAAAATAAAACGACAAATATTGCATATACAAATGTCAACCACTAGAGATGTCAACCATCTCCTTTAACGAACGAGATATTTCCCGTTCTCTTCCTTTTTTGCCCTTTTTCCAAAAAAATATATATATATATATATATTATACGCAAGTATGAAGAAAAAAATTATTACCACTTTTATATATTTTCTCAAATGCCACATTTTTTTTATTTTGTAGTAGATATGATGAAATAAAAAATGTATTATGATTTTTTAGCTTTTTTTTTGGTCAAACTCGAATTTTTTAATTTTTTGTTATCATAGACTACATTTTTGTATCGAAAAATTGACCAAGATAGTTAGGGGTTGTTTGTTTTTTGAAAAAAATCTCTTAATGACTCTTAAGTCTGAATCGTTCAGACCTTTTTACACACCACATCTTATTAATCATAACTAAAATAAGACTTCAGACTTTAGACCTCTTAAAAAACAAACGACACCTTTATCTTTCCATTTCAATTTACTTTATAACCACATTTTTTAATGTAATTCCTAAAATAGTAGATTTAAGGCAATTGTGCAAATCCCCTTTTTCTATTACCATAAATTTGAATAGTTATTTAATTACACTTTGCACCCTTATAATTAGTCAGTTAATTTAATTTATATTCCTTCTTATTTTTCATTTTCCATTCTTACCATATTACACCATTATCAAGACTTTCAAAATGAGTTATATATTGAATATTTTTTTATTTAATCGTATTATTAAAGATAATAAATACGTACGATTAATTTTTAATACTTATATTTTCTATCCTTATAGTTATTTATTTAATTTGTAAACAGAGTGTAAGTATTAAAAATAATTTGTAAGTATTTATAATATATAATAATATATGGTTAAATACAAAAAATGATCAATGTTGAGCTCATTTAAAGAAGAGTGAATTGTGGATTTGGTCCCTGTGGTTTAGTGATTTCTTTGACCATAATCCTCATTCTATGTTTATTGTGGATTTGGTCCTTGTGGTGTTCAATTTATTTTGGTCATGGTTCTTTTGACTAACACTTCCATTAACTTTGTTAAATCAAGGACCATTTTAGTCATTTTGCCTATTTTTTATCCTTTTTTGATAAGAAAAATATAAACAATATTTTTATACACACATGCATACACACATGTATATATATATAACGATATTAAAATAAATAAAATAAGACATTATTGTATGATTTAATTGTTTAATTTTTTTTAAATTAATTATATTAAATACGATTTAATTTTATTATTTTATTGTAATTGTGAAAAAAAGATATAGTTTTATTGTTTTAATGTAATTAAAATTTCAATTTAAACAAATCAGATCATAAAACTATATCTTATTTATTTAGATCGAATAAAATAAAATATAGTTTTATGATTTGATTTATTGAATTAAAATTTTAATTAAGTTAGAGACGATTTAATTATATTGCTCTTTTACTATCCTTGCAACAAACAAACTTATTGTTGATATTTTAACACCAAAAATCATTGAAAACCGTTGAGAAATGAACTATAATTTTATCATCTTAAAATTAGAAGCTCCAATTTTCATATTGTTTTTAAGTCAAAAACTCAAAATCAATTTTCATATTGTTTTTAGTATGATAAAATTAAAGTTCATTTTTCAACGGGTTTTAATGATTTTTTTGTGTTAAAATATCAACAATAAGCTTGTTTGTTGCAATGATAATAAAAGAACAATATATTTAAATCGTTTTTAACTTAATTAAAATTTTAATTCAATAAATCAAATCATAAAACCATATTTTATTTTATTCGCTCTAAATAAAATAAGATATAGTTTTATGATCTGATTTGTTTAAATTGAAATTTTAATTACATTAAAATAATAAAACTATATATATTTTTCCACAATTACAATAAAATAATAAAATTAAATCGTATTTAATATAATTAATTTTAAAAAATTAAACAATTAAATTATACAATAATTTCTTATTTTATTTATTTTAATATCGTTATATATATTTATATACATGTGTGTGTGCATGTGTGTATAAAAATATTGTTTATATTTTTCTTATAAAAAAAGGAAAAAAAATAGGCAAAATGACTAAAGTTGTCCTTGATTTAACAAAGTTAATGGAAATGTTAGTCAGAAGAACAATGACCAAAATAAATTGAATACCACAAGAACCAAATCCACAATAAACATAGAATGAGGACCATGGTCAAAGAAATCACTAAACCACAGGGACCAAATCCACAATTCACTCTTTAAAGAATATTGACTAGGCGGTTATAATAGTATAATTTGTAAAAATATAAATATATTTTAGTTAATATACGATTATGTATGTTAATATGATAAAGAGCATGAAATGAATAATAAAAAAGTATGAGATATAAAATAAATGAAATAATTAATTACAAATGTATAAAATGAAATAATTTCAAGATCTTTAAGCAAATTGTCCTAAACCATATATTTTTTTCTTTTCTTCTTTTTTAAAATTTGAAAGCAGTTTATGTAAATACTCAAAAAATCGGGCTAATTTATAAATTAATTTAAAAAGATAGCTATAAAATGAATTGGAGTGGGAAAATTAGCTATTTCAATATCCCCAATTTCTAAATTCGAGAATTACTTTTGGGCTTTGGCCCCGTTCCTATGTGTCGGTCACGAGACCTTTTCCCATTTCTACGTGACAAATATTCAAAGTTTCAAACGCTAATAAATTAAATAAAGTAAATTACTTTTACGTGTAATTTGTTTTTTAAAAGGTCTAAAGTCTGAAGTCTCATTTTAGTTATAATTAATAAGAGGTGGTGTGTAAAAAGGTCTGAACGATTCAGATTTAAGAGTCATTAAAAGGTTTTTTTATAAAAACAAACAACCCCTTAGTTTGAAATGAAAGATGATAACGTGAAAATATTCAAATAAAAAAAACAAGAAAGGAAGATTTAGAAAAACATGATTGTGTACTAGTATGATAAAATTTGAAAAGAATCCCACAAGAAGTAAATGAATGAAGGCATGGTGGTACGTGGTGTTTGCGTCATGGCCCCGCATCTATCAAACACCTCAAGTACTTGCTCTCTTTTGTACATAGCGATAATTTTGTATCAAAACAAACCAATCAATATATGTATTAGTTGTATCAATTTAGTTGATACTAGTTATAAGCTGTTAGTAATATTATACCAAGTATGTAAACATTTTTTTTAAGTATATACTATTTATATACGGCAAATTTAACAAATAAACCTTTTTTATCTTTGGTGAGGTTTGAACCTAGGGTTTGCTTTCAAGCAAAAGGTTGAGTATCGGTATTGGCGGATGCAGTAAGGAGGGGTAGGGGTCCTGGGCCCCCTACCAGCCCTGCACGTGACAACTAATTTTTTTTTACTTGTATTTTAGTTTGGTGTAGCTTCTGGAACCCCAACAAAATATATCAAAGGCCCCTTAACCCCTTTCCAATTCCTGAAAACAGAAAACACTCATTGGTCTAGCGTCGGCGACACTGTTGTTCTCGTTGTTTGCCTCATCGCCTGTTCCTCGGGCCCCCATCAATTACTTTTTCTGGATCCGCCACTGAGTATCGGTAACCCCAATCACTTAAGTATCGGTAACCCCAACCGGTCCCACACAACACTCGGTCCCCTAAGAGCATCTACAATGCAAGGTTTTATCAACAAAAATGAAATGATTTGTAAGAATTACTATCGTGGAGAGTTCTTATAAGAACCTCATCCTCTTTAGGTTCTTGTACAAGAACCTGATTCTTACCATGAAGTTCGTATGAAGTGGCATTTTCCTAGTTTTTTATTTTATTTTCTAGACTTTATAATTATTAATATATATTAGATATATATATATATATAATTATTAATTATTGACGTTGAATAAAATTAATGGGACTCACAAAAAGGAGGTTCTTATAAGAACTACCTTTGTAAATTTCCAGGAGAGTTCTTAATTTGATGAGTTAGAGATAAGGTGACAACAAAAAGTGTGAAAATGAGGTACTTATAATGGAGATACTCTAAGGACTCCAGTGTGGCTATATAAGATTGATCTAGTTTAAAGATCAACTATTGCCATTGCAAAAACAAGTCATCTCGTTCAAATCTTCATAAACCGGGATTTGTACATAGTACCCAAATTGGCCTTGGACCAGATGTGATATTCAATCCTTAGGACCAGTTTTTATATGTTATTACATTTGAAATTCTTAATTGAATCGGACGTGAGGGTTGTATCTGGCCCGTAACTAGTCATTTAAGGTCTGATCCTTAGTGTAGATGTGGTCCAATTTGATTGTCGAGCCTTTTGAACGTCTCTAGATGTGGCTCAAAAAAAGCACGTATTTACATTATTGAGGCCTTTTGTATACATTATTAATTTGTATTCGATGTTTGAATAGTGTTTCTTTGAAAATAGTGTTTTAATGGAAAAATTAAGAATTTTGAAAATTAAAATTAATTCAAATACCTTATAGTATAATATAAATATTAATACACATATATAATATAAAATAATTGATCATGGCATTAATAGACATATAATTGGTGGCCATCGACCCCATCGATATTTAAATCTAATAATCAAAGTTTATGATTTAAATTATTTGGTTTTAAATCGGCTTTTAAATTAATAAACGTATAAAATAATTGTATTTTAAATAATGCAATAAAAACATACCGTTTCAATAAAATCACATTCCATTCATATAAAATATATACAAAATTTTATATAAACTAAGGAAAATTAAGCTATAAATATCCAATATTATAATTTATATAAACTAAAAAATCATTAATTATTGCTTTTGCCTGATGGTCTCTAAATTGTGGAAAAATATTTTCCGGTACCAGGGTTAGAGTCTACCATTATTATCAACTTCTTTCTTGTACATACCCTCCATCTATTTCAGCTTCAAGGCGTAATATTTTGAAGACAATTGTTTGGATTGCTTGCAACATAATGGAGAATCAACGTAACAAACAATTTTCGATACTGAGAATGTTCAAAATGTTTGACAAAATTTTTCGAGGTCTAATTATTTTCATTTCAATGAATTTTGAAATCAGGAACCTTACTATTATCTGGCCCGAGCCCCAAGTTGTGTTGAGGACAATTTCTTTTTGTTAACCATGGATGTCCATCCCAAGTTGTGCATACCTCAACTAATCTCATGGGTCTTAGAGAACACCAGGGAAATCCCAAATAGCCTTGTTGGACTAGAACAGATGTCCTATGAGGAGGAGCCCAAAAAAACCAAGTCTCATTGTCAGTTGAGTTAACTCCACAAAGTTTGAAGGTCGATTATTCGACTACTAGTTTCAAGGTGCTGATTTCTCTTTCGAGTTGGTGTTATGCCATTGATCTCAAGTTGTTCTTTCGTTATAGTGGGTTTTAATCGTGTTTTTTGTTTTTCTTTGCTCATATTTTGTTGTTGGTTGGTTAAGGTTTCTATTACTTGTAGAAAATTCAGTTGTTTCTCTTTATATATTTGTATGTTTTTCAGTTGTAATATTATTATCTTGTCTTTAAAAAATCTTAAATTTAGCATTCAATTTTAGGATAGGAGTTGAAAATTGGAGAGTTCCTAGGTTGTAATTAGAAACGGTACCACTTCTGGAAGAAAAATAAATGAAGAGTAAACTACAAATTTGGTAGTTTGTCAAAAATAACATTTTTTGCCTTTATAGTTTCGAAATTATAAGATTGTCATCGTGGTTTACGAAAACGTTCGAATTTGATCTCTCTTTCTAACAGTCATTAAAAAATTATGTTAAATAAGAGTCAATTTTGTTCTTTTATCGATTTTTTTGTCTTTTACCCAACAATAGACCTTAGAGACAAAAATCATAAAATTTATTTTGATTCTATAAAAGACAATTTTTTTGATAAAAAGACGAAAATATCTCTCATTTAATGGATTATTTTAACGGTCATTAAAGAGAGGGATCAAATCCGATGTTTTTACAAATCATGATGATCATCTTATAATTTCAAACTATCAGGACAAAAAGTGTTATCTTTGACAAACCGGAAGGACCAAATTTGTAGTTTACTCATAAATGAATAAATAAAAGGGGTCTAGGACTTGGTTTTATTTATTGGTGTTCTTAATGTAAACGTGGGTGATTGTTTATTGGTTTTGGTAATAATCTACAAAACATAAGTTTTTAATTATTTTTTCAATTTATTTGCACATCAGTTTTTTACCTTTTTATTAAACAAAATATATTGTTAGAAATATTCTTCAATACAAAAAATTTAAATTTTTTAACAATTAACATTTGATACCATTTATTAAAATAATTTTATAAAAAGAACTACTCTGAACCCATAAATAACTATTATAAATATACTGTTAATTATCAATATGTCATATCCAAAATTCATAGAATTTTATTTGAGTTTATCGTAAAATATTGTATGATTTTTTGTTTTTCTAATATTCAATGTCATTCTAATTGTCTCAATGTGAATTTGTTTTAATAAGGTATTTTGGTGTAAAAAATATTTAGCTTTATTTTAAATATTAACTAATTAAAATTAATTAATAAAAAATAATGAATGCATAACAGAAAAAATTATCAACTACTCAGTCTGCTTTTTATTAAAAAGCTATGCTTCCGATGCAAATCGTAATAAAATTCTATGAAGAAATAGTAGTAATAAGCTTTTAAAAGATTATGCATTGAAGTTGCTCTTATTTAGTCCTGTCCATGATTGAAATATAGTTGCATTTCAATAGGTAATTTTTTAGGTTGAAATTTGAAACCTAGATGTAACACATGATCACAAGTTTTATGATTGGTTTGAGCCCTAGTTGAAATCTGACTGAAAAAGCTTAAGATCGATCGAGTATAACTAGGGACCGATTAATCCCTATAATTTTTTGGTTAGGCCCGATAAGGATCACCAAGCCTAAGCCTAACTATGAAGAGTACGATATATTTTTTAATTGTTTTTTATGTTTATCAACGAAAACTTTTTGCATTATGTATAGTGTTTACTATTTATCCAAAAAATTTGCGGCATTATTAAAATAAAAAAATAATAGTTGTTTAATTTAAGTAAAGAATTAATTGTTAAACTAAAACTATTAAAACATTAGTTTAAATATTACATAGAATGTTTGTCCAAAAAATTAATATAATATTATTAAAACAGTGTCCAAGTAGTGGTGGCCAAATGGGTCCGATCCGGCCGATTAACCGATATCCGGCTTGGTGTTTGACCGATCTGGACCGGTTAAGGATTTGGCGTGTTTCGGCGGCCCGGCCCGATCCGGCCAGGGACCGGTTGAGGGCCCGGTCCGGCCCGTTTTTTTCCCCAAAAAATAGCCCTTTTTCTAGCCATTATGTGAACGTTTTTAAAAAAAAAATATTTTTGACCCTTTTTTTTTGCCAAATAACCCCCCAAAAACCCTATAAATAAGTTATGTGGAGTATGGGGTTAGACACCAAGTTACAAAATGTAAAAAACGCAAAAAATTCTCATTTATCGCTATATTCGTTTCTCGCAAGTTCTAATATCTCTACTCTCAATTCTCATCTATTTTCTATATTTCTAGTCCAAAACGGCTGGCTCTTCCCACGACGCATCTAACGAACAAATTGCCCAAGTTCTTCCCGAGCATGGAGAAAAAGACGAGGTTTGGAACCATTACAACATGGTGCTCATAACCAACGGGAATATTGACCCAAACCGTAACAGGCCTAGGACCGGTTGGGCTTTAACCTGTTACGGTTGCCACTGTTTCGGCCCGGCCCGGCCCGGCCCAAATCCGAGTTTTTGCCACCACTATGTCCAAGTAACCGGTAAAAGAAAAGAAAAGAAAAAACAAAGGTAGACCACAATAGGCCCAATTAAGCCCATCAAACCGTTTCTAGGTGGTAGACCTGGTCTAACTAAAACCAATCAATATAATTCTTGAACGAATTAATTATTTTTTTAATTAAAAAAATTAAGTGTTTTCTTTAGAAATACATATTAACTTTGATTTACGCCAAATAAGTATTGTATCTTTAACAAAATATTGTAACTAAATATTAAATAACATTAATAACGGGATTGTCTTTATAGTTATTTAGTCTGGGATTGTAATTACGCCACAATCATAATTAAAACATGTTGTAACATTAGAGATTAGATTTTACGTTTAATAAACATGTCGATCATTACTTAAGGGGGTGTTTGGGATTGCTTATTTAAAACAACTTATGCTTATTTTGAAAAGTGCTTATCAACTTATGTGGTGTTAAACCGGAGTTTTCTAAAAAGTGTTTGGATTAACTTATTGTGGTACCAAATCGTAATACGCTAATAAGTTGTTATTTAAAAGTGTTTGAGATTGTTTATACATATAAAAGAACCCAAAAAGTCATAAGCACTTTTGAAATAAATTGATAAGTTAAAACAAAATGACTTATCAAAAATGGCTTTTCAACGGTTTGACACTCTTTTCTTTTCTTTCCATCCAAACACTCAAAAGGGCTTATCTCCGGTGCCAAATCGCAATAAGCTAAAAAGCCCCTTAAATAAGCAATCCCAAACACCCCCTAAATCATTTAAGAAATATATATAAATGATAAAAATTACGTATCAAAATCGAAGTTGTTAAGCCAAGTTATGATTATAGGTAACAGGTTTAGGGACTGTTTTGTTAGTTTTTCATAAAGTCTTGTATATATCAATTAATCTATCTGTATATGCTATAATGTTTTTGTTTGAGAGAGTTTTTTTTTAAATAGAAAGAGCATGTTTTTTTTATTAGGAGAGACATGTTTTAAAAAAAAATTAGTTTTTTTTGCATAAAGTTCCCTAGAAACTTACTAAATAAACCACTTTCTACATTAAAGTCACCATCAAACATTCATGTATAGCTACACGAATAAGCTGTAAGTTTCATTAAACTTTTCAATATAATAACAAACATTTTATTAGATTGAAAAGTTAAAATTAAGAAATTATTGTTGTTTTTAATTTGGACTCATGCTTAGGGGTTGTTTGATTACTTCTTAATGGTTCCATTAAGAGGAAACATCTGAATCGTTAAGAGGTGAATCTTGTTTGGCAAAAAAAAAGTCTGTCTCTTAATGGTTCCAAAACCCTCCGAATGATTTTGTATCGTGGGCCTCCCTTAACCATTCGGCACCTTTATTTCATTCTAAACAATTACCAACCAATTATATTTCATTTTGTACTATATCATAAGAGTCTCTTAATCACTCTGACCACTTAATCATCCTGCACCAAACCATTCAGCAACTGTCAAACAACCCCTTACCAATCTCCTATTCATGCGCATCAACATCAAGAGAATTACTTTTTACATATCTAATACATGATTTAACTTAATTCTAACATAAAAGAAGGTGTATATAGCATTACCCAATATATATGATTACCGGTTTATAGTTTTATTAGAAACTAGTGCAAAAACCGCGCGTTGCGCGGTAGCATCAGTAGTTTAGATAGTAATATGTAGATTGCCCATTTAAACAAATATATAAAGATTTAAAATACTTAACTCTAATAATGCCACATCTTATGTCTTTCATATTTATTTTATATACATAAAGATATTATATAAATACCTTTGTTTTGCAAAACAAAGATACTTATTAACCTTATCATTTTTAAAAAGAAAAACATCATCTTATCATATACCTACATCTATTTTTCAAACTAAAGATGTCTTCTTAAAATTTTATATCAAAATTTTAAAATAGTTAACTCTCATAGAAGGGGATAACCATTTACATGATGCAAGAAAATAAAATGAGTGATGGATAGAGGGGTTGCATCATGTAAATGGGTTGCATTTGAACGCCCCTCTATATGAGTGGTGGATAGAGGGGTTATATCGTGTAAATGAGTTGCATTTGAACGTCACTCTTCATATAAATAAGTTTATTTTGCAAAATGAAGGTAGTTATTATCCTTGTCATTTTCAAAAGGAAAACATCATTTTTTCATATACCCACATCTATTCTTCAAACTAAAGATTTTTTCTGTAATATGGGATAACCAAAATCACACCATGCATCAAGATTTAAAACTACTTAACTCTCATAAGGTCACGTCATACGTCTTTTATCCTTCTTTAATATATATAAAGATTTCATATAAATAAAGATTTCATATAAATATATTTGTTTTGCAAAATGAATGTAGTTATTTAGCCAACTAACATTTTCATTTTCAAATGAATATTTTACCCTTTTATACTAACATTCATTCTTCAAACTAAAAATTTCTCATCAATGAGGGATAACCGAAATCACACCTACTTCAAAATTGTAATATACTTAAATCTTATAATATTTTTTATTTTTTTATTTTGTATAGTTAATTTGGTTGCTAAAAGAGCGTTGGTCAAAATGAACCAACCCGTAAGTTTTGAGGATCGGCCAAGATGATCCAACAACATGAGTTTAGAGGGCTAATCGAGGCCAACCCCTATGGCTACCACGAAGGCATCTCAACCTCCCTTAATATACCAACCATTAATTGTCAATATTTCATCATTCCATCAATGTGAGATACACAAAACTCAACTACAATTCAAGAAATGATGAAATATTCATTCCTTAGGATGCCATCTCATTCTTTATGGATTTTACTTTAAGATATATACACAAAAATAATTTTTGTTTTTTGTATAGTTAACTTGTTGGCTAAAAATAGGTCGGCCAAAATGAACCAACCCGTAAGTTTAGACGATCGACCAAGAGGAGCAAAAAAAATGAGTTTAGAGGATCGACCAAGAATAGCCAACCCCATGAGTTACCACAATGGTATCTCAACCTCCCTTTATATACCAACCATTCATAGTCAATATTTCATCACTCTATCAATGTGGGATACACAAAAGTCAACCACAATTCAAAAATGATGAATACTCATTCCTTAGGATGTCACCTCATTTTTTGTGGGTTCCTTATAAATACATAAAGATTTACTATAAATACCTTTGTTTTGCAAAATGCAGGTAGTTATTAACCTTATCATTTTCAAAAGAAAAAAAAATCATCTTTTCATATATCCACATTTATTCTTCAAATTAAAGATGTCTCCTTAATATGGGACAACCAAAATCACACTATATATATACATAAGGATTTTAAAATAGTTTACTCTCATAATGCCACATCATATGTTTTTCATCTTTCTTTAATATATATAAAGATTTCATATAAATGCGTTAATTTTTCAAAACGAAGGTAGTTATTAACCTTATCATTTGCAAAAGAAAAATATAATTCTTTCATATACCACATCTATCCTTCAAACTAAAGATGTCTCGTTAATATGGGATAACCAAAATCACATCATACCCCAAGATTTTAAAATATTAACTCTCAAAATCACATCTTTTATCTTTATGTAATATATATAAAGATTCATATAAATAGATTTGTTTTGCAAAATGAATGTAGTCATTTAGCCAACTAACATTTTCATTTCAAAGGAATATTTTACCCTTTTATATTCACGTTCATTCTTCAAAATAAAGATTCCTCGTTAATGTGGGATAACCAAAATCACACATGCTTCAAGATTTTAAAATAGTTAAATCTTATAAGATTTTTTTATTATTATTTTGTATAGTTAACATGTTTGCTAAAAGAGCATTAGCCAAAATTAACCAACCTGTAAGTTTAGAGGATCGGCCAACTTCATGAGTTTAAAGGATCAACCAATATGAGCCAACTTCATGAGTTACAACAAAGACATCCCAACCTCCGTTCATATACCAACCATTCATTGTCAATATTTCATCACTCCATCAACGTGGGATACACAAAACTCAACCACAATTCAAGAAATGATGAATACTCATTTCTTATGATGTCACCTCATTCTTTATGGGTTTTACTTTAATATATATAAAGATTATTTTAAGGTCTCCTTTTATTATATTTATGTTTTCTAAAGCATTATAATTTCTATCCACCAATAAAAATATAATATGTGAATAATTATATTTTTTAAGAAAAAACAAATGAGGTGGAAATTATTTTCGAATTCCTAAAAATAAAACGATTTTACCGGTTAACTTTGATTTTTTTTAACAACTGTTTTCACGGATCGCTATTTCCCTCCCACACTTCCCCTTGCCTCTTATTACCTCTTTGCATTGGAGTTCAGATCGCGTATTCTCTGTGTTTCGTTCTCTCTCACTTCCATCAAAACGGTAAGCATGTTTTCTATCATCAATTGCTTCATACAATTCATTGATCTGTAGAATTAAACACAGATTATGTTCTAATCCAGTTATTGAATCACTTGATTGAAGAATATTATTGTCGATTGATTGATTTTGATCAGCCGATCTGTTTTTTGAGCTATTTCATCCTTGATTCGTATGATTGTTAGTTATTATGTGTTTGTTTGTGTATTATTGTTCTATCTATTGTGAAAAATGTGATTATATGGTTGTAATTTGATGATAAATGAGTAATATGTTCGATTCTGCTTTTTGTATGGCGCAGGATAGAAGATGTCTAAGGTACTGCTCCATGGAACTCTTCATGTTACAGTCTACGAGGTTGACAAGCTCCACGAAGATGGTGGACCTAATGTATTCGGGAAGGTAATTAGGATCGTATTCACATTATCATGTTATTTTCACTCATTTGTTTTTCTCAACATTATTGATGGATGATTTTGTACTTATTTTCAACGATGTATATATCAAGTGAAGGATGTTTTTGACGTGTATTTTAGGAACACCAACTGTTCACTAGTATGTTTCACATAAAGTATAATGATATCGTTTATGTTATTCTCGTTGCTAAGTAATCAAAAGTTGGAAGCAACCAAATTTTGATATGATTAACACAAGTTCTAATTAAAAGTTTTTAAGCAACAATCAGATCTCTAAAATGCATGTAAACATGACCAAATTAAGATAACTTGTTAATCAAAATTAATTTTACCTATTCGCTTTAATAATGATTGTTGATGAACAAATAAATAAACACTTAAGTCATCGTAGAGAATTCCTGTCTTGTTTTCCACATCGTTATCTCCTCTATTAAAATCTATAATTTTGATGTCCATTTCGTCTTTTTGGTCTCATTTAACATATAATAATAGTAAAATACTTCTATCTATATGAAATATGGAACGGAACCCCTTGAATTTTTTGGAGAATCCTATCCTAAATTATCACGTCCCAGTCATAGGATATGAATTTGACTTAAATAAAATAAAAATTATATAAATCTGACTTGTCTTAATTTCATTGGTGGGACATGAATGGGACAACAATTTTTTCTTCCTTGACATTCCTTCATGGTTACATCACCTCATGTCATTTATGATGCGTGATCTTGTTTCACTTCAAACAATCGAATTTTTATGTTGTTAAGTTCAACCTGTGAAGGATGTTTCCATGATTGCTAGTGGTATACTTGATTCCAAGAATGGGATTTTATATATTTGTTTTCTTGTTTTGCAGCTTATGGCGAACATACAGGAGACTGTTGGATTTGGGGAAGGAACTCCCAAAATTTATGCAACAATCGATCTAGAAAAATGCAGAGTTGGACGAACTAGGATGATAGAGAATGAACCCCAAAACCCAAGGTGGTATGAGTCTTTCCACATTTATTGTGCTCACTCTGCTTCTAATGTCGTATTCACTGTTAAGGATAATAATCCCATCGGTGCAACATTAATTGGAAGAGCTTACTTGCCTGTTAGAGAACTCTTAGATGGTGAGGAGGTAGACAAATGGATTGAGATCTTAGATGAAGACAAAAACCCTACACCAGCTGGTTCCAAGATCCATGTCAAGCTACAATACTTTGATGTCACACAAGATCGTAACTGGGATCACGGCATTAAAACCGGCAAGTATCCCGGAGTTCCTTACACATTCTTCGCTCAGAGACAAGGATGTCGAGTTTCTTTATACCAAGATGCTCATGTGCCTGAAAATTTCATCCCAAAGATATCACTTGCTGGTGGTAAGTATTATGAGCCACATAGATGTTGGGAAGATATCTTTGATGCCATTTCTGATGCAAAACACTTTATTTACATTACTGGATGGTCTGTCTACACTGAGATCCCTTTAATCAGAGACCCAAATAGGCAAAAGCCTGGTGGAGATATCATGCTTGGTCAGCTGCTAAAAAAGAAAGCAGATGAAGGTGTTAGAGTTGCTATGCTTGTTTGGGATGATAGAACTTCTGTAAATGTATTGAAGGAAGATGGATTGATGGCTACCCATGATGAAGAAACTCAAAACTATTTCCAAAACAGCGATGTCCATTGTATTTTATGCCCACGTGATCCTGACGATGGAGGAAGTATCATTCAAGATCTTCAAGTCTCCACCATGTTTACTCACCACCAGAAGATTGTTGTGGTGGATCATGATCTGCCTCGAGGAGGATCGCAGAAACGAAGGGTGGTGAGTTTTGTTGGTGGTATTGATCTATGTGATGGCAGATATGATTCTGCTTTCCATCCCCTTTTTAGAACCCTGGATTCTGCTCACCATGATGATTTCCACCAACCTAATTATGCTGGAGCTTCAATTGCTAAAGGTGGTCCAAGAGAGCCTTGGCATGACATTCATTCTCGGGTTGAAGGACCAATTGCGTGGGATGTTTTGTTTAACTTCGAGCAAAGATGGAAAAAACAAGGTGGGAAAAACGTGTTGGTTGACTTGAGACAACTTGATGACATCCTAATCCCGCCATCTCCGGTCACATTCCCTAATGATCAAGAAACATGGAACGTGCAATTGTTTCGATCCATTGATGGTGGTGCAGCCTTTGGCTTCCCCGATTCACCCGAAGAAGCAGCCAAAGCAGGTCTTGTAAGCGGCAAGGATAATATAATTGATCGAAGTATTCAAGATGCTTATATTAACGCTATTCGTAGAGCAAAACATTTCATTTATATCGAAAACCAGTATTTCCTAGGAAGCTCTTTCGCTTGGAAATCGGATGGTATCAATGTCAATGAAGTTGGGGCTTTGCACCTCATTCCAAAAGAACTTTCTTTAAAGATTGTGACCAAGATTAAGGAAGGTGAAAAGTTCATTGTTTACATTGTGGTCCCAATGTGGCCTGAAGGGATCCCAGAAAGTGGATCAGTTCAGGCCATATTGGACTGGCAACGAAGAACAATGGAGATGATGTATAAAGATATTGTTGAGGCCCTCGAAGATAAGGGCCTTGATGATGACCCGCGAGAGTATCTCACTTTCTTTTGCCTTGGAAATCGTGAGACGAAGAAGAGCGGAGAATATGAACCACCAGAAGCACCTGAACCGGATTCAGGTTATCTTCATGCCCAAGAGAACCGACGATTTATGATCTATGTGCATTCCAAAATGATGATCGGTAAGTAGCAACTTTAATAAGTTTACCTTTTTAGTGTCTTAGTTACTTACCCTACATCCTTTGTTATGGTGTTAAAATATACATTAAGGTGATGGTTATTAAACCCCGACTATGATATCATGTTAGGGTACGAAGAATCTCTTTGAACCTTTCTATAAAAAGAGCTAATTTTGAGAGAAAAAACGAAGTTTATATACGTACATACACACACACATATATAAAAGTTTGTTCAAATGTGAGAATACCCCTATGACATGTGATAATACATGTGGAACCTGGTGGTGTTTGGTGACTTGACCTGTGACCTAGGTCGTTCACGCCTTTAATTTAGTATCACATCATTCACATGTGATTGAGTATATAGTAAAAATGATGTTTTCGCGTTTTCGGAAAATGAACCCTTCCATAGTTTCATATATAGGATCAGATTCAGGGGAAAATCTAAAAAAAAAACGAAAATTGAGGAACACTCTGGTACCCATTCATCTCGAAGGTATGCACTTCTGCATACAAGTAATTTGTAACATGCACACGTGCATAAAAACCAAAAGATAACTTAATTTACTTGTATGCACAAGTGCATACCGTCCAAATGAAGGGCTATCAGGATGTTTTTTAGTTTTTCATTTTTTTGAGGTTTCCCCTTAACCTCCCACCCCCTCTCTCTCTCAAAAAAAAAAAAAAATATATATATATATATATATATATATATATATATATATATATGGTTTCATTTATAAACCCAATCATGAGTACAAACCAACCAACGGTTTGTGAATGGTTGAGTTTGTAAAATATCTATCCTACATATATATATAGAGAGAGAGAGAGGGAGAGGCAAAAATGTGTGAGAATAAGAGTTAATGTGAGAAATGTAAGAATGAATTTGGACCCTTTTATCACTTTTAATCTCAAAACAACCCATGAATTGTGGTTTAGAAATGAATTGATCCAGTGCATCTCATTAGTGTTGATCTTCAATTAGGATTGATTTACCCTTCTAACCATAACTTTCATCCTCATCAAAACCCAACCCATAATATATATATATATATATATATATATATATATATATAAGTTTGATGACTTGTGTATAGTAGATGCAGTACTCCAATAGCTTTGAAATAAGACCATGGTAGATTGACATTTTGGAACATGGTATTCTAAGTTCTAACATCATATATATATATGTACCATGGTGCAGTTGATGATGAATACATAATAGTTGGATCAGCCAACATCAACCAACGATCCATGGATGGTGGCAGAGATTCTGAAATAGCCATGGGAGCCTACCAACCATATCATCTAGCTACCTTCCGAACACCCGCCAGGGGAAACGTCCACGGCTTCCGTATGGCTCTATGGTACGAACACCTCGGAATGCTTGATAACAGCTTTGAAAACCCCGAAAACAAGGATTGCGTAAGAAAAGTGAACGAGATGGCTGACAAATACTGGGATTTGTACGCTAGCGAAGATCTTGATCGCGATCTCCCTGGCCACTTGCTTCGCTATCCCGTTGGTGTTACTAGAAAAGGCGATATTACAGAACTGCCTGGATTCGAATTTTTCCCGGATACAAGTGCACGTATCCTCGGTGCTAAATCCGATTTCCTTCCCCCCATTCTTACTACTTAAGAGAAAGAGTACTTGCTTGTTTCATAGTTTTAACTTCAGATCGTTTTTGCATCTTAGGGTCTGTTTACTAAACACTTTTGCAACTTTTTATCGGGTAAGTAGCTAGTACTGAACCGATAAGAATAATGTTATTTACTCATACCCTCTGACCCATAATGTCGCTAACTGAAATGTTGCTCGGTTAGCGGTTACCCGATTTTTGTTGGTGAATGACCTTTAGTTGAATAATAAGCTATATATAGTTGCATCATAATTTGCATTTCTACATAGTGTGTAAGAGGTCTTGTGTTCTTCTTTCCGGATACCAGAAGAATTAATTAATGTTCATCACGTTTGATATATCTTGTAATATATTTTCTAAGATGTCTACTAATAACCCCTTTTATATGAGCAGTGCACCTTCTGGTTGTCATTTTGTCCGGGAGAAAATGTTTCCAAACTGTTTATAACAACTTAGGTCGCGTTTGGTTTGCAGAATGCTTTTGAATGGAATGAAATTTGTTAAAAGAATATGACTTTGAAGGAATTGGAATGAAATGTTGTCCGGTTTGACCACCTATTTGGTTGACAGAATTAGAATAGAGTCTGTTAAAGGAATTAGAATCTGTCTGTTTGGTTCAAAATATGTAGCTTTGTAATTGGAATGAAATGTTGATAAATGACCAAATATCATTTTTGATAATTTTATTTTCTTTAAACAGAAAACACTACTAAACAAACAGCCTTTTCCAGCAACAATTTTTGGCAGAATTTTTCGGTCGGAAATTTCCGCCGGATTTCCGACGAAACTCAATTTGGTCAAACCCCATTGATTTTCGCCGGAAATCCGCCGGAATATTTTTTTATTTTTATTTTTTAAAAAACAAAACTTTTCGGCGGATTTCCGGGATATTTCCGAAGGTGTTTATTTTTTTTAATTTTTTCATATTAATTATAATTAATTAATAATTTCTGGCGGATTTCCGGCGGAATTTAATTAATTAATTAATTTCCGCCGAAAAATATTAATTAATTATTTTTTTTAAAAGAGTTTTTTTAAAAAAAAGTCCCCTGAATATCCGCCGAAAATACAAAAATTAATTAAATATTTATTTTTCTTAAAAGAGTTTTAAAAAAAAAATAAATAAATAAAAAAGCCGTCGAAAATCCGCCGAAAATATAAAAATTTAAAAAAATAATAAAAAATTAAAAGGCCGCCGAAATCCGCCGAAAATACAAAAATAATTAAATGTTTATTTTTCTTAAAAGAATTTAAAAAAATAATAAAAAATTAAAAGGCCGCCGAAATCCGCCAAAAATACAAAAATAATTAAATATTTATTTTTCTTAAAATAATTTAAAAAAATAATTGGCCACCGAAAATCCACTGAAAATAATTAAATATTTATTTTTCTTCAAAGAATTTTAAAAAAATAAAAAAATAAATAAATGGCCGCCGAAAATCCGCCAAAAATACAAATAATAAATAGATATTATTATTAAACGAATTAAAAAAAATTAAATAATTAAAAATAAATATTATTATTAAACGAATTAAAAAAATTGAAAATAATACAATTCGCCGAAAACACAATTTTATTCTTTAAGAAATAAAAAAAAGATTTTAATAAATAAATTAATTATTTTTGACGGAATTTTCCGTCGAAAATATTAAAATAATTATTTTCTTAATTAAAAAATCGATTAAATCGTTTAATAAATTAAAAAACTTTTCGGGTACGGTTTCGGCGGAATAATCCGCCGAAAATGTTCTGTCCGCCCAAAAATCGGTGCTTTGATTTTCGTCTGGCCAAATCCACCGAAAACACTCGTTTCCGACGGATTTTCGGCGAATTTTTCCGTTGGAAAAAGCTGTTTGTTTTGTAGTGAAATGCTTTAATAAAATAGTCATTAAAAGTACTTTATTTGTAACGGTGGTTCAAATTGGTGGTGGTCGGTGGTGGTTCAGAACGGTGGTTCAGATCGGATGTGGTCGGCGGTGGTTCAGATTGGTGGTGGTGGGCGGTGGTTCAGATCGGCGATGGATTAGATGGGCGGTGGTGGACGGTGATTCAGATCGGGGGTGGTCGACGATGGTTCAGATCGGCGGTGGTCGGTGGTGGTTTGGAGAAGGAACCGATGGAGGCGTAGTTTAATCAGATAGGTTTTATTTGATTAGATTATGTTGGATTAAGGGGGTATGTGATATTATGAAGAATAAAAAAAGATTCCATTCCATCAAAATACCTAGTAGTTGTCAAGGAATGTTAAATTCCTCATTTATGGAATTTGATGGAATTTGGAGATTTCCTCCGTGAAAAAGAACAAACCAAACAAATGAATGAAATTGGGTCATTGGAATTCAACATTCCAATTCCGTTAGATTCTTTCAGAATCTGTGAACCAAACGCTACCTTAGGGTCTGTTTGTTAGAGTTTAATAAGTTTAATGAGACTTACAGCTTATACAGTCAGCTATACATTACTGTCTCTTACTGGTCTAATGACATAGAAAGTAGCTTATTCAGTAAGCTTCTAGCCTTCTAGGGGGGGGGGGGTTATGCAGAAAACCAAGTTTTTTTTCCAAACATGTCTCTCCCAATTAAAAAACGCTCTCCTTTCATATATGAAGAAACCATCCCAAATAAAAACCTTCTTAATATATAAAGACAGATTAATCCACACAAACAGTTTTATCCAAAGACTTAATGAAAAAACCAACCAAACAACCCCTTAATTACCTATTTTATCTACTACAAATTGACACAAATTGTTGGTGACAATAATCGAACAACTAGTGCAAACCTACGTGGAATATAAATAGGATATCATTATGTGTTCAATTAATACCTAGCAAACAACCACTCTATGTAGGGGTGTCAAAAATAACCGAAACCGAATAACCCACCCGAATCGAATGAAATTTGGGTTAAACAATTTTGGGTTATTCGGTTTTTGGGTTAAACGGTTCGGTTAACCGAATAAGGATCCTTATTCGGTTCGGTTTTCAATTAATTCTTTTTCTAATTCGGTTAAACCGAATAACCCGAATAACACATTCTACTAATATTTTATATACTGCATATTTATAAAAAAATAAACCTAAGACATGTTATACTATTATTATTTTACATATTTTATTGATATATAATGTTTTTTATTGAGAGTAGATAATGTTTTTTTATTAGATTACATTTTATGCTTGAATTACATCGTCGCATGAAGAAAAATAATGTCATATGGTAGAAATAGGTTTTGATAGATGGTGTATTTTACTTATTTATAAGTCAATTGTTGAGTATGAATGTATGATACAATTATATATTATAAGCAACATACACTTGATTTAAAAACATTATTTGAGCAAATGTCCAACGAAAAAATATAAATTCTTATTCGGTTTAACCGGTTACCGAACCGAATAACCCGAAGCCGATTAAACCGAACCTCATTTGGTTTGGTTATCGGTTAGTTTTTAAAAAGCTTGAAAACCGATTAACCCGAACCAAATAAACCGAAAACCGATTTAACCGACCGAATAACACCCCTAACTCTAAGAACAAACCAATATCACATGACATGAAAATCAAATAAGGAATTAATTTAACCAGGAACGATCCGATTTTTTAAAAGTTCATATTACATCTAAAACTTATGAATACACTGCAAAATAAAGTAACATATGTACACGTATGTAAGCACAAAAAAGACTAAACCTAAACAATTAACATCTAATTATTAGAACCTAAATAATTTGGACCTAATTTACACAAAAAACACCGATCTTTAAAGAAACTGTAAACAATTCAATGACAATTAACAAGTGAAATTTGCAACGAAGTGAGTAACATAAACGAAATTTGAAGCGAAGCGAGTAACAATTCATATGAAATTCGATCATATGATGTTGTCACGTATTAGAAACACAAGAGAAGAGGCAAAAGATCTATTCAAATGAAAATATGAAATTCTTGAGTATCTAGAACCAAGGTCCTAGCATGCAATTTGTTTTTTGAGCCTTTGAGGGGTTCAATCACCGTATCAGGAATAGAAGATGATTGAAGAGGGGACGACAAATTAGAGAGACGTATTACTTTTGTCTTTTGTCTTCTATAGAAATTAGAGAGGTATCTGCTATAGCTTTACACAAGTTGGTAAAATGCCTTAGACGCATGTAAAATTTCCCAGTTCAAAGTCCCATATTTAACATGCTAAGAGACGACCCTAGATTTAAAGTGTACCGATTTGGTAGTGTACTTCCAAAGGTACCTACTGGTAGACCCCAAAATCCTGAAACGTCAAAGGATTCAAACCTCATAAAAATTGTGTCTTAATATCGAAGAATGTGGCTCAATATATGTCGTATATAAATATCATATTATTTCAAAATAATAATAATAATAAGCACCTTTTCTATAAATAAATAAATAAAAATAAGCACCTTGTCACTTGAAAAAAAAACCCAAGAACTTCCCACCCTTTTTGATAAAATTACAAGCCCCAATCATGACTTTACCACATTGCCGCTATCCGCCCCGACCATCACTGGAATAGCTCGTGCGGTTGCCACAATCGCCATATCTCGACTTGCTTGGTCGCACCCGGCCAGGTCGGCGTGCTTAGGTGGCCATTTCCCGTCATTTGCTTCGTATCATAAAATATGCGATAACATCATATGATTAAATCAATTGTTTAGATTTGATCCAATTTAGAAGAATGAGACCAAATGAGCTCAACGTTGCAAGTGCACAATCGAGTAACACCTGCACCCGACTCAACCAAAATAATAGTCTATGCCATTTGTAACATTAAAGGATATGAACCATTAGGGATAACTTAACTAGCAATAAGGATTGGGCTTTTGGGATCCTCGATGTCACCGGTTCGAGTGGCCACTAGATTTTCCTGAGGTAGCATTTTGTACGCAAACATGATTGGACGTGACTGGACAGGACATAACTGGACATGACAGAACAAGAGACTAGGACATGACTGGACAGGACATGACAAATGTATGTCTTGTGTTTGGTACAACTAGGACTGGATAGGACAGGACTGGACAAATTTCCCTGAAAGTTGTTTGATGATTTTATATGTCATATAATAGTTATAAATAACACAAATAAAGTATATATTTAAATAATTTAATTAAAAAACATTTTTATTTTCTTAAACGATTTTCATACATATAAATACATACAAAAACAATGGTAGAAAATTTGAATGAAGAATCTGAAATAATTGATGGTAGTTCGAAAAAATCCGATTCATATAAAAAAATATAATATTTGATTCAATTTGGAAGATCTTAATGAATTGGTGGATGCATAGTTGCAGCGACAGGTAAAGATAAATGCGATGGGTGGCCCGTGAATGACGGTAGTTGTGAAGAACGTGAAAGATAGTGAATGGTGGTGGTGCATGAGGTTGTTATGGTTGATGTGGTGGAGGTATAGGTGGTCGACGATGGTAGTGGTGGTCGCGGTGGACAGGGGTAATAGCGGTTATGTAGTGGAGGAAGAGGTGGAGGTCACCGACGGTGGTTGGCGGTGAGCGTGGTAGTGGCGGCGGCAATGGGTGGTGGTGATCGATGGAGGTGGCGATAGGCGGTGGTTGTGGATGTGGTGGAGGAAGTTGTTGTAGTAATGGATGAAGATGTGGAAGTGGTCGACGATGGTTGGTGGTGGCTACCGGCGACCGTTGATGGTGGTGGCGACCAAAGGTGGTGGTGATCGGTGTTAGTGGAGGTGGTCGACGATGGTAGTGGTGATGGCGATGGTCGATGGTTGTGGAGGTGGTGGAGGAGGTTGTTATGGTGGAGAAATAGGCAGAGGTGGCCGACGGTGGTTAGCGGTGGCTACTGGTGGCCGCCGATGGTGGTAGTGGCGGTGATGGGTAGTGGTGACCCTTAAAATTAATACCATATTAGGATTATACATCAAATGATGGTAGATCAATGAGTTTTAGTTTTTGTCTCACTTTTGTCCCATGTTGTTCCACCTATTTTGGTGGAACAAAAAAATACCATTTTTTGTCCCATATTGTCCCACCTTGTCCAGTCTTTGTCCTTGTCCCATGTCGCGCCAAACATGGGACATTGAATTTTTGTCATGTCCCGTCCCATCCCGTCTGCAAACCAAACGCACCCTGACTGTTCTTCAGGCCCTTGGGATTAGTGAATAAGCGCGCAATCGTTAACAACAACAATAATAATAATATAATAATAGTAAACTTCACTTTTGGTCCCTAATGTTTGTCAATTTCAACGGATATGGTCTCTAAACTTTGAAAACTCGGGTTTGGTCCCTCATGTTTGTCATTTCACAACAATTTTGGTCCATTCCTCCAAACGGTCGTTAACTTTTTCCGTTAACTCTAACTAAATGAGGGGAATTTTAGTTCTTTTAGACAAGGGGTATTTTAGTCAACTTTTTTTTATAAAGTTCACATCCTATTAGGAAGTGGGTGTAAAACAATTGCAATCTAGTTTCTTGTAAATGACAAACATATTAACATAAAAGACATAAAAAAAAATAAGGTTTCATTTCGTTTGCGGTGTTGGATTGGATTTGGAATGAATTTGGAATTTAACTTCATTCCAATCTGTAAATCTAATGTTTGGTTTGAAAGATTTCCTGAATTTTAAATACTGATATCTAATTGAAATCCCACAAACATAGGATTTTGAAATCCCATGGGGATGGTTGGTGTTTTGTGGTATTTTATAGGATTTGTATCCAATGTTCTAAAATATATTAAAAACATTTGTTTTGTAAAATTAATAAAAAAGTAATTTAATTATTTTTATAAATTGTTTATAAATAATTGAATTCAATTACATTCTAAATTCTACACACCAATATTCCAAATCCATATCCCTCTAATTCCAAATTATTTAACGAAATCCAAATTCATCAAAATCACTCCATCAAACTAAACACTCCTAAAATGATTATTTTTTCTCCAAAACTTGTCATTTTTTTATTAATCTTTATTTATTAAAAAACATATATGATAAATAAAATGGTTTGTAAGATATTGAAATAAGAAAACTAAATATCGTGAAAATGAAAAAGTAGATGGTTAAAGAAATGTTAATATGTATTTCAAAAAAAAATGTTAATATGTGAATTATTGAAAAATTCATTTAATGTTGATTCACATGAACACCTTTAAATATACTTTCTTCAAATGATACTTGTTACACCCTTTAGAGCATCTCGAACAACTTCTTCAAAATGGAGAAGTAAAAGATCAAAATCTTCTAAAAAAATCATCTTCATCTCCAACATATTCTCTATTTTGGAGATTACACAATTAATTATATTATTAAAATATTCAACACAACTCATAAAATATTATTTCCCTCTCATAAACAGTTAATTTAAAACAATTTCATTGGTAGAAGGAATAAAAAAAATATTTCACTCTCATAAGTAATCATTTTTGAAAATCTCTAAATTTGGAGATTTTCATCACATCTCTCATACTTTCTCCATTTTAGAGAACGTTTTGAGGAATCTGTTGTCCCTTTCCTTGTAAGATAAGGGCGGCGGTGCTCGGTTCGATCTATTTCTTTATCTTCGCGTGAATCGTATGTTTGTAACAATATGGACAGAATTTTAGCAACTCCAATCGATTAGACGTATTGTGCCGATTCTTTTGAGTAATATATCTGGAAATGCCCAAACAAAAAATCCCCAAAATCCCCGTTTCAAAAAAACTATTGGAGATAGTCTTATAATATTTTTTTTTTGAACGACAGATAATACACACACACGTTCTCGGGGTATCTGGGCTCCCACTTAAGGGTGCCACCCGACTAATCCCCGTCAACCACGACCCGGCCCAATTAAGGGTACCACTAAATGGCAGACCCATGATCTGGATATCGTCACATGCTCACCACGGGATTCGAACCCAGATAGTAAAGACCCAAGGATATTTCCTAAAATGACTAATCCCCAAAAATTGTAAAGCAAAAGACCAAATTGTACACTCCATAATTGACCAACTAACTTGACTCAACCACCATTTCCAATTGGCATTTATTGAATAGCCCCATGCTCTACACCATTCCTTCCTTCCTTCAAATTTCCAATCCCACCACAATGCCCCACACTTCAAGTTCAATACATCATCAACACTCAAATTAAAAATAAAAAGTCAACATAAATACTTACTATATAATAACCTATTTTTATATTTTTTCTTGTCACTTTACTTACAACTCATCAAATTAATAACCTATATAAAAGTCCATAATTATAGTTTTTATAAGAACTTTTTTGTGGGTCTTATGTATTTTTTTCAACATCAATAATTATTATATCTTCGTAATAATTATTGAAGAGTGGGGAGAGATTTGCTTTGAGGTTGTTATTCTTACTATACTTTTGGTACATATCGTCATTCCGGAATGTGACTATTTTTTGTGAGACCAAGCTGAAGAAGCCGGATATATTTGACATGATTGTGAACTCAGGCTTATTTTTGTGTTTCTAATAGAGGAGTAGCAAGTTTAAAATTAATTGGGTATGTTGGCTTCATAACCTCTCCTGGCTATTTCTTGTATGTAATTGTTTGCTTTATCGTCTTGCTTGTTTTTAATAAAATTTCGTTGTTGTTCAAAAAAATAAATATAAAATATGTAATTTAAAAAACTAACAAAATGTCACTTAACACTAAGTTTATGGTAAGAATCAAGGTTCTTACGAAACACTAATTTTTTTGCTTATATAGGGATGTTAACTTACAACATAAAATCTTATAAAACAAGTTACTATTTATACTTACAGGACGTTACAAGTCCCTCCCATAAAATCCACTCTTTCTGTTCCACAATAAATTTTCTGTATTTTGTTGAACTTGTTCAAAAGACGAATTCTTCTGAAAATAATTTCAACTCTAGTTTTTAGGTATTTTATATAAACACGCTAATAAATAATAGATAGATAAATGTTTCATTGTCGATCTTTTTGGTTCTTTCTAGGAAATACAATATTTTTTTGGAGGAACTTTCCCACCACCAAAAACACCATACACAATTGTCCACTCCTTGTGTGTTCATAAATTTAAAATCGTGACCACTTGTTTCATGTCAAAACAATTACAACTCTCAATATTCAAGTGGAAGAGAAGATCAAAAGGATGTCATCGGTTTGGAGTTCCCAAGGGGTGGTGTTAGCAGCAGCCATGGCGGTCTCCGGTACCATAATCTTCCTTTCCATACTCGGGACCACCACCACTTCCTCAGACGGAAACCAAGATTCAATCCCTGCAGTGGCACCACCACCACAGTCGCCACCGCGTTCTTGTTTGTCCTCCATCAAGAAAGACAAAAAGACAAAAAAGAAAGTTCGCTTTGCAGATAATGTAGAAGACACCGATCGAAAAATATGGAGGGAGGTTCAACACGTTTCTAATTGTGGGAACCGTGCTACGGATTTTCATCATGCAATAAATCCACTTGTAGGGTTTTCGTGTTAATCTTCTTTATTATTTACAACTTTTTTATTTTGCCATGAAAAAATTATAGTTCGTTTCCATACTTTTTTAAAATTCATAATTTAATTGAATCGATTGATATTTTACTTATGTATCATACGAATTAAAGAATTTATATGAAAACTTCTTTACTTTTTAAAATACATAAAAAAGAATCTGTATACATCCTTTTTTTTACGGACGTTAACTTCAAATTAAGTATACGAGATAAAAAAAAAGTTCAGTTACAAATATGTTTTCTGTTATGAACCGGGGAACAAGGTAGAGTGCGGCACCTGTCCCCATTTAATCTCATTCATCATGAATGACGAGCGTGAATCTTTTATACCTATGATGAATGATACACCATTCATGATGAATATCTCGTGAACGTCTAAGAGACTTGACACGTGGGACTCTCTCCTTTTCTCTCAAGTTCAAAACGAAACTTAGGTTTACAAGTGAACCTACCCCGATATGAATTAAATAAAAATCCAAAATATCTATACCACATATTTGAAAGGTGCACTTAATTTTAGAAATATGATTTTATAGTTTTAGTGAAACCCTAAGCATGGCCTTTGGTTCTGGCCCTCCTCTACGGCACCACCCAACTAAACCTGACAAACGTGTCGTGTCATGTCGGGTTCAAAGTTAAACGGGTTGATGGTGCCTAACTCGAACATGACTCGTTTAATAAACGGGCAAGAAAATCCCAACCTGAACACGACTTGATTAAACCCGCCTAACCCGACACGACCTGATTAACACGTTTATCCTCTTAACACATTAAACCCGCTAACCTGCTAACTCATTTAACCCGTTTAGCATTTATAAAATTAAAAATTGCGAAAATTCACAAAAAATTACAAATCCAAAATTTCACTAACCCGTTTAACCCATTTTTAGGCTACCAATTTAATGTTGTATCTAGTCCAATCGCCCAGAAGGTAAATCGTAAATTAGTAAAAAAAAAAAAACTTATTATATATATAAATCGGTTATTTTCGGGTTAAATTTTTTGACCCTGAGCTTACCTTTTTTAATTTACGTGTCATAAACGGTTGAAATGTATTACCCAAAACAATTTATTTCGTGTCGAGATCGTACCGAGTTAACGTGATTGTTACAAAGATACCAAATTGGGTATCTTAGGAACCAGATTTGAACCGGTCATACGAGTATTTTCAGTCATTTGTCTCGTGTCAGTTTTTGTCATGTCTACACCCAAAGGCGATCTTGCCAGAAACGCCATAGACATACCTTAGTCTGTGGCTGCTAACATGGGTTGTCTCGTTGATTTATATATGTTTATATATTTATATGTATATATATATACACATTTATATTCAACTTCGCCCTCTTCCAGTGTTCATCGACATTACAAAAAAATGAAATTATACACAAAATTGGCCGGAAAAGACTGCTCTCGTATGCCATTGCCATTGCCATTTCAATTTAACCTCTTTTGATGAAATGAATGACGTTATGCGCATGACATGAACAGCAACATCAAACCTACATGTCTGTTTATGTTTCCCCTTTCTAGTTACATAAGCACATGGAGACAATGGAAAGTCTTATCAATTGGAAATAAATTAACAAGACTTTTTTATAGCAAGACTGTACATAAAGCACTGTCGTCGAAGCAGTCTTCACCATTAAAAAAAAATGTATGATTGCCATTGACAAGGTACACACAGAAGAAGAAAACTGTTAAATTCTTGACAATGAAAGTGGTGGTGATGGGTTTTGCTTTTTGTGTACGAATCACTGTTTGTGAATTGGGTTTTGATAATTGGGAGTGGTTTAATTGGAAAAACTGTTAGCATTGCCAAGAATAGGTTAAAGCAAAAGAGTGGAAAAGAGATGGACAAGATTGTGCACACCAACTGTTTGATGAAATGACGCTTCGAAATTTTCAATTCCATTGGGTATTGAGCACGACCCCAGTTCAGATGAAGTTTATCCCCTGATGTCAAACTTAATCTATGTAAGAATCTGGCTTTTAGTTTTAGTATCTTGTTTATATATTCTAGTTTTCTTGTGATTTGTTTAGGGACGCACCATGAGTCCAAAGGGACGCACCATGAGTCCCTAGGAGAAATTACTTGTTTTCATTAAGACTATGTGTAGGGGCTCATGGTGCGTCCTTGGACTCATGGTGCGCCCTAGGACTCATGGTGCGTCCCTTTGGACTCATGGTGCGTCCCTTTGGACATTTTTGCAAGTCAGGGAGAGGGATGGCTAAGAGGTCAATCCCTCTCCCGGTTTGGCCCATTTGGGTCAATTTCCCGATTTGTTTATGCATATTTTGGGTATATTTCAATCCAACTTTGGCACACTAGTATTTAAAACATTTAAAGATGTTAAAGTTTCTGACTTTGATTGTTAATCTTGATTTCTAGATTATGGGTGTATGTTAAATTTTGATATTTTCAATGCTTTGGTGAAGAAAGAGTCTGGGAGATCATTAATTGCAGCAGTCCAACAGGAGTTTGACCACCCCCACAAAAAAAGTAAGTAATTGATGGTCAAAGGCAAGGGAATGTGTGAGAAGTTGAGGGTTAGCGTGAGAAGGGATTTGAACTGTTAATCACTTTTAATCAAATGCTCTCTCATGAATTGCGACTTGGAAGAGAATTGATCTGGTGCATCTTGGTGAATCTTGTCACGATGCATCTCATCTTAATGTGCATTCATTTTTCTCATCCAATGGTTGATAACCACTTTTCACGTTAACCCCAGCTTATCACCGGAACCTAACCCTGATGGTCAAAATATTATGTTAATAATATATTTATGCCCTCTATCTCAAAATAAGTATCTACGTTATTATTTTAGTTTGTCTTAAAATAAATATCTATTTTCAATAGTAAATGTCTATTTTTTCATTTTACTCTTAATTATGAGATGGAGAAAAGATTTTTCTCTGTAATTAAGGGTAATATTGTCATTTTGTTAAATAATTAGACATTTCTAAAACTGTGTCTTTTTCATTATGGACATTTATTTTGGTTTGGTTTACTTATATAATCATTCCTTATTTATCTTAGATATTAGTTTCCTTGTAATCTTGTATAAATATCTATATCTATACTATATTATATTATAAAAACGGCATAAAAAACTCTTAATTACAACATTTTAAGCACAAGTTACAACTAATTAAAGTCAATTACTTAATTTACAATTTCTTAATACTTTAATACAACTTTTCCAAGCACAGTATCTCACATAATCATCTATTTATGGAATGTATACTCATTTATTAATATAAATATTTATTTTTTCGGTGGAGGATTTTATAAAATAGATTTTTTATAGCATAATCTATTTTAAATGTAGATTTTACATTTAAATCTATATTAATGAGATGTAATATAAAATCTTTTTTCTTCCGTATTTATTTATATTACATCTCATAATGATTTTTCCATGTTTTATTTTATAAAATCTTTTTACATAATGAGATGTAATATAAACTCTTTTTTCTTCCGTATTTTTTTTTGCTAATATAAAATCTATTTTATTTTATAAAATCTACACGTATTTTATATTAGCATAATATAAAATATACACGTATTTTTTTTTTCACGAGCTTTAAAAGAAGAAAAAAAAATGTTGATATGAATTAAAAATAAAAAATAACGAGATACACTAATAAATTAGCGTATTTTTTAAAATAAAAATATTCCGCAATACTTTCCAAATTAACCAAGTGTAAAGAAAATAAAATAGAAATGATGTAGATATAAATATATTGTTCCATATTTTTAATATATTTACATTTAAATGTAAAATCAAAAATGAAAATAAAAGATTTTAAAATATTCTCTACATTTACTATAAATATATATATAGCTTCTCTATGTATCATCCGAGTACAAGAAGAAGACGAACGGTCGGGTGTCAATGGCGGAACCTGCAACTGAACAAAAGGTATTCCACTATATTTTTGTTTTTTGAAAAACTACTTTTTTATATTTTATTTTATTTACTGAGAATTTGTTTATATTTTTCAAAACCCACAATCATATTTTTCGAAGTAGGGGAATAAGATAATACTATGAGGTCTTGAAGTTAATAGTCAGATAAATTTTCAAGTGGTACTGAGTGAATTTGAACTATACCAGTTGAGTTGCCGGTTACAAAAGATAGAAATCATTTATTTTTTTTGTCATATTTGATGTGGGTTGAATGTTGTTAATTAATCTACAGATTTATACGTTCAAAGTGATTGTCAAGTGTTGTCGAGGAGGTTTCAGAAAAATTGCAAAATCTGTAAAAACGTATGTTCATATTTATAATTATTTCAATAATAGTGATATGTTGTGAGACATGTCTTTTGAGTTTTAAATAATATAATACAAAATTATTACCAATATTATTGCACAAACTCATAACAACAAACGATTAAGAATATATGCAAGTTAACCACTTATGAAAATACATTTGTTTTTCACAGAGAAATTACGTTTCATTTTAACTCGGTTCAATATTCCAACAAAAAATTTATCCTCCCATGCAATGCACGGATAAAAAAGTTTTAAATACAAATTATTAGATACAATGTATCATCATTTTATATGAGATTTTAAAATCTCTTAATTTACAAGTATCAAAGCATAAGATACATATTACTACTGCAGACTTCTAACACCCACCAATTTGGTATGTGCAGAGCATTCCTTTTATGCAGACATTTTCATGTATCATTATTAATTAATATATTATATTACTATATATTTGTTTTAATTATATTATTAAATATGTAATTGGTTATTTTTTTTAGATGTCATTAAAATATATAAGATAATCATTGAATTCTAACAAAATACTTAATTTTTTTTATATAAACAACATTATATTATTAAGCCTAAATTAAACAAATTTATAAAAAAAAACATTATCACTTTCTCAAAATCATACTGTAAATCAATAAAAAAACAAAAAATAAAATAAAACATTAAAATCGTGATGTATCTTGCAGTATTGCGCGAGTACGCTTCTAGTTGAGGAATAAATCTTGTATAGATATTAATTCCTCAATATTTATACAAGATTACAAGGAAACTAAATCTAGATAATATAAATAAGGAATAATTACATGAAGAAACTTAAATATATACAATTTAGGAACGATAACATTAACATAATATATTTATTTACTATCATTCATTTTCTTTGTAATCTTGTATAAATATCGAGGAATCAAATTCTCCCAATTAAGGGATTCATATATATGATTACACAAGGAAACCTAAATATATACAATTTAAAAAACATAAATATATTATCAACATAATATATTTATTTACCATCATTCAATTTCCTTATATTCTTAAATCTTGTATAAATATTGAAGAATAAATTATCCCCCAATTAAGGAATTCATGTATGCTCTTTCACTAATACCATTGATTTTTACATGCCCAAATCACAAGGATAATATTGGTAATTTAAACAATTCAATGGCTCAAGATTTAAGAATTTAGTCAGATAAAAGCCAGTACAACATTTTCCCAAAAACAGGAAGAAATTTACAGTGAAAATTTTCAGTGTGAAAAAGAATCTGAGTTGGGAAAACTTGAATTCAATAGGCACAAAAGCCATTCACATTAGGAAACCTGTCCCTTCTTCTCCAAACATTATCTATTTGTCTTGTTTTGTAGTTCCCATTCAAATAGTAACCCAATCCCCTGAAAATCTACCTCCCTTTTAATTCCCACTTTTTTTCCCAAACAGTACACCTCATGCACTACAAATATTAATAACTATTCTTCACAACTCCTCTTTATCATCTTCTTACCCTTCTTCTACATATATATATATATATATATCACTGTTAATATATCCAAGCCTTCCAGTTGTTAACTATTGATGGCACCTGCAAGGACCTACACACTTGGCCTCAGGGTGGTTGTCACAGTAATTCTTCTCTTATCTGTTACAGTATCACATTCTATATCAGGTAATACAGAAAAAACCACCCTCAAAAAACTGAAAAAACAGTCAAATACAATTGAAATCAAAATGGGTTTTTGATTTTCTTTAATCTTTTTCTTGATTCTTGGTTAAATTTTTTTTTTTGGTTGGTTGATTGGCAGTTGATGAAGGAGGGGTGGCAAGTGTGCAAGAAAACAAGAAAATTATAGGATCAAGGCCACCAAGGTGTGTGAACAAGTGTGTGAATTGCAGGCCATGCCAGGCTACTTTGGTCATTCCTCCACACCACAAGATGATTGATGATTGGGAAGACAATTACTACCTCCTTTCATGGAAATGCAAATGTGGTGACAAACTCTTTCCACCTTGACTATTTTACCCTGCTTAATTTAGCAGATGCATATGTAAAGTTTTCTACTTTATGATTTGATGCACCTAATAACCATTTGATCTTATTATGTATTTCTCTATTCATGATCATTATGCTGAAAATCTACTTTTGGGTATTATTGAATTTGAATATTGAATGCATATCCAGTTTTATGGGTTGTTTGTCTATTAAGAGGCAACCTCTAAATCGATAAGAGGTGAATCTTGTTTGGCAAAAAAAAAAAAAAAAAGTTGTCTCTTAATGGTACTAAAACTCTCTGAATAATTTTGTATCTTGGGTCTCCCTTAACCATTCAGCACCCTAACTTCATCCTAAATAATTACCGAACAACGATATTTCATTTTTCACTATATCATAGGAGCTTCTTACTCAAAATGTTAACTTGATCCTTATTAAATGGATAAAATAAAACCCAAGATAATGTTCAACAAAATGCTCCAGAAACTAGATTTAGACGAGGATGAAACACTAATTGGGGGAGTTGGGATGCTTCTTGGTGTGGTGAACCCATCAGCTGATAGACTAGACCAAGCAACGGTTGCGCTACGAGGTCCGTGGCTCTGACCATCTTGACGATGTGTGCGCAGGCTGCAACCGTAGTAGTGGTTGCTGGCTGAGTCTAGAGTGATGTTTGCAGGTCCAGTTGCGATCATTGGTCTAGTCTGTCCCGTGTTATCTTTGAATACATAACTAGTTTGAGCCCAACCCGCTATGCTTTGCAACAAAATTGTTGCAACAATAGCAGAAACAATCATTCTGTTCATATACCGATTTCTCAACCCCTTTTCGCCGGCTTTGTTGCACTGTGATTACCCGAAATAGGAAACACGATAGATTGTATTTTCGGATGTTAGAAAAGGAGAACTGCTGAGTTTGAGCGTAGCGAATCACGCAGGAATGTATATTACGAAGTTTAGGGGAATTAGTCGAATTCTGACTAATTCCTTTCCTTAAGGGGTTTTGTTTTTGACTCGTTCCTTTTCTTAAGTTAGCTTTGTATACTCTTACCCGAGTCAACTCATCATGCATATCGAAAAGTAAAAGTCTGTATTTTGAATTAGCACAGAAGACTGAAAAATGAACAGAAGACTTGTATTCAAGGAATGTTGCTTAATCCCAAATAATATCTCTACAAATTTAACATGGTGGTGCCTGATTCGAAGGATTCTTCGGACACCCGAACCGTTTGAGTTGTCACGAAGATATAATCAGCGCCAGAACCACAGCAGATATCGCATACATCAATTGCGTAGACCATATGCCCTGCACAAAAGAACGATAACAACCAAAGAACAGATAAATTAGGGAACTTTACTACGAGAAACTGACTGAGTACAAGCATCGAGGCAGGTTCATTTGAGAACCGTGAATATTTTACGAACCGTGAGAACCAACTATTCATGAATCATTCATAATGAATGTCATGAATATTTAGGTATATTCATTATGAATAGTTGGTTTTTAGGATCGTCAAAATATTTACGGTTCCTAAATGAACTTTCTCGTATGAGTATATTAACATACTTTGAAGGTGATAACTGATATTGCTGAAGAAGGTACGAGCCCCGTGAACCCGATACTATAAGAAACGCTCCCGTCTGCTTTGAACAGGCCAAAGTTTCTCTCGGAAGTCGGTCCGGGCTTTAGGTTCTCGTTGAACATGGCGAAAACATACGCCTTGACGACCATTTTCGGTCTGTAAGGGGTGCCTTTCTTTTTAAGCAGCCGTTTACGTAGGTTCATGTTGTAAGTCCGAGCATTGCTAACCGTGGCCGCTGCTTCGTTCGGGTCTCCATGTGAAGCCCAGCCGGTTTCCGATACTATGACCTCCATCTTCTCGAATCCGGCTTTCTCCAAAGCAGCGTACGATGCATCGATTTGAGCCTCGAACATGTTGTCGTAATGGAGTTTAGTTTTCGGATCATCGATCCCGGGATTCTTCTTGAAGAGGGCATAGTTCAGATCAATGTGTTCAGGATCACTAATGTATGCAAGAAAAGGGTAAGTGTTTATATAGAAAGGCGATTTAATTTGCGAGAAGAATTCGAGCAACGGTTTCATGTACGGCACGACCGACTCCTTGAACGCGCCAGCCGACGGAGGGTACGAGCTCGCGAAAACCGCAGCCGAGTGTGGGCTCGAGACCTGAACCTTATCGGCTAAACGAAGCCGGACAAGGGCGTTATGGACATTTTTCACAGCCGGAAGCAAGACCTCCCAAAGCTCTTGATCCGCACCGCCTAAGATCTCGTTCCCGACCGCGACACCGACGATGCGCGTCCCAGGTACAAACGGCTCGACGTTTTCCTTCACCCAATCCATGGCTCGGTCCTCGTTCACGCTTATGTCTCTCAAGAACTCATTCCCGAGCCCGATCATTATCTCGATGCCGGACCCTTTAAATGCCGTGAGAACTTCGTGATCCGCATCAAAGATTCGCGTGTTCATGATCTTAGCCGCCTTCATAAGCGTGACCACGCTTTCCGGGCGCGGAATGTTGTCCGCGATCCGCCCATAATTTACCCCGTACGTACCAACAAATGCATTCGATATCACAACTGCCATCACACGAAAAAAAAAGGAAAAAAAAACAATCAAACACAAAACATACAACATGTAAAGATAAAAAGTAAGCAGTGTGCGTGAGTATTTTTTATTGTATGTAAATATTATATACTTTAAAGAAAGATAAAAAACCGAGGAAGTCGAGAATGGTGTGCGTACAATTAGCGGAGACGATGACGAAGAGCATACGGTAAGTCGAGGCCATGTCGATGAATGAAGGAATGGAATTGAAAGGGGTAAGAAATATGTAAGGAATAAGGAATGGTGGCTTGTGGTTTGGGATGCTTCATGTTCAGGAATGCCATCGGAGTTGGTAATCGAAGATTCCCAGGATTACGTGAATGCCACCGGAGATGGTAATCGAAGATTCCGAGGTTTCATGAATGCCGGCAGCAAGTTGTAGTTTTTGGGTAAGCTCGTTTTCGAACATATATCATCGAATCCTTTCCCCATTTCTAAAGTAAACACTAGTTTGTCACCTTTTTTTTTCTATTTTCTTTTTATTATTATTTTGGGAACGAAAAAGATGCTTTTCTTTTTGCTTAAAGTACGTACATTTATGGACTTATGAAAAAGGCCTCAATGCTGAATAAAAGTCTACATGGCTATTTACTTATCGCTTAATGATTTTATGGTTTGGACGGCTTATTAGTGTTTATTTACGATTTAATCGTTAAGCTATTAAGCTAAAATGTCTATATGGAATAAGCCATGACCCCTCATTTGTCTCCATTAAGCCACCCTAAACAAATCAATATTAGAAATGCCCAGAAATAATCTAACACTTTCTCTCTTCGACTGTCTCAAACTCATTGGTCTCTCGTCCCTCAAACAAACAGATTTATTCAGACAAACAACTTAACTCATACAAGGTTTAATATAAGAAAAAGTAAACAGCCCCGTAACGTAGGGGTGTACGCGGGTTGGGTTGGGCGGTTTGGGACATTTTTACAATCCAACCCAATTATGACGGTTTGGAAAAACCCAATCCAACCCATTCAAAAGTATAACCCAACCCAACCCTTGCGGGTTATGGCGGTTTGGGCAGTTTAGTAGTTTACATAAAATTGTAGAATAAAATACGATAAATACTAATAAGAATATACAAACGTTTAGCGAACCGTTCGGGAAAATTTTCGTTTATATTCGTTTATTTAAGAATTGATCGAACATGAATACATTTTTGTGTTCGTTTAGTTAAATGAACGAACATTTACAATGAGCTCGTTCGTTCATTTACATTCGTTAATGTCTGTTTATTTATGTTTGTTTATATATATAAATTATATATATAGGGTGCGTTTTTTTTGCAACTCAAGCAATTTGTACAAACTATGCAAACCAATATTAGTCGTTCATCAAGTCTAATGAATATATGATTTTATTATGTTTCATAATTTAAAATCATGATTATAATGAATAAACTTAACATTTCCTAATTTAAAATCATGATTATAATGAATAAACTTAACATTTTCCATATATATCACAATCATTGTTTTTTTTTTGAGAGGGTATCTCAGACCACATTGGGCCCAGACTAATCTCTGGCAATATGGGCCGAAGCCCGACTACTAAAGCATGCAGCCCGGGGTCGAAGCCCCCGTACCTCCAGGATGCGTCCCCCAGGGTTCGAACATGAGACCGCTACTAGCTAGTCCACATGCCTTACCACTAGCCTACACCCTTTTGGTATATCACAATCATTGTTAATGAATCATAATCATTATCCATAAATATATCTATTATTTCCTAATATAGTGATTTGCATAGTTTGTACAAATTGTTTAGATTGCAATATATATATATATATAGTGGAAGGATATTTTGCAACCCTTAAAAAGGTTGCAACCCACATCTTAACCGTTGAATTTATGAAAAACGGTTATTTTGTTTTTATTTTTTTAATTGAAAATATTGGACCCACATGTATTGTAATCGTCGATCATTAATTCAACGGTTAAGAAGTAGGTTGCATGGGTTGTAATATTTTCATGGGTTGCAAATTAAACTACCCCTATATGTAGGGGTTGTTTTATTTGCAACTCTTAAAAAGATTGCAACCCTTGCAACCCACATCTTAACCGTCGGATTCATTATCGGCGGTTACAATACATATGGGCCCCAATACTTTTAATTAAAAAAAACATAAAAATAAAAATAAAATAACCGTCGATCATGAATCCAACGGTTAAGATGTGGGTTGCAAGGGTTGCAACCTTTTTCAGGGTTGCAAAATATCTTTCCAATATATATATACTACTTTAATATTGGTTTAGATCAAATGACAAGTCTTTAAGCATTAAGTACAAGTATTCAAAACAAGAAAATCAAAAAACTCTTAATTGCAAGATTTAATGCATTGGGTACAACTTGAAACACTTTTGGTTTGTGCACACACAAAAATCAGCCCATACCCTGTCAGCCATACCCTTCTTCTTCCACCTTTTCACGTCTTCACCATACTTCTTCTTCTACCTTTTCACATCTTCACCATACCCCCCACTCCCCCAGTACAACCATACCCTTTTTCTTCTACCTATTCACATTCTAGACCATACCTTCAGTCATCGCACGTGTAAATGGAAGATTTTTTCGCATATAAATTAGCCCATTTATATACGTTCCTATAGGAGCTCCGACTGAAAAGAATGGTTGTTAGCGACGAGAGTTTGGAGTTCCTAGCGATGAATTTTCAAGGTTTTAAATCTCTGTCTCTATTGAGATGTGATGGATTCAGTACTGGTGGATTAAAAGCCATTTCTACTCATTGCAAGTAAGATTTCTTCCATCTTGCAAAATTGACCAAATTTGTAGCTTCAAATTTCATCAAAATGGAGTTTTGATTTGGATTTTCTATGATCTCAAGTTACTTGAATCTTGTTTTGACTTTGAAGAAACCAGATGAACTTGAAGATGTTATCCATAAAGTTCAGATCATTTCTAATCTTATTCTTGATTCTGTGAATAATTGTTTGAAAAATTAGGAATCTGGATTGTGTTTATTACCCAATAAAGCCTTCTTTGATGTCAATTTTAGAAATAAATCATTGATGAAAATATTTGGCTAAGGAAATTATTATTTCTGTAATCACCCAAAATGAAAAAAGTAGAATATGTTTAATGGGACATGAATCATAGGTTAAAGAAAGCAAGATATTTGCATGTAGTGTTTGATCTCTTTCGGGAAAGATCACGTCTTGTGTCTAATTTGGCTGAGGAAATTAATTGGGGTCCGTTTAGAAGATTGGTTAATGATTTGTGAAGGAAAAAATAAAAATCATATCTTTGTGCTTGATTTAGCTCAGAATATTAATGGGGGTCTCTCTTTAGAACATCAGGTACGATTTATGGTTGAAAAATATCAACTTTCTGCTCAATTTGGGATCGACATTGTTGGGGATAAAGAACTCAAGAACCAATATAAAACTATAAAGAACTCAAGAACCAGTAGAAACATGAAAGTGAACCTACTCATAAAACCAACGGTATTCCGTTGGGTTCATCTCATAGAGTTGGTTCATAACAGTCCTCGCTGCTTTGTAAGTGAATAGATTAAAGATTTGCTGCAAGAACAAAAGCCTTGGCTATCATCAATTGAGCCTCAAATCATAGGATTTTATAGTAATACGCCTAAAGGCATTGAGCTTTTATTCATTTAGAAACTTGGATCCTTTATAGAGACTCCAAATTGGAACTATTTTAAGTGATCGTAACATAAAGATGGAACATAAATTGTTCAACAGGAGTGCTTCAAATAAGAATGCTAGATGTCATGAGAAGGTAAAAATGCTACATGATAACTTGGTTAATCTGGATTATGTGCTTCATCGGGATCTCAAGTAAGCCTAATACTTTGTCTTTGCTTTTGATTCCTTGTTTATGCTCTCAGTTGATAGCTATTCTGGTTTATCAACATCTGCTTTCCCATCTGCTTTTTGGTCTGTTGAATCTCACTTGGGTTTTTGGGGATGGGTTAAGGGATGATGGTATAAGGAGGTGCAGGGTAGAGGAGATAGGCCATTTGAATATGTTATAGAGTAATAAGGAGGTTTATTGGGAGGTTTGGGAAGTTTGATGGTGTGTGTCATTTTTGGTGTACAGGGGATGTATGAGGACTTTCTCTCTTTGTTTATACATGGTGAGGGGGTATTCAGTTTTCTTTGATATCTCCAAATCCATTTTAGAACAATTTTTTTGGTTCTATATGGGTTTTGGATTCTTTTATAGGTTTTGGGTGTCTATGTGGCAGATTGAGTGGTATAGAAGTCTGTGTTGTTGGGTCCAAAATTTGGCCTTTTTCTATAGTTCTTTACTTTCAGTATGACATTTATCTGTCTCTGCTGTTAGTTGGCTATTTTTTGGATGTTGGTGCTCTCAATCTGTTAATTTTTTGGTTTGGAGGGATAAGGTTGGGCTTAGTTTTTCTTGGATACAGTTATGGTATATTTTGTACCTGTGTGAAATTTGGCCTTAGTCTATTTCACTATGGTTTCTGCAAATGGAAATTTGTATATGCGCTGCTATTGATCTTTTTTGGAGTTGGAGTAATAAGGGAAGTACTATGGATTTGGAATTCTACTTGGATGATCCAATGGCCTGTGACCATTTTGGTTTGTTTTTCTGGAATAATAACATTTTGGGATGGGCCTTATATGGCTTGGACTATCTTCTGATCTTTTCTGTCGCCTATAGCCTATCCAGGTTGCAGTATTGTATTAATCATCTTTGTGAAATTTGGCCTTGGGCCATTTCACATTTTGGAGTTGCTTTGTTCATTGTTCAAAATCTTAATGCAAAGGCCTGTAGCCAATTTGCATTTTTTTCACAGCATCATGAACATTTTTTAGTGTTGGAGGATTAGTGGTGTTTGTTGTGGCCTGGTCTTTCTCAGATTCTCAGTTTTGCATTTCCATCTTTTTTTGTGGTCTTTCTTTATGTTGAGTTCCAAATGGTTTCTCAACTTTTGTTTTCTATCCTTTTCAATTGGTCTAAATCTGTGCATTTTTACCCCATTTTGCTCACTTTCTTGCCGTTGAAATCCACAATGGGTTCTCAACTTTTGTTTTGTTTTCTATTCTTTGGTCTTAAAAAATGGTTTACTAATCATTTTTGTTCATCTGGATTTGCAATTTGGAGTGATAAGGTGGGGTTTATGCCACCTGCTTTTCTTTTTCAATGGTACAGTTGTTGGGTTTGGAATGGTTGCAATGGAAGAAACAGAATGAGTGTGGGGGTATATTGATTGGTATTATATAATGGAGTTGCTGTGGATCATGAGATGGATGGTTTTGGGTGTTGGAAGAAAGAGTAGGAGTACGATTTCTAAGCAAAGTTTGTGGAATGTTTGGAAGTCTGATCCTTCTCAAATCTTGATGATTGCTTGATATTTTGGAAAAATGAAATAGCTCTTCCTGTATTTGCTTTTGGAGAATGATGAAGTTTGATAGGGATGAAGATAAGATTTTATTGGATATTATTTTTATTCAACTTGGGTGGATTATAATATTGGATTATTTTTTTCAAAAATTGGAGGGGCCGTGAAGATGGATTTTATTTTAATTCCTTCTTGGTTTACTTACAATTTGGGCCATCGTATGTTGAGTTTTTTGATTTAATGGTCATGGGCCTTAGATGTTGATGCTTACTTCTTTTAATGATTGGGCCAGTATCAAGTTGTTTCTTTTGGGCTGTGAGGAGTGGTGGTTGAAGGAGTTTATTCTCAACTCTTTGCTTAATGGGATGGGTTTGCAAATGGATGATGTGGGTTGACTATGAGTTGTGTTTTTATTTTGTCTTTTTGCTTATGGATCAAAAATGTGAATATAGGTCTTAGTTTTAGACCTCTTCTTTGGGTTTTTCCCAAACATTTTTTAGGCATTCAATTGTATTTCTTGGGGTATACTCCTCGTAATTTGTAAGTCTTTTCTTTTTATCAATAAAGTTTTCCGGGGGTTCAATCTCCTTTTTCCAATATATATACATATATATATATATAGGGTGCGTTTCTTTTGCAACTCAAGCAATTTGTACAAACTATGCAAACCACTATATTAGGAAATAATAGATATATTTATGGATAATGATTATGATTCATTAATAATGATTGTGATATATATGGAAAATGTTAAGTTTATTCATTATAATCATGATTTTAAATTAGGAAACATAATAAAATCATATATTTATTAGACTTGATGAACGACTAAGATTGGTTTGCATAGTTTGTACAAATTACTTGGGTTGCAAAAGAAATGCACCCTCTCTCTCTCTCTCTATATATATATATATATACACACACACACACATTCTACTCATTAATTTTTTATTTTCCATTTTGAGCAAAAGGCTGATTACACGCTAGAGGGCTTTTCAATTTTCATTTACGATAAAAAAATTCACACCTTGCTCACCCGGTGCATTGTACGGGTACATTGCTAGTATATATATATATATATATATTATGATATTAATATGTAAAATCATTAATTGTATTAATGATTTTAGAATTCCTTTTTTATCATTCCTAAATTTACCCGGTTTTTCATTTGGGTTTTCATTTTGTTATATTATTTCGAAACGAAATGATGATTAATGATGTTTTTTGTTCTTTATGTTCGTTTATTTATATTTGTCTGTTTACGTTCATTTAGCATCTTAACGAACAAACGTAAATGAACACGAACAAACACATATTTTCTTAATGAACGAACATGAACACAAAAATTCCGTTCTTTTACCGTTCGTGTTCATTCATTTGTTTGGTTAAGTATAATGAACGAACACGAACAAGCCTCATTAGTTTGTTTGGTTAAGCAAAATGTATTATATATATATATAATATAATATAGTTTGAGCTATAATATAATTTGTTTGGTTTTGTACACCCCTACCGTAACGTCTTATTTCGATCCAACAATTAGCCTCCCCCTATATGAATACACAATATATATCGAAGATGGAATATAAGCATGATTTAAATAAAAATGTATTAGATAAAAATATGATGTGTAAAGTAAATTTGCCAAAAAAACATGTTTTACTAACACTTTTATTATGGTTCTCTTGATTTTTGGGAGAATTTTGTTTTGAAACTTGAAATGAAGGGAAAAAAGAACTCTCCATTTATAACCAAGAGAAAAAGATGGTTAAGAAGGTTGCAGACGTCCGGACTAGTAGTATCCTTGTCAGTGTATAAAAATGTACGTATCAAATTTCTGCAATCCTTTTTCTATAAAAACACAAAGAATTTTATAGTATTTAATTTGTGATTATATATATATATATATATACACCGGGTCTTTGTCTTTCCTATATTATAAAAGATTTGGTTAAAAGTTTTTAAAAGAACTCTCATTATGGATGTAAATGATGCGAGTCGAGCTCGAGTATCATTATACTCGATTCGAACTCGAACCCAATTCTCTAGCTCGAACTCGACTCAAAAACTCGCGAGTAGTGAAAATCGAAACTCGACTTGAACTCGATAATCAAAACCCAAACTCAAACTTGTTTCAAGCTCGAACCAAACTCAAACTCGTTTAAGTTTATAGTATTTATTCAAACAAACGAACACTAACAATAAACAAACAAAAAAATTGGTGTTCGTGTTCATGTTCGTGTTCGATTGTTTAAAAAGTAGGTGTGTTCGTGTTCATTTATGTTCGTTCGTTAAAAACAGTAAATGAAAGTAAAAAAGTACTTAAAACAAACTAAAGGGACTCCCTGTTCAATAGGGTGCTCCAATAACTCTTTGCATATAATCAAAACACCATGTTCGAGCCAAAGCCATTGGACTCAAAAAAAGGAAAGCAAAAAGCTATGGAATAACGAGAAGGGATAAACCTTATTTATATAATAGAGTTCAAGGTTTTTGATTGAGTACCCCACCAATGTGGGATGAAAAACTTCACCTCAACAAAAAAACATTCTTTACTTTAAGGGTTTATTTTATTTTAATTTTGCTTTTTTAGCTACTATCTTATTATTATTTTATTATATTAAACTAACTATTATTAAAAAACTAAATTATATTTTATAAATCTTACTATAAAATTAATTATAGAGTAAATTACATTTTTCGTCCCTGGGGTTTGTTGAAAAATTCTATTTTCATCCCTATAGTTTTGAAATTGTGATATTCATCCATATGGTTTATAATTTATTACCTTTTTCATCCTTATGGTTTAATTTTTATTGCTTTTTTCATCCCTATGGTTTACAGTTCATTTCTATTTTAGTCCTCATACCTAAAAGTAGTGTATTGGCCTCAGGGATGAAAATAGAAATGAATTGCAAACCTTAGGGACGAAAACTGAAATTTCAAAACCACAAGGACGAAATTCGCATTTTTTTACAAACCACAGGGACTAAAAACGTAATATACTCTTAATTATATATAAAATGTATTCGAGTATATCACGAGCTTATCAAGTCGAGTATCAGGTAGCTCGACAGGGCCGTGCATTAGGGTGTGCGGAGTGGTTCTACCGAACAGGGCCTCCGATCGCCGCGGGGCCTCGGAATATTTTTTTATTTTTTTACTTATAATAAAAATTAGTATATAAAAAATTTAATGCATAAGCATTCAAAAGTTAGCTCCAGCACAATGGCAAATGCGAGTTTGTAATGTGCATCCAACCAGTGTTCAAATCCTTTCCCTTGCATCTTAATTTTTTAAAATTAATCTTGTTTTCATTAAAAAAAATAGCTTTGTCTTACTATAGATATTTTAGTACACAAATTATTTAACGATTTCTTTATTTTAATTTTTTTTTGAAGATGACTTAAACATATTATTTTTTATTTCTCTTTTTACTATGATAATTAAATTAATTATATGAATGTTTTTAAAATATTTTCTATACGATTTATCCTGCAAAATTCAAACCTAAAGTTCTTAATTTATATCTTAATTTTTAATTTTGTATATTGTTTTTCTAAAATGTTTTGAGATAATAAACTTATAAAATATTTTAATAATATAAATAATATTAAAATTGTAAAAATAAAATAGTTATCCGAGTTAAATATAATTTTCTTAGAGACATTAAGGGGGTGTTTGGGATTGCTTATTTAAAATAACTTATGCTTATTTTAAAAAGTGTTTATCAACTTATGCGGTGTCAAATTGAAGTTTTTAAAAAAGTGTTTGGATTAGCTTATTGTGGTACCAAAACGTAATAAACTAATATGTTGTTATTTAAAGGTGTTTGAGATTGCTTATACATATAAAATAACCAAATAAGTTAATAAGTTAAAACTAAATGACTTATCAAAAAGTGTTTTTCAGCGGTTTGACACCGCTATAAGTCATTTTAATTTTTCCTCATATAAACACTCAAAAGTGTTTATCTCTGGTGCCAAATCACAATAAGCTAAAAATCACCTCAAATAAGCAATCCCAAACACCCCCTAAATTTAGATTGTATATTTTAGAAAAAAAATTAAAATAGTTGATAGAGTGCTCTGAATAACGTTAGTTGTTAGTTTTTTTTTAATGATATATCTTATAATTTTCTTTGAGTATTTAATACATTTAGATTTTTTAATATTTGTCGATTTTTTTCCCTATGTTGTTTGGCAAACTTTTAATTTCTAATATATTGATTTTTAATGATGATACGTTCTTGTTGATATGGGTTTTGTAATTACCAATAATGGTTAATCAATTCTATATAAGGACAGTTGTTATTCATATCTCCTTTCCACTTACATACCATATTATCTCCTACATCCTTAGAGACCCCTTATTGGAAGAGTTATAAAAGTTAAAACACTAAGGGGGTGTTTGGTTCGCAGATTCTGATGGAATTGGAATGTTGAATTCCATTGATCAGATTTCATTACATCGTTTGGTTTATTCTTTTTAAGGAATTGGAATGTTGAATTCCAATGAATTCCACAAATGAAGGAATTCAACATTCCTTGGGGGGAAGTGGTATTTCATTGGAATGGAATGTCATATTTTTTTTGGACAAAATTGCCCCTCATCCTAATATGCACCACCACCTCCGGCCACCGCCACCGGCCACCATTGACCACCACCTCCGGCCACCATCGACCACCTCCGACCACCACCACCACCACCTCCGACCACCATTGACCACCACCAGCCACCACCACCTCCGGCTACCAACACCGACCACCACCACATCCGGCCACCGCCACCGGCAACCACCACCACCTCCGGCCACCACCGCATTGTTAAGATTTCTGAATTAACCGGGTGTGCTAATGAAAAGAAAATATTTGAATTAGAACTGCAAATTGTTGAAGAAAGATCAGTTTTTGAGAAAGAAAAGAAAGAGTTTGCTAAGAAGTTCTCCGAGTTTTCCAGAAAATGTGCTGACGAAAAGAAGACAGTTAAGCTGAAATGTTTAAAACTTTCTCAACAAATCTCTGATTTTGAGAAAGTAATCATTCTGGAAAGGGAAAATTTTGCCAAAAAGAAGTTAATAGAGCAAAAGAATGTTGGGATATTCAAAGAAATATCTGGTCAGAGGACAAATGCTGAAAAGGACTTTGATGAAGAAAGAAGTTTGTTTGAAGCAGAAATAAAGAAGCTGACAGAGAAGTTATCTGAACTATCTGAGTGTGTGCGGAAAGAGAAGAAAACAAAGTCTGAATTCGAGATGAAGATTGACCTGGTTGTTAAAGAAAGAGACAATTATTCGTCAAAGGTTAAAGAGCTTGAAAATATTGTTTCTGTAACACCCGTAATTTCGTATTGTACCCTCGACGGTGTGACGGGAGTCATTTGACTCTTGGGTCGTAAAGTATCGGAAAATCAGGTAGGTTTCATATTGGAATCATCGGGAATCGAATCGAGTGCGAAAGACGCGAGAAAGTGGGATTTTGGGGTGTCGCGGGTTGCTACGCAACTTAGGGTCGCGGCATAAGCCGCGTAACTCACTGGAAGTCGAATTTGCAGGAAACGGGCGACCTATGCCGTGGGTGCAAGTCGCGGCATAAGTCGCGGAAGCCATCTGATGGGTTTTAATCGCGATTTTAGGGTTTCAGCCTCATTTCTCTCTTATCTTCTCCTTCCCATAGTCGTTTGGAGCGATTCTTGAACCTAGGGTTCGTCTTTTGGAGCTTTTCAAGTAGAGAAGGAATTAGATTGAAGTATTGGGTGAATCTAAGAGTTTATAACCAAGGTAATCTACCATTTCTCTCCATCTATGAAGTTAGGATTTGGTGTTCTTCATCTTGTGTTACATTCCTAGAGCTAGTATAACTTTGTAGATGTTTGTGGTAGTGAATCTATAGAGAGCTTGGAGCTAGTGGAAGGATTCGAGATCTTCTCTTCTAAGGAGCTCAAGTTGTGGGTAAAACCTAGATTTAGTCTAAATCTAGCAAGGTGAGTTCTAGTTGCTTTGAAAAAACTATATACATGTCAAAATGCACATATTTGGGGGTTTTAATGTATATTCATGGGTTTGCTTCATTTTGAGAAGTTTTGTAAATATTTGTACACTTGCACATATTTGGGTTTCAAATGTTTGAAAATGGTTTACAATAATCCATGAGATGTTGGGGTTGTCAAAGAGGGGATTTTAATCCACCAATCATGTTCCTTGACTATTTGATAAATGTGGGCATTGTGTTGCTTTGGGTCCTATTATGGGAAGCTTTGGAGTACAAATGGTTTTAAATGGGATTTTAGTGTGTGTTAGAGATTTTAAAGAACAGTTACTGAAGTATGGTCAATCGGGGCTTGACTCAATCTACAGGTTTTATATTTGAAAACTTTAACCCCTTTGACTTTAAAAGTGTGAGTTGTTGGAACAAGTACCTTTTAAATCTGGAATATTTGGTAAAGTTGTGAATCGGCTTATATAGCCATATTGGCTCTAATTGAGTATCAAAGGTTCTATGAGGCCTTTCAGCTTGAATCGTACACTAACGAGTTTTGGGACGTTGTCCGGGCTAAACGGCTCCTTATGGAGTGCTTTATGAAAATACAATTATTATACCAAAATTGGTTATTACATGTTTGGATGTGTTAGTTCATTCATACGGAGTCATGTAATGTTTAGACTATAATGCATTGGATCCATAGGCATATGAGTCGTTATGTTCATCATGGAGTTTTAATGTCCATGTTTGAGTCTAGTGAGTGGTCCCCAAGTCATGTTGATTATGTAAGCTTGCGGTGGTAGCTCGGATGAGCCGTATACGGAGCTAAGTCTTGCGGTGGTGCCCAGAGTGAGCCGGATACGGGGACTTGTGACTTTGGTCGTGACACTCATTAGAGGTCGAGTAGACACTAGGATCAGTGGTGTCTTGCGGTGGTAGCTCGGATGAGCCGTATACGGGGAACCATGGTCTTATGTGAAACTCGTGAACGTCGATACGTGGCTTAACTTTGTGTGCCCGTCACATACGATGGAATCGGGTATCTCCCGTCACTGAAAGGTGTTATCTTGGGTATTCTCTTATCCATGCCTTCGGTGTTAAAACGTATCATTTTAATTATACAATGAGTCTTTTGGAGAAATACCGTGTGAGTGCGTTTTGAGGAATTTGGGCGTCAGTTGGTTATTTAAAATGGGTGATTAGAAATGTGAAGGAACGTGTTTTGTTAATAAAGCCACTTTACAATCAGCACTTCTAAATTGGCCTATCCAGGGTAAATGTTTATTTAAATGTTTTATGATTTATATGATGAAAACTGCTTTAACTCACTAGGCGTTAAGCCTAACACTTTTTCTTTCGACATGTATATCAGGTCTTAGATGGATCTGAGTGGCGAGTGGAGCTTGGTAGAAGTTCCGGTAGGATGGCTCTAGTGACGTCATCCGGTTTGGTGAAGATAGCAGATTGGTGGTTTTAGTAGCACCCGATAATGTTGTCCCTAGTTCGTGGGACTAGATAGTTCCGTTAGAACTCTGATACATTGTTGTAGAGATTCTCCTTTGTAACTTTAGATTCTTGTCGTTTCAAGGCTTTGTATTTAAGAGTTTTGGAAGTTTTATTTTGTCTGCTATTTTCGAATTTTAGGGGTGTTCCAGTTTCAAAGGTGGTGGTGACTGAGCAAACGACTCCAGAGTCAAAAATCCACTCACCTAGAAATAGTTCAGTTGGTTCTAACAAGCCAGCATCAAGCTCACATCAACAAACTATTTCTACAAACAGGTCAGTTAAATCTTCTGATCAGATTCGTACAACTAACATTTTATATGATTGGAAAATAGATGGTTCAGGTACACATAGAAGGAGAAGAAAAAGATATGAAAAAGAGATGCTGGTTTGGAAGATAAAACCAGTTGAAGATGACAAGAATGATGAGAAGAAGGAAGAAAAGAAAGGAAAGAAGGAAGAGAAGACAGGTAACAAATCATTTGTATCTGCCTCAAATGCAAAGAAGAACAAAATGCTGAAAGGTAAATCTGATCTTGCTTATTCGAGAGATCAATTGATCAGGTTATCTAAAAAGAGGTATTGTTCTTATTGTCGTACTTATGATTTTGTTCATAAAGCTAGTGATCATTACTGGTATGGTTCTTACTCGATTACTCCCATAAGAACTGCAACTAACAATTATGGACCCAAATACCAGTGGGTACCAAAACCAAAGACTGATTCTGTGTTGCAGGCATCTACTGTCAAGGGGGAGTAAGAGAACCAAGGCTTCTAAGTAAATCAGCTTAGGACCCGTACTTCAACGAAGTTTGACTTCTAAACATAACAGTTTAGGACTCGTACTTCAAAGATGAAAAAGAGATGCTACTCCCGGGCTGATAAGAGAGTGTACTCAGATACTCAGAAGAGGAAATCAACCTTCAAGGGGGAGTACATAAATTTTTCTGGAAATATGTATTCGGAAGATATGACGAACTACACTTCAAAGGAAGTTGTAGATCTCTATCATGTGCTTTTTCACTGATAAATCTCATATGCATATTTTCAGGGGGAGTAAAGGATATAATTTCTGATTATTTCAGATCAGAACTTGTACAATCAACGTTTTATTGCTTTATGTCATTTTATTTTCGAATAATTTTGTGAATAAATTTGCTTTTACTAGACTTTGAGACTTGTGCAGAATGAGAGAAGCTATCAAGATCATATCTTAATGACTACAGCTGACTTTATGAGATCTAAGATTGCACGAAAAGGTTAATTTCTTATCTTAATCTCATATATGGTTGAAAGAAGGACAACTTTCAATCATAGAAAACATGTTCTTAAAATGTTCAAACCACTTCCCGATTCTTAAACAGATTTCATGAATTGGAAGTGTAATTTTAAATGTTTTCATTTTTTTTGTGCTTACATAATTACAAACCGTGTGTTTCCAAGGATATATACTTGTGTATTGTCTTTTCTATATACTTTAAAGTATTCACACACATCGGTTTGACTTATTGTTCAAAAAGTTCTTACTATGTCTCATATTTAACCATATCTTCGATGGTAAGACACCCCGCTTGTACTTCAATGTATATTGAGCGTCATTTCATTTCGAAGCGTTCATTTCAAGAAAGTCTATATTTTTGTTTCATATGGACAATATATGTTATTTTTTACCATAAGCCTTGATTGTTACATCATTCATTTCTGATCATTTTCATACAATGTCAGATTTTCAAACAAGTCTTTTGCATTTATATTCATTCATTCAATATACTTGTTTGAAAATACTTCAATGTTTAAAAATGCTCAAATATTCATGATTATATTTTATGAGCATACATTCATCTGACATTTGTATATGAGTTTTAACTATTAAAGTTAAATCATTATGAGCAACACGTTCTTTTAGGATCATACATGGGTTCTTTGTGCTAGGAATTAACTGAACTTCTATGAAATCACGTTAACCAGTGATTTCTACCCAAGAAGTTAATCCATAGAGATTGAGTATGAGGAGTCTAAAAGAAATGAGTGTGGGTGTGATGAGGTAAAATGGAAAAGAGAGCTTGGTTGGTAGTGAGCTTAATGATCAAAAGAAAGAAGGTGTGAGAATAGAGTAAAAAAAATATTAAACTCTGCACCAACTACTTTCTGAGCCGGGCAGCCACATTACTAGCGTTTCACAACTCTTTGGTGAACGTTATTGAAACAGGCAACTAGCCCATGCCACTTCTTGTTAAAAACCCCACCAGCCACTCATTTTCTTCTCAAAAAGAAAGTGTTTTCATATTTCAAAGGGGACGCAACATATAATCTATCTGATTTTCTTTTGGAAAATCTGGATATTGAAAAAGAAGGAAGTCTGCCCCACCTTCGCACTTCAATCATGCACTTAGAGTCTGTGTTGAACTAACTGTTGTCTCAATGGTTTACACAATGTTGAGCCTTATTTAAAGCAATTATTCGTGCTTAATTCTTTCTACACTTGCACGAACACACAAAGAATTCGTTTCTTTGTCATAACATTCATAGAAATTGCCTTTGTGGTATTTCGATAATTGGATGGAAGCCCTGGGGGAGTGAACATCAAAAAGCTCCTTTATATTGTGTATTCGTTACACAGTGACTTTGTGTTACTGACAGGCGTTTTAACTGATTCATTTGTTGATTCAGGTGTTACATTCCTATTTTGTCTAGATTTGAAAAGATCTGGATGAATACATTGTTCGAATTGGCAAAGAATCAGAGGCTCAGTTGGAAAGATCAGTGGTCAGAAACAATTTCAAAGACATTTCTTGGTGAAAGTTTTGATGATACAGATGCTCAAATCATCAAAAAGGGGGAGAAGAGTTAAAGAAATGTTTTGAGTCAGATTTTAAAGGTTGAGAGAAAATGTTCAAGAATTTATTGTTAAAGAAAGATTGTTGTTCAAAGACGAAAAGAGTTCAAAGATTTCAGTTTGTTGAAGATAATTTGCTGAAGCAGTCAGATTTGTTTCTGAAAGAGGTTTGTGTACAACCTTGGGGGAGAATGTTGATATTCTTAGAGATCAGACGTTTAGAAGTTTGATGAATGTTTTTGAAGACAAAGCTTATCAAAGAAGAAATTTCATTGTGTTAAGGGGGAGTTTGGAAATTATGTTTGTATCAAATGGGAGATTTCATGAGAAGATAAAGATTGTTAAAAGGGGGAGTTACTTCAATCGAGCTTAATTAGAGAAGATCGCATTGCTAAATCTTTTAGTAATGATCTTGATCCACAGGGGGAGAATGTTAGAGCACATAATTGTTGGATTCAAGATCATAACGATTGAAGACAAAAGATCAAGAAGTCAAAGCTGGAAAAGTCAACTCTCAAGCAAAGTCAAAGTCATTTGTTAATAAAGTCAAAGTCAATGTAATTGTATTTTGTTTTTCCTCTGTAATTGTCAAGGGTATAAATACCTTGTTTCCTTTGTAATTCTATGAGTAAGTAAGTCATTGTAAGTGTGTAAGAGTGTGATTGAGAGAGCTTATGAGAGAAGAGCAAATTGAACATTATTCTAGTGAGAGAGTTTAGAGAGAGAAAGTTGTGAAATTGTATTCTTTGTTGTTTAAATCAATGACATATGATTTGGAATTCTCATCTTGATTGTTTGTAGAAATTAGAACTTGAATCTCGGAATAACAGAGAGAGAGGAGAAAGGGAGAGAGGAGAGAGAGGAAAGAGAGAGAGAGAGAAGAGAGAGAGAGAGGAGAGAGAGAGAGAGGAAAAAGAGAGAGAGGAGAGAGAGAGAGGAGAGAGAAGAGAGAGAGAGGGGAGAGAGAGAGGAGAGAGAGAGAGAGGAGAGAGAAGAGAGAGAGAGAGGGGAGAGAGAGAGGGGAGGAGAGGACAGCGAACCAAACGCCCCAAATTCCTTTGACAAATTTCATTCCATCCAAAAACATTCTGCGAACCAAACGCCCCCTAACATTAATTAAAAGTTAAAGAATCAATTACAAATTTTGAATCCTCATCAACATAATAACATTAAAAATTAAAATTTAGCGTCAAAAAATAATAAAAGATGGACAATTTAATTAAATTCAAAATTAAATTATCGGTAGATTTATTATAAGTCAAATATAATATAATTTTTTTAAATAAAGAATATGAAAAAAAATAAATTAAAAACACATTTGATTTTTTGTACAGGGCCTCCAAAATATCAGGAACGGTCCTGTAGCTCGACTCGACTCGTTAGTATGTCGAGTTCGAGTCGAGTGTTGACTGAGTCGATCTCGAGTAGCTCACAAGTTGTCACGTCTCATTTACACCTCTACTTGTCATACATAATTCTTTAATTTCAAGTTTACACTATATCTTATTAATAAAAATTAACTCCTTAAAACTACTAATGAATTAATAAAGATGTTCAAATACAAGACAATGATTATATACTACTAATATGATAAAATAATCCTTCATTATTTGAATAAAAAAATCATACATAATTAAATCTAAAATAAATTAAACCCCATATTTACCAAAAAAAAAAACTTAATAATTTATTACCTTTTGTAGTCTCTGTCGTTTGTTGAAATTTTCTACTTTTGTTTTTACGGTTTTAAAATTACAACTTTCATCCATATGATTTATTACTTATTATCTTAAAATTACAACTTCCATCCATATGATTTATAATTTATTACCTTTTTCGTTCTTATAATTTAAATTTTATTGTTTTTTTCATTCATATGGTTTACAATTCATTTTCCTTCATACCTAGTAGCAATGACTCCACGATTCATTGGTTCATATAGAATCCATGTCCTAGGTAGGTGTATCAAAAAACATTCTTTTCACTAAACGTATATAATAAATAGAGTGAAAGGGTCCACACTGAAACTAAGGGGGTACTAACTAACAGCTAAGTCCTCTCCGAACCGCAGGAGATAGTTTCCCATCATACAACTCACCAACTTCACTTGCCTCTATGGAGGGCTCGATCCGGGCAGGTTCGGATCACTTACAATACATGGCTCTACGAAGGAAGGGCTTGGGTTAGGAGCGTTTTTAATATGATTATTTTCTTGTATTTATTCGACATGAAAGAAAATAAAAATGAATTGGAAACCATAGGAACGAAAACCGAAATTTCAAAACCACAATTTTTTTAACAAACCACAAGGACTAAAAAGGTAATTTAACATTTAATTTGACGCCTAGAGTCGGGTTCAAACAAGAACGGTATCTATTTAAAAGAACACGAGAACGACAAATCACATACAAAATCATAAGTGATTTTACATTAGCAGGGAAGTCGTGCAAAATCACGGTACGCGGACGACTTTTGCCGCGACTTAAGGTCGCGGGAATCACATGTAAAATCACTTATGATTTTGTATGTGATTTGCCGTCCTCGTGTTCTTTTAAATAGGTACCATTCTCGTTTGATTCTCCCTCTTGACGCCTATGTGCATTCTTTTTTGTTTTTTTTATCAAGTCTCCAAATTAACAGTACATGTACAATTAAATTTGTAATTTATATTTTATTCAAATATAGAGTTCAGATTTTCCTTTTTACTTGGAAGTTAAATTAACTTTCGATCATCAAATTTTAATAAGAGTGAATTGTGGATTTGGTCCTCGTGTTTTGTTACTTTCTTTGACTACGGTCCCTATAGTATGTTTATTGTGGATTTGGTCCCTGTGGTATTCAATTTATCTTGGTTATGGTCCCTCTGACTAACGCATCCGTTAACTCCATTAAATCAGGAACCATTTTAGTCATTTTGCCTAATTTGTGTCTTATTATGATAAAAAAATAAAAAATATATTTTTAACACACACACACACACACACATATATATATATATATATCAAAATAAATAAAATAGGATGTTATTGTATGACTTGATTCTTTAAATTTTTAAAAAAATTAATTATATTAAATATGATTTAATTTTATTATTTTATTGTAATGGTGGGAAAAAATATGGTTTTACTATCATCACAACAAACAAACTTAGTATCGATATTTTGACACCAAAATCATTGAAAACAATTGAGAAATGAATTCTAATTTTATCATCTTAAAATTAGATGTTTCAGTTTTCATATTGTTTTTCAATAAAAAAATTCAAAACAAACCGTTTAGATTTTAACGAAATAAAATATTTAAGTTACGAATATTTTAACTCACAGCCACAAGACAAAACATAGAGCATCATATGTCATATGTCAGGTAACACCAACATGAAAACATGTTAGCATTTAGAAAATAGCGAAGATCAGCTACAACATCCATCAATAGAAAGATACGACATGGTCTTATCATTATTCGGTACTCCTTCCGTCCCAAAATAAATGTTCATAATAAAAAAAGGCACACGTTTTAGAAATTGGTAATTATTAGTTTATTACACTTGTTAATTTTATTGTGGGTTAAAATATTCGTAACTTAAATATTTTATTTCGTTAAAATCTAAACAGTTGATTTTTAATTTTTGACTGAAAAACAATATGAAAATTGGAACCTCTAATTTTAAGATGATAAAATTAGAGTTCATTTATCAGGTTTTCAATGATTTTGGTGTCAAAATATCGATAATAAGCTTGTTTGTTGTGATGATAGTAAAAGAACAATAAAATTATATCACCTTTAACATAATTAAAGTTTTAATTTAATAAATCAAATCATAAAAACATATCTTATTTTATTCGTTCTAAATAAAATAAGATATAATTTTATGATCTAGTTTGTTTAAATTAAAATTTTAATTACATTAAAACAATAAAACCATATTTTTTTCTACCATTACAATAAAATAATAAAATTAAATCATATTTAATATAATTAATTTTTTTAAAAATTTAAAGAATCAAGGTATACAATAACATTCTATTTTATTTATTTTGATATATATATATGTGTGTGTGTGTATGTTAAAAATATATTTTTTATTTTTCTTATCATAATAAGACACAAATTAAGCAAAATGACTAAAATGGTCCCTGATTTAATGAAGTTAACGGATGCGTTAGTCAGAGGGACCATGACCAAGATAAATTGAATATCACAGGGACCAAATCCACAATAAACATACTATAGGGACCATAGTCAAAGAAAGTAACAAAGCACGAGGACCAAATCCACAATTCACTCTTTTAATAAAATCTTATTTTGTCTTACATACGACTAGTTTTGTATAAATGACTTAAGTAAAAAAAAAATTAATAGAAAATCCTTTCATAAAATTCAAAAACATTCTAAGGACACTCTTTGGTTAGCCTCATTAAGATAAACCTAATTTTCTATTAAGACACTTAAAGATTCTAGGTATCATATAAACCCGATTTTACTGAAGCTACTTTTTATCGAAAATGTAATACATGCACTTATTGCACAATATACCAATGTATATATGGATGTGCGAAAAGTAGGACAAAACTTGGATTCGAATCCACCCGCATCGTCTCCATTTTAACTAACAATAACATTGGTCGAGATGCTAATGCATAGAAAGCGAAACACCACCGATGCGTAATACATATGGTCATGGGCAACTCACCCGAGCCACGGTTTGGTTATCGTTGCCATTTTCCTTCGTATCCCCGTTACGATCCGTTTTCTTGATCACTTTGATATCCACCTCCAACTTCGCTTTCTCGTCACTAGTCTCCTGCACTTGTTTCAACAATGTCGCTATCTCGCCCAACGCTCGTTGCCCAGATGCACCAACATTAATTTGTTTCTCATTGCATTCAGATTTATCGACAGGCTTCAGTTGCATTTTGATCCGATCTCGTGCAATCATCCTTGTTCGCTTGTTGCCTAGATGCACCAACACAAATTTGGTTCTCGGTCGATGCATTCGGATTTTTCTGTAGTTTGATTCTTCTTACAGACTTCAGTTGTATTCAGATTCGATCTGATATGATCATCCTTATTCAATTTGCTCTCATCATCTTTTTTGTTGATCGTCTTTTCCTGGACCTCGGTAGCATCTTGCATCTCGACTTCTTTAATACCTCCTTCATCTATTTCAGCGGCTTCGGCATCTTTCATTTCAACCTCTTTCATACCTGCTTCACTTTCTACGTTATTGTCATCACCGATCAATTTCTTCTCTTCCTTATCATTAATATCGCCAACGCCTACTGGCTCACGCTTACGTTTGTTAGCTGAAAACGTCGGAATTGACTTCATGCCTTTATTATTTTTCGTATTGACTTTAGTTTCGCTACTCACCTGCATTCATTGTAATAAAATGGTCATAAACTTATCCAACAGGGAGGGGCGGATGTAGCATGGAAATGGTGGGATGGCCCCATTAAAATAGGAAATAAAAAGATTTTTTCCTAGGTTAAAAACAATATTTTTTTTATTTTCAATCATAGTTCCCCGTAATTATTCGCTTGTGACCCATCAACCAAAAAACCAATGAAAGTACGTTAAAATCAATCAAAAAAGTCACTCGAAATCAACTCAAAAAAACTGAAAAAATAAATTGATAAAAAAATAAAAAATAAAAATAAAAATCCCTCGAGATTAACAAAAAAACTTAAAACTCTCTCAAAATTAACCAAAAAACTTTAAAACTCCCTCGAACCATGGAATTAGGCTAAAAACACATCGGACAATTTTACGGATTTTTAATCTACCTTAAAGGTGTCTCCACTAAGCAAAAATCTTGGATCCGCCACTGCCAACAGGGGTGGACCCATTATCATGGGTATGGCCTTGGTCGCTGTAAAAAATTTTAGGTCGTGAAATGTGCCACGTAATATTTTGTCGGGTGCAATCATGTATTACTTGAAACCACATTTAATAATTACTATAATAATACGACTCCCTTCTAGACTTGTGTTCAAATCTTATTTATATCATAATCTTAACTTTAATCTTTTGATCATAAATTCTTTATGTTTTCGAAAAAATTTGGGATAATAACTCAAACACATGACCTGAGGAATTAAAAAGAACTAACTAATAGACCAATAATGATACTGTAATAAACATCCCCCGTTTCCTTTTTTATAGTCAAATGATGGCACCAAATTTACTTAAGTAAATTGGTATCAATATTGAATGAAAAACGTATTTAGGATTAAATGGCAGGGATGTTCCAATCATTTTGAAAACCTTGTTACACCTGATTTCGAGTACAATGTAAAAGTGAAATAACAAATATACATACATACAAATTACCAAGGAGATGATACAACATATTATTTTTGTTTTCTAATACAAATCAGTGAGACGCTAAGGTGGGCTAGTGGGTTGTAGTTTTACGTTCATCGATTAAAAACTCTAAACAACGTAAAATTGGGCCTCAAAATTTTGGAGGCACGGTACAAAAACACACATTTAACATGCTAAAAGTGACCTTGTTAAATGGCAATGACTTAAGGTAACAATTAATCAAATAATAAAGATAAAAAAGGATATATACCAAAGCGTCGGAGGGAGCAGTCGGAAATTGTTCACTGTTCGCCGGAAGTTGATCGGAACTCGCCATCTTCAGCCGTAAGTCCACCACCAAATCAATACTAGTCAAGTAATAATATCTAATGTTGATTGCTTTTAGAATTAAGGAGAAGAAACCTTTTATTCGATCACCGGAGAATAACAGTAATGGAAGATCGGCGAATTATATAACGACGGAGACGGTGATCGATGAGGCGGTTGGGTTAAAGCTGCAATTCCACATAAATAATGAAGGGAAATTGGCTCAAAGAGCCACATTACACACCAATATTGGTCTCCTAGCCATTTCTCTACCAATTTGACGAAAATAGACCTAGGTCCGCAATGGCGGACCTGCAGGTCCACTACCTGCCACAAAACGACAAAAAAGCGACGGTCCGAGTCAGATCCGCAACGGGTCAGGTCGGTAGGTCCGTCACCCGACCTAGGTCCGCCACCTACGCCAAGCGTCATGCTATTGTCGTGTTGACTGCAGGTCCGCCATGGCGGACCTAGGCTAGGTTTGCCATTGACCTAGTTTTTGTTGATTTGTTTGTTTTTTGACGTACGTTTTTGTTGCGGAGCTGCATTATTTTGGTCCTATATAATTGTTTGATATACAATTTAGTGGTTGAATTCATTGAAGCCTTTTGAAAAAATTTGAAACCGTGAAGTTTTCCCCAAAAATAGCAAGCCTGAAAACGGAAGGTAAACAATTTTGTTTTCTGAGAAAAAATTTCAAAAACTCCTGAAAATTTGAAGATGAGTTCTGTTTCTGAAAAAGTAAAGTTACGTATTTTAGGTGGAAGTAACTTTCAACAGAATGATCAAGGGTGGGATTATTATACTGATCGACCGATGGTTCGCATCATGGTTCCGGCAACTATCACGCATCAAAGGTTGGTTAGTTATCTTCGTGAGAAATGTGGTATGGACACCATTGTTGGTACCACCAGAATTATTTACATAAATTCTGGCCAAATGATTCAGCTAAGAGACAATGTCGAAGTTTCGTGTTTCTTGCAAAATGCTATGGATTTTTCAACTCCGCCAACACTTTACGTTTACGACGATTACACAATGGCGGGCGACAGCAACGTTGCTTCGAACACCGGAGGCGTTCCTGATGTGTATGCCGAGCAGAATCAAACATCTTACATGCCTCAGTTCCCCGAGCAGAATCAAACATCTTACATGCCTCAGTCCCCTGGGCAGAGTCAAACATCTTACAGACCTCAGTTTGATTCCGCTTATCTTTATGAACATGGTTATGGTATGAGTGACTATAACCCCGATGTTGTTCCTGAGACAAAAGAAGAATTGGTAGACGAACGAGCCGATGAGGAAGACGAAGCCGATGAAGAATTTGATCAAGACCCCGACGAATCTCATGTTTATGACCTGGGTCTTTCTGATGTTCATACGGATGAAGAAGAAGAAACGTCTGAACCTAGTCCTGTTAAATCATATGGTGGGATAAATGATTCTTTGGTATGCCCCCCTCCCTTTTAGAAGACCGAGAGCCCGTCATCACACCAAACGAAGCACCCGTACATTATACCCGTAGTAGAAGAGTGAATGAAGGGGATGTATTTCAAACGAAAGACGAAATGACCCTTGCTATCGGGAGGAAGACCCTTGAAGAGGGTTTCCAGTTTAGAGTTGAAAGATCTTCAAAATCCTGATACAATGTGAGATGTGTGCAGCCTAACTGTAATTGGCGTATTTATGTTGTGTGCATACAGAATACCACTATGTTCCACGTACGAATTATGAACGACGTACACACTTGTTCAAGGACCCAGATGAATCCCCACCACCGTAACGCCAATAGCAGAGTATTGTGACACATAATTTTGCCTAAAGTGTGTGATGAAAGCCGGAGAATACGTGGAAAAGACATTGTGAACGACATGAAGGCGGGCATGCACCTAAATATCTCGTATTGGCAAGCTTGGCGTGCGAAGGCTTATGCGCTAACCATTGAGCGGGGTACCCCCCAGGAATCTTTTAGCCGACTCCCTGCGTTCTTCTGTAACTTGGAGCTTAATAATCCTGGTACTTTCACCCGAATAAAGACAGATAGTACCGGACGTTTTGAGATGTGCTTTGCTGCCCTTGGTTGCTCGGTATGTAATTTGGTTATGTTTTGCCTCGGGCAGTATATTTTTTGCATTAATAAATATTGTCTTTAATTTTCTAACGGTTAAACCATGTAATTTATGTAGATTCGGTCGTTTTTGGGACACTTGCGTCGTGTCCTTATAATAGACGGTGCTCATTTGAAGGGTCCTTACTTGGCACAATGTTCTTAGCCGTTGCTATGGACGCCAATAATCAAATTGTGTCGGTCGCTTTCGGAGTGGGGAGGCCTGAGAGTGGGGAGGCATGGACTTGGTTTTTGACGATGCTGAAGGAATGTATCCAAGAACCGGAAGGGTTGGTGTTCATATCCGACAGGGCTTTATCCATAAGCCAAGCTATCAACACGGTGTACCCAAATGCCCATCATGGTTTGTGTTGTCGCCATTTGCTGATGAACGTAAAAACCAGGGACAGTAGGGCCAAGTTTAGGAAGGGTATGTTTTGGAAAACGTGTAAAGCGTACACGGTGGAGGATTTTGAACGTAAAATGGAAGCTCTACGACGCGTTATACCTGTTGGAGCGCTACTTATGGACGCGGTTGGCAAGGAGAAATGGTCACAGGCCTATTTCCTTGGAATGCGTTACAACATAATGACTTCAAACAGCGCCGAGTCGGTCAATGCACTGTCTCGTTTTGCTCGGCAACTTCCTATCGTGTCCCTTATGGATTACTTCCGAGAATTTCAACAAGACTGGTATTCAATTCGTCGGAACAAAGCAGATTTTCATAGTCACACTTATCCACTGTTATTTTGGTTGTCACAACATATTTTCTTCAATATTTTAATCTTTCGTTTTTCTGCAGCGAGATGAGTAAATGCTCTCCCCCCAAAAATAGAAATAATTGTTAGAAGGCGACAGGTGAAGTAGGAAAGGTTTATTGTCCGTGAAATAGGTTATGGCCTATATGAAGTTCTAGATTCTCGTAGGGACGCAAAAGTGGATTACCGTCGTTGGAGTTGCTCTTGTAGGAAATGGCAGATCTCCGGTTTACCTTGCAGTCATGCAATCGCCGTTGCCAGGCATGAACGGTGTACAGATGTCATCCACCTGATACCGCCTTACTTCAAAGTGGATACTTTTCAAGCCACATACTCAGAGGTCATACATCCACCTGGGCATCCATCAACATGGGTTGTTCCAGACACTCCGCTTATGACCGTTACGCCACCGGTCTACAAGAGACGCGCCGGAAGACCGAGTAACCACGATCGTATCCTATCTCATGTCTAAATTTAAATTTAAGGACATAAAGTGTCTAAAATTAAATTAAAGGGACCTAAAGTGTTTAAAATTAATTTTAAGAGACATAAAGTGTCTAAAATTAAATTTAAGGGACCTAAAGTGTCTATAAATAAATTTAAGGGACCAATGGTGTAATTATATAATTTAAGAACATAAGGTGAAACAAATTAAATTTAAGGACATAAAGTGTCTAAAATTAAATTAAAGGGACCTAAAATGTTTAAAATTAATTTTAAGGGACATAAAGTGTCTAAAATTAAATTTAAGGGACCTAAAGTGTCTATAAATAAATTTAAGGGACCAATGGTGTAATTATATAATTTAAGAACATAAAGTGAAACAAATTAAATTTAAGGACATAAAGTGTCTAAAATTAAATTAAAGGGACCTAAAGTGTTTAAAATTAATTTTAAGGGACATAAAGTGTCTAAAATTAAATTTAAGGGACCTAAAGTGTCTATAAATAAATTTAAGGGACCAATGGTGTAATTATATAATTTAAGAACATAAAGTGAAACAAATTAAATTTAAGTACATAAAGTGTCTAAAATTAAATTAAAGGGACCTAAAGTGTTTAAAATTAGTTTTAAGGGACATAAAGTGCCTAAAATTAAATTTAAGGGAACTAAAGTGTCTATAAATAAATTTAAGGGTTAAATTTAAGGGACCTAAAGTGTCAAATAAGTTTGTCGGGACCTAAAATGTCTAAAATTATATTAAATTGTCCTAAAGTGCCAAATATTAAAATACAAACCAAAGATAAATAATGAGGCCCTATGATTCCTCAACAATAAATTAATAAGTAATTCCAAATGCAAACCAAATATAATTATAGAAGGATAATCAATAATCAATAATTAACAATTAACAATTAATAATTAACAATTAACAATTAATTAATAAATGACAATTAAAATATAAAAATAAAAACTCCAGGCTAGGTCCGCCACCACCCAGTGATGGTGCAGGTCCTGGTGGTGGAGACGTAGTCGTGGCGGAGATGGTGGTAGCGGAGGTAGTGATGGTGGACGTAGTCGTGGCGGAAGGGGGTTTAGAATCACTTACCTTTCAGAACATGTTGCACACGTGTCGGTGTAGGGAATCACGTACAAAGATTCGACAAAAAAATGAGCCTAATTTTCCTTATAGAATAATCGATCGAGATGTTGTATGGGGGACCAACAAACCCCGGTTTATATTTATAAAAGGTTGTTGCTTTCGATGTAGAAAAAAGCAGTTCATTGACTGAAAAAACGACAGGTCCGCAATGGCGGACCTGCATGTCAGATGGCGGACCTGGCGACTAATCAGGGCATGACGCGTGGCATTGCTGGCGGACCTGGGTCGGGTGGCGGACCTACCGACCCGACCCGTTGCGGATATGGCACGAACCGTTCGATTTCTTGTCGTTTTGTGGCAGGTAGCGGACCTAGGTCTATTTTTGTCAAATTGGTAGAGAAATGGCTAGGAGACCAATATTGGTGTGTAATGTGGCTCTTTGAGACAATTTCCCTTATTGGATGTTTATTGTTTAATGTTTATATGTATTAATGAGTTTATTTTATTTTATTTTTAAAACCGTTTAATTAACATTTGACAAAATTTATAAGCCTACAAGAGAATTTAATGAGGTTTTTGTTGAGGTTTTTATAAGAATCTTTATGGTAGAATATAGTTACAAATACTAAAATCAAGATTTTTAAATAATGATTTTTGCATCTAAGTTTATTATTTTAAGCATGTATTTATAAATGTATATAATTAAAATTGATAAAAAAAATATGAATAATAAGTTTAAAAATATATACATTTATACATTTTAGTATTTTGTTATTATTATTATTATTTGGTAAATTATATATTTATCGAAATATAAAAATAGTATAAAATTAAAAATAGAAATTCCAGAGAATAGTAAAATAAAAGTCTACAAAGAGGATAAAATACATGTAAATGAAATTTAGAAGGAGATCAAATGTAAAATTTTAACACAAACATGAAAATGTTTGATTCTAATTAAATATTAAATAAATCTCACATTTTTTATTATTCGATATTTGTATCATTTTAATCGTTTTTAAGAAAGATTTCTATATTAGTATACAATTTTATAAAAGAATATTCGTTTTTAGAGTAAACTATAAATTTTAAGGTTCGAGTGACGAGGCCATGTCGTTCTTAAAGGTGTGTCCTAAGGCAACATATATGTATATGAGAAATAAAAAATGATCTTAACCTTTTATATGGTCAACATTTGCGGCTTTGACCGGGAAACACTGGATAATTGTTTGTATGGTCTGTAGAAGATACAGGGGTAATTTCGTAAAATACACGAGACAAATTAATATATGAACTTGTATGATTCACATATGCATTATATGTTCATATATGAACTCTTTTAACTGATTCATATATGAACCTTGTGATTCATATATGAATCAGTTAATTAGTTCATATGCGAATCACAAAGATTTATATATGAATATGTTAATTAGTTCAACTTATTCATATATGAACCTACTATTAATTAGTTCATATGTGAATCAGTTAATTGGTTCATATATGAATCAGTTAAAAGAGTTCATATGTGAATTACATTGGTTCACATATGAACATATAGTTCATATGTGAATCATACAGGTTCATATATGAACTTGTCCCGTGTATTTGTAAAAATTACGAAACTGTCCTTATATTTTTAGAATAACCGCAATTTTTGACTAGCCAAAGTCGTAATTGTTGACCAATCAGAGACGTAATATTTGACCGGTCAAAGCCGATCTTAACCGAATGAAAGACTATAATTACTTTTCCTATATATACATATATATATATATATATATATGGTGCGTTTCTTTTGCAACCCAAGCAATTTGTACAAACTATATGTTCATATCCAAGAAGAAAAGTTTTAATATGTTCAATTAAATGTAAAGGACGAGTGCTTGGAATAAATATATGACGATTATGACGATTATCAAAATTTTGCAAGAGTAAGCAACCATCACTAAAGATAAAAACATAAAGCATGATTAAAGAGTACCTTCTTTGATTAGATGACCTTTTGAATCGATACAAGAACTACAAACTGAAGGAGAAATAACTAAATTAAAATCTAAAGACTTAGAACAATTTTGAGTAGAGAGGAAGATAGAAGGTTTCTTAGGCATAACATATTGTGATGGAAATTGCACTCTGCCTCTACTTGAGTCTTGATGTCTCTATTTATAGGAGCCTTGAGATCGTGTTGAGTAATGAATGACCGGCAGTTGTAGGGAAAAAACATCAATAATTAATTTCCTTTTACTGACAACCGGCTGCGGACTTGAACCATTTAATTCTTCATTTACTTTTAGTAGTGGACGGTACCTTTTGAATAATGGATGGAAAAGAGACAACTGTTGTCCTTTTTATTCTTTGTAGTGGACGGCTCTTTTTTGAAATTATTGATATCTTTTGTCTTCACGTTGAATTATTGAATTTTCCAAATGATGAGTACCTGAAATGCTTTTTGAGTAATAATTTTGAGTATAATTTCCCAATGAACTACTGAAGAACGTAATTCATACGTATGAGTATACCAATATGAGTAACAAAGAATTTGTCTTCAAAGACAAAACACCAAACACACACAATTCTTTAGAGATTTATATCTGCGTAGGGATCTTGAGAATCTTGAAAAAGATCATGAGTCTCTTCTTGAGTAGAGTTTGTAGGTGAGTTCTCTTTGAATTTTTGGAGTAGATACTTGACTTCTGCTTTAGATTTTGCTGCCATAATCTGAGCAACTTCTTCATCATCGCTTTGATAAATGGGCCTTTCGATAGTGGCCGGAGCACCAAAATTTTCAGAATAATAATTGGAAACTCCTTGAATTGACATCTTCTCTATTTGATCTTTTGGAAGCTTATCCCACCATTTAACTTTGCAAGTGCGAATGAGTAATGGGTATGAATGAGGTGGGGTTCTTACTTCAAAATTCCAAGAAATTATCCATGGTAGTTTGAATATGGCTATGAATTGGAGTAAATATTCACGATCTGAGATGTTTTGGACAAACATTTCTTTAAACTTCCTAAAACCTCCCATAACAGTAATAGGAAGGATTTCTGGAACACATCCCATGTAATTGAACCAATCAGCAAACCAACTAGGATATTCATAGTTAAAACTCTTATCAAAGAATATAAACCATGAATGTGAGTAACTTCTAAGATATAGAAATTTGAACCAAGCGTCTTGATAATCATAATAATTATAAGACGGTAGCTTTGAGTAATTTGAGAGAACCTTATTAGTAAAAGGGCGACCATTCCAATCTTGAATAGAAAGGATTTTGAATATATGAGCTTTGCTAAAATCTATTTGAGAAAGATTCATATGGTTAGCAGTATGAGTAACTTTGACAGAACCAGTTTCAGCTAAAATGGCTTGATAATATTCTCGAGTTTTAAGAGTATCACCTTTGCATAATGAGTCTTTTGAGAAAAGGAAATCTATAAGAGTATTGAAAGATCTTTTGTAAAGATTCATCTCATAATCTTCTAAGATCTTGACCACTTGATGAAATGGATTTTGAAAATACAAATGTTTAATATTTTGACTAGTTGATGGAGTATGTACCTTTGGAATAGGAGAGACTAACATAGATTTATTTGGAGTAGTGTTGGATATAGTAGCGACAGGTTTTTGAACTAAAGCAGAATAAGTTTGTTGAGTAGCTGTCGTTTGAGTAAAAGGTGCAAATCGATTTTGAGTAATCGGAGTAAGAGAAGAAGATGATGCTGATGAGTCAATCTGTTTTGAGTCTTTTTTCTTGAAAGGAGTGAAAGGAGACATGGGTTTTGAATCATTCATTTCCCCTGTAAAAATTCTCGAGATAAGAAATCGGGGAGAGAATTATTTGAACCTTTTATAAACTCAATTTGAAAATCAAAGTTGCTTAGTAATGCTTGCCATCTTGCAAAAATCTGTTTAGAAATAATATTTTTAACATCATTTTCTAAAATTGGTTTAGCAGATTGACAATCAATTCGTAATAAAAACGGTGTCATGTATAAATCATCTTCAAATTTTTTAATACATAAAACAATTGCTAAAATTTCTTTTTTAACTGTGGAGTAATTTTTTTGAGTATCATTCCAAGATCCAGAAAAGAACCTAACTAATTCTTCAGTAGAGTTATTAGAAATTTTTTGCTTTAGTATTCCTCCAAATCCTATATCACTAGCATCTGTTTCTACTATAAGTTTAGCATTAGGTTGAGGGATATGAAGACAAGGTAAATATTTTACCTTTTGTTTGATTAATTGAACTACTTTGGTATGATCTTGGGTCCATGGTTTTGGATTCTTTTTGAGTCTTTGGTAAAGGGGTTTGCAAATAATTCCTAAATCTTTAAAGAAATCATGAACATAATTTAAACATCCTAAAAACCGTTGAAGTTGGGTTTTATCATTGATTTCATCTGGAAATTTATTTGAAAATTCTAAACTTCGTTGAATTGGTCTTATAGTACCTTGAGTAATATCATGTCCTAAAAATCTAATATTTGTTTGAAAAAGATGCATTTTTGATGCAGAAACAACTAATCCATTTTTAAAGATTAAATCATAAAATATATTTAAATGTTTAAAATGTTGTTCTATTGATTTTGAAAAGATTAAAACATCATCTATATAAACAATAGCAAAATTGTTTATGGGGATGATAATATCATTCATAATATTTTGAAATTCAGAAGGAGCATTTTTGAGTCCAAAAGTCATGACATTCCATTCGTAATGACCAAAGGGAACATTAAAACATGTTTTGTATTTATCTTTTTCATGAATCTGTATTTGCCAAAAGCCTGATTTCATGTCAAATTTTGAAAAAAATATTTGAATCATATAATTTTTTGAGTAAATCTCTTTTATTTGGAATTTGATATCTTATCCATTCTAAAACTTTATTTAAAGGTTTATAATTTATAACTAATCTTGGAGAACCTCGTTCAATTTCAGCAGCATTCATAACATAAAAGGCTGAACATGACCAAGGTGATTTTGATGGTCTTATGAGTCTTTTATCTAAAAGTTCTTGTATTTCTTTTTTACAATGATCTTGTAATTCATTTGACATATGAATAGCTCTGGATTTTGAGGGTATGTTTATCTCATTAAAATCTTTTATATAAGGTAATCTAACTATATGTTGTTTTCTTTTCCAAAAGGCATTTGGAATATTTGAACATACATTCTTTTCAAATTTATCTTTTATTTGTTTTATTTTATTTTGATTCATTTGATTTTGAATTTGTTCAGAAATTCTTAAACTATTTATTTCTTCTTTTAAATATTTTATTTGATTTATTTTATTGTTCAATTGATTTAGTTTTGTAGAAACAATAGGACTTTCGAATTTAAAAATTATTTTCTTTATCTAAAGCATTTGAAATAATTCCATCTTCTGTTGTTGAAAAAGGGTATAGTAGAGAAATAAATGGAGTTCCTAAAATTAAAACTGAAGTTAAATTCTTTGCAAGTATTAATGATGTTCTAAAACAATATCCATCGTTACATATATGAGCATTTGAAATCTTATATTCAATGTTGAGAGAGGAACCACTAGCGGTAGATAACCTGTTAGCAGTTTTTTCATAATATTTCGTAGGTATGAATCCTTCTTGAATACAATTCATATCAGCGCCAGTATCAATAAGTGCTAATACAGTTATTTTGAAATCATTTTTGGTATGATATTCTTTTTGGTATTTTTATTTCTTTTATGTTTCCTTCTTGATTATCTAATTTTATCTCTTGATCATTTTTAATGGTATCTTTTCCTCTTTCAATTTTTACTAATCGATCTTTAATTATTCTTATTTCTGTTTTAACATTATTTAATTCTTCTTGAAGGTCTTGAATAGAAATAGGTGTTTTGGATTTTGAAAATCTTTCATAGACATCTTGAAGATTGAATATTTCATTAGTTCTAGGGGTTGAAGGTTCTATTTTATTATAGTTTAAAATTTTGTTTAAAGCTTGTTCTTTAATTATTTGATCAGGGATTTGATCTAAAATTTCTATTATTTCTCTATCTTTATCTGTAATTACATTTATTTGAGTACAAGTACATTTTCCTATACATTCGCAGTTTGAATTTGTCTCTGAGTCAGAGGTTGAGTAATTTTCTAAATTATTTAAATCTTTTTCTTCGTAATCTGACAAGCTAGATGATTCACTAGAACTATCTTGATTAAGTATAAGTTTACATATTTGATCTTTTAATTGATCAGAAATATTTAGTTGATTAATCTTTCTTTTAACATAACAATCTTTTGCCATATGACCTGTTTTACCGCATTTATAACATATGATTATATCTCTAAATTCTTTTGATTTTGTATTAGATCTTTTTGAATATTTTTTATGATATTTTGGTTTCTTTTGATATTTTTCTGGTTTTTTATAATATTTTGGACTAGACTCTTTATTTGTAATTTTTTTCTTTGAGAATCGTTTTATTTTTCTAGATGAAGAAGGAGTTGAGATAGGTTGATAGCCATATTGTTGACAACATTCTCCTAATTCGTTTTTGCTATTGATCCTATCTTTTTTAAGTTTAACTTTGAATTTTAAGTCAGAACAAATAGCTAATCCTTCTTTATTAATTTCATTAATAATTTCGCCAAAGGTTAGATCTTTATATGGTATTTGATTATTGTATTTTTTTTTCTTAATTTATCTCTAATCTTTTCTGCAAATAATTTTGGTAATCCTGCAATGAACCTTTCTTTCCAGTAAGCTTCTTTGCAGTCTGGTCTTGTCATTACGTTAGCTAGAAACATATCTTTATACCATCTAAAATCTTGTAATTTTCTACACGTTAGATTGAGAAGAATTTCTGCATTTCTTTCTTGAAATAGGGTTGGATCACCTACAAAGTTTTTTAATATTGCAAATACTAAAGTTGGAATAATATCATATTCTTGAGTAGTAACAGGTGTATTATTTTCAGTTTTGATTACAGTTTTTGTAGCATTTAGAATTGTAAGTTTTTCTGCGGGAGTTCCATAGAGATCCCACCACCCCTTTAAAGTGCCAGTGAATCCAGAAAGGATAGCATCGGCAATTTGTTTTTGATTATTTCCTTTAGTAGAATAAGCGTTAGCGACCATGTTTATTTCTTGTAAGAAGTTTAAAATTTGATGTTCTGCATAACCATCAATATTCCATTCATAAATTGATGTTCCATCGTAGGCATTTCTATTATTAGTTGTTTCGCGATCTTCAAATTGAATATCTGGAAGTGTTGGTCTTGGATAATAATTGAAAGTATATGGTCTTCTTGTTGATATAGGATTATGTCTACTGAAATTAACTTTATTAATATTATCAGATATTTGAGTATTTGAGAATTGTTCATTTAACTCATTTATATCTTCTTTAGAACAATCATCTGAATGTTGAGAGATAACATTAATTTTCATACTTCCTAATTTTTCACTTAATTCATTAACTATCTTTTTATTATATCCTAAATTCATATGTGGATCCATTTGTTGTGGAGTAAAGATTGGATTCTCTATTTGTTTTAATTTTGAGTCGTTTTTAATGGGTGATTCTAATTCTTTATTTAGGGAGTTCTTTTCGATTCTATTTAATTGTAGACTTATTGTATTTAATATTTCATTTGAATAATTATTTTGATATAATATACTTATAATTTTTGAATCATTATCCATTTTTGTAATATTTCCTATTAATGGAGAGGCTATATATGAATTTTCTATTTTAATGTCTTGTTTAGGGGGATGAATTGTTGTAACCTTATCATTATTTTTTATTATTATATATTCTTGAGTAATTTTTGGAGTCTCATGAATATTTAACATTGAAAAAGGACATTTAATATTCATTTGTTTACAAAAAACTAATTCATACCAGTTAAAGAATGTTATATGGACGTTTTTGTTATAAATATATAATCTCCATTGGAGTTGATGATCTAATTCTATTTTACTATTATTTACAGAATTATAATAAATTTCTCTAATATCCTTATTATAATCTGCAAAAAAATCCTTTTTAAGTGCTTCTATATTCATTTTTTAATGAGTAAATTTGTTTACTTCTTTTGTTATTATTTTGATCCAAAATTTACTATTATGAATTTCTGTTTGAGTATCTTTAATTTCAGATTTTATTGCTTTATAGTCTAAATCTTCACTACTTATGTTATTTCTTTCTAGTTCTTCTATTAATTTATTCAATGTTTCTAATTGTTTTGTTTCTCTTTTTAAAGTTTTCCAATGTAATTTTAGATCTTCAGTTCTCATTTTATTATCTAACGAACAATTAATTTGTATTTTATTACTCATACTTAACAAATTATTAATTTTTGTCTAGATTCTTGAATCCACTTGAACATTAAACTATTTCTTTCTTTTAAATGTTTGATTTGTAAAATTATTCTCCCTAAATATAATACTTGACTAATTGTCATCTTATTATATGTTTCCCATTCTAAACGAGTCATTAATTTGTCCTTTTCCTTTTGGAGTTCTATGATTTCTTTATGAGATATTTTGATAATATCCCAACAAGAATCTATTAATGATTTTTCTAATTTATTTTGATTACACAAAATTTGAGTTTTATTGATCATTTTGATTTCTAATTCTTCTTAACTCTGCTTCGGTTACCATATTCATATCTGAATGTGTTGGACTATGTATTTTATCTGATTCTCTAGACTTGTCTTCTTGATAAATTGGTTTTGGAATATCTTGATTAAAATCTACATATTTTAATGATTTAGATTTTTGAATAAAAGGATTTTCTTTAAAACTATTATTACTTGTTGATCCTGTTGAAAATCTAGAAGGAAAAGGAATTGAATTAAAATTAATATCGACAGAACCATCTTCGTTTTCCAAATCAAACATTTAAAAGAAAGAAATAGTTTAATGTTCAAGTGGATTCAAGAATCTAGACAAAAATTAATAATTTGTTAAGTATGAGTAATAAAATACAAATTAATTGTTCGTTAGATAATAAAATGAGAACTAAAGATCTAAAATTACATTGGAAAACTTTAAAAAGAGAAACAAAACAGTTAGAAACATTGAATAAATTAATAGAAGAACTAGAAAGAAATAACATAAGTAGTGAAGATTTAGACTATAAAGCAATAAAATCTGAAATTAAAGATACTCAAACAGAAATTCTTAATAGTAAATTTTGGATCAAAATAATAACAAAAGAAGTAAACAAATTTACTCATTAAAAAATGAATATAGAAGCACTTAAAAAGGATTTTTTTGCAGATTATAATAAGGATATTAGAGAAATTTATTATAATTCTGTAAATAATAGTAAAATAGAATTAGATCATCAACTCCAATGGAGATTATATATTTATAACAAAAACGTCCATATAACATTCTTTAACTGGTATGAATTAGTTTTTTGTAAACAAATGAATATTAAATGTCCTTTTTCAATGTTAAATATTCATGAGACTCCAAAAATTACTCAAGAATATATAATAATAAAAAATAATGATAAGGTTACAACAATTCATCCCCCTAAACAAGACATTAAAATAGAAAATTCATATATAGCCTCTCCATTAATAGGAAATATTACAAAAATGGATAATGATTCAAAAATTATAAGTATATTATATCAAAATAATTATTCAAATGAAATATTAAATACAATAAGTCTACAATTAAATAGAATCGAAAAGAACTCCCTAAATAAAGAATTAGAATCACCCATTAAAAACGACTCAAAATTAAAACAAATAGAGAATCCAATCTTTACTCCACAACAAATGGATCCACATATGAATTTAGGATATAATAAAAAGATAGTTAATGAATTAAGTGAAAAATTAGGAAGTATGAAAATTAATGTTATCTCTCAACATTCAGATGATTGTTCTAAAGAAGATATAAATGAGTTAAATGAACAATTCTCAAATACTCAAATATCTGATAATATTAATAAAGTTAATTTCAGTAGACATAATCCTATATCAACAAGAAGACCATATACTTTCAATTATTATCCAAGACCAACACTTCCAGATATTCAATTTGAAGATCGCGAAACAACTAATAATAGAAATGCCTACGATGGAACATCAATTTATGAATGGAATATTGATGGTTATGCAGAACATCAAATTTTAAACTTCTTACAAGAAATAAACATGGCCGCTAACGCTTATTCTACTAAAGGAAATAATCAAAAACAAATTGCCGATGCTATCCTTTCTGGATTCACTGGCACTTTAAAGGGGTGGTGGGATCTCTATGGAACTCCCGCAGAAAAACTTACAATTCTAAATGCTACAAAAACTGTAATCAAAACTGAAAATAATACACCTGTTACTACTCAAGAATATGATATTATTCCAACTTTAGTATTTGCAATATTAAAAAACTTTGTAGGTGATCCAACCCTATTTCAAGAAAGAAATGCAGAAATTCTTCTCAATCTAACGTGTAGAAAATTACAAGATTTTAGATGGTATAAAGATATGTTTCTAGCTAACGTAATGACAAGACCAGACTGCAAAGAAGCTTACTGGAAAGAAAGGTTCATTGCAGGATTACCAAAATTATTTGCAGAAAAGATTAGAGATAAATTAAGAAAAAAAAATACAATAATCAAATACCATATAAAGATCTAACCTTTGGCGAAATTATTAATGAAATTAATAAAGAAGGATTAGCTATTTGTTCTGACTTAAAATTCAAAACTAAACTTAAAAAAGATAGGATCAATAGCAAAAACGAATTAGGAGAATGTTGTCAACAATATGGCTATCAACCTATCTCAACTCCTTCTTCATCTAGAAAAATAAAACGATTCTCAAAGAAAAAATTTACAAATAAAGAGTCTAGTCCAAAATATTATAAAAAACCAGAAAAATATCAAAAGAAACCAAAATATCATAAAAAATATTCAAAAAGATCTAATACAAAATCAAAAGAATTTAGAGATATAATCATATGTTATAAATGCGGTAAAACAGGTCATATGGCAAAAGATTGTTATGTTAAAAGAAAGATTAATCAACTAAATATTTCTGATCAATTAAAAGATCAAATGTGTAAACTTATACTTAATCAAGATAGTTCTAGTGAATCATCTAGCTTGTCAGATTACGAAGAAAAAGATTTAAATAATTTAGAAAATTACTCAACCTCTGACTCAGAGACAAATCCAAACTGTGAATATATAGGAAAATGTACTTGTACTCAAATAAATGTAATTACAGATAAAGATAGAGAAATAATAGAAATTTTAGATCAAATCCCTGATCAAATAATTAAAGAACAAGCTTTAAACAAAATTTTAAACTATAATAAAATAGAACCTTCAACCCCTAGAACTAATGAAATATTCAATCTTCAAGATGTCTATGAAAGATTTTCAAAATCCAAAACACCTATTTCTATTCAAGACCTTCAAGAAGAATTAAATAATGTTAAAACCGAAATAAGAATAATTAAAGATCGATTAGTAAAAATTGAAAGAGGAAAAGATATCATTAAAAATGATCAAGAGATAAAATTAGATAATCAAGAAGGAAACATAAAAGAAATAAAAATACCAAAAAGAATATCATACCAAAAATGATTTCAAAATAACTGTATTAGCACTTATTGATACTGGCGCTGATATGAATTGTATTCAAGAAGGATTCATACCTACGAAATATTATGAAAAAACTGCTAACAGGTTATCTACCGCTAGTGGTTCCTCTCTCAACATTGAATATAAGATTTCAAATGCTCATATATGTAACGATGGATATTGTTTTAGAACATCATTAATACTTGCAAAGAATTTAACTTCAGTTTTAATTTTAGGAACTCCATTTATTTCTCTACTATACCCTTTTTCAACAACAGAAGATGGAATTATTTCAAATGCTTTAGATAAAGAAAATAATTTTTAAATTCGAAAGTCCTATTGTTTCTACAAAACTAAATCAATTGAACAATAAAATAAATCAAATAAAATATTTAAAAGAAGAAATAAATAGTTTAAGAATTTCTGAACAAATTCAAAATCAAATGAATCAAAATAAAATAAAACAAATAAAAGATAATTTTGAAAAGAATGTATGTTCAAATATTCCAAATGCCTTTTGGAAAAGAAAACAACATATAGTTAGATTACCTTATATAAAAGATTTTAATGAGATAAACATACCCTCAAAATCCAGAGCTATTCATATGTCAAATGAATTACAAGATCATTGTAAAAAAGAAATACAAGAACTTTTAGATAAAAGACTCATAAGACCATCAAAATCACCTTGGTCATGTTCAGCCTTTTATGTTATGAATGCTGCTGAAATTGAACGAGGTTCTCCAAGATTAGTTATAAATTATAAACCTTTAAATAAAGTTTTAGAATGGATAAGATATCAAATTCCAAATAAAAGAGATTTACTCAAAAAATTATATGATTCAAATATTTTTTCAAAATTTGACATGAAATTAGGCTTTTGGCAAATACAGATTCATGAAAAAGATAAATACAAAACATGTTTTAATGTTCCCTTTGGTCATTACGAATGGAATGTCATGACTTTTGGACTCAAAAATGCTCCTTCTGAATTTCAAAATATTATGAATGATATTATCATCCCCATAAACAATTTTGCTATTGTTTATATAGATGATGTTTTAATCTTTTCAAAATCAATAGAACAACATTTTAAACATTTAAATATATTTTATGATTTAATCTTTAAAAATGGATTAGTTGTTTCTGCATCAAAAATGCATCTTTTTCAAACAAATATTAGATTTTTAGGACATGATATTACTCAAGGTACTATAAGACCAATTCAACGAAGTTTAGAATTTTCAAATAAATTTCCAGATGAAATCAATGATAAAACCCAACTTCAACGATTTTTAGGATGTTTAAATTATGTTCATGATTTCTTTAAAGATTTAGGAATTATTTGCAAACCCCTTTACCAAAGACTCAAAAAGAATCCAAAACCATGGACCCAAGATCATACCAAAGTAGTTCAATTAATCAAACAAAAGGTAAAATATTTACCTTGTCTTCATATCCCTCAACCTAATGCTAAACTTATAGTAGAAACAGATGCTAGTGATATAGGATTTGGAGGAATACTAAAGCAAAAAATTTCTAATAACTCTACTGAAGAATTAGTTAGGTTCTTTTCTGGATCTTGGAATGATACTCAAAAAAATTACTCCACAGTTAAAAAAGAAATTTTAGCAATTGTTTTATGTATTAAAAAATTTGAAGATGATTTATACATGACACCGTTTTTATTACGAATTGATTGTCAATCTGTTAAACCAATTTTAGAAAATGATGTTAAAAATATTATTTCTAAACAGATTTTTGCAAGATGGCAAGCATTACTAAGCAACTTTGATTTTCAAATTGAGTTTATAAAAGGTTCAAATAATTCTCTCCCCGATTTCTTATCTCGAGAATTTTTACATGGGAAATGAATGATTCAAAACCCATGTCTCCTTTCACTCATTTCAAGAAAAAAGACTCAAAACAGATTGACTCATCAGCATCATCTTCTTCTCTTACTCCGATTACTCAAAATCGATTTGCACCTTTTACTCAAACGACAACTACTCAACAAACTTATTCTGCTTTAGTTCAAAAACCTGTCGCTACTATATCCAACACTACTCCAAATAAATCTATGTTAGTCTCTCCTATTCCAAAGGTACATACTCCATCAACTAGTCAAAATATTAAACATTTGTATTTTCAAAATCCATTTCATCAAGTGGTCAAGATCTTAGAAGATTATGAGATGAATCTTTACAAAAGATCTTTCAATACTCTTATAGATTTCCTTTTTTCAAAAGACTCATTATGCAAAGGTGATACTCTTAAAACTCGAGAATATTATCAAGCCATTTTAGCTGAAACTGGTTCTGTCAAAGTTACTCATACTGCTAACCATATGAATCTTTCTCAAATAGATTTTAGCAAAGCTCAGATATTCAAAATCCTTTCTATTCAAGATTGGAATGGTCGCCCTTTTACTAATAAGGTTCTCTCAAATTACTCAAAGCTACCGTCTTATAATTATTATGATTATCAAGACGCTTGGTTCAAATTTCTATATCTTAGAAGTTACTCACATTCATGGTTTATATTCTTTGATAAGAGTTTTAACTATGAATATCCTAGTTGGTTTGCTGATTGGTTCAATTACATGGGATGTGTTCCAGAAATCCTTCCTATTACTGTTATGGGAGGTTTTAGAAAGTTTAAAGAAATGTTTGTCCAAAACATCTTAGATCGTGAATATTTACGCCAATTCATAGCCATATTCAAACTACCATGGATAATTTCTTGGAATTTTGAAGTAAGAACCCCACCTCATTCATACCCATTACTCATTCGCACTTGCAAAGTTAAATGGTGGGATAAGCTTCCAAAAGATCAAATAGAGAAGATGTCAATTCAAGGAGTTTCCAATTATTATTCTGAAAATTTTGGTGCTCCGGCCACTATCGAAAGGCCCATTTATCAAAGCGATGATGAAGAAGTTGCTCAGATTATGGCAGCAAAATCTGAAGCAGAAGTCAAGTATCTACTCCAAAAATTCAAAGAGAACTCACCTACAAACTCTACTCAAGAAGAGACTCATGATCTTTTTCAAGATTCTCAAGATCCCTACGCAGATATAAATCTCTAAAGAATTGTGTGTGTTTGGTGTTTTGTCTTTGAAGACAAATTCTTTGTTACTCATATTGGTATACTCATACGTATGAATTACGTTCTTCAGTAGTTCATTGGGAAATTATACTCAAAATTATTACTCAAAAAGCATTTCAGGTACTCATCATTTGGAAAATTCAATAATTCAACGTGAAGACAAAAGATATCAATAATTTCAAAAAAGAGCCGTCCACTACAAAGAATAAAAAGGACAACAGTTGTCTCTTTTCCATCCATTATTCAAAAGGTACCGTCCACTACTAAAAGTAAATGAAGAATTAAATGGTTCAAGTCCGCAGCCGGTTGTCAGTAAAAGGAAATTAATTATTGATGTTTTTTCCCTACAACTGCCGGTCATTCATTACTCAACACGATCTCAAGGCTCCTATAAATAGAGACATCAAGACTCAAGTAGAGGCAGAGTGCAATTTCCATCACAATATGTTATGCCTAAGAAACCTTCTATCTTCCTCTCTACTCAAAATTGTTCCAAGTCTTTAGATTTTAATTTAGTTATTTCTCCTTCAGTTTGTAGTTCTTGTATCGATTCAAAAGGTCATCTACTCAAAGAAGGTACTCTTTAATCATGCTTTATGTTTTTATCTTTAGTGATGGTTGCTTACTCTTGCAAAATTTTGATAATCGTCATATATTTATTCCAAGCACTCGTCCTTTACATTTAATTGAACATATTAAAACTTTTCTTCTTGGATATGAACGTATATCTTTATACCATCTAAAATCTTGTAATTTTCTACACGTTATATATATATATATATATATATATATATATATATATATATATATTTGTGTCTATTGGTGTTTTGAATAATGTTATAGAACAACTTAAATTCATATAAAGTTATAAAATTTAAAAGGAAATAAGAACCATTTATATCAAATCTATCGAGTTTATAAGAAATGATATATCAAGAGTGCAAAATCATAATTAAATCTTTTGAGTCTCTACTCACTACTTATTTCAATCCTCGAATCATTCATGTTCCACTCTCGGTGTATGGATTTACCTATTTAGGGGTTTTACTTTTTATGTTTCTTTTTAATGTTCATTTATGTCTTAAATGTAGTATATGATTATCATTTACTCGGGGACGTTTTTTAGCGTTTTAAATGTGTGATTTTGAACAGGTCTCCCAAAATTTTGGGCGTCCAATTTTACGTTGTTCAGAGTATTTAATCAACGAATGTAAAACTAAATCCCACCTTAGTGACTCACTAATTTCTATCAAAAAACAAAAATAATATACTATATCATCGCCTCAGTAATTTGTATATATGTATATTTGTTATCTCACTTTACATTGTAATCGAAAGGTTTAAGTGTAACATAGTCTCCAAAAAACCTGGAATGTCCCTGCATTTACTCCCAAGTTATATATATTTAAAAGAACTAAAAATAAATATGCCTTACAAAATAACGTGTTATAACACGCGATAACACCATATTTTTTTATATAATATTTGTAGATATTCATATATATATATATAACAATATAATATTTTAGAAATATACTGTATTTTGTATGAAAAAATGTATTATATATATATATAAATATTCAAATGAGAATGCTAACTATTTAATATAACACGAGTATATCAAATTATATGTAAAATCATATATAATTTGGCATTAACGACCAAAAAAATGGACGAAAACGACTTTGGCCGTAACTTAGTCGCCCACAATTATATATAATTTTATACGTGAATCACATATGATTTTATATATGATTCATTATTCTCATATTTTCTTAAATAAATAATGTGCACGTATGAATTTACTTGTATTTTCAGTTTATATTATACAAAAAATACGGAATTACATTCGTCCAAAATGCTTTTTCCTGAGGTAGTGATATCCACGTGGCACCTTAAAAAACCTTTACATCAATTGATCAACCCAACAAACTCCCTTAAATACCAACGAAATTAAATTCACCCCCTCAAACCAATCACTTCACCGGAACCATCATCTCCGGCGACCCTAATGGAACCCCTACACCTGAACCCGCCGGCGACAAACAATCAAAACGAACCAAAAGACCCTTACTTCATCGCCTACACGATCCACTTTCTTCTCGGCGCCGGCTATCTAATCCCCTGGAATTCCTTCATCACCGCCGTCGATTACTTCCAGTATCTTTATCCGGCAAGACACGTCAGCAAGGTGTTCTCGGTGGCTTATATGGTGGCCTCCATGACTGTTCTTTCTGTGCTGACGTGGTGGTGGTCTTCTGAGAGGAAGTTGCCGGAATTTAGAGTGAGGATGAATTTGGGTTATGGTTTGTTTTGGCTCTCGTGGTGGCACAAGTGGTTGATTGGGTTGATAATTGGAAGGAGATGAGCAGGGGTTCAAATGTGGGTTTTGTGGTTTTGGTTTCGATGGTGGCATTGACTGGTTTTGCGGAAGGGTTGACCGGTGGGAGTTTGGTTGGTGCTACCGGAAAACTTCCCGGACGGTACATGCAGGCGGTTGTTGCCGGTAATGCTTCTGCCGGTACGTATTAGTATTAAACTAGATTTCATAATTAAACAGGTGTTATAGGACGTTAAATATATCTAAATGTCGTAATTAATAGATTGTTTGATATGACTTATGTTTATAGAAAGAACAATTGTTTATCGTATGACTTATGTTTATAGAAACAACAATTGTTTATCTTATTTTTCTATAATTTCTCTAAAATAAGGAATCAAAAATTAAAAGTTTTAAATAAAATTACATTTCGCTCTAACTAATGCTCTATTTTAGAGATTTCAACGTTTTTTTATATTATTAAAACGTTACATAATTTTATCATCTCAATACACTTTTTCTTTTATTTAAATTATGTAAAATAATGATAGTTTAAACTTATTAGTGGAAATGAATAAAAATAATTTCTCACCTCCCATTAAGTTTTAGAGAATTCTTTTAAACTCTGAGTTTTTCTTGTTTTCTTTAAGGCTACCCCCTATAAATCAAATACCCCCTCCTATATCCTACTCCCTCTCACACGCAAGACAACAAATCGAACAAAATCACTTTTTCAATTATATATTTACAGTTTACACCCTTATAATTATTTAATTAATTTACTTTATAATTTTTACTTTTCTAATTTTCATTTTACACCATCACCATATTAATATATATAATCGTATATTAACTAAAATACGTTAAAAAAATACGTTTTAATTTTAACAAGTTACACCATTACAATCGTCTCTTCGATACCTTCGAAATGAGCCCAATATTAAATATTTTTTGATTTAATTATTTTATTATATGTTAAAAAAATACGTTTTAAAATACGTTAAAGAAATCGAGATATATATATATATATTATATTAAAATTTTTAAACGGTTATTGAAAAAAGTAGTTATTGGAAAACGGTTTTTGAAAAGCTATTAAAGTTAAATTTTACATTTATCATCCTTACAATTAATTATTTAATTTACTTTCTATCACTTGTTTTTTTATTTTTCATTTTACACCCTTATTATTTTAACACAAATAATCGTATATAAACAAAAATGCAATGAAAAAATACGTTTCTTTTTTTACAAATTATATCATTATAATCGTCTCGTCAATACCTTCAAAACGAGTCCAATACTGAATACTTTTAAATTTAACCGTACTATTAAATATCATGAATATCTACGAATTAAATCTCTACTACTATATAAAAAAATTAATACGGTTTATTGTACAAACTTTTGTACAATAACACTTATCACCCTAAGCTTTTATACAATAACACATATTACCCTATCGAACGATTTGAAATAAAGTAATTTATTTCAAAGTTATTGATTTAAAATAAAGTAAAACAATTCGAGATATATATATATCGAACGAACGATTCATTTCATTTCAAAACGAACGATTCATTTCGGGATTTCATTTCAAACTCTCTCCCTCCCTCTCTCTCTATGGGCGATGGAAATTGTGGATTTCAAGCCATATCTAAAAGTTTTTAGAATAATAATGATATTAAAACTAAACCAGATATAATAATCAGAAAGTGACAAATTAGATTGAGGAACAATTGTTGTAGCAATTTGGGTATAAAAAAACGAACAAACATATTCATACGTTTCAAAAGTGGCAAATGAAAAATATTGTTATTAGTAAAATACGTTTAACCATATTCATCGTATATTAACTAAAATACGTTTAAAAAAATACTCGTGACTATGTTGATTTAAATGAATAATAAAAAAACGATTAACCAAGGTACAATATATGACATATAATAATATAATTAAATCAAAAAATATTCAATATTGAGCTCATTTCGAAGGTATTGACGAGACGATTATAATGGTGTAACTTGTTAAAATCAAAAATTAATTTTTTAACGTATTTTAGTTAATATACGTTTATATGTGTTAATGTAATAAAAATGTAAAATGTAAAAACAAAAGGTATAAAGTAAATCAATCAAATAAGTTTAGGGACCAAAACTGTAATTATGAATTAAAAAAAAGATTAAAATTACGGTTGTGAGGGGAAAGGGGGGTGTGGTTTTTTTAAAAATTTGCAGGGGGGTGAGGTTAGAATTCCCCTTTCTTTATTTTAGAGAACAAAATGGAGAATCTGTTGAAGCCAAATAGAGAACAAAACCTTCATTTTCTCTATATTAGAGAATCTGTTGGAGATGCTATAACTGCTCCCGGTGACACGCTAATTGATTTTTTTTGGTGTTGTAATTCTTAGCAATTTTAGTATTTTGTTTGAATGATTTCGCCATTCAAGTATGACGTTCCTTTTGGAATGCTTGTTAATTTTGTCAAATTATGTGCTTTTTCCTTGCCGTTTGTTATAGATTTTTGAATAATCCGAAACTATTTAAACCCTACTCTCATTTGGTTCCAATGAATTATTCGACTTTGGATTTTTTTTATACCACTATACGTGTCCCCGATCACCCGACACTTCAGACATTTAAATATATATATATTTAAAGTTTTATAAAACCAATTTTGTTGCATTGACAATTACATCAAATAACTGATTTCTTCCATCAAAATTAAAACGCAGGTGTTTTGGTATGCATCTTGAGGATCATAACAAAAGCATCACTTCCACATTCGAGAAGAGGTCTTCGAACCAGCACCCGTATCTATTTCTTCACCAGCACACTCATCGAACTCCTTTGCATCCTCTGCTCCAACCTCCTCCACAAACTACCAGCCATCCGCCGTTACACCGCCCATACACCCCACCTCGATAACCCACCGAAAAACAACCCCGACCGACCAAAAATATTCGAGATCTTGAAGAAGCTCCGATGGCTAGTGTTGTCCATGGTCACAATCTACACCGTGACATTGTCGATCTTCCCGGGATACTTGAGCGAGAACGTGAAATCGGCGTATTTTGGCGATTGGTATCCTGTGTTCTTGATAACCATTTTCAATATCGGAGATTTTTCGGGCAAGTGTTTGGCCGCGGTTTACGTGGTGAAGAGGAATCGATGGGTGATATGGGGGTGTATCGCGAGGGTGTTGTTCTATCCGCTCTTTTTCGGCTGTGTTTTTGGACTGAAATGGTTGCGAAACGAGGTTCCGGTGGTACTTTTAACGTTGTTGTTGGGTGTTAGCAACGGATATCTGACTAGCGTGCTTATGATCGTCGCTCCTAAATCTGTTGAAGTTGAGGAATCGAATATCGCTGGCATTGCGATGAGTTTGTTTTTGGCAATCGGGTTGGTGATCGGCTCGGCTTTAGGTTGGTTATGGGACCTTTGAATATCGTGTGTAACAACACATCGGCAAAATATCCAAAAGAAACCTCTCTATTATTTAACTAGATATTACAAGTACTAGAATTATTACATAAACAACACTTATGATCCATATCGCTTTTTCATGATCGCGTCTAACCTGAAATAACCAATGGCAATTGATTCAATCAATCGTTGAATTTGAAAAGCTGGAATGCGAAACTTGAGAGTTTATGTAATTGTTTAAAAGGAGGGATCTCAAGATTATGTCAAACAAAACGAAATCAAATCAAACCAACCCAGTAAATTCCACATAGAATTCGTAAGATGCATATACACCTTACCTTTATCCAAAAAAGTAGAAAAAATGTTTCCATAAAAACCTTCAGGTCATGTATAGAAAACTCTGACCCGACTGGTGTGACAAGATGTTTTTGATGGATTTGAATTTTGTGAAATGATTTAGGTGGCATTTGGTTTGCAGATTCTAAAGAAATCTGATTGAATTGAAATGTTGAATTGCAATGACAAAATTTCATTCCTTTGTTTGGTTCATTTTTTCTACGGAATGAAGCTCTAAATTCCATCAAATTTCACAAATGAAATAATTTAACATTTCTTAGCAACTACAAGATATTTTGATGAAATAAAATTCTTATTTTTCATAATACCACATATGCCCTCAATCAAATATAACCTAATCACTGCCAACCACCGCCGAACTGAACCACCGACCACCGCCGATTTGAACGACCACCGACCAACGCCGATCTGAACCACCACCAACCAACGCCGATCTGAACCACCACCGACCACCGCCGATCTGAACCACTGCCGATCCAAACCACCGCCGACCACCGCCGATCCGAACCACCACTGACCACCGCCGTTCTGAATCATCGTCGATCTAAACCACCACCGACCACCGCCAATCTGAACCACCGCCGACCACCGCCGTTCTGAACCATCGACCACCGCCGATCTAAACCATCACCACCAACCACCACCGACCTGAACCACCGCCGACCACATCCGATCTTAATCACTGTTCTAAACCACCACTGGCCACCACCAATCTGAACCACCGTTACAAATAAAGTATTTTTAATGGCTATTTTACTAAAGCATGTTTTGTTTATAAAAATTAAAATTATCAAAAAGGGTATTTTGATCATTTATCAACATTTCATTTCAATTCCAAAGTTACTTTCTGTGAACCACACAGACAAATTCCAATTCATTTAACAGATTTCATTCCAATTCCTTCAAAGTCAAATTCTTTTGACAGATTTCACTCCATCCAAAAACATTACGCAAACCAAACGCCACATTAGAATTGGAAAATTTTGGAATTGATAGAATTTGGAATCTTTGGTGTGTATGGCTTGTAGGATTTAGAATCGAATTAAATTTCATTTTCTATAAATAATTAATAAAAATAAATTATAAATATAATTAAATAACCCTTTTATTAATTGATTATTACAAAATAAATATCTTTAACATGTTTTAAAACACTATTACAAACAAATGATATGAGATCCCCACAAAATACCAACTACCCCTATGAGATTTTGTTTGTAGGATTTCAATTACAGGCTTTCTTTTAAACCTGGGATTTCAATTCCGGGCTTTCCTTTAAACCAAACGCGGGATTGGAACGGAATCCAATTCCAAATCCCACAAACCAAACGGCCCTAAACTTATATAGCACAAGGACCCAAAGAAACTTCTAATAGCAGCTACAAAATGCCACAAGATCATCAAAACCCTGCAAACTAAATGAAAGAGATCTGCAAAACTTGTGCATTGCAAGGAATGAGGAATGTTTTCATAGCTATATATGGTGGTTATGGCTACTGTTTTTTTTACCCAATCCACACCTAGTTTTACCATAATATATACACGCTAAACGCTCACCGGTTCATTTCCAGAATCTAGGCCCCTTATCGGATCTGCCATTTTTTTTTCCATCCCATACGGACGACCAGAAGAAGAGAGACATCCAGAAAAGAACAGCAAAAAAAATCTGAACACTTTCTTGAAATCTAGAGAGAGATGCCACTGAACCTGTTCCATGGACACAATAACATTCATTACTAATTTACTATATAACAAAAAAATTACTGGATGAAACTTTAATGCTGCAACACTAGCCTATTAGATAAGCTACCTTCCATGGAGCTCTTCCTCCAAAATGCTACTAAAATTAACAAATATAAAGAGAGAAAAGCATATGACTTGTTACCAAAATAGCAGGTTATATACCATTAGAGACCCTTTGTTTTCTATATTTATCCTGCATCAAGGTTTATGGTTTAATAGATCCCACTGAAAGTCTGAAACACATAGAAATTGAATTTATAATTGCCTCCCCAGACCCTTTATGGAAACGTACTCTCGATCTCTCGGGTAGAGGTAAGGTCTATATACATGTTACCTCCCCAGACCCTAATACGTGTTGGTTTATTTTTAATCTCTCATCCTCTATGTTGGAGTCTTATATCGGCTAGTCTTGAACCATTTCTCCTCCATATATGTTGGAACCTCCTCTTTCTACTCAATGGCTCTTTTGGAGAGTGATAGTGGTGTTCCACATATTCTCTCATGGTATCAGAGCCAAGGTCTGCCACTCTAGGGACTCGACACTCTGGCTAGCCCCCTCTTGACACCCTTGGACAATTTGTGTCCATCTAGCCTCCTTTGGAACTCTAGGGACTCGACACTCTGGCTAGCCCCCTCTTGACACCCTTGGACAATTTGTGTCCATCTAGCCTCCTTTGGAGGGGGCGTGTTGGAGTCGCATCGGCTAGACTTGGACCATTTCTCCTGTATATATGTTGGAACCTCCCCTTTCTCCTCAAGTGCTCTTTTGGAGAGTGATAAGGGGGTTCCACATATTCTCTCACTCTCTTTGGTATCTAAATCAAGCTTTCTTTCATGACACTAATGTTAAACTTGAATTTACAATTCTTTTGATTGAGCCTCTTAAACTCTATTTGTCATAACAACCCAACAACCTTGTTTTACTCACTAATGCAAAATACTAAATATTGATAATTATCAAATTATTCGTCGTCATTGGATGAAAGTTGGTTAATGTTCCATACTACCATTGTTATTAGGCACTCTTAAGTCTGATCAAGTGAAGATATCCCCTTCATCACTTAAAAACAAGCTATTCAATAGATTTTCGATGTCAGACCTAGACTTCTAAATTCTAAATCGTCTGAAATCCATATCAAAATTGAAGATGAAAACCATCCTTTTCACAACCACAGTCATAGCATAGATCTAAAACGCTCCCAAACTATTATCTAATAGAACAATTTCTCTTCAGATGCATAAGTTTCCGAACAAATAAACGATAAGTACGAACCCTAAGAAAAGTAAGTACACATATTATTACGTAATCAAAGTTCGCAGTTAATCCAGTACCAAGGTAAACGAGCAACAACTATTATACCTGAATCAGAATCTTCTTCTTCTTCACCAGGAGGTGGTCCAGATTCAGGCGGAGACGGTGGATGAGGACTCGTAGCACCGCATCGGCCACGTAATAAACTGGAATTCCGCGGCGAAAGTAGCGATGAACGGCGCGAGGACATGACGCGACTGCTGGAACAATTGCCGGAAGAAAAGAAATGAATCGAAGGAAGTTGAGGACTGGTGGCGGCGAGCATGGAGGAGTTAGAGCGGAGGTTTACGGCGGCCGGAGAAAGTAGAGTGGACGCCATTCAATCTCCAACTGATATTTTTCCGTGGTAATCAATAGACCGTCCGTACGATTATCTCGCATTCCGACAGATTTATCGGGCTTTTAACACTTGAATGTTGGGCTTAACTCATTTTGGGCTGGTGTTACATTTGGGCTTATTAAAGGCCCATAGCCCACACCAAATGTACAATTTAGTTATCAAAAGCTAAATGTATAGATGTTATATGATATATCATGTACATGAGGGGTATTTTGGAGATGAAAACTAGAACTTTGATCTTAGTTAATGTTTTGTTTTGTTTTGTATTATTGTTTTTTTAATTTTATTTTATGGTTTTGTGTGGTTTTAAAAGAGTGAAAAAGTATTCAGTTGGTTATCAAATTTTTTTGGGGGAATTTTGTTGTATTGGTTTAGTAAAGCTCAACGCTTATCTTGAGTAGGGATGGCTAAAAATCTAGCACCTGATGGGGAACCCGATACCCGAACCCAGTTTGACTGGGGATGGGGAATATCTTAAGTTATAAACCAGGGATGGGACACCCTTCATCCCCGATCTCGAGTATTAATTATACATTTCTATGTATATGTATATATTTAGAGAGGGATAGATAGATAGAGAGGGGGTACAAAATAAGTAAACAAGAAAACGGTCAAATAACATATGATTTTACATGCGATTACGGTACACAGTCAACGCAAGAGTAAACAGGCGACCTGGCATTCAACCTCGGGTAGCGTGAATCACATGTGATTCGGTCGTTTTCCTGTTCTTTTATTTGGTTATTGTTCTCGTATTAATCTGACTCTCTATATCACTAAGAGGCTGTTTGTTTAGCTATGAATGATCCCATTCAGAGGTCATCTCTTAATCGGTAAGAGGTAAAACGTGTTTGGTAAAAATTTGATATCCACTTAATGGTGGCAACAGCCTCTTAGCGATTTTGTGGCTAGGGCTTCCCCAAATCATTCAGATCCTAATTTTTCCACATATACCCTTCACACGACTTCTCCCAGCCACTCCTCCCATGCACGTCACTCCTCCCACGCACGTCGTTCTCTCCCTCGCCTGTCGGTGTCTCAATCGTCAGTCGTTCTCTCCAGGGACTAGATCAGATCAACTATTTCTCTATTCGTTTTTCTCTTCGATTTAGCTACTGTGATGCTGATCTCCGTTCATTTTTCTCGCACAAATACCGATCTGAAACTTGTTTTTCCATTCTTATTCATGCCACATGAACATGGATTGTCATGATAGCTTAACTATTGCATTTTGTTTATGTTTTTCTTCTTTCTTTTGTGCCATTGATTAAAGTCGATATATGGCAGCAAAAACATATTGTATGATAAAGCAAAAACAGATTATAGATGCATTTACAAAAAAAACTGATCATAAAGCAAAAACTGATTTAATGATTTTGGATCTTTTTTAGAACTTGTACATTTTCTTGGATTTAATGATTTTGGATCTTTTCAATAAAATCACCACCTACTCCTCTCAGAAGAACAATTTTGGGAGCATTCACTTGCGATAGTACAGAAAACAAGTAAACTTGTTCTATCCTCACAAGTCATATATACACTAGAACGCTTTTACTTTTATTATTTCTTTCACTCTTTGTTTCTCCTGCTTTTCTTGTTGGTTTTGCATTTCCATTCTCTCTCTATCTGTATCTTGTATGGAAACCCCTATGGTTCATTTGGTTCCTTACGATTCCTTATGATAATCTAAAATTGATGATTATGGTTCATTGTTGGTACTTTTATGGTTCATTTGGTTCCTTTACGATTCCTTATGATAATCTTGTAATAACTAAGTTAAATTTTACATTTGGAGGTTGGATGGAATTTAACCACAAGACTGAAGTTGGAGGGGGTAAGTTGGAATTTTGTGGACAAAGGGTTTATTTTTACCCTAATCATCTTTTTCTCTTTCTTGATGGTGTTGGCGGCTGAAAAGGGTCCAGAGAAAGAGAGAAGGGGCGATTTTGGAAGAAAGCAAGGAGTGGAGCATTTTGCTTGGAATTCTCAAGCTCTTTAAGAATCTAATCAGGGTAAGTCTCTTATGATTATGCTTTCTAGATTCGTGATGATCCCATATTGCTGTAGTTATTCCTTGAAATGAAGGAATCGGTGATTTTAAGTATTTGGGGGAAATTTGAGATATGATAGGTATCTAGTTTATCTGTGTATCTAAATCCTTGATTTGTGGAAGTTTTGGTGTTGTTGGGGTGTGGACCGAGGTTGCCTTTAATCGTACTCTTCCCTTGGGGAGCGGCCTAACCGTTGCCACTTCGGTAGATGCGGCGGCTGGGGTTTAGTCTAAAGGGGGGGACTTGGGCCGAGGGTTTTCTTCGAGGAGCTGGGTCTAAAACCCCAAGCCCTGTGTTGTGAGGCGGGTCTCGTATGTGGGACACGGGCTTCAGCCCAATCCAGGTTCTTGGCCGAATCCCTCTTCTTGGCCGAAGCCATGTTGTTGGCCGAAGCCCTGTTGTTGGCTGAAGCCCTGTTCTTGGCCGAATCCATGTTGTCGGCCGAAGCCATGTTGTCGGCCGAAGCCCTGTTCTTGGCCGAAGCCATGTTGTTGGCCGAAGCCCTCTTCTTGGTCTAAGCCATGTTCTTGGCCAAAGCCCTCTTATGGGCAGAAGCCCACTTCAGGATGCGAGATTCAATCTTTTAAGTTGGGTTTAATAGTGAGTCGAGAAGGGAGTCTTTGAGTGTATTTTCTGATAATGTCGTAACCATAATTAGGCGTGGGTTTAACGCACTTCACCGATAAATTCTTTTTGGTAGGTAATCGTTCCGGTCGGAGAGAGAGTTCTTTAAGAAAGTAGCGTTCTTTCAAGTTACCTCACATAAAATGAGACTATAAACATTCTTTCAAGTTACCTCACATAAATGTGTAAGTGATATTTTATAAAACACTCCATTTCATGACGATGCATAAGACTCGACAAACATTTAAAAGTGTATTTCTTTGACCAAAGATCCATTCATGTAAAAAGACTTCAAAACACATTCGTTTGTGACACATATATCGAACGCTCAAAAATCTCCAATGTGGGTGTTATACAAGATTTGTAAAGTTAGATAATTCAATCAAAGATTAGCAAATAACCCAACATTTGATAATTTCATGAAAACACATAAAACACTTTAAAATAGACATTTTGGCATGTACAACGTTTTCACAAATCAACTTGAACTCACCTTGCTAGATTTAGGCTAAATCTAGATTTCACCCAACGAGCTCTTTTGAAGGCCGCTTGAATCCTCAAGCCGAAATCTTATAAAACCTAGATCCGAACATTTCATCCCATAAATACCCATAAATCAATCATAAGGAAACGTTCTCCAAACATAAAAATACCAAGATCTCAAAGAAGATCAAAACCCGAATTTCTCTAAAACCATCAAATCCGAGATTTGAGGTGTCGAACCTTAAGAAACCACCAATGGAGCATTTATAACCTTATTACAAGAAAACTTACCCTTAAAGACAAAGAGACTTCCGAGAACACCCAATCCAACACTTCAACTCGAGCTCCCAATCGAATGAACTTGATGAGGAAGATAAAGATGGAGGTTTTGTGGTTCAAGGTTCCAACTAGCTAGATGATGAAGAATCATGAGGTATGAAGAAGAAAAGCCTCCAAAATGGGTTAGGGTTCGGTTTTAGGGTTTGGGAGAGAAAGGGAAGAAGATAGAAATGAGAAATGAGAAGAAATGGTGAGAATTCGGACATTTTAATGCTCTGGCCCCCGCTCGCGATAGTGCCCCGCGACCTTGACATGGTCACTGTCGCAGGGGCACAATCGTCCCACTTGTACCGCAAGGGGTGGAGTCCCCGGGACTATGCCACGCGATTGTGCTCCTTGGCACAGTCGCGGGGCACTGTCGCCCCACTCCCCCCGAACTCCGACAATCCGACTTTTTCAACGCCAATACTCCGAGGGACTTTAAACAATGCATTCCCCAACAAAACCCCACTGCTTACAAGTCACAGAAATGTCCGGGTGACATTTACTTACCGAAATTTACGGGTGTTACAATCCTCCCAACCTTAGAATGATTTCGTCCTCGAAATCTAGATTCCCATGAAACTTTGCCTGCAGAAGGATTTCCCTTAACCCACTATCAGAACCTTTATACTGATAGACACATATGCTTCCCCTTTTGGGCACATTACACTCATAACCAAGTGAACACTTAACTCTCCAAAGTAACCTTTTACCCACAAGGTTACGGTCGTCTCCCAACCTTAGAGTAACAATTACTACCTCTAGGGTAGTTCGTGACCTTAACATTTCACCAAACAATTCCCTTCGGAGCATCACGGATCCGAACTCAACATCAAAGATGGCAACCAAACTCCCAAGTTCCTCAGATTTCAACTGATCCATTCTTAATATCAATAAAAATATTCTTCTAAGGCGTACCAAAGCGTCGTTCAGATACTACTTAGCCCAGATTCGGTCAACACTCAACTCCGTTCCAACACCAATCCTCACAACAATTCTTTAACACAAGCTTTACCACCACGGAAATGCTTAAACACATCAATACTTAATCCTCAACACCCAAACTCCTTCCAAATTCCATCACTGAAAGGTCAATATTACTCCTGGTTCGACCGGGATACATCCAAACATTCCCAGCTCCACTGACTCTAAGAAAACAAGTCGGCAACTAGGGCTAAACGGTGACCTCGAAAATGTGGACATCCCGCCCAAAATTCCATTCCAGACGTATTGTCGCACTAAGGTTGACACCAAACAGAGAGCCAAACTTTCAAATCTTACATTTCTAACAGACAGATTACCAAAATTTCCTTAAATCGCGGAACCCGCTGAGACGGTACACCAACAACATCAACCATAAAGCCACACCGACGAGCAAACCACCAAAACGAAACCCAATCTAATCGCCGATGATTACCTAAGACCTTAAACCACGTGATTACCGAAGTATCAAATCACCCCTTAATTAACCGGGAAGACTTAAGTCTACTATATTCATTAATCGGGCGCACCGATTCATCACTGAAGCCCAAGATCCAAGACTGACCGCAAGTCGGATCATCTGACGCTTCAAATCACAAGGACTCCATTAGTCCTATTTACAACTTCTTTTACTACAGGGTTTAAATCTACAGGCCTAATGAGTTCAAGGTTTTTCAACCAGTATGCCAATTTGAGTTTATAAAACTTTCGAATACAAAAGCTTCTTAATGATTAGACGTGCGGCAAAAATACACTACCGTCCATGCGATAGGTTTCAAAGTTGATTAACCACACAGCGCATATGAACATTTCCAAAAACTCGTTTGTGCAATACTTACGTTAGTAAAGACAACAATAAAACATGTGCAACCATTTACATCATATAAGAGAAAATAGATTCATGCACCATAACATGTGCAATAAAGGTTTGTACAACTCCAAAAGAGAAATTCACAACTTAAATTTTAAAATCCTTCCTCTTTAATCAAAAGACGTTGTGGCCTAAAATTATCAACGAGCCCAAACGCATTAGTTTAATCCTCAAGGCTTGGTAAGATAGTGGGAATACAAATAAAGTTTCAAATCGAGTTTAAAGCTTCAGATCGTACAGATAAACACCTTTGACCAAAAAGTAACGGAAACGATATAAACATTGCTAACTCAATAAATGCATTGCGGAAATTTCTAACGGTAAAAGTAATTGATTGAAATATGAACAGAACAAAAGTCCTGTTTGAAAAGATGTAAATCTTTTATATATTTACTCATACCAACGTTATAAGTAAATCCAAATGCAAATAATATGCAACGATTGACATTTGTATAAAGCCCAAAGATAAATTGCATGATAAGGGAATTTCCCCAAAACAACATGTGGGATGACACCGATTAGTAAATCTACATTTACACGCGTGCAGAAATGTATGAACACATGCTCCAACCTTATTTGCGTAACGCAAAATGACGTACGATGAGATACCAAGGACCCAACTGAATTTTCGTAAGACTTACTAACGTGAAAACCAATTGGCATCAAACTTTCGTTACTCGACAAAAGTGTAAAACGATAATACTTTTAAGATATTAAACTTTTAGGAGTTTCCTCCTTTTTACTGAAATGAAAGGTGAAATAGCGTTTTACAAAATTTACATGGGACACGACGCCAAATAACTCGCAAGTTATCATGGAGCAAAAATTAAAACTCACGCAAAAAGGACGCCGCAAAACAACACTCCATGAAATTTAGCAAACTAACACAACTAAAATTCTCAAGAAATTACGACTCAAAATATGGGAATAACATTTCCTTTAAAACCCTTGACATACGTGGAGGAGATCCAATGCCTAGGTTAAAATCTCATAGTTACTTGCCCATTACCCCAAATGACATTACAACATGGATATTACAATACCCGAAAATAGCGTTAAACACGAGACGTAAATAAAGAGATTTTTTTTATAACAATTTGCAACTATGTGCAACAAAACAATTTAATGCATGCTTAAGCTCACGGTTCAAAATCTGATGAGTAATAAATGCTTTATCGAGACTTTATAATATAGCTCACTTTATGTTTGAGAACATGAGAAACAATTTATGCAAACTCATTTTTAGAAATACATTTCGTGCATAGATTTGGTCGGCACTCACATCTTAGGACTACCCTCCTCCATTTCCCGACATACCAATGTCATCCGAATGCATCAAACATATTAGAGCCACAAACCCACTAATTTGGTTAATTTACTATTTTCTTCGAAACAGAATCGGTCTGTCGAACCGATAGTTCTACTCCAACCAATAACTCTGGCCCTAAGATAGTCAACTTAATGCATTCATCACACTTACCTATCACTTCCAAGTGACCTTGCTATAAACATCAACCTTTCCCTAGATCATTCGCTTAGGAACTTCCTCACTACTCCAACGACCATTCCACCAAGGTAGTTCAAGTATACACATATAATATGTAGATTCACCATGACACTGGCCAGGTGCCATTATGAACATACCGTACACGATCATCCTTGCGACCCTCGACAAGTTTTCCGTTTCTAGCGACTCGATCACTCCTCAAAATATCTTATCTTAAGGTACCTAATGCGCAACTTCACTTACAATCACTTATAAGAACTCTAGTTTGAGTCTAGGCATCCAAAAATCAATACCTAATTCTCTCAAACTTAAGCTCTGATTCCAACTTGTAACACCCCAAATTATGTAAATAGCAACTTATTTAAAATTTTCTAAATACATCAATAATTGAATCATCTACAACAACAAATTAGATCCAACTTCAATACACATACGTACAATCTTTACATACAAACTATAAAAAGGACGGATGCTACTAAACCCAATAATAGTCACTATCTCCAACTTGCGGAAGACTTCACCAATTACTTACTTTAGTGTCTAGTTAAGGCTCTACGCTTCATAGAACTGCTAGGACCCAACTCCCAACTGGAACCTGATGCACATGCCGACAAATAAAAAGGTTAGGCTTAACGCCTAGTGAGCTCAAGAGTTTTCAACATATATGAAATAATAGTTTAAAAGAAAGAATGCGGTTAAAAGTTATAGTCCTTCAATATGATACGTCTTACATGTGAAAACGACTCATTTCCAACAATATGCATTTTAGGTAAAGAACACCAATTAAAAACGTTTTCCAAATCAAACTACTAAAAAAGAATGATACCAATGTAAACCGCCCCTTCATAAATTAGCTTTAACCCAAAACTCACTCAAAGCGCAAATATAAATTGAACTCTCCATTTAAGAAGGTACGGTTAAACCTTATATTTCAAAACACCCCAAAACACGGGTGGGGAATAATACTCAACCCATAAATCAAGGGTAAAACCCAATTGTACAAAACGTCACCGAAAGCTTGGATAATAAAAGTCAATACCCAAAAACAACACCTTTCGATGACGAGGGATTCCCGATTCCATAAAATGTGACGGTCCATAAAGTAAGCCCATTTTATGTTGTTATGACTAGTCATATAAACAAAAGTACACGCAAGGGATGTCAGGCTCAGTGGCTTTAAACATACACCCACGAAAACTCAAGTTCAACCCCGAGGGATTGCTAGGTCGAGCTCCTCATCCAATATCTTAATACTTGAGCACGAAGGACTTATACCCACATCCGGTACCTTAACGTGCAACACGAAGTTCTTACACCCACATCCGGTGCCTAACGTGCCTCGACGTGGAAAACTAATCGTCCCAACGCCGGACAATAATAAACCAAATACGGGATCATGACTCCCAATGCATCAAATAAGCCAAATGATACACATAAGGCCCAACAAGGCTCAAAGTCGAGCTACCAAAACTGGACTATTGTCCAAAGACCCCATTAAAATAACAATGCCAAGCCGCAGACTTAGCAACCCATTGACTCATTAATAAATGGAATAAAAACACGATAAAACGCACTCACCCAACGGATATGCAAACATCACGACCAAAAGTGAGATTAGTTCAAGACTCAACATTAGTTGAGACAATCCATTTTCCAAATGAACTCATAACACAAAATATGCGTTTTTCCAAATTTAACTGCTGATAAGAACGAAATTCATAAAATGAGACTATAAACATTCTTTCAAGTTACCTCACATAAATGTGCAAGTGATATTTTATAAAACACTCCATTTCATGACGATGCATAAGACTCGACAAACATTTAAAAGTGTATTTCTTTGACCAAAGATCCATTAATGTAAAAAGACTTCAAAACACATTCGTTTGTGACACATATATCGAACGCCCAAAAATCTCCAATGTGGGTGTTATACAAGATTTGTAAAGTTAGATAATTCAATCAAAGATTAGCAAATAACCCAACATTTGATAATTTCATGAAAACACATAAAACACTTTAAAATAGACATTTTGGCATGTACAACGTTTTCACAAATCAACTTGAACTCACCTTGCTAGATTTAAGCTAAATCTAGATTTCACCCAACGAGCTCTTTTGAAGGCCGCTTGAATCCTCAAGCCGAAATCTTATAAAACCTAGATTCGAACATTTCATCCCATAAATACCCATAAATCAATCATAAGGAAACGTTCTCCAAACATAAAAATACCAAGATCTCAAACAAGATCAAAACCCGAATTTCTCCAAAACCATCAAATCCGAGATTTGAGGTATCGACCCTTAAGAAACCACCAATGGAGGATTTATAACCTTATTACAAGAAAACTTACCCTTGAAGACAAAGAGACTTCTGAGAACACCCAATCCAACACTTCAACCCGAGCTCCTAACCGAATGAACTTGATGAGGAAGATGAAGATGGAGGTTTTGTGGTTCAAGGTTCCAACTAGTTAGATGATGAAGAATCATGAGGTATGAAGAAGAAAAGCCTCCAAAATGGGTTAGGGTTCAGTTTTAGGGTTTGGGAGAGAAAGGGAAGAAGATAGAAATGAGAAATGAGAAGAAATGGTGAGAATTCGGACATTTTAATGCCCTGGCCCCCGCTCGCGATAGTGCCCCGCGACCTTGACATGGTCACTGTCGCAGGGGCACAATCGCCCCACTTGTACCGCAAGAGGTGGAGTCCCCGGGACTATGCCACGCGATTGTGCCCCTTGGCACAGTCGCGGGGCACTGTCGCCCCACTCCCCCTGAACTCTGACAATCCGACTTTTTCAACGCCAATACTCCCGATACTCCGAGGGACTTTAAACAATGCATTCCCCAACAAAACCCCACTGCTTACAAGTCACAGAAATGTCCGGGTGACATTTACTTACCGAAGTTTACGGGTGTTACATTACGTGTAATATCCAAAATGAAACGTGCCGTAAAAATCGATCTTACGTAACTGAAAATTGTTGGTTCTTTTGGTAGAAAAAATAAGGGAAATGAGTTCGGATATCTGGTATGATTTCCTTGAGAATCCGTATTATTCATTTTCTTTTTTTTCTTTTTGTTTTTTTTTCTTTTGTACTTTTTTCTTTTTTTCTTTCCGTTATTATTGAAAGAGTAAACTCCAATTTTGGTCCCTGACGTTTATTGATTTCTTTGAAAGAGGTCCATATGGTTTCATAATTCAAGTTTACATCCCCAGGGTATGGATTTTGCTCTAGAAAAGGTCCCTGACACCTAACGACGTCAAAATGGTCCGTTAGTGCCAGGGGCAATTCCGTCCAATAATGTTTTGTCCCTTTTTTTGTGATTCTCTTTTGTTTTCTCTTATATTTGTAAGTATATCAAACTATTGGACCAAATAGGTAACTAAGTAATATATATATATATATATATATATATATATATATATATATATATATATATATATATATATATATATATATATAGTTGTGGGCTTTTTAAACACAGTGACCAATGACCATCACCCTTCTTCACCGACCAACACCACCTGTAACCGCCGATGAAGCAAATCTTAGCACCACCATCGTTTCTCATTTCAGGTACACCCATACATCCTTCCATCCCTCCATCTGCTCTCATATTATCTTCTTCTTTATCACTGCCCACCACATAAAAAACCATGTATTATGAGGCTTCACCTGTTGATTCTACTTCTACGCATCACAACACACGAACGTAGTGATGGGTTAAAGGAATCATCGAAACCACAACGGAAAAACCACAAAGGAAAAAACAAGAGGGAAGATGGTGGGTCAAGGTGGAGTTTCACGGTGGAGATGGGTTACGGTGAAGATGGTGGGTCACGGTGGAGTTTCACGGTGAAGATGGTCGTTCACCGGAGATAGGAGATGGGTGGTGGCAGTGGTAGGGAGAGATTGAAGCTTTCATAATCGGGTTTGAAGGTGAGAAGGTCGATTGTTTTGATAGAGAAACAACAACCCAATTGGGCTTTGGAATGGGTTTCTAGCGGTGGTAGGTTTTTTTTTCCGGTCACCGTCTTTTAGCCTTTTGGGGACGAGGGTTATATTCCGGTGATTTGGTATCGTCCTTAGTCACTGTGTTACATATATATATATATATATATATATATATATATATATATATATATATGGCGGCAGCGATAATCGAATCGTTAGAGACTTGCGAAACGATGTCGTCTCCTCTAACGTCACTAACGTTCCTCAGCATCATCGATCTCGATAGCCACTGGTTATTATTACTATTAGTATTATTTCCGGCGTGCTGTTGACGATGAAGCTGAGAAGGCGTTGTTACGCCAGAATCCGATTTATTGTTGGTTTGCAAGTTGAGGAAATTATTATTACCAGCGTCATTAGCCCCACCGCCGTACTGACCACCACCCTGTTGCCGGAGAATCGCGCTATTGAGCCAATGGTCTTTTCCGACAGAACGAGAAGATGGAGAAGATTGAGTTGCGACGGCGAGGTGGTGGTGGTGGTCTGGTGTGTATATATATATATACACACACACACACACACACTAGTTGGTGGTGGTTAGGAGGGGGGAAGATGAAGGAGATCGTCCCTGTGTTCGAGTTTGGCCGGCGATGGAGTTTCCCCGGTGAGGGTTATCGTCCGTGTGATTGTGTGTGTATATATATATGTATGTATAATATATTTAGTTATTTACATGTTGGTCCCTAGAGTTTAATATTTTCATGAAATTAAGGAAAATGAAGAAAAAGATTGTGAAAAGGAGACAAAAACATGGTTGGACGAAAATGCCCCTGCCTCTAACGGAGTTTTTAACGGTGTTAGTGTCCAGGGACCTTTTTTAGAGCAAAATCCATACCCTGGGGATGTAAACTTGAATTATGAAACCATAGGGACCTCTTTCAAAGAAATCAATAAACGCCAGGGACCAAAATTGGAGTTTGCTCTTATCGAAATGAATAAAGTAATAATAATAATCGAATACTAAATATTTTTAGTGAAAAAAACAATATTTAATTTTGTAGAATTCTATTAAATGCATGCTTTTGAAAAAATCAGTACCCAAAGTGCCTCAAATCTTGTAATTTTTGCCAAAATACCCCCTAGGTCCGCGTTTTTCCAAAAAACGCGGACTGGTACTGTTTGGGTCCGCGTGTGGGTCAAAACGCGGGTTGGGTCCGCGTTTCCCCTATTTCACGTGGGGTTGGTGCAATTCAATTCATTGAATTGTAATTTTTATTATATATTTACAGTTTATACCTCTATAATTATTTAGGTAGTTTACTTTATACCTTTTACTTTTCTATTATTCATTTTATACTTTTATCATATTAACACACATAATCGTATATTAACTAAAATACGTTAAAAAACACGTTTTAATTTTAACACGTTTTAATTTTAACAAGTTATACCATTATAATCGTCTCTTCGATACCTTCGAAATGAGTCCAATATTGAATATTTTTTGAATCCCCCATGTCCGCGTTCAACAGTGGAAACGCGGACCCGACCCGCGTTTTGACCCACACGCGGACCCAAACAGTACCAGTACGCGTTTTTTGAAAAAACGCGGACCTAGGGGGTATTTTGGCAAAAATTACAAAATTTGTGGCACTTTGGGTACTGATTTTTCAAAAAAGAGTATTTTAATTAAATTCCCTATTTTTAGTATATATAAAAACGTTAAGTAATTTTATGATGTATAAAAACGTATTTTTAATATATATGATATAATAAAACATATAACGTATTATATATCATATATACTACATATTTTTGGACAAGTTATTCATAATTTATGTTAATCTTCTTTCTACCATTTTACTAATAACGATATTTATTAAATCAAACGTTTGCGAATTTAATTTCTTAAATTGTTTCTAAACTGTCCGAGGGTGAGAATTCACTAGACCTTTTGGTCTAACCATCGCTTTCAAATTTCTTAAAACTCATTTTCAGGTAAGGGAGCTGTTGGAGCTTCTTCAAAGGGGAAGGAAAAATGTTGAGAGTTAGGGAGTCGAAGACACTTGTTTTAGAGGCGGTGTTAGTTGTGGACCATATAGATGTCTCGGCTGTGATAGTTATCTTTTCTTTTTGAAAATGTTAATCTTATTCCGTTTGCATTGTATTGGGACCCGTTTGGGATTTATCTTTATTCTATGCTACTTTTGTCTTGTTGGGATGTTACACCCGTTGCCATCTCTAATCTTGAGTTTGAACGTGTCTACAATTAGTTATCAATTAATTTTATGGAGTTCAAAAATGGGTTTTAAAATTTTGTATGTATGTAGTAACAAGATATAAACTTGAATTTTAAGATATTTTAAAACATGAAGTAAATGTTAATGGTAAAGATATTTGTATGAATATATTTACATGTTAATATACTTGTGATCTAAAATTTCGAAAATGTGGTTAAGATCTAGTCATCTAGAACAAGAATATATGTTAATGTGCTTATCTATACTATATTATAAAAGAGACATAAAAAACTCTTAAAAATAACTCATTAAGCATTATGTACTATTATTTAATGTTAATCTACTTAAAATCTCTTAAAAAACAACTAATGAAGCAATATGTACTACTTTTAAATGCTTTTAACCCTAATTAATGAATTCCATCCGTATCCCCCAAAATCCTTATCTCTAATCCCAAACCCTAAAATTATGAAATTTGAATTCTGATAAACATAATTAAAACAGGATAAACATCTTAATTTAAATATAAAAAATTTAAAATATATAAAATAATTAATGAATTTTAACAAACTACTTAATTTTTTTATGTAAAAAAATTATATTATTAAGCCTAAATTAAACAAATTTATAAAAAAAATCATTATCACTCTCTAAAACCATCCAATATCTATACTATATTATAAAGCATTGATTCAAAACTCTTTAAAAACAATCTTTTAAGCATTTGGTACTACCAATTAATGCTAATTTACTTAAATATTGCTATTGCCTATGGTACCACTTACTAAAGCACGCTATCAATGCATATCCTTAAACACGTTCAACCTTATCCTTAAACCAGTTCAACTTCCTTCCTATCCCTAAATCCCTCCAACCCGTTCAAATCAAAATTCAAAACCATTGTTATCATCATTTTCATGTATCTCTATCTCTAAACACGTCCTCTTCCCCCTATTTATATCCTTATTTAAACATGAATTTTGAATGGAGAAGATGAGAATGAAATCGAAAAGATCGATCGAGTAGCGCCTTTTTCAAACAACTGTATCAGGTTTTGTCTTCTTTTTCGTTTTTGTTTGACTTGTTTGAGTGTGTATTTGTTATTACCGTCCTTCTTGATTTCTTCTTGATTTATTTGAGGTGTTTGTGTTTGTATCTAAAGAGATCCGTCAATCGGTTAACAAAGTTTCTCAACAGTCAACCCATTTACCAACGGAGCTACACGCTCGAGGGCTTTTAATTTTTCATTTACGATAAAATTTTACACCTTACTCACTCGGTGCATTGCACGGGCATGATGCTAGTCAAATTAAAAAGAATAAAATAGTTGTGTTTTTATATAGTTGGTTTACTTAAAAACTAAATTATATATTTAAGACAATTTAAATTTTAAAGAATGAGTAAATCTATACAATTTTATCAGTTCATTATTTATTTAGTTTTATGAAGTTTTAAATCACTAATGGAGTTAGCCTCGAGAACAAAAACAATAATATATTACAAACCATAGGAACAAAATCGTAATTTCAAAATTACAAATAAAAAAGTCGTAATTTTTAACAAACCAAAGGATCTAAAATTCTAGTTTACTCCTTAAACTTATGATGTTACGTGTAATATTCAAAATGAAATGTGCCGTAAAAATCGATCTTACGTAACTGAAAATTGTTGGTTCGTCTGGGTAGAAAAAATAAGGGAAATGAGTTTGGATATCTGGTATGATTTCCTTGAGAATCCGTATTATTCATTTTCTTTTTTACTTTTTGCTTTTTTTTTCTTTCTGTTATTATTGAAATGAATAAAGTAATGATAATAATCGAGTACTAAATATTTTGTGAAAAAAACAATATTTAATTTTGTAGAATTCTATTAAATGCCTGTGTACTGTTATTTGTCATAGTATTTCACGAACATTAATTATTTAAGGTTTCTGTTTCTATAACAGGCGGGCCCCACTAGCTATTAACTATTAAGATTTAAGAGTGAATTACATTGTGGTCCTTGTGGTTTAATATCGTCTGTTAGCAATTAGTATAAGAGAAAATCCAAAGAACTTTCTTATTTTGAATGATTAAGTTCTTAAACTATTATTTTGAATAAAAAACAATTAAAGTTTCGTGTTTTGAATGATTAAGTTTCTAAACTTTTGTTTGAATAAAAGCCCATCGAACTTTTAAAAGTTGGTTATCTACATCCTCTTAATCCAAAAAAAAACTATCAAAAACTGACAAGGAAGGTTTTAAAGTAAAAAAAATTAAATCAATTTTAACATTCCGATCAATCTCCCTCTTTTTGATTGTTTTTTTTCTCTTCGATTCTCCATCTTTTTTTATATGTCCATCGCTCCATGTAATTATTATAAAATAGGGAGATTTGATAAACAAACAAAAAAACAAATCAAAAAAAGGAAGATCGATGGTAGGGGTCAACGGCGTCGATAGGCGGTATGGTGAACGGATAGCCATGGGGTATAATGAGTTGGGGGGGGGGGGTGATACCGTTATGTGCAAGGGGTTTGAATGACGTAAAATTTGGGTACTGTAAAACCAGTGGCGGATCCAAGATTTTTTCCTGGTGAGGGCATCTTTAAGATAGATTAAAGGACAATAAAGTTGTCCGATATATTTTTAGCTTAATTCTACCGTTTCGAGGGATTTTAAAAGTTTTATTGGTTGATTTCAAGGGATTTCAAAGTCTTTTTGGTGATTTCGAGGGACTTTTTCGGTTTTTTGATTGATTTTGAGAGTTTTTTTTGGTTTGTTAATTGATTTTGAGGTACTTTTTTTAGTTGATGGGGTCCCATACAAAAAATCAGTGGGGGGAACTATGGTAGAAATTTAAAAAAAATTGTTTTTAAAATTAAAAAAATGTATTTTTGACTTTTTGAGTGAGGTACCTTCCCCCCTCCTTTTTCACTCTAAGTCTGCCCTGCGTAAAACTGATTTAAGTTTTCTTTAGCTTTAAAATCTTCCTAGTATTAATGTAAATTATTTTGGGTTATGGATGCAGGGAATCAATTTTTAAAGTTTGATAGTTTATTTATTCAAAAAAGATTTAATCATTTAAAATAAGAAAATTTAATGTTTTTCATTTAAAATAATAATTTAAGGACTTAATCATTTAAAATAGAAAAGTTCGTTCAGTTTTTTATTAAGTTTTCTCTTTCAAATATGATGAATGATGAACTTTACTATCTAGCTAGATTTTTGGACATAAAAATTGATATTACTCGATACTTAACACTAGGGGGTGTAAATGAGACGAGACAACTAGCGAGCTACTCGAGATCGACTCGGTCAAAACTCGGTCAACACTCGACTCGAATAGGCTCGACTCGAGCTCGAGCTCGACTCGATATACTAACGAGTCGAGTCGAGCGACCTGATACTCGACTCGATAAGCTCGTGAGATACTCGATAAGCAAAATAATAATAATAATTAGTAATATTATTTTAAAATTTAATTGATAATAATAATAATAAACTCAAGTTTCTTGATTTTTATTTTGGAAAATGATGGTGTAAAAGAAATGGGTAAACTCTTGATGGTGTGTCTAATCCATCCCACATTGGCGGTATATAGAACTCAATGCTTTGAATTCCACTATATATAGACCTTTCTCCTCCCTTGTTTTACATCTTTTGTTTTTGTTAAATGGCTTGAGCGTATGTAGGGGTGTAAATGAGACGGGACAACTCACAAGCTACTCGAGATCGACTCACTTGAGATCGTTTCGGTCAACACTCGACTCGAATAAGCTCGACTCGATATACTAACGAGTCGAGTCGAGTATAATGATACTCGAGCTCGACTCGCATCATTTACACCCCTACTTAACACAAACATTAAACTTTGAACATGGTTAAATAAGGAGTAAGGACTTGAATATTCAACAATCAACGAAAATTTTAAATATTACATAATAATACTCTTATTCATTGACAAAAGATATTTTGTCCAACAAATATATATAAGTATATATTCATTGAATAGCTTATGACAATTATATAATTATTTTATCAAACATATAATTTTAATTTCATTTATATATCAATATATATATATTAAAGAATAATTATGGATGTTTGACGTGACTTCTCCTAAAGCTTAGAAATTCATTTTTATATTTTCTCCTTAATTCTCACAATATGCACTACTATCATTTTTGTCAATTTATGTTTTTAAGTTAAATTTATGCATTCAATTCCAAACCATTCATCTACTTCTATCTTAACTCAATCAACATAACTCCAAGCTATTCATCTTCCAACTAATATCATACATTAAAGCTACATAACTCTAAACGCTCCTATTTAAGGATGTTGATAGTAACCTTGAAGAACAACATTTGCGAGAACACGATTGTGGAAATCGTGTACGAAGGGTCGTGTAGAATTATAAATTGTTGTTTGTTCTTTTGACATATCATGATCTTGGGTTTGTTTTATTTGATTAAATAAGTTGTTTGTTCTTTTGACATATCATGATATTGGGTTTGTTTTACATTAAAACTACATAGCTCCAAACGATCTTATTTAAGGATGTTGATAGCAACCTTGAAGAACAACATTTACGCTAAACGTTCCCTTTTTTATTTCATAAATTTGGTTTTGTTTATTGATAAATTATAAACTTTAGTTTGTCTTTTTTATGAATCATGATTTTAGGTACGTTTCAGTTGATGAAGGTTGAAATATTTTTATTTATTTATTGATTTTGTGTTTTAATTGCATCATGGACCATGTATTATGATTTTCTCATTGATGTAATAACCGGGTTAAAGAGTAAAGAATTTAAAAGTTTAGGTAAGGGAGTTGAAGGGCCCATAGTATGAGGGTATAGAGTGAAATGTTGGAAAAGAAGGATTTAACCCTAGAAGGTAGGGTATAGTGTTGGAGGCTGATTATTTTGGGAAGGGAGATGGAGTGCAGTGGTTCGATCGAAAGGAAGCAAAAGAGGCAAGGCTTTGGTATTCATCAATTTTCTATGGTAATTCTAATCCTATCCCCTCTATTAGTATGAGTTTATCAATTTGTTCAAAATCTTTTAATTGGGTTTTGTACCCTTAGATAGTTTTCTGAAGTTTTCTGGTTTGAGATTTTTGGAAATCGTTATAAGAATAGCTGCATGATCAATGGAATGTTGGTTGAATTTGAGTTCTGCATTTGATTATGGGTTCTGGGTTAGATTGTTTTTGATTTCTGAGATTTATCTTTGATTGGTGTTATCTGATTATGAGACTCGGGGTTTCGTTCGGGATTCTATCTGGGTGACTCCGGTCACCGTAGTATGTTGGCCTCGGTCGAGTTAAGGCATCGGTCAAAGTGGACACCGGTCGACCTGGGTGAACCATGTATCGGTCGAAGACTTCGGTCGTTAGAGGACCCCGGTCTGTGGGGGTGGACACTGGTCGGGTTCAAGCACCGGTCACCGGGGGGGATTTTACCCCGGTCGGCGTAGCACACCGGGCGGCTATTAGGCCCCGGTCCCCGGGCTAGGTGGTATGGGCCGAAGCCCAAGTGTAGATTAAGTGTAATTTAAGTTAAGTTAGTTTAATTATTTTTTTAGTGCTGGGCTTCTCTAGTGGGTTGGCCCATTTCCATTTTGGTATGCTAGGGTCTTTATATCGTGGCTTGAGTTGAATTTTTAGTGGGTCAGGTTCTCTTGTTGTAATAGGAAACCGTTGAGGTTTTTGGGTTTAGGGTCAACTTTGTTAAATAGAAGTATCGAAAATTCATCGGACGATGTATTGTTTTATAGGTTTTGGTTCGGATTCTATAAAATTAGACACAAAGCTTTGAGCAAAGGACATCAGGTGAGTTTTTCTGAACTAAACCTTTTTGGTTACGAAAGCATGTAAAGTTTTATTTTTAAACTTTGAATTATTTATGATGGCATGATTATTATGAGATTATTTAAGTGTGTTTTAAATCGTTAATGTTTAAATGTATGCATACATTATATGTGGAGATTGTGTAACACCCTAAATATTAGAGAAATAAAATTCGAAAATTTTGGAATATGACGGCTGTAAAATGGCCAATCCAAAATATTTAAAACCTGCTTAACAAGCCCAAAAGTATCATCCCAAAACGGGGAATAATATGACGACATATACAAGGCTAAACAAATGAGGAATATAATTCAACAACCTAATAATCTAACTTAGACAAGACAGATTAAGTTCGGGTATAGCTATTCCTCCAAAAGTATGTCCGCTAACAAAACATGCCGGTCACTAAAACTCCCAAAAAGACCGCTCTTGGCCCTCGAGCCATCCACTCAATCCCGAAGAGCCCCACCGCTAGCCTGACCTGTTATACACATCATTATAAGAAAAAGTGTTAGGCTAAAGCCTAGTGAGGTAAAACATTTGCCGATAGAAATAAACAATTATAAATGTAAACCAAAGATTTAGATTTATGACAATAGTAATAAAATCTTTTATCGTGACAGTTACCTTTTGGGTTTACGGGGGAGACCCGCTTACTAACACAAATGACGGAACACAAAAGTAAGCCATTTGATAAGTCAGTAAAGCCAATACACATAAAAAGTATACGCAAGGGATGTCAGGCTAAGTGGCTTTAAACTTACACCCACGGAAAGTCAACTTCAACCGCGAAACGTTCAACCACGAAAGGTTCGACCGCGAAAGGTCATCATGTTGAAATCCTCATCCAATATCGTAATACTATAGTAAATAGGGGTCATGACTCCCAATGCAAGCAATTATGCCAAATAAAGCCCTCAAGGCCAAACGAGTACTCTAACATTTGATAATATATATAGATTATCAAAGAGGTAATTTTCATAATGACTAATTCCCATTATTTATCAAGAGATCATTAGTTGAAACGAAATCAACCCTTATATGCTTCAATCCCAAACATGCTAAATCTCAACATATAAACTTATCAGCAGTTAACTAAAAGTTCATTATTTCCGAACACAAGTTTATATAAATGGAATCCATTCCATAAAATACATTTCCCAAGTACAAGCAAGTTGTAGAAACATTATCAAGACATTGTCACTTCTATTTCATAAAATGTTTATAAACCCTAAAAATCTCCAAAAGTTAGACTTGGTACAAATCCACCATCAAATATATAAAAGGAGATGTTTAGGCATTTAGTTTTATAAAGAGTGTAAGAACTCACCTTGGTAGTTTTCTCAAAGAAAACCAAACCCTAGAAATGGAGGAGATGAAGATTTGAGCTTAACTACACTTGGACACCTTCACTTAGCATCAAAATGCCTAGAATAGGTTCATAAATGATCAAAGGTGGGAGTAGAAGGTAGCATTAATGATGAAGGGAAGTTGAAGTGATGAACTTACCCTAAAATCTCCCAAGAAGTCAGCTGAAGAGTCTTCAAAATCAGATAATGAGACTTAAAATCGCGACCTTCCTATTTAACCCTCAGACACCAGCCGCGATAGTGACACGGCGACTATGCCCACGGCATAGTCGCGAGGATCCACCCCCTCTCGGTACAACTGGGGCAAGAGTGCCCTCCGCGATAATGACTATGTCACAATCGCAGGGCATAATCGCTATACCTGTACCGCGAGTCCCAATCTCCCGGCGACTATGCCCTCGCGATAGTGACACCCTGTCACTGTCGCGGGCAATGTCGTGAGCATCCCCAAAAGTCCAAATTTGACACATTTCAGCCCACGATGCTTAAATCCGATAAGTCCAAAATACAATTGATAAATCCATAAATTTAGAAGGTTCCAAAATGAATATGTTCTCAGAATTCGAGGTGTTACAATCCTTCCCAACTTGGGAATGATTTCGTCCCCGAAATCCTACTAACTAAACAAATGAGGGTATCTACGCCTCATGTCTTCTTCCGATTCCCAAGTCACATTGGTGCCATGGTGGTGTTTCCATTGAACCTGTAATAACCGGGATAAAAGTTTAAATCTCAAAGTTTGGGGTGGAGTGTGGTCAAAACTTTTGTTTGGAGGGGGCGAAGTAAAAATATTTAGTATAATGGGATGTCTTAGGGTTTTGTGTAATATCTTTGTGGGCAACTGATTTTGAGAAAGAGAGAGAGACTCTTGGAGCCTTGGAGAAAGAGACCGAAGAAGAGAAGGGTGCAAGGAATTCCAGTTTTTTTTTGAATCAGTGCATTGAAGGTAAGCTCCCTTGTTATTCAAACTCTCCAAGTCATTATTGGATTTATCTTAATAGTCGAATTTGGGTGTGGATTGGGACTGAGTTCTTGGTTTTCTGGGTTTGTAATGGAGCAAGAAACCGATGCAAGTTATTCCGGTGGTTAAGGAAATTTTGGTAAAATTAAATTTATTATTCATTATTGAATCTGGATTAACTTGCAATTGATTTCAAGTTCGGGTGAGAACTGCAATCTTAAACATTTAAATCTCTGGGTTTATTCGTTCGATTGATTTAATCCCGGTCGGCAGCCATCCCGGTCGCCAGATAAGTAGTCCGGTCGTCTAAGGAATCGTGGGTATCGGTCGAGGTTCGGCTAACACCGGTCGTTTCAGTATTAGTTAATACCGGTCGAGTTGGAGGTACCGGTCGCTTTAGTTCCGGTCAATGGTAGTCCCCAGTCGAAAGAGGGAGTGTTGTTACAGGTCGTTGTGGTGGAAGACCCCGGTCTTCATGATACCGGTCGACTTGGTCACATACCGGTCGACTTGGTCGTATACTGGTCGATGAATTGGGATGACTACGGTCTTCTTGTTACCGGTCGACATGGAAGGTGTACCGGTCGACCTATTCGGCCCCGGTCCATGGGAAAAGTTTGTGGGCCGAAGCCCAGGCCCACGTGGTAATAGCTTAGGATGTTAGCAAGTTTGTAGGCTTTTGTTTATAAGCGGCCCATTATATTTGGGATTCGATTAATTTAAGTGGTAAGTCTCGGTTGTGTATTAATGAGTTAAATTACTTAGAGATTAAGTGTGGATGGGGTGTCGTTGGCAAAGTCAACCTTATTAAATTAGAAAGTCGAAAGAGTTCACCAACCAGTATTTTCTTGATAGGTTTCAGTTCGACTTCTAAAAGTAGACGAAGAGCTTTGATATAAGGAACGGAAAGTGAGTTTTTCTAAACTAAACCTTTGATGATGAAAGCATGTGAAGTTTATTTTTAAACTTGGATTTATTTATGATGACATGATCTTACTAAATTGTTCAAGTGTGTTATAAATTGTTGTTGTTTAAATGTATGCATACATTATTTGTGGGTTACGTGACCTAAGTCGGGGAGTGTGGCCCGTTTATGTCGTTGGGGGCGTGTCCCAACATTAAGGCAGTGCGAGTTAGACACATCGTCTTTGACGGTCGTGTGGTTCGTAGCGTGTTTTATTCATGTGTCGTTATTAAATGTTATTTCTAATTCTGGAAAGTATATTTTGTTGCTTAACTGTTAGCGAGAACTCACTAGACCTATGGTCTAACCCTCGCTATTTCAAAATTAAAAATCTTTTCAGGCCGTCGTGTTTTAGTCAAAGCAGCTAAGGGCAAAGAGAAGGTCTAGCGGGCGGATAGAAGACCAACATTTAGTTATTCTTTTATCTTAGTTGTGTATAGGTTGTTTACAGCAAACCTTAATTTTCTATTGTAAGTTTGGGACCGTTTCGGCTTGGAATAATATTAAATGTTGGTATTTTAATATTAAGAATTAATCTGTTTGATTATTCTGGTTGGGTTGTTACAGTTGGTATCAGAGCCATAGTTTAAGGGATTTAGGTGACCGGATGGGCCTAAACTTAAATTGTGGAGTAGATGGTCACAACTGAGATTTAGGAAGCCTTTAAGAAAGACCTTGGTCAATGTGAGGTGTGATAACAATAGTGAGTACTCTCATGTAAGGTAAATTCAGAATCGCATCTGGCCAATGCCATTATGAATTTACAGGTGCATGGGCATACTCAATTACTATTGTTGGGTGTGGTTCAGGGTAGAGAGTTATATCCATAGATTGATAATTTTAGTCTAACGCGTGGTGGAAGTTCATTTTTGGAAGTAAGGTTATGTCGTTAAGATGCACATCGTGCGGGATGTAGGAATTTCGTTGAGAAAGAACCTCCTGAGTCCATAAGAAAGAGGATGATGATAGGAGGTGAGCTTGTTGCTCCAAGGGAGTCTTCAGTTGGTAAAGGGGTATGTCGTTTAGTGAGAAGCATGAGAGTGTTAATCCAAGAATTGAATGATCGATTTGAGGCTTCTAAAGCTGTAGTTAATTGAAGGGTGGTTGAGAGACGATATCAGCGTTGACTGATAATATGTAGTAAGGATCATATGGGAATGAGTTACCGTTTGGGTTGTGAGTCAATAGTCACGGTGATGACTAGTTTTGGGCTTTCAAGGCTGTTAGAGGTCGATGGTGCCATAGGTTGTGGCACAGTTGAGAACCCTGACTGGTTGGTCGGAAGCGAGGAGTCTGGGATAAATCATATTGAATGTAAACAGTTGATCTTATGAGAGTAAATAGCCTTCAATGTCATTGAGACTCCTGCATTGTGTCAAATAAATTGCTGAAGCTTTTTATATCTTTCACATCAAACGTTTTGGCAAGTGTGTGTCTTACGAAGTAGTTGTTTCGAAAACGTGTCGACACATGCGAATATGTGTTTGAATCGAAAAGACAAGTTTTTGGACTTTGGGTGATAAATTTTGAAAATAATTATATAATTCTTTACAAATGAGTCGATCTTTGGATAAGAAAATCAAAACATCATTTGATCGCATGAATTTATAAGGGAGTTGGGTATAAACATGTGTTGTCATATCAACAAAGGTGAGAGTTGTTGACACGCTCAGTGTAAGCACTTTCTGGGGTATTTTTATAAATTGTGTGTAGAGTTCATCGGAAACGTTTTCATTTGTGCCAACCCCGACAATGGGGTATGGTGAGGAGAAATTGTTATGGAGTTGAGGTAAAACGATTCTTGAAACCGTTGTACGTGGCTAAGTCAGTGTCGTGTCGTGTGCACGTGAGTTTGTTTTCTAATGTAGGTAATTTCTAAATTTTCAACCGTGTCAAAAGTTTAATTATTTGTGCGTCATGCATGAAGGCTATGAACTCTCTAGGTCGTGAGGAAGGTTGCAAATAAGAATGATGAAGTTTTAAGAGTGGAAGTATGTCGCTCGATCAGGGATTGGTAAATGTGTGATATTGGTATTCTTCTAAGTAAGGGGGTGAATACTAGAGGTGGTTAATGGAGGCATTGACCTATGATGTTAAGGATGGTGGTACTATAATGGTTCACCATTGGTTTCATGTGGATGTCGGTAAACGGTTGTGTCTGGAGTGGAGTTTGGAGTCGTAAAAATATTTTGGCAATTAGCTGCTGCAGTGGAAGATGAAGGTTTCACTGGAGATCCATGTAGGGTGGTAACAGAGTGGAAGTACATCAATGTCAATCGTTGCTGTGGAAATCAGAAACCATTTGTGGTAATGCCGGAGCGCGGAGAATGAAGTAGTAGTTACGGATAGTTTCGAGGAGTTTTGTGATGAAGCGAAGTGTTATTCAGAAAAGGTGTGTACCTAGTGTGATGTTGGACAACTTTGTGTGGATAATTCAAAAAGGGAAAATCACTAGTTCAGTAAAGTGGTTCTTTATCAACGAAGTTTTGATGGTTATGTGGGAGTGACGTTTTTATATAGCACGAGTGGAATGGGTTGCGCTTTGTGCATTTAAGACTTCGAGGTAGTACGTTTAATTATTCAGGCTACTGGAGTTTGATTCCAGCAAGTCACGATGAGCTGGCAGGGAGCGATATCTAGTTGGGTGGTTTTGAAAATCATAGTTTTGTGATTTATCCAGATTTGAGAAAGACAAGGCCGTAAAATGCCTTGAGGTTCGATTTCAGTATTATGACCAGTGAGAAGTGAGCGGTATTTGTAGGTGTGCCAAGTGGTCGTAGAGACTTGCAGTTGTTCTGGGAGGAGGTAGTAGAGTGTTGGTAGTAACCAATAGTCGATGACGTCTTTATGACATAGCTGGGAGTGCAAATCCTTAAAGTGGTAAGGAGTTTCCTTAAGGATATGTAGAAGGCGGGTGTTATCGTCTTAGGATGAATGTCTTCATCCAAAGATCTAGGGGGAATGAGTTGTAAGATTGTGGTTGGGATGCTAAGTTGAAATTAATGTTGTCAAATGATGGGTGGTGGTTATCTAAGAGATGAGCTATATATTCAGGTTTACAACAGGTTTTGGGTGGGATTATTTTATATCCCTAAAATGAATGTTGAGAGTGTCGAACTGTTTAATTCTGGAAGTTGTGCAGTAGATAGGAAATTCGTGGGCATGATGAATTATGCTTGAGGGTGAAAGGATTATAGCAGATTGGGCAATCTTGTTTGGCAAGAGAGAGTGGTGCGGCGTTTTTGAATAGTGGGTAACGTTTTGAAGAGTTGGGTTGATAATCTTGCGTGAGAATTGTGGATAGTCAGTGGAGCTAGCAAGTAGTGTTTTTGTGCTTCGATACATTTGGGATTCATCGAAGAATAAGTCAACAATGTTGGGAGGCGGTGTTTCTTGCAACGAGAAGAAAGTGAAGATATCATGTCGGAAAGATGGGAAATCTGAGAGTAAGAGGTTGGCAAGTGATACAAAACGTAGAGGTATGTTTTAGATTCTGTTGACAACAAAGTTATAAATCCCTAGCGTGGGTATGAGAAAGGGAGCATGACGTTGGTCCGGTGCGTGTATGATTAATCAAAGTCGTGCAGCTGACTAAAAGTTCGCATTACTAATAAGTGAGTTGATCGTTAGAAGTGGGTTTGAAACCCTCAAGGAGGAAGGTAGAGGTGTTGGAATATAGTGCTGGGAGCGAAGAGCCATAGTGTCAGTATTGACAATGCGTGAAAAGGGGATTCCAAGTGAGTCCGTTATTCCGTGTTAATCGCTTTGAAAAAGTTTGTATGAACTTGGTCTTTCCGAATCGAGCGGGTGAATCTGGGTTTTATTGCGTAATTGGTCGGGTGTTTATGGATGCAATGAGAAATGGAAGTATGTGTCGCATTAATCGGACAGTTAGAACCGATGGATTACGAAGGTTTTGAATTGTGGAGGTTTTTACCAATATGTGAAAAGTAGAAGAGTTGACGTTGGGGCGTTATATATTCAGGGTATAAGAATTGGATAAAGCCGAGGAGTTGAGATCAGTGTGGTTCGAAAAAGGAAAGTGCGTTTGCGTTTGACTTATGGCGTGCTAAGAGGGGTTGCTTGCAAGGGCAAGTTACATGATGAAGAAACTCGTGTCTGTGAGTTGTGGGTGATGTCTATAGTTGACGACGTGTTATGTTAGAGAGTTGGGTGAGTATTTGGTCGGTGATGCATGTTGTCGTGGTGTGACTTCGACAAGGAAGTTGATGTAATCGAGGGGTAAATCGGATGGTTACGTACGATCATGTAATGATCAGAATGGCTTGGATAATCGAATAGTACTATTTTGGTTAGATTGAGAATTATGAGTCATTAGTCCCAAGCGCTGACAAATGGAAGTTACCAGTCTCGCATTGGAAGGGTGTGAACCGATTCAGAAAGAAATGGAAGTTAAGACCTAGACTTGTCGGGTCGTTGCGATCCCGAAGCGTATTGGAGAGGTAGCTTATAAATTGAATCTACCGGCGGACTTGCGGGGAGTTCATCCTGTTTTCCATGTATCCAACCTGAAAAAGGTGCTTAGCGTAAAGTGACGTTGTGATACCGTTAAAAGATGTTCAAATAGATGAAAGGATAAGCTTTGTAGAGGAACCCGTAGCGATTTTGGATCGTAAAGTGAAAAAATTAAGGAATAAGGAAATTTCCTTGGTAAAGGTTCAGTGGCAATTCCACAAAGGACAAGAAGCGACTTGGGAGTTAGAGTCGGTTATGAAGAGTCAATATCCCAGTTTATTTTAATAAAGGAATTTCGGGGACATAATTCTTTTGAGGGCGGGGGGGATATTGTAATAACCGGGTTAAAAGTTTAAATCTCAAAGTTTGGGGTGGAGTGTGGTCAAAACTTTTGTTTGGAGGGGGCGAAGTAAAAATATTTAGTATAATGGGATGTCTTAGGGTTTTGTGTAATATCTTTGTGGGCGGCTGATTTTGAGAAAGATAGAGAGACTATTGGAGCCTTGGAGAAAGAGACCGAAGAAGAGAAGGGTGCAAGGAATTCCAGTTTTTTTTTGAATCAGTGCATTGAAGGTAAGCTCCCTTGTTATTCAAACTCTCCAAGTCATTATTGGATTTATCTTAATAGTCGAATTTGGGTGTGGTTTGGGACTGAGTTCTTGGTTTTCTGGGTTTGTAATGGAGCAAGAAACCGATGCAAGTTATTCCGGTGGTTCAGGAAATTTTGGTAAAATTAAATTTATTATTCATTATTGAATCTGGATTAACTTGCAATTGATTTCAAGTTCGGGTGAGAACTGCAATCTTGAACATTTAAATCTCTGGGTTTATTCGTTCGATTGATTTAATCCCGGTCGGCAACCATCCCGGTCGCCAGATAAGTAGTCCGGTCGTCTAAGGAATCGTGGGTATCGGTCGAGGTTCGGCTAACACCGGTCGTTTCAGTATTAGTTAATACCGGTCGAGTTGGAGGTACCGGTCACTTTAGTTCCGGTCAATGGTAGTCCCCAGTCGAAATGGGGAGTGTTGTTACCGGTCGTTGTGGTGGAAGACCCCGATCTTCATGATACCGGTCGACTTGGTCGCATACCGGCCGATGAGTTGGGATGACTCCGGTCTTCTTGTTACCAGTCGACATGGAAGGTGTACCGGTCGGCCTATTCAGCCCCGGTCCATGGGAAAAGTTTATGGGTCGAAGCCCAGGACCACGTGGTAATAGCTTAGGATGTTAGCAAGTTTGTAGGCTTTTGTTTATAAGCGGCCCATTATATTTGGGATTCGATTAATTTAAGTGGTAAGTCTCGGTTGTGTATTAATGAGTTAAATTACTTAGAGATTAAGTGTGGATGGGGTGTCATTGGCAAAGTCAACCTTATTAAATTAGAAAGTCGAAAGAGTTCACCAACCAGTATTTTCTTGATAGGTTTCAGTTCGACTTCTAAAAGTAGATGAAGAGCTTTGAGATAAGGAACGGAAGGTGAGTTTTTCTAAACTAAACCTTTGATGATGAAAGCATGTGAAGTTTATTTTTAAACTTGGATTTATTTATGATGACATGATCTTACTAAATTGTTCAAGTGTGTTATAAATTGTTGTTGTTTAAATGTATGCATACATTATTTGTGGGTTACATGACCTAAGTCGGGGAGTGTGGCCCGCCTACTCGTGCCGGGAAGTGTGGCCCATTTATGTCGTTGGGGGCGTGTCCCAACATTAAGGCAACGTGAGTTAGACACATCGTCTTTGACGGTCGTGTGGTCCGTAGCGTGTTTTATTCATGTGCCGTTATTAAATGTTATTTCTAATTCTGGAAAGTATATTTTGTTGCTTAACTGTTAGCGAGAACTCACTAGACCTATGGTCTAACCCTCGCTATTTCAAAATTAAAAATCTTTTCAGGCCGTCGTGTTTTAGTCAAAGCAGCTAAGGGCAAAGAGAAGGTCTAGCGGGCGGATAGAAGACCAGCATTTAGTTATTCTTTTATCTCAGTTGTGTATAGGTTGTTTACAGCAAACCTTAATTTTCTATTGTAAGTTTGGGACCGTTTCGGCTTGGAATAATATTAAATGTTGGTATTTTAATATTAAGAATTAATCTGTTTGATTATTCTGGTTGGGTTGTTACAGAACCTTTACCATTGCCACCTCTTTATGTCGGAGTTTCTTGATTACCCTTTCCAAAACGGACTCGGGCTCTTCGATGCAACGGTTATCCTCCACTCAAATTTCGGACAAAGGTATGACACTTTCTTCTTCCGCCAAACACTTCCATAAGTAGCACACATGGAAAGTGGGGTGAATCCCATCCATTTCCGGCGGTAGATCCAATTTGTAAGCTTGAAGTCCGATGCGCTCGAGTATAGTAAATGGTCATAGGAAACGGGGACTTGGCTTCCCACGCTTCCCGAACCGGATCAAACCTTTCCAAGGGGACACTTTTAGCATCACACGATCCCCTACTTGGAATTCTACCAGTCTCCTCTTTTTGTCGACGTAACTTTTCTGACGATCTTGTGCTGCTTTCAGCCGTTCTCGAATTGCCTTCACCTTGTCGGCCGTCTCTTGCATGATTTCCGGGCCGGCAAATTGTTTTTCTCCCGCTTCTAGCCAACACACGGGGGTTCTACATTTCCGTCCGTACAACGCTTCAAAGGGTGCCATTCCGAGACTAGAATGGAAACTATTGTTGTACGCAAATTCTACCAAGGGTAGATGGGTATCCCAACTACCTCCAAAGTCGATCACGCATGATCTAAGCATGTCTTCAAGCATTTGAATCGTCCTTTCACTTTGTCCGTCCGTCTGTGGGTGATATGTCGTGCTCAAATTTACTCGCGTGCCCAACTCTTGGTGTAAAGCTCCCCAAAACCTTGACGTAAAACGACTATCACGATCGGAAACTATAGACAAGGGTATACCGTGTCTAGAGACTACTTCGTCTATGTAAAGCTTTGCCAACTTATCCATTGGCAAGGTTTCCCGCATCGCTAGAAAGTGGGAACTTTTCGTCAATCGATCGACAATGACCCAAATGGTGTCATTTCCCTTCAACGTCTTCGGTAGTTTGGTCACGAAGTCCATGGTAATCTTGTCCCATTTCCACTCGGGAATTTCAAGCGATTGGAGGCTCCCATAAGGTCGTTGATGTTCGGCTTTTACTTGCGAACAAGTCACACATCGTTCCATGTAGTGTGCCACATCCATTTTCATAATTGGCCACCAATAATGTAATTTCAAATCACGGTACATCTTGGTGCTTCCTGGGTCAATTGAGTATTTGAACTTATGCGCGTCTTCCAAGAGTAGCTCTCAGTTCCACCAAACTTTGGTACCCAAACGCGCCCGTTGAAACATTTTATTCCTCGACTATCTTCAGTCAAGAGCAATCGTTGTTTGACCGTCACTTCATCTTTGAGGTTTTCTTCCTTCAAAGCTTCGATTTGTGACTCTTTAATCCTCTCCATGAGACTTGATATCAATTCAATTCTTGTGAGCCTAGCTTGAAGTCTTCCACTATACTCTTTTCGACTCAAGGCGTCGGCCACTACATTCGCCTTACCCGGATGGTAGAGTAGTTTGCAATCGTAGTCCTTGAGTAGCTCCATCCATCTTCTTTGTCTCATGTTGAGTTCTTTTTGCTCAAAAACGTACTTCAAACTCTTGTGATCCGTGTACAAGGTACACTTCGTGCCGTAAAGGTAATGTCGCCATAGCTTTAGTGCGAAAACCACGGCCGCTAATTCCAAATCGTGTGTGGGATAATTCTTCTCGTGCACCTTCAATTGCCTTGACGCGTAGGCAATCACTTTCCTCCTTTGCATGAGTACACATCCAAGCCCCATCTTGGATGCATCACTATAGACTACAAAATCCTCCGATCCTTCGGGTAACGATAAGATCGGAGCTTCACATAACTTCCTTTGCAATGTCCGGAAAGCCCTTTCTTGTGTCTCGGTCCACATGAACTTTACATTCTTCTTGGTCAACAACGTTAGCGATGAAGCAATTTTGGAGAAGTCTTGAATGAACCTTCGATAATAGCCCGCCAAACCCAAGAAACTTCGGATTTTGGATGGGTTCTTAGGAGGTTCCCAATTCATCATGGCTTCAATCTTTGCCGGATCCACCTTCACTCCATCTTTCGTGACTACGTGCCCTAAGAACTGCACTTCATTCAACCAAAATTCGCACTTGGAGAATTTTGCATAAAGCTTTTCTTTTCTCAAGACTTCCAAAACATTCCGGAGGTGATGCATGTGTTCAGATTCATCCTTTGAGTAGATGAGAATGTCGTCGATGAACACAATGACCGACTTATCGAGGAAGGGTCGGCACACACGGTTCATCAAGTCCATAAACACGGCTGGAGCGTTCGTCAAACCGAATGGCATCACTAAGAACTCGTAGTGACCATAACGCGTCCTAAAAGAGGTTTTCAGAATGTCTTCTTCCTTGACTTTCACTTGATGGTATCCCGAACGCAGGTCAATCTTAGAAAAACAACCCGCTCCTTGAAGTTGGTCAAACAAGTCATCGATTCTAGGGAGTGGATATTTATTCTTCACGGTCACCTTATTCAATTCCCTATAATCGATGCACATCCGCATGGTACCATCTTTCTTCTTTACAAACAAGACCGGTGCTCCCCAAGGTGATGAGCTCGGTCTCACGAACCCTTTCTCCAAGTGGTCTTGCAATTGACTCAATATTTCCTTCATTTCCGACGGAGCCAAACGGTACGGAGCTCTGGCTATCGGGGCCGCTCCCGGCGTTAAATCAATTTTAAACTCTACTTGACGGTCGGGTGGTAAACCAGGCAAGTCATCCGGGAATACGTCGGGAAACTCCCTCACCACCTCGACATCATATAACTTCTTCTTCTTCTTGAGTTTGGCATCTATCACATATGCCAAAAAGGATGAGCATAAAAACTGCTATCCCACGACCAAGATTCTTCCCTTTACTGATGATCGCAACTTCACCCTTTCGTCTTTCACCATACACGATCACCGCATGACCATCTGAACCCGAAATTCGGATCAACTTCTTGGCACAAAGAATCTCCGCTTGGTTACTCGCCAACCAGTCCATTCCGACAACAACATTGAATCCCCCGATAGTCATCGACATGAGGTTGATCGGAAACTCTTTTCCTTCAATTTCTAACTTGCAACCGTTGAGAATTTCCCGAATCACTACTTGGTCACCATCCGCTATCTCTACCACTAACGCATCTTCTAAACTAGTATTGGGCATGGATAGTTTTGGGCAAAACATTTTTGATACAAACGAGAAACTAGCTCCCGAATCGAACAAAACATGTGTAGGTACGGAGTTTAGGAGAAACGTACCCGTCACTACATCCGGTGAAGCTTTTGCCTCTTCGGTCGTCATCTGAAATGTTCTTCCTGTCGCCTTCGGAGGGTCCACATTCTTTCCTCTGCTAAAACCCGTCCTCGCCTTGGGGCATTCGCTTCTAATGTGCCCTGGTTCCTTGCATCCGAAGCAAATTTGTCCTTTGATCGGACAATCACGAAAGTTGTGGCCGAGCTTGCCACATTTGAAACATGGAATAGATCCCGTATTGCAAGGGCCGGTGTGCTTGCTTCGACAACTCTGGCACCATGAAGCTTCCCTCCTAGGGGCGGTTCCCCTATAGTTATTGTTGAAAGGTTTCGATCTTTTAGAGGGTGCAGAATTTCCCTCTCATCTTCTCTTCTCGGTATTCCCGCTCTTCTCAACTTTAATCGGCTCAAACGAATCTTCCACCAACTGTGCCTCTTCAATTGCCGCTTGTAGGGTAGCGGCCTTGGATAGCCGGACCAAATTCATCATCTCTGACGGTAAACCTTTCGTGTAAGCCTTAACCTTTTCCTTCTCAGTAGGGACCAGATGTCCCAATAAACCCAACTTGTCCATGAACCGTCGGGTGTACTCTTTCACGGATAGATTGCCTTTATTCAGGTTCTGAAACTCGTCCTTGATCCGGTCCATTGTCCGTTCATTGCAGTACTCCTCTAGCATCTTCTCCTTGAAAGTTTCCCAATAAAGCTTTTCCAGAATAGTTGCCTCTATTGAGGCGGAATACACATCCCACCACGTGAGAGCCGTACCCCTCAACATCCGTGAGCCAAAAATTACCTTCTGGCTCTCTCCACATTCACTAGAGCGGAAGGCCTGCTCTATCTCTCTAATCCAACCTACACAAGTGGTCGAGTCATCTTATCCTTTGAATTTTGGCGGTCGGCACCCGAGGAACGCCTTGAAAGTACAAGACTTTGTCTCAGGTCTTGCGATCGGGGTTGTCGTCTCATTGGTAGGAATACGGGGTCCCGAACCCCTAGATCCTGCCACTATGACGTTTTTCGCCACAATCTCATTTCTGCGGTGGGTGGCATCCCGGTCTTCCAACAATTTCAGAAACACCTCCTGCTGCTGGGCCATAGCGGCACTCATGGCTTGCATCATCTGATCCATCATTCTGGTCTCCGGGGTTACTTCTTCCATAATCGGATGAGTTGCGGCTATGTTACGACAGGGTATGAACTCCGGTCCTCCACCCAATGCGTTTACCAGAGGTGGGGGCAAATCATTATTCGTTACCCTCGGTTGGTCATCCGTAGATGTCGCCGTATCCTGCCCTTCTGGCCGATTACGCGTATTAACCATAGTCTTAAACACACGCGAGAGTATAGGTGAGATGAAGATGAACAGAATATAAACATGGAGACATACTACCACTTTCATTAATTATTATAACAACGGAAAACAAGCATAATCACGTAAAACATCTTCATAATAACGTTAGCTAGGGGAAATTATGAACATGCGATACATAAAAATTTTCATTCCCATCACCATAATTCTTAATTTATGTAACTCCCGTCGACTCTAAGACCATCCTATCTTAAGAGTCTACCCAATCTCACACAATCATTGCCTAACTTTCACAGCTTAAGTCTAGGTACTCTACATCCACACCTAGTTCACTTAAACTAATGCTCTGATACCAACTTGTAACACCCTAAATATTAGAGAAATAAAAGTCGAAAATTTTGCAATATGACGGCTGTAAAATGGCCAATCCAAAATAATTAAAACTTGCTTAACAAGCCCAAAAGTATCATCCCAAAACGGGGAATAATATGACGACACATACAAGGCTAAACAAATGAGGAATATAATTCAACAACCTAATAATCTAACTTAGACAAGACATATTAAGTTCGGGTGTAGCTATTCCTCCAAAAGTATGTCCGCTAACAAAACATGTCGGTCACTAAAACTCCCAAAAAGATCGCTCTTGGCCCTCGAGCCATCCACTCAATCCCGAAGAGCCTCACCGCTAGCCTGACCTGTTATACACATCATTTTAAGAAAAAGTGTTAGGCTAAAGCCTAGTGAGGTAAAACATTTGCCGATAGAAATAAACAATTATAAATGTAAACCAAAGATTTAGATTTATGACAATAGTAATAAAAAATTTTACCGTGACAGTTACCTCTTGGGTTTACGGGGGAGACCCGCTTACTAACACAAATGACGGAACACAAAAGTAAGCCATTTGATAAGTCAGTAAAGCCAATACACATAAAAAGTATACGCAAGGGATGTCAGGCTAAGTGGCTTTAAACTTACACCCACGGAAAGTCAACTTCAACCGCGAAAGGTTCAACCGCGAAAGGTTCGACCGCGAAAGGTCATCATGTTGAAATCGTCATCCAATATCGTAATACTATAGTAAATAGGGGTCATGACTCCCAATGCAAGCAATTATGCCAAATAAAGCCCGCAAGGCCAAACGAGTACTCTAACATTTGATAATATATATAGATTATCGAAGAGGTAATTTTCATAATGACTAATTCCCATTATTTATCAAGAGATCATTAGTTGAAACGAAATCAACCCTTATATGCTTCAATCCCAAACATGCTAAATCTCAACATATAAACTTATCAGCAGTTAACCAAAAGTTCATTATTTCCAAACACAAGTTTATATAAATGGAATCCATTCCATAAAATACATTTCCCAAGTACAAGTAAGTTGTAGAAACATTATCAAGACATTGTCACTTCTATTTCATAAAATGTTTATAAACCCTAAAAATCTCCAAAAGTTAGTCTTGGTACAAATCCACCATCAAATATATAAAAGGAGATGTTTAGGCATTTAAAATTCGTATTTGACATGTATAAGGTTTTATAAAGAGTGTAAGAACTCACCTTGGTAGTTTTCTCAAAGAAAACCAAACCCTAGAAATGGAGGAGATGAAGATTTGAGCTTAACTACACTTGGACACCTTCACTTAGCTTCAAAATACCTAGAATAGGTTCATAAATGATCAAAGGTGGGAGTAGGAGGTAGCATTAATGATGGAGGGAAGTTGAAGTGATGAACTTACCCTAAAATCTCCCAAGAAGTCGGCTGAAGAGTCTTCAAAATCAGATAATGAGACTTAAAATCGCGACCTTCTTATTTAACCCTCAGACACCGGCCGCGATAGTGACACGGCGACTATGCCCATGGCATAGTCACGAGGATCCACCCCCTCTCGGTACAACTGGGGCGAGAGTGCCTTCCGCGATAATGACTATGTCACAATCGCGGGGCATAATCGCGATACCTGTACCGCGAGTCCCAATCTCCCGGCGACTATGCCCTCGCGATAGTGACACCCTGTCACTGTCGCACGCAATGTCGCGAGCATCCCCAAAAGTCCAAATTTGACACATTTCAGCCCACGATGCTTAAATCCGATAAGTCCAAAATACAATTGATAAATCCTTAAATTTAGAAGGTTCCAAAATGAGAAATAATACATATGTTCTCAGAATTCGGGGTGTTACAGATTGTGACCTAAGTCGGGGAGTGTGGCCCACCTACTCGTGCCGGGGAGTGTGGCCCGTTTATGCCATTGGGGGTGTGTTCCAAAATTAAGGCAGTGCGAGTTAGACACATCGTCTTTGACGGTCGTGTGGTCAGTAGCGTGTTATATCTTTATGTGCTTATAAATTTGTTGATTTAAATTCGCTGGAAAGTTATTTCATTGCTTATCTGTTAGAGGGGACTCACTAGACCTACGGTCTAATCCTCGCTATTTCAAAACTAAAAATCTTTTCAGGCAAGCGTGTATTAGAAAGAGCAGATAAGGGCAATGGGAAGATGTAGCAGGAAAAAGATAGAAGACTGTCACCATAGATATTTATTATTATTATTATCTCAGTTGTGAATAGGTTGCCTTTGCAAACCTTGAAATTTTACTGTAAGCTTAGGGCCGGTTCGGCATGAATTTTTATTATATTATTAAGATTTAAATTTCTATCTTGTTCACATATAGAAGACCTAAAATACATCAATTGTATTATATCGCGTTTCATTAGTTGTCAACTAACGAATTACGTTTCATCTTAACTTATGTATTTCTTACTGCAACAAAAATCGTCATCGCGCATCGTGCGGTCCACCAATTTAATTTTTTCGAAACTCTTTAAATAACTGTTTATGTAGGTTTGAAAAGAAGTAATAAATGTTAGGGCCGTTTACCAAAACGCATATGATTCTTCACATAAAAAAAACATCTTCACAAATTAATATAAAATCACTTTAAGACGTGTTGAATAGTTAAATTTTCTTGAGACTGTTTAAATAATTGTTTATGTAGGTTTGAAAATAAGTAATGAATGTTAAAGCCGTTTACCAATCGCTTATTGATCGAGTAAGCGCCTACCGATAAGAGTCAACACTCTTACTCACAGGGCGGACGTACAATAGAGTTTACCATTAGGGGAGAGTGGGTGAGCTTGCTTTCGAAAATTTATAAGGCCCCCACTCAAATGTCAATTTTTTAAAATAATCTAGGTAAAAAGTTTTTTATTTTTTTAACTCTTATGTCCATAGTTCCCCCAGTCATTTTTGATGGTTCCCCAGTGGCCCGGTCCGTTTTGAAGAAAACCCCCGTTGCCTCGCTTGACAATAGTATTTTGTTATTACTGCTAGTTCTTACAATCATGCTAGAGTGATAATGTTGGTTGATGGTTTTGTTAAATATATCTCAATTTCTTATTCTTTTAGTTTAAATATAAATCCGTTTATCTAATATTAAATTTATATATACTCAAACCAATTTATCTGGAAGAAAATTATATAAATTAAATAATAGTGTAATTTGTAATTCGGTTAACCGTTATGGTAAAAAAAAATCGAAATCGAAACTCACCTTCTTTGGTTAACCGGACCGTTTAACCCGTAACCATTTTGGTTTGGATGAGTAATTCGGTTTCGGATTTTTTATATCCCTAGGGCCCAGTCACCTAAGTTTCTAGATCTACCATTGCCCTCACTTACCTTAAGGGTAACATTTTCGGACATCAAAATGGATTGACGGTATGGGTTTATCACGTTGTAAGTGGTTATCGGATAAAAGTCACCACCCTCATTTATTGGGTAAGACTCTCAATCCTTACCTTCTCTCTTTTCGGCTGATAAAATTCTCGGTCCTTCTTATGCTCAACGATAAGGTAATTAACCCAATATACACTAACCCGCTAAGTATTTAATAAACGACAACTTCTGATATTTTCTGATGGGGACGTTTTTTTTTTCTTTTTTTTTTTTTGGAAAAGGATGCCATGGGGACGTTAGATTATAAATATCGGATTTTTTGAAATTTTTTTCTGAATAAAGTTGGATGCATTTGTTGATTATTGGATTGAGAAACTCATGTTGCTTATTATTTTATAAAAAAAAAATTATACTCATTGAAATTATCGGGTTTTTTTTATAAGAGTCTATTGTTTGATAAATTTATTGAAGTAAAACTTTTTAGTCTTCTCGTCTCAATTTTGATCTTTAATAAAAGTTGCGTCAGGGACGGACTTGCCTTTGGGGTTACGGTGGCACGTGTCATCGTACTATTTCTTCGACGAAGGGTAAAAAAATTTAGGTTCGTAAAAAGGTGCAATCGTATCGTTTTGGGAGGTGCTACCGTATTATTTTGGAAACTTCAAGAAAATGCAACCGTACCTCGTAATCAACCAAAAAAACTCTTCAAATCAACCAAAAAACCGAAAAAACTCTTGAAATCAACTAAAAAAATCCCTCGAAATTGATAAAAAAAACTTAAAAATACCTCAAAATCAAGCAAAAAAACTCTAAAATCCCTCGAAATGGTAGAATTAGGCTAAAAACATATCAAACAATATTAAACGTCGGTAAAAAGACGAAGACATATCAATTAAAACCGTTCTTTTGTAATTTTTTTTTGATATATTATATGATGTCACCGTATGAAAAAAAATTTGGGTTCGTTCCTGAGTTACGCCCAAAGGCGTAGTTAGTACGGGGACATGGCAGTGCTTAGCCCCCCTCAACTGTTGACCAAATGCTTCGTACAAACAAAAGTAGTTTTCCTTTAATAAACAACCCTAAATAATTATAGTTGGTGCTTACCCTCTCAAATGTCTTTGCACCTGCAAAGTTGAAGATTAAAATTCATTATTGAAGCTTATCTTAACTGGTTTAGATTTGAATGGTATATTTTAAATTCTTTGTGAAAGTTTGTGATTTAAGAAGCTTTTTTCAAAGCATTTTGAGTACAACATATCTTTAACCTAATATTTTTGATTTAAATCTTGATAAACGATAACAATATTATTTAATGAGTGTTCTAAAAGACTTGTCAGTGCAACCATCATGGTACATCATGGCTTAAGACTCGTATCTGATGCCACGATAAGCATGTGACACGTCATGGTCTAATACACAATTTTTGTAATGCGATATTCGATTTTTCTTACTTTGTAGTTTATAGTACATAATCTAATTTAAAATGTTTGATATCATTGAATCATTGAGTAATGCTAGAAAACATATGTGTGTATGGTATACATATTTGTTGCCATAAGTCATGCTTTGAAAAACATTGTGTTATTGTCATAACTCGTAAGGTTTGAAGTTTGACATCGTCGTCACGCCATACCTCACACCACTCAATCACTCATAAGGCTTGAGGTTTTACAACAAAGTACGATTACGACTGAGTCGCCCCTATCTAAAATTCCTAGCTCCGCCCCTGGTTACGCCTGCAATAACCATGTTGAGAGTGAATAAATTATGAAGTTGAGTGTAAGTTTATTGATAAGACTAATGTTTGGGGTCTTAAATGAAAAGTTGGATAGAAAGGGATTAAACCCTAAGGACCTAATCTATTTTCATTCTTGGCGGCTGAGGTCTCATCCAAGGGATAAGAGAAAGTAAGGGCGATTTTGGGTAAACTGAGAAGAAGAAGGAAGAAACATTTCTTTGGATTCAAGTTCTTATCAACCTCCATCAAGGTAAGATTTCTATGTTTAGTATTTCCTTTTTATTAGAAGATTTGTAGTTTGGGCAAGATTCCTTTTATATATGGGTGAAGTCTGATGTTCATTTGGAAGGATTTGGGGGTTTCAAGATTTTATGATTAACCCCTTAATCGGTTTATAACTTTTGTTAAGATAGTTTTTGTTGTTGTTTTTGAGTTAAAATCTTCTATCGCCGGAAATGCTTACCATCTTGATGGGTGTGTGACCAAATCGCCGCCGCCATAGAACCTGTGTGTCGATGCGTAAAAAGGGGACTCCGATCCAGGGGCTTGCAGCACACCGGGAAAGTAGAGGAGTCGGGCAACCTCGGGCGGTTAAGTGTAGAGCGACCCTAGACGGTTAAGTGTAGGGCGACCCCGGGCGGCCATGCGCCGGTCGACGAGCCGAGTGACCCCGAGCTGCAAGAGGTCAGGCGATCTCGGTGTGGGGAACCGGGGGGACCCCGGGTGGTAGAGACCGGGTCTCAAACCGACCCCGGGCGTATGATATCCGGGCCTTAGCCCAAATCCGTGGTCCAAGCAGTCGCGGGCCCAAGTCCCTAATCCATAATGTTGTTGGACCGATCTATTTCCTATTTTGGGCCGTAAGCGAGAGAGAAAACTTTGTGAATTTATTTCCGTATGCTCACTAGGGAGAAATGGACTTTGTATCATAAAGGTCTCTGTATGACCGTGTAACACCCCGATTTTCGAAAGGTATCATTTCAAGTTAATACAAAAACCGATATATTAAGGAAAAATAAGATATTTGATTTTGGGCTTGAATCCTTGATTTTATAGTCTTGATGGATAAATGATTCAATTACGAGTCTAACAGTTCTTTCCGGAGCAAAAACGGAGCTATAACGAAGAAGTTATGACCAAAACGGTTTTCAGGCATATCACTAGCGGACTGGAGGGGGCGCACGGTCCGTGCGCTTCCCCTTCACAAATATGCACGGGTCTTGCGCCGCGCAGAAGGCCCAGATCAGGTTAAAACCTGATTCAGCCGCATTTTCTCCCAAAACTTCATTCCTTCATAACTTTTGCTCTACAACTCCGATTTTGATGATTCAAGTTGCTACAGTTTCGTTTTTGAGAGCTCTTCAAGGATATAGAAAGATATTAGAAGTCTATTGGAGTATACAAGAGTATTTTGTGGTGGTAAGCTCCTCATCTCCCCCACTTCATCTTCTTCACCAAGTTTTCTTGGGTTTTCATTCACCCTTTCTTCCCCTTTTCATAGATTGGAAGTTTGTAACCATTTTGGTGATCTAGAGGTGTTTTGGTTGGTGGATTCAAGCTTGGGTCAAGGTAATCTTCTATTGTCTTCATTTATGGAAGTTAGGGTTTCGGTATCAGTTGAAGTATTCATGTATAAGGTTGGGGATTGATTATTTGTGGTTGATTATGTACATTTATGGTTGGAACCTTATGGATCTAGGTTTTGGAAGATTTGGTTTGAAGAATCAAGTTCTTCAAGGAAAGCTCTAAGTGGGTAAAATCTAGATTTAGCCTAAATCTAGCAAGGTGAGTTCAAGTTGACTTGTGAAAACGTTGTACATGCCAAAATGTCTATTTTAAAGTGTTTATGTGTTTTACATGAAATTATCAAACATTGGGTTAGTTGGTAATCTTTGATTATTTGAAGTATTTAACTTTATAAACTTTGTAAAACACTCACTCTTGGGATTTTTGGGCATTTCGATAAATGTGATATAAATTAATGGGTTTTGATGATTTATTGCATAAATGGGTTTTGGTCGAAAATACACTTTTAAATGTTTGTCGGGTTTTATGCATCATTCATGAAATGAAATGTTTTATGAAGTATTACTTGCACATTTATGTGAAGTACTTGAAAGAATGTGTATGGTCTCATTTTATGATTTCTATTATTATCAGCAGTTAAACTTGGAAATGCATGTTTGCAAATAAATGAGTCTTTAGGACTTCGGTCCGGTTTAATAGCCCGATTGTGAAATACCAAGTATGATGGCGGTTAATGCGCATCAATTGAGATTTACATGTTTGAGTGCGTTAGTCATTCAATTTGAGTCATGTACTGTTTAGACTGTAATGCAGTGGATCCATAGGCATATGAGTCGGTCGTGTTATTTAAAAAGAAAAATGGGCTATTAATTATATGTGGGTGTCAGAATTAGTCTCTGGGGATTTCGAGGATAATACTGTGAGGGCTCGTGGAGTCCAAGATCAGACCTGGATCCGAGAGTTAATTTCTGAGCCTGTTTTTATGAGATAGTCACTTCCCATTTGTAGCTAGTTGAGACATTGGATCCTCGGGGGCGTTTGGTACGGTTATGTGGGACCGGTTACTAGCCATGGGTCGTAAATGTAATCCTAGCGAATAAGCATGATTAGGATCCTTGGGGGCCCTCCCTCACATCTTAGTACGAGTCAGCGTGCTCGTGGCCATGGGTCCTAGTATGGTGAGCTCAATAACTTGGAATGTGGCATACTTTTGTGTTCCGCCACTAGCCTTGGAATTCGGGATTCCCCCGTCACCGTGAGGTGTTGTTTTGAGGTATTTGATTTTATCCTCGTTTTCAGTGACGTTTGAGATTTGGGTTATCTCCTTATGCTATAATTTTGGAGACTTGAGTTTACTCATATTTTGGTCGTTTGTTTTTATAAAGATTATTCAAATGTCATTATTTGAGCATTACCATTATTCTTGTTTTAAGTAAGTGTTGGATTGCATTGTTTCATGAAAGAATGTTTGGCGTTGAGTCGTCCATCTATAAAATGCATATTGTTGGTAAATGAGTTGCTCTCTTATTTCAATGTAAATCATTTTAAAGGATCATGATTATAAGTTACAATGTTTCCATTTTACGCTTTCCTCTATAATCTTGATATAAAACTCTTGAACTCACTAAGCGTTAGCCTAACCTTTTTATTTGTCGGCATGTGCATCAGATTTCATTTCAGGATTAGTTCTAGCGACACCGTGAAGTGATGAGTGCTAGTTGTGTGCTCGAAGAAGTGTTTAGCTTGATGAAGTCTTCCGCATTATTATTGGAGATAGCGATTTGATATTGGGTTATAGTAACACCCGACTTTAGTTAGTCTTTATGTAAGACTTTAATTATTTTGTTGATGGTTCAACCTAGAAATGTATTTCAATTATGGATTGATAGTAAGAGATTTATTATCCTTTAAGGTATTGTTGAAAGTTTTTAATTAGTCGCTCTTTCCAAATTTGAGGGTGTTACAGACCGAAAGTTAGGTCGAGACTTATCCATCCTTATTGTTTGTGCAGTAGGTCTCGTGACCAGCCTTAGAGAGTAAGTAAGAGAGCTATAGCGGTGGGCATCAGGTGATTTTTTCTAACTAAAACTTTATTGTTAACAATTATGCGAGAATCTTTACTGTAATAACCGGGCTAGAAGTAAAAGACTTAAAAAGTTGGGTGAAAGTTTAATAAGACCAAGTTTGGGGATCTAAAGTAAAAAGTTGGAAAAGAAGGGATTTTAACCCTAGAGGCCTCATTTGTTAAGGCATTTTGGCGGCTGATTGTAGAAGAGGGAGGTTGTGGGGCGATTTTGGGAAGAAGCAAGAAAGAGGCCGACTCAGCTGGATCCAAGCATATTTTGATCTTCTTCAAGGTAAGCTTTCATTCTTTGAAGTATTTTGGGTCATGGGGAGTATAATATGTTCATTTTAAGTTTGAATAAGGGATATGATAGGTTTAATCTGATGCTGGTATGAATTGGTGTTGGGATCTTGGTTTCGAGAGTCGCTTTGGTGAGTTCTTAGTTTCGGCGATGGTTGACGCAGAGACTGGGCGACCCCGGGGTTCGAAGTCCCGGTCGGCCCCGGGTGCTGAGGTGTCGGGCGACCCCGGGCGGGGGAAACCCGGGCGATCCCGATCGTGTGCGACTGGGTGACCCCGGTCATCCTCTGGGTAGTTTTTGGGATCGAGGGTTTCCGAATGTAATCCGAACTTTAGTAGTGTTGATTTATAGATTTCCCTTGTTTTGGGATTAACCGTGAGATTTACCAAACGACCCTTTGTGCCTAGGAATCTGTGATCTGGACAATCTCAAGGGTGAGACTTTGATCAAGACGTCAGGTGAGTTTTCTAAACTAAAGTCTTTCGTGACGAAAAAGTTATGTTTATAAAGTTATCTGCAAGTTTTGAAATGATGTTGGTTATTAAATACATGCGAGTTTTATTTAAATGTTCAAGATGTTTCTATTACTGTTGCGTAAGTGGATATGTATGCATACATAGTCGTAAGTGTGTTATGCTCAAAGTCGGGGGGTGTGGCCCGCCTGTGTTCATACCGAAGGGTGTGTTCCGTTTATGTCATTGGGGGTGTGTCCCAATAAGGCAGTGTGAGTCACGGACACGCTGTCACCTTAGGGTGACGGTAGTGTGAGCTGAGAAGTTATATTGAAAGTGTAACTGTTTCTTTAAATCTAAAAATGGTTTATTTATTGATAAATCTTTTGATTGTCTGTTGAGTTTAAGTTGTTATTAGAGGGGACTCACTAGACCGTTGGTCTAACCCTCGTTCTTTAAAAACTAAAACCCTTTTCAGGCAGGCGTGAGGTAGGAAGAGCAGATAAGGGAAAAGAGAAGGTGTAAGCTGGTGTTGGCTAGAAGACCGTCATTTTAGTTTATCTTTCTTCGTAATCTCAGTTGTGTAATAGGTTGTCTTTCCGCAAACCTTGTAATGTAGATGTTTGTTTTGGGTCGTTTGGCGTTGTTAGTTAATAACCCTTAGTTTTGCTCTATGGTACGAGTTAGGTTGTTGCATTTACGTATGAGATATTTAAAATTATGATTATCTAATTAATTCTAATTAACCATGTGATGACACATTTAATAATTAATATAATCGTTTCCATAATTAATTCCAATTAAACATGTAAGGATACATGTTGATAATTAATGTAAATATTTGACATACAATTTATATTCACTATATAAATAATGTTAATATTTATCTTACAATATTATTCAAATTTAAATATATATGTAAGATTATCTATTCAATATTTGCCAAAACTCAAATTTGTGTATTTAAGGCAAGTTAGAAAACTAGCCAAAAACAATTAGGGTTTAACATTGCATAAAAAACGGCTACCCTATACCCTTTAGGGATTTTAATAAAACTTATAGGATTTAAACAAAACATAATCGCTAATAATACAAATCTTATATGCAAGTTAAAAACCTTAGGTGGCGTTTGGTTCGTGGAATGGAATTCGATGGAATTGGAATTCATCAAGGAATTTGACTTTGAATGAATTGGAATTGGAATTTGATGGAATTTGACCACACATTTTGGTGGCGTTTGGTTGGATGGAATTGGAATTGGAATTGGAATCTGTTGGAAAAAAAATGAATTCCATAGGATACCCCGTGGAATTGTGAAATCCGTGTTTGAAGGAATTTGGTGGAATCCGCAGGATTCCTTAGTTTTAATTATGTGAACCAAACAAGACTTTGGAATTTGGTCAATGGATTTGGACATTCCAATTCCATTGAATTCCATCCAATTCCGTGAACCAAACACCTCCTTAGTTTCTAAAAATTAGGTTTTGAGGTCATGACCATGAAACCCTAACTTAAGGATTAAGCAATCCAATGACCAATTTTTTTTTTTTGAAATCGAAATTGTAACCTCAAACCCTATTTTTCGAAAACTTTAAACCAACACAAATAGTTTTGCAAATCAAATTGAAACTACTTTTGAGCTAATATCTAAGAACTATGGCTCTGATAACACTGAAAGGTTTTGAGCAAACCTACTACCACATGATATAGGCAACGGAAGCATATTTAAAATTTTCATCTATGGCAATACAAACTAACAACTTTTCAGGATACATATGTTCTAGATGATTAACTACAAAAGAATGAACCAAGATTACTTACTTGTTTATTGTGATTGTCGAAAACCACAATGATAAATCAAACATTTGATCTCGCTTCTTGGATGTTAAGGACCAATAGTATGAATCCCTCTAGTGGCTCACACTTAAGAACACCAAACACCAACAATCTATAAGAGGCTTAAACCTTAAACCCTTATTAGGGTTTACGATTTTGGAAGAGAGGGAGAGGGGATCGACGACCACAAGAGAGAGAGAGAGAGGAAAAACTTATTAGGGTTTGATCTCTAGCAGTTTATTTATAACTACTTTCCTGGTTCTCTATTTTACACTTAACCCCTTTGAACCGATAAGCTCGTTAAAACTATTTTAACCAATTATCATTTATCCCCTGTATTTTATATATAATTAATCTAATTAATTATATTTTTAGCTTATAATTAATTTATCATCAAATGACAAATTAATAAACTAATTGTTTCCTTTTATCCTTCTGATTGTTTATTTGGGTCTGAAGGACAACCCAAAAAGATCCTGCTATTATTAGAAATGTGACCAATAGTTAATGACTCTGGACATTATATCCAACAGTTTTTAAGAAGTGTCCTATAAACCCGTCTTTTTATAGGACATGTTTTCAAAAAAAAAATAGCTAGTACGACATTTTATTTTAAAAGTGTCATAAAAAACTTCTTAAAACGCTTACAAACGTCATGTAAATATATTATAACACCTTTAGATAAGACGCTTATTAGTTTGGTCCTGTAAACTTAAGTCCTATAAAATATTTTATTAAGATGTTTAGATATTTTAGACGTCATATAAAGATATTTGATATAACGAGCTACAAAAACATTATTTTATTATACAATTATCTCGTTAGATCCATAAGTAAAATATCTTATAATATAGCAAAATTCTAAAGAGTGTGGGCATAAAATACAATAATATGAAAGCATTCACATAAAGACTTCATGGACTCAAACATGGCACAATACCATATGCATTGCATGATGTATACTAATCGTTTAACACATTATCTCAACATATATATCCATAGGTCGTATTTATAATAATTGAATATATATATATTTATAATAATTCAGCCGACTAATATTTATACACACATACTTTTTAGTATATGTTGTTTACTATTTCTTACGAATAAAAGATATTTATGTTTATTAAGCACTTCTTAATCAGTCCATAATGTTGACCAGGATTTCTTATTTGCTAAAAACATTTTTAACAGCTTCTTCAAAATAGAAAAATAAAAGGTGAAAATCTCAAAAAAGAAAAAAAAATTACATTCATCTCCAACAGATTATTTATTTTAGAGATTACACAAATAATTATATTATTAAAATATTATTTATCTCTCCTAAACCTTTAACTTAAAGCAATTTCATTGGTAAAATGAATAAAAATCATTTCTCTCCTATATGTATTTTTGGAGATATCTTCAAATTTGGAGATTTTCATCATATCTCTCATACTTTCTTCATTTTGGAGAAGGTTTTGGGGAATCTGTTGGAGCAAAAAAATCCCAAAATCTCTATTTTGGAGAAGATGTTGGAGATACTCTAAGGCTATGTTTGGCAAAAAAAGCTAGTTTTTTTTCTAGTACATGTTTGGATGACCATAAGCTAGCTTATTGAAAAACTAGTTTATCAGCTATCAGCTAGCTTATAAGTTAGTTTGTCAAACAATGCCTAAGAGATTACTGTTGATATAGATCGTATTCTAATACTCTTGTCCGGTAAGCGTTTACTTAATTTGACGTTGGTAAACATCCTTTTATTTTTCAAAGTAGACTTTCTAAAAACAAAACTAAAAAAATGCATACAAGTTTGAAGCAATTACTGCAACAAAATCAAGTTTACAGGACTTTAAAAATGTTTGAGTGTCCTAACAGACTACTTTATAGGATTTAAGTTTATATGAACAAACACTTGTGTGCCTATCTAAAAGTGTTGTAATAAGTTTATATGAAGATTTTGGCGTCTTAAAAAGTTTTTTAAGATATTTTTGAACAAAGTATCGTATTTTATAGGACATTATTTGGAAAAAATGTTCTATAAAAAGACGTGTGTATATGTCACTTCTTAAAAGTGTCTTATAAAATAACTAATATGACATTATGTTTCAAAAATATCATAAAAAGTTTGTCAAGACACCAAAAAACGTCTTATAAATTTATTACAACACTTTTGAATGGGACACACAAAGATTTTGTCATAAAATGTTAAGTCTTATAAAAGCAATCTAATATGACACTTAAACACTTTTTAACGTCCTAATACTGTGTACCAACAAATTATAAGTGGTACACAAAATTCTATACTGTGTACCAACTAACTGTACTTAGTACCAACTTAATTGGTATTGACTTTCGGTTGATACATGTTGGTAGTGATTTTGTACCAACTTTAAGTTACAGATATGAAAACTTACTATTTTGTTTAAATTGTGAGCGACGTTTTAAGTTTCTAGGTAACACAAGTAATGTTTAAAGGTTTTTAATTGCAAGAACAAAACTTACAAACTTTCAAATGTTCAAACAAAAAAGTTAAAGTTACAATCTTTAATATTCGCTACATAAAAAAACACAAAAACTTATAAATACTCAAATAAGCCGGTACCATGGTACTATGATGGTATGAGACTTCAAATACCATGTACCAACTGATTTTGCATACTTTATACGATACTATCAACTGATTATAATTGATACCAATTTAACTAATACAGTTAATATTAATACATGTCGACCGATTTGGTTTAATACATAATTATCAGCTCTACTTTTAAGGCATGGCCCATAAATAGGATACCTTGCATAATAATTATAAATCATGTTAAGCATATTATACAAGCAAAGTAAACTTTGGGGTTGTTTTTAAAGCAATATCATATGAAGCACATCCAAGACCATGACATACTTATTATATGTATATTAAAAGAACCATAAATGAATACAAAATCATTTATGTTTTTGATGGATTAATAATATTCAACGAGTCTGTTCATAATTTAACGCTCTATATATATATATTGAAGTGTGAAAAGAAATTCATGACAATTATGTAAAACTTGAATACAAGATATTATAAAATGTGCTCAATCTCGTAACAAATTTACAAAATTTCAAGTTGAAGATCAACACAAATGTTATTTGGGTAGGGATGACAATATTTTGTAATTTAAATTTATGAAATTTTAAATTAATTTTAATGAAAAATAAATTTAAGTTTTTGTTTGATTTAATATCAAAATTTAAATTGATTTTTTTAATTCAGTCAAAAACTTTATACAAAGTCAAATTTGAAATCTTCTGCAGAGAAGAAATGGACATATGGCTAGTGGTCTTGGAAATGACTAAATTACCCTTTTCTTTAAGTATTTGTAATCGGTGGAATTTTGTGGCCGATCAAGAGTTTTGAGGTCGATCGTGGACCCCACAACAGTTTCATTTTATTTTTTTATGGTAAAAAAAAAAGAATATTATTATCGTGGATGCGACTCTTGGGGATGAATGTAGGACAAAAAGTGTTAAACCATTTTAAATTATGGTATAATCTTTTATTCCTTATAGTTTTTTATTTTGTAAATATACTTTTATAATTTTGTGGGTGTTTAGATTAGTTTATGTTTACATATGTTATTTTCATGGGGCCTTATAATTAACTATAGGGAAAAAAAAAGTTGGTTGGAAAAGAAAAGATTAAAACTGATTGTTAAAAACCTGTATCGACTAGACATTGATCATATCTTATATATATATATATATATATATATGATAAATAAGTAACTAGAAGGACACGTGTCATCTTCTTGTGAACCCATTTTTTTCATTTTTCCGCCTAAACATGTATCTGAACGCATTTTACATTATAAGTTCATTTAACACATCTACATTCATTCCTCCTTAAATCTTTCCTTAATTCAATTTTTTTAATTTATACCTTACATTTACTACCCTTATCATTAGGTATGTAGTTTACTTTTAATCTCTTATTTTTTTTATTTTCATTTTAGACTCTTATCATATAAACATAAATAATGTATATGAACTAAAATGCATTAAAAAACATTTTTATTTTTTACAAATTATACCATTTTAATCAATTCGTCAATACCTTCGAAATGAGTCAAATATTGAATACTTTTAAATTTAATTATATTATTAAATATCATAAATATATACGAATTAATGTGTCGTGATTAGTATGTGATTTGTTAAAATTAGTATGGGATTTGATACAAATAATCATTAAATTGTCATGATTTTCTTTTTGCAATTTAATATCAATTTTATATATGTACTTTTCTATAATTTTATTTACGTTCTATTATAAGTTTTGTTTTATAAATTCTTAATATTTATTCATATTTTTTATTAAATTTTTGCAAAACATCGTTTGTGAAAACTGCCTAAAGCAAGAACATTTTATAACCAACTGCAAAAAAACACCTCTGAAGGGAAAAAACTTGGAAAAGTAGCATCACACTTTCAATGATCATTCATATCTGTAAGATAAGTTTTATGACATGATTTAATTTTTTAAATTACCCCGTGTATTACATGGGGTCGAACCTAGTATATATATATATTGAAATCTTCTTTTATTTTTGTAAGAGAATCCTTAGCAGTTATGCTATATTTTTTTCTATTTTCTTTTAAATTTAGAGATTTAACATAGTTATTGGAACAAACTTTTTCCAAAATCTTAATTACTGTTGGAGATGCTCTAAGTGTTTTTTAGGAGAGTAAATTCAGTGGGTTTTTACGTATTCACACTATAAACAATAAAAAAATAAATTTAAGAATTAATCAATTGACCTATTTTGTTACGTGTTGATTATTTATGTATTTATATATCATTTTCCAAAATCCCAATCACAATAAACAAAAAATATAACAACATAGGCACTTGCTATATTTGGTTAAAAGAAGAACAACATTTGCAATTGCTATATAAGGTAAGTTCAACGATTAACGATTGAGATGAATTTTGGCCGACAATCAATGTTTCTAAAATCAAATATTAGTCAGGGTCTCGAATAAATTGTTTTTTTTAAGGAAATAAATATTTAAATTAAAAAAAAAAAAAGAATACAAAAAAAAAATGTTAAATACGATTATAAGTCAAAATTACGGGTATAAAACAGATCAACTTTCCGTTTTATTTGCAACTAAAACTAGCCAAGCACAGACTACGGCCTTTCAAATCAAATAAAGAAGTTACGAACGAACAAAAACTAATATACACGCATTCATAGGTATAAATCGCATATCTCAGTGTGCATGTTTTAAAAACGGTATAAATTCGTGTGACGAACAAAACGATCGAATCATTTGAACGTGTTACCAGAGTTGTTCAATGATCTTTTAAGCTTGTGGGCCTCGGTTGGCAATTTGACATTTGTGGCCAACCCTACGGATTCAAGAAACCGTATGATGTACCAAGAAATGTCGACTTGCCACCACTCTAATCCGTGTCGAGCAGAATACTCAAACGCGTGGTGATTGTTATGCCATCCTTCTCCGAAAGTAAGCACTGCCACCCACCTTCAGTAGATTTGAACAAACGTATATACATATGTTAAATTATGTCAGCATATATAAAATATAACGTATTCAAATATATACGATACGTACCAGTTGTTCTTGGAGAGATCACCGGTGTTCCAAGACTGGCTTCCCCAAATATGACAAGCCGAGTTCACCAGAAACGTCAGGTGGTAAACCCAAACAATCCTGACACCCTGCATACACGAATCACTTGATTTTATGTAACATCTTAGGTTAATCGTATCAGATATTTTTCATCTTGTCCATATCTGGACTCGTGATTTTAAAACTGTATTTTATACTCTACTAATTATACGAATTAATTAAATCATGATTACAATTGAAATTATTTATTTTCTTTCTAGCCAATTGTAGTATATCACTTGTCCTGTTACCCTAAATTAACAATCTCTAACTAGAAAAGTTAATTAAAATTAGAAAAATATATATATATGTAATTTAATAATAAATATCTTTGGCACGACTTTGGCTCGTTCATATCCTGTAAAACGCAAATTATTAAATATGCGCATGTGGTACTTAAAACAAATTGCTCCCTTTCATATCAATATTTAAATAAATAAAAAACGACTCATTCAAATAAAACTATATACTAAGAAAAATAATAACGATTGGATCTATTATTTCGATGTTAAAAAGATATAAAAATAACGTTATCATACCACGCCCCAAACGAGGTACGGAAATCCACCCACAGCGTATAATAGAGTCGCGCATCCGAGTATATGCCACATGTACGTTTTTCTTATGAACATGTAGAACGGTTGTTTCTTTAAATCTTCCACATTTTTACGTTCTTGATACTGCAATCAATAAAAACCAATTTATAGAATCAATTTCATTATATATATATATATATATATATATATATATATATATATATATATATATATGAACACATTTTAAGGATTTATCATATGAGATTCGAAAATTAACATGTAGCAATAGTTTAATTAATTATAAATAATTAAAAAGCAATGGGAAAGTAGGAAATATTGATACCTTTTCAAGAATATACCCGCTGTCGAAGAGCCAACCCATATGGCTAAACCAGAAACCAGAGATCGGAGAGTGGGTATCTTTGTTTGAATCGACGTATTGATGATGATATCTATGCATGCTTACCCAAAATATCGGATCCCTCTGTATACAAACACACAATAATTTAACCCAATAATTACATCTTGTCGTTGTTTCAGACCAAATCATAGCATTAAAAATATAAAAACTATCACGTGAACGTGAGAAAGCATGAGAAGTGGATCTAAACCGTTGATCACTTTAATCAAATGCCCACTCATAAATTGTGGCTTAGAAGGTAATTGATCTGGTGCATCTCATCTAAATGTACATTTATTTCTCATCCAAAAGTTGATAACCACTCCTCGTGTTTGTCACGCAGTTTTTTCACCCGAACCAACCATATTAGGTTGGTTCGAGAGAGAAGTTAGGGTTAACATTATAAGCGTGAGAAATGGTTATCAACGGTCAGATGAGAATGAATGCACATTACGATGAGATGCACCGGATCAATTCTCTTCCAAGCCGCAATTCATGGATACACATTTGATTAAAAGTGATCAAACAGTTCAGATCCACTTTTCACGTTTCTCACGTTAACCACATCTTCTCACACAATCTTTTGCTTATAATATTATTATAATATATATAAAATGTTGGGAGGAGGAACAGGAGGTGGAAGAGAGGACGAACCTGGGCGGCTTGAACGCCAAAATAAACACACGTGTACTCGAGCCATTTGGGTAGTTTGAGGCTATGGTGTGCAAGAAGGCGGTGATAAGCTAGGGTTACACCCAGAAGTCCGGTGAGAAGATAGCCGGAAAATGCGATGAAAAAAGCATCCCATGAGAAAGTGAAGGGTGCGAAAAGTGCAAGCAAATGAACAGTAGAAACCCAGATTGCAACTTGGATGTCGATGGTCCGCCATTGTCGTCCCCAGAAAAGGCTTCGAGTGTTCGAAACGACCACATCGGAGAAGGGTATTTTCCTGTGATCGGAATGGATTTCAACGTCGGAATCGGAGACTGAGACCAACAAGTTCCTCATATTTCTAGTTTTCCGGCAAGTGGGTGTGGTGGTTTGTGCGTTTCTTTGCGCATCTGAAACTATAAATAGCGATATTTTAGGGTTGAAGTGGGGTTAAATTATATAGGTATTTTAATTGATTAATTAACCCGAGGTTTAGTAATAGTTTACTTAAAAAAGGAGTTTAAGTTTTATGTGAAAGTACAGAAATGCCCTTGTGGTGGAATATTGTGTGGTGGTGGGAAATCGGTGTTTGATTTAACAATGAGTGTCAGAAGCATTTTACGCTGTCACCCTTCCACCACCTCGTGCTTTTAGAACAACCGGCTAGGGGACTTGGTTCCCAACATGCCATGTATATATCTTGTAACAATCTATATGAATATATATATATATATATATATATATATATATATATATATATATATATACAGAGAGAGTCGGGTTGAGAATAATACTTATTTAAAAGAACACGAAAACTAATAAAATTATTAGTGATTTTACATTAAAACATGAAAAAAGAACTTTGGCCACGGTTTTTGGTCTGCGTGACTTTTTTGTGCGTTAATGTAAAAAATACTAATGATTTTGTTCGTTCTCGTGTTATTTTAAATAGTTAATGTTATCATTTGACCCCCCCTCTCTTTCTATATATATAAGGAAAATCAAACGAGAACAATAACTATTTAAAAGAATAAGAGAACTAACAAAATCATTAGTGATTTTACATTAACGTGCAAAAAAGCCATGCGGACCTGAAGTCTCGGCCAAAGTCCTTTTTTCGTGTGTTAATGTAAAATCACTAACGATTTTGTTAGTTTTTATATTATTTTAAATAGGTATTGTTCTCGTTTGAACCCGACTCTCTCTCTCTCTTTATATATATATATATATATATATATAGGGTCAGGTTCACGTGAGACCGTGTGAGATCAAGCCTTAAAACATGAAACTTCACACCGAAACACTGTGAAGGTAAAAAACATTCGAATCTTCATAATGTAATCACACTATGAAGGTAAAAAAACCTAAAACAAGTTAAAAAAATCAAACCTTCACAGATAAAAGACTGTGAAGGTATATCCGAACCTTCACAGTGAAGACGCCGTGAAAGTAAAAAAAACGAACATTCACAGCGAAAAACACCGTGAACGTAACATCTACGGTGTTTTCCCTATGAAAAGTTCGATTTTTTTTTACATTCACAGTTTTTTGGTGTGAAGTTTCATACTTTAAACTTTGGTCTCACCGGTCTCACGGAAACTGTTTGGTCTCACGCGAACTTAAGTCTATATATATATATCTATACTATTATATTAAAGTTCTATTACCGTTATTGAAAAAAGTAGTTATTGGAAAACGGTTTTTGGAAAGTTAAATTTTACATTTATCACCGTTACAATTAATTATTTAATTTACTTTCTATCCCTTGTTTTTTCATTTTTCATTTTACACCCTTATTATTTTAACACAAATAATCGTATATAAATAAAAATGCAATGAAAAAATACGTTTCTTTTTTTACAAATTATACCATTATCATCGTCTCGTCAATACCTTCAAAACGAGCCCAATATTGAATATTTTTAAATTTAACCATACTATTAAATATCATGAATATCTACGAATTAAATTTCTACTACTATATAAAAAAACTAATACAGTTATTGTACAAATTTTTGTACAATAACACTTATCACCCTAAGATTTTATACAATAACACTTATTACCCTTGTAATGTTACATTTGTCACCCTTACAATTACTTATTTAATTCATTTTATATCCCTTATTTTTTCATTTTTCATTTTACACCATTATCATATTAACACAAATAATCGTATATGAACAAAAATGCAATGAAAAAATACGTTTTTTTTTCTACAAATTATACTATTATAATCGTCTCGTCAATATCTTCAAAACGAGCCCAATATTGAATATTTTTTAATTTAACCGTACTATTAAATATCATGAATATCTACGAACTAATTTGTTTTATATCCATACGTTTTATTTTTTTCCACCGATAACACATTAAAAATACATAATCGTAAAATACGTTTCATTTTTATTATAAATTATATCATTATAATTTTTTCTGTCAATAATTGTAATATAAACTAATTATTGAATATATTTATGGGTTTAGGGTTTTATAAATTGTGATTCATAGGTCATGGTTGGATTGTTGATGACATGTCTATAAGAAAGTAACATTAATTGTTCGTTATTTACTTACATTCCACTGCATCGCGCGGGTATATGCCTAGTATATATATATATATATATATATATATATATATATATATATAAATGTTGTAACCAGTTTAAATACAAATTATGTAAATGTTTAATAATTTATAAACTAATCTCAATTGTTAGTGTAGATTAATAAATTAATGTCAATGATGTGGATTAAATCGGTTACAAAATTTTCTCAGAATCTTATATGTAACTAATTTGATAATCGCCTAAAAAATTCAAAATAAACAAAATGAAGAGCTGAGATTGGTTTGTAAGGTGTGTAACATTTACATGTTTTGTATTTTGATTGTGTGAGAAGTTGAGGTTAACGTGAGAAGTGAATCTAAACGGTTGGTCACTTTTAATCAAATGTCCTCCCATGAATTACGGCTTAGAAGGGAATTGATCTGGTGCATCCCGGTGCATCTTATCCTAATGTGCATTTATTTCTTATCCAACAGTTGATAACCACTTCTCATGTTTCTCATGTTAACCTCAATTTCTCAGCGGAACTCAACCCTATATATATAGGGTTAGGTTCCAGTGAGAATGAAAGTTATGTTCAGAAGGGTAAGAAGAGATCTTCATCATTGGATATGTAATAACCGTGCCAAATTGTAATATTTAGGAGTTCGGGCGTATTGTATACAAAAACCTCTTTTGTAGAGGGGCTAGTTGTAAATTTGAAAGTTTAGGGTGATATCCTAATACCCTAGCCGTCACTTTTCATTTTGGGAGAAAAATCTAGTATCAGGGAGAGTCTTGAGTGTGTTCTTGGTGCGGAGAAGAGCTAACCTTTGGAAAGATTGCTTCATCAAATTCCTTAAGGTAAGTCTCTGATTTCTTCATTTATTCTTGGTTGGATTAGATGCCTTGTGCTAGAATGTTTGGGTGAATTCACTTGTAAAAACCTTTAATATTCTTCATTTGTGAGTTATTGGGCTCTTGCCTAGAGTATCGATTAGGTAGGTGTTGAGGGTTTAAAACCCAATATCCCTTGCATTGAATCGATGTAAGAGGAAGGTGGAGGAAATTGATTTCGCCCCGTTGTAGTTGCCGCCGTGAGGAGCCTGATGGCTTCGCGGCGTTTACGCAGGAAAAGACTGGTCAGGTCGACCGCTGTTCGTAGACCAGGACTCCCCATCCAGGTGAACCTGGGAGACCCCAACCCGGGCGATCCCGGGAGAGCCTCTACCGGGCGGACCCGTGAGACCCCTACCCTGGCGATCCCGGGAAGTGCCTTCCACCGGGAGACCCCGGGAAATCTCAACTGTAACACCCTAAAAATTCGAGTAATTTTGAAAATTGAAAATTCGGTAATAACACGTTTATAAATAGGGCAACCCACCCAAAAAGGGCAAAGCGGGAGCATTTACAAAACCTGTAATAATGTATGGGGAAACGATAACAAACTAATCTAAACTACATCTAGCTAGATAACATTGGTTGTCAACCCAATACCAAAATGAATAATTGTTTCAATGCTAAAGCTTCCACAAGTTCTATCATTCAAAATGCCCTCAAAGACCACTTTCTTCTCTCAACCCCTTGACGACCCGCCACTAAGAGAACTTGTTATACACATCATTTGAGAAAAAAGTGTTATGCCTAAATTCTAGTGAGAACATACAGTTTATATGAAAGACAGTAAAAGAGTTAGTTGCAATATAAATAAACTGTTTTCATCGACTTCCTTGTAAAAGGTTTGGTAAACACATAATGACCTTCCGGTCCAAACTTCATCTTGCGATGACGGGTGTAAGCCCGAATTCCAAGGATTGTGGTGAAACACAAAGTAAGCCACTTTCCGAGTTTTGAGCTCACCATACTAGCATCATGGCCGTGAGCACGCCGACTCGAATAAATATGTTGGGGATGGCACCCAATGATTCCTAGTCATGCTCATTCACTATAATTACATTTAACCCATGGCTAGTAATCGATCCCACATAACCGTACCAAAGGCCAAAAAGGGGTAAAAATGCATCTGTAGCTACAAAGGGAAAACATTCCAACATATAAGCCGACTAAATACCTAGGGATCCACTAGTAATAGTATATTCTTGTCACAATAACACATGTGACCAACTATAATCAACCATATAGTTCAATACACCATTTAGCTCTCAATTCACCTTTTGGTAGTTAACTGCTGATAAGAAATACAAAGCCCAAATATAAAACATAAGGCTCCCATCTCAATTTTCCAAAATGTTACCTCACCAAATAAACTCTTCCATAGAAGAACCTTTTTATTTGAACATAAATTTCTTCATGTTATAAACTATTTATTGTCTTTTTCATGAAATACTCCTTTCAACCAATATCTATAAAAGTTAAATCATAAACTTAGCTAGAAGCCATAAGTTGAACATTTACTCCACATAATATAACAATAACCCCTTTGTAGTTTCAAGACATAGATTATATCATCATTTTACAAAAATGGTAAGAACCCTAACAATCTCCCAAAAACACCAAGTTAGGTCAAAATCTCAACAACAATAAAACGTAACCAAGGAGATGTTTAGAAGTCAAAATATGCATTTTGATGTGTATAAAGTTTAATAAAAGGAAGTATGACTCACATTGGGTTAAATACCCAAACCCTAGAAGTTCTAGTTGGAGAGAACTAGCACTTGAGCTTCAGATCCTCACAAGGATACCTTAGATTCACCAAAACAGAAGAGAGAAAACGACCAGGCTTCTTCTAAAATATCAGATAAAATGAAATAATTTTGGAGTTGTCCTCATTTAACCCTCTGACCCCGCTTGCGATAGTGACATTGTCACTATCGCGGGGCAGGGTCACGCCAAATGTACCATGGCTCAGAGGCCTTCCACGATAGTGCCCCGGCAATAGTGACACTGTCACTATCGCAGGCAAGGTCGCGCCAGATGTACAGAACCCGAAAAACTCCAGATTTCAAACCCGCGACTTACGAGACTACAACAAGGGAAAAGGTACAACAGATAGGAGTGAAATAAAATGAATAAAGGTTACAAATACAGACAAGTTGGGAATCTAGATCTACACAAAAATTACGGGTGTTACATCAACCGGGCGACCCCGGGTATTTGCAGCCGGTAGCCGGGAGCCCTAGCGGGGTTTGGGCCAGTTAAGTTCCTTCGGTTCGGGCCGAGAGTTTTGGGCTGAGAGTTTGTGTAAGAGAGTCTTCGGATTTCTTGGATATTTTACGATATTGAAAGTGTTTTATCGGGAGGAGTTTCCTTATATTTAAGAAGTAAACGAGAGACTTATCGTCCCTTATCATTTATTGCAGTAGGAATTGTTCAGATCTAAAGAGTAGGCGTGAGAAATTAAGCGGAGGATGACATGTGAGTTTTCTAACGAAATGCTTTGATGTTAAAGTGGTTAAAGACACGTGGAAGTTTAATTTTAAAAGCATTTTACTATTATTATGCGAGCTTTTTACATGAGAGATTCTCTATCAACTGTTATTATACTTTTCGTTGTTGATTAAATGTATGCATACATTATTGTGAGCAAACACGGCCAAAGTCGGGGGAGGGGGTGTCCCGCCTGAACTCATACCGGGGGGGGGGGGGGTGTCCCGTTCATGCCAATGGGGGTGTGTCCCGGTTAAGGCAGTATGAGTCAGACATGCTGTCACCTTCGGGTGACGGTAGTGTGTGCCAGAAGCGTGGTTGCAAGTTTTGAATTGTTTATAACTCAATTGGTTTATGTTTTAAAAATCTTTTCTATATTTTTGTTGTTGAGCTGTTGTTAGAGGGGACTCACTAGACCTTCGGTCTAACCCTCGCTCTTTCAAAACTAAAAACCTTTTCAGGCAGGCGTGAGGTAGGAGGATCTAGCAAGGGTAAAGAGAAGGAGTGAGCCGGAGCCGGGTTAGAAGACGTCCATTTTAGTTTTAGTTTCTTGTATTCTCAGTTGTGAATTAGGTTGTCTTTCCGTTAACCTTCAATTTTTAGATGTTGTTTTGGGCCGTTTGGCATCGTTAAATAATAAAGTTGTTTCTGCTTTATATCGTAAGTTTGGGTTGTTACAATTGGTATCAGAGCCATAGTTTAAGGGATTTAGGTGACCAGATGGGCCTAAATTTAAATTGTGGGGTAGGGAGACACAACTGAGATTTAGGAAGCCTTTAAGTAAGACCTTGATCATCGAGAGTCGTGACAACGATAATGAGGACTCTCATGTAAGGTAAATTCAGAATTACATCTGGTCAATGCCATTGTGAATTTACAGGTGCATGAGCATACTCGATTACTATTGTTGAGATAATCGATGGGTGTAGTTTTGGGTAATGAGTCCTATCATTGAAATGATAGCGTCGGTCTGGCGTGCTGTGTGAGTTCACTTATGGTTTTAAGGTTATTACCGTTTGGGATGTGTATTGTGCGAGATGTAGATGTTTCATCTTGAGAAAAGACCTCTTGGGTCCATAAGGAGAAAAATATCGATTGGAGATGAACTCTTCGCTTCAAAGGAGCTTCCGGTTTGGTAGTTGTTATGTCGATCAGTGGGATTCAGGAAAGTGTTGACCCAATAATCGAAGGATAGAGATGAGGCTTTTGATTTTGTAGTTAATTGAAGGATGGTCGAGAGACGATATCAGTGTTGACTAATAAAATAGAATGGGGATCGGATGGAAATGAGTTGTTGTTGGTAAGTTTGTTGGCGTCAAGTGAGAACGCATGATGTGCGAAACAATAGTCACGGTGGTAATTAGTAGTTGGGCATTCAAGGTTGTTGGAAAGCGTTGGTGCCGGAGGTTGTGGCAAATGTGAGGACCCCGACTGGTTGGTCAGAAGTAGAGGGTCTGGGATGAATTATAGTGAGTGCAAACAGTTGACCTTGTTAGAGTAAGTAGCCTTCAATATAAAGTGAGTCTCATGCATTGTGTTTCTAATAAATTGTTGGAGTCCTTTATATTATTCATATCATATATCTTGGCGTGTGTGGGCCTTGCGAAGTATTCGTTTTGAAAACGCGACGATGCGTGTAAACGTGTGTTTGTATTGAAAAGACAAGTTTATTGCATGAGTGATAAATTTCGATTTTGGTTGTGGGAGAATTATTTTACATCTCTTTATAAATGAGTTAACTTTTGTTGTGAAAACCATAACAACGTTTGATCACATGATTTTATAAGTGAATTTGGTACGAACTTGTGTTGCCATATCAATGAGGGTGAGAGTCGTCTGACTCGCTCAGTGTAAGCAATTTTGTAGTATTTTGTTAAATCGCGTAGATAAAGTTCATCAAAAATAATTTCAAATAAAACAATTTCAAACGTGCCAACATCGATTTTGGGTGGGATGAAACGTAATTTGTCGGGGAGATTAGGGTGAACGATCCTCGAGATCGTTGTGCATGGCTAATCAATGATGTCGGTGTGGTGTCGTGTACACCCAAACTGGTTTCATAGTGTGGTACCAACTAAATTTTTAAATGTGTCCAAAGTTTAAATTTATGGTGTGTCATGCATGAAGGCTATGAACTCTATAGGTCATGAGGAAGGTTTTGAGAGTGGAAGTGGGGCGTTCGAAAAGTGGGTGGTCGACCTATGACTTGAGTATTCCTGTTAAGGAAGGGTGGTGAATAGCGGATGTGGTTAATGGAGGCTTTGACCTTTGACGTTAAGGATGTTTGTATTATAATAACTTACCCGTTTGTTCAGTGACTTGAGATATGGATGTCGGCATATGGTTGTGACCGGGGTGGGATCCGAGGTCGTTTAGATACTTTTTATGGTTGTACGTTGCTGCATTGGAAGAAGTAGGTTCCATTGGGAATCCTTGTTGGTCGGAGACATGGTGGAAGTATCACAATGTCGACTGTTGATGTTGAAGCCAGTGACCATTTTTGAGGCTAATGACGGGACGCTGAAAATGAAGAAGTAGCTATGAATAGTTTTGTTGAGTTTTCGTGAGGAAGCAAATAGTTATTCGGGAAAAGGTGTGTACCTTGTGTGATGTTGGACCACCGTGTGTGAGTATTACGAAGATGGAAGACCGCTAGTCGGTCAGGTGATTTTTCGAGGAGGTTTTGATGGTTTTTGTAGGAGTGAAGCCTATATATAGCACAACTGAAGGGGTTGCGCTTCGAGCACTTAAGTCTACGGGGTAGTACGCCTAATCTTTCAGGCTACCGGAATTTGTTTCTAGCAGGTCGCGATGAACCGACAAGGAGCGATATTTTATTGAGTGGTTTAGAGGATCTTGGTTTTGAGATTTATTTAGATTCGAGAAAGACATGGTCGTGAAATGCCTTGAATTCAAATATTGGTGTTATGGTCAGTATGAAGAGGACGGTATATGTATGTGTGCAAAGTGGTCGTGGAGATTTTGACTGTACTGTGATGAGGTGGTAGGGTGATGGTTGTATCTATGAGTTGGTGATTTTGTGCCATAAGTAGATGTGCAAGTCGTTATGGTGGTAAGGAGCTTCTTTGAGGATAGGTAATAGGCTGGTGTTTTTGATATAGGATGAGCATTCTTGTCCGGTGATTTCTGGGAAATGATTTGTAAGTGGCAAGTATGTTGATGGAATGTGGGTATGTTTGATTGGTATTGGGGCCTTCTAAGTAGGGGATAATTTTCGAATGAAAGTGGGCGTCTATCTAAGAGAGCAACCATGTGTTCTGGGTTGCGACGAGTTTTGGACATGTTTATCTTATACCCACAGAATGTTGATGGAAATGCCGAATTATTTAGTTCAGGATGTTGTGTAGTGGCTAGGAAATTCGAAAGTATGTCAAAGTATTCTTTGGGGTGTGAAGGGATTCTAGCAGATTGGGCAATCCTGTTTGGAGAACGAGAATTGTGCAGTGCTTTCAAGTAGTGGGTAATGTTTTGGAGGAGTTGGGTTGACTATCTCGCGTAAGAATTGTGGATAATCGGTTGATTAAGTAAAGTAATGTAAATGTGTTTACGACACATTTGGGGATCATCGAGGAATGGAGTAAGCAATGTTGGGTGAGCAGTGTTTCATGCAATGAGAAGAGAGTGAAGATATTATGTCGGAAATGTGGGTAATCTGAGAGTAAGAAGCTTGGCAAGTGATACAAAATGTGGAATTATGTTTTCAGACTCTATCGTTAGTAAGTTTATGAATTCCTAGTGTGGGTGTGAGAAAGAGATTATGGCGACGTTGCGGTGTGAGTGTTGAATAATCTAAATCGTGCAGTTAGCCAAAAGCTCACACCGCTAATCAGTGAGTCGGCCATTGGAAGTGGGTTTGAAGTCTTCGAGAAGGAAGGGAAGAGGTGGTTGGATATAATGCTCAGAGTGAAGGACCATAGTGTCAGTCTTGCTAATGCATGGAAATGATTCCAAGTGAGTCAGTTGTCCAGTGTTAAACTATTTAGAATAGTTTGTATGAGCATGGTCACTCCGTGTTGGGCGGGTGATACTTGGTGTTATTGTGCATATGGTTAGATGATTATGGATGCAATGAGAAATTGAAATATGCGTCGCATTATTTGTCCAGTTAGAGCTGGTGGATTATGAGGGTTTGGAATTTTGGAAATTTATTCCAATATGTAAGAAGTTGGAGTGATGACGTTGGGGCGATGTATATTTAGCGTGTAAGATCTGGGTAATGTCGATGAGTTGAGATCAATGTGATTCGGAAAAGAAAGTGCTTCAGCATTAGACGTATGCCATACTAAGAGAGGTTGCTTTGCAATGGCAGGTTACAGGATGAAGAAACTCGTGACTGTGAGTTCTTGGTGATGTCTAAGGTTGACGATATGTTATGTTGGCAAATTGGGTGGTTATTTAGTCGGTGATGCATGTTGTCGTGGTGTTGACTCCGATAAAATCTTTTATTTAAGGAAGTTGTGGTTAATCGAGGGGTAAATCCGATGGTTACATACGACTATGTATTGATCAGAATGGCTTGGACAATTGAATGGAACTAAGTTGGCTAGATTGAAAAGTATGAGGCATGAGTCCCAAGTGGCGACAACGTAAAGTTATCAGTCTCGAGTTGGAATGGTGTGATCCGTTTTGGGAAGAAGGTGAAGTTAAGACCAAGGTTCGTTGGGCCATTCGTTATCATCGAGTGAGTTGGAGAAGTATCCTACAAACCAGAACTACCCGAAGATCTGTGTGGGATCCATCCCACTTTTCATGTGGCAAATATGAAGAAGTGTTTGACGAAAACCGACGTGGTGGTGTCGTTGGATGTTATTCGCGTTGAGGAGAAGTTAAGCTTCATAGAGGAGTCGATGGTCATTTTGGACCACAAAGTGAAGAAGCTAAGGAATAAGGAGACCCGGTTAGTGAAGGTGCAGTGGAAATTCCACAAAGGGCAAGAGGCGACGTGGGAGGTAGAGGCGGACATGAGGTCCCAGTACCCTGGTTTGTTCACCGATCGTGCCAAATTGTAATATTAAGGAGTTCGGGTGTATTGTGTACAAAACCTCTTTTGTAAAGGGGCTAGTTGTAAATTTGAAAGTTTAGGGTGATGTCCTAATACCCTAGCCGTCACTTTTCATTTTGAGAGAAAAATATAGTATCAGGGAGAATATTGAGTGTGTTCTTGGTGCGGAGAAGAGCTAACCTTTGGAAAGATTGTTTCATCAAATTCCTTAAGGTAAGTCTCTGATTTCTTCATTTATTCTTGGTTGGATTAGATGCCTTGTGCTAGAATGTTTGGGTGAATTCACTTGTAAAAACCTTTAATATTCTTCATTTGTGAGATTATTGGGTTCTTGCCTAGAGTAACGATTAGGTAGGTGTTGAGGGTTTAAAACCCAATATCCCTTGCATTGATTTGATGCAAGAGGAAGGTGGAGGGGTAGATAGAATCAGAACCGAGTTCGGTTGGAGGAAATTGATTCCGCTCCGCTGTAGTCGCCGTCGTGAGGAGCCTAATGGCTTCGCGGCGTTTGCGCAGGAAAAGACCGGTCAGGTCGACCACTGTTCGTAGACCGGGATACCCCATTCGGGTGAACCTGGGAGACCCCAACCCGGGCGATCCCGGGAGAGCCTCTACCGGGAGGACCCGGGAGACCCCTACCTGGGCGATTCCGGGAAGTGCCTTCCACCAGGCGACCCCGGGAAATCTCAACCGGGCGACCTCGGGTATTTGCAGCCGGGAACCGTGAGCCTTAGCGGGGTTTGGGCCAGTTAAGTTCCTTCGGTTCGGGCCGAGAGTTTGTGTAAGAGAGTCTTCGGATTTCTTGGATATTTTAAGATATTGAAAGTGTTTTATCGGGAGGAGTTTCCTTATATTTAAGGAGTAAGCGAGAGACTTACCGTCCCTTATCATTTATTGCAGTAGGAATTGTTCGGATCTAAAGAGTATGCGTGAGAAATTAAGCGGAGGACGATAGGTGAGTTTTCTAACGAAATGCTTCGATGTTAAAGTGGTTAAAGACATGTGGAAGTTTAATTTTAAAAGCATTTTATTATTATTATTATTATTATACGAGCTTTATACATGCGAGATTCTCTATCAACTGTTATTATACTTTTCTTTGTTGATTAAATGTATGCATACATTATTGTGATCAAATACGACCAAAGTCGGGGTGTGTGTCCTTCCTGAACTCATATCGGGGGGGGGGGTCCCGTTCATGCCAATGGGGGGGTGTCCCAATTAAGGCAGTATGAGTCAGACACGCTGTCACCTTCGGGTCACGGTAGTGTGTGACAGAAGCGTGGTTGCAAGTGTTGAATTGTTTATAACTGAATTGGTTTATGTTTTAAAAATCTTTTCTAAATTTCTGTTGTTGAGTTGTTGTTAGAGGGGACTCACTAGACCTTCGGTCTAACCCTCGCTCTTTCAAAACTAAAAACCCTTTCAGGTAGACGTGAGGTAGGAGGATCGAGCAAGGGTAAGGAGAAGGAGTGAGCCGGAGCCGGAGCCGGGTTAGAAGACGTCCATTTTAGTTTTAGTTTATTGTATTCTCAGTTGTGAATTAGGTTGTCTTTCCGTTAACCTTGAATTTTTAGATGTTGTTTTGGGCTGTTTGGCGTCGTTAATTAATAAAGTTGTTCCTGCTTTATGTCGTAAGTTTGGTTGTTACAAGATACACATTAGGATGAGATGCACCGGATCAATTCTCATATATGGTGCGATTCATGGGGTGGGAGTGAGATTAAAAGTGATTAAGGGTCTAGATCACTTATTACTTTATCACCTTAACTCTTTTTCTCACACGATCTTTCATCTCTCTCTCTATATATATATGTATATAGTTGAATTCAAACGAGAACAATGATTATAGTCGGTCTTGACACTTTGAAGGTCACGTGTGATAAACAAAATGTGGCTTTTAGTTTTTTTTAAAATATTATTTATTAAGCTATTTTCTACTACATTCCGACATATGTTCGATAATAAATAGCTAAATGGTTCCTCTTTAACTTTGAAAAATTGTTTGTCCTTTCTTCTTTTTTGACGTTTAAAAATATCCGATTCAAAATTTTCTAGTCTGAGACATCATATTTTATATCGAAGTAATCATATTAGCAAGAACGTTTTATAAATCTATCATCGTTAAAATAACTATAACGTTAAAAATTAGAAAAAGTTTCTAAGAACATATAGAGAAAATTAATAAAAAGTTTACCTTTTTTTCTTCTAAATTCCATTAAATAATCAAAGAAAATTATATAATAAATCATAAACACTCACACACACAAAATAATCAATGTTATTGAATCCAATTTTATACTTAAAACCTTAAAAGCAGAAGATTCAAAAAGACATGTTGCTTGGTGACGACGACCAATAAAGATTAAAAAACAAAATACGAGAAATGATTAAAAGAAATTAGAGATTTTAGATTTAAAATATAAATCATAATGAACAAATTATTTAAAAAATCATAATTTAATCATCAGGTTAATAAGGAATTAGGAAAAAAAATCATTATAAAATTAATTATAAAACAAAAAATAATTAAAATTTTTAATTAGAAAACCAAAAATGATTACATAATTTAATTATCAAGTTTATAAGAAATTAAGTAACAAAAAATTATTAAAAATTAGGAAACCCCAAATTAAAGTTAAGAAATTTAAAAACTCATAGTGTGGAATTCTCGAACATGGGTTTTCCAACACTTTACCTTAAAACTTAGCTCTCCTACCGCTCCGATTACATTTCAAACGACTAATGAAAAAATAAAATAATTTCAAACGATTACCGCTCCGAATATATGTTAACCGAGTTTTTGTAATCATATGTGATTTCAATGAAAAAAAACTGTCAGGATCGAATTCTCAACAAGAATTATGAATACTCAGAAACAATATTAAAGAAGCTGCGGAATAGCACTTTAATATTCAATAAGCAGAAAAATAATGAAACAGTGAATCACAATCAACTTGTAAACTTTATTTAATGATTCAAGTTACAAGCTTTTCATTCACAACCTCAATCTTGAAGAACAGACTCTTTCAAGACGAATTCTACTTCTCTAGAATTAGGAACTATGCCTTGAGGTTGATTCTCTCTAAATCTAATTACTTCGCTATTCTAAACAAATCTATATATATATATTGAAGAATAAAAGATAATTACTAAACATAAAAAGATCTTCAAAATAATCTTCATAATTATCTTCAAGCTTTCCATGTTTATCTCCAGACGCTATCTCTTCAGCATTATCTTCAAATTATCTTAGAAGCAGCATTAATCACCTTGATCACCTTAGAAGCATTAACTGAGTCTTGGCAGCATTAACTACTAAGCAATACTAACCACTAGCAGTACTAACTAGCTAAGCAGTACTAACTTTGTTCAAGCAGCACTAACTTTGACTAGCAGTATTAATTCTACTAGAAGTAGTAATACCTAGCAGTATTAACTTTAAGATCATCTGGCAGTACTAACTCTGAACTAGCAGCATTAAAGACTTGTTCACATCTTCAGTTCCCAACAATCTCCCCCTAACTTGACTTTTAGAAAGAGAAGTCAAGTTCTTCAGATGCTTCCAAAACTTTCATTGATTCAATCCAAGGTTAGGATCCAGTCCCATACTCTGATTGATAGTTATCTGAATTAGGTACTTTGCCATTTCTGAATTTGATGCACAACCCAGCTTCTTCTTTAACATGGCATGAAGCTTTAGACGTGTGTGATTGTAGACCCCATCCACCAAGTAATATTCCATGTGAAAAGTATCCAAGGCCAATTCATAGACTCCACTCCTTTCATACAGAGTCCATCCTCTAACAGTTTTGAACACATCTCTGATTAAATGCTTCACTGCTTCTGGATTGAATAACATGCACAAATACTCCATAACCAGCTTTACAATTGGTAACCCTGGAGCTTTCAGCTGATCTGCATGTAACTTCATACCAACTTCATACATCTCTTCTAAATCAGATCTTGAACACTCTCTGACAATTTTGTTCCATGTTGCAAACACATAGTACTTCTCATCCTTTCTTTTCAATCTGATATACTCCTTACCATCCACCATCATAATATCCCAGTGGATGACTTCAAGAGGTTTGACTCCAACAGGTTCAGCTATGATAGGCTTTGGAATTTTATCCATTACCACCATGTACATATTTACATCTGAACTCTGTGGTACTTCCTGAGATTCAGTTCTCTTTTCTTCATTCTTTGGTGCCTCTTCTTCTTCAGCAACCTTTTTCTCTTCTTCTACTCTAGGCTTCTTGTCAGTTTTCTTTCTTTTAGCCATCATCTTGGTTCTCTTCAGAATCCTTTGACTTTGCCCTATAGTAGCTTCCTTCTTCTTTTCTTCCTTAATCTCTACCTTTTCTTTTGTAGGAGTTCCCTCTTCACTTTCAGGGAAGGGTTGATTAATGTTCACATCATGCCTCTCCTTGGCTTTCTTTTCAAACTCCACTCTGTCCTTTTCATTACTTTTTAGTTTTCCCATTTCTTTCTCGTATAAGCCTTTGACTTGATCAAAAGTCATCTTCACAAACATTTCTTTCTTCACACCAATTGCACTCCTCAAGAAAGTTATCATCTTGTTTCTTTCCTGAGTTGCAAGGTAAGTTTGTGAAGGCCTTCTCTTCTTTGCATTTGATCTGGCCATCATAGCCTTTCTGAAGCTCATTGCTCTTTGCTTTGCTTTCTCTGTTTCCAGCCCTTTCTGAAATGCTTCATTTAATTCATTTGCTAGTGCTCTGGCTATCTCTCTGTCTTTCTCAACCTGCTCTTTCTCTGCTTGATCTAATTCTTCTTGCATTTTCTTGGCTAATGCTTCATCTGATTCAACCATCTTTTGCTTTTTGGTTGGTTGATCAGATTCTATCATCTTTTCTTTCCCCTTTTTCATTGCATCTGTAGCCTTGTCTTTCTTTTCTGTTCTCTTTGCTCCCCCTTCATTTATGACCACTCCCTTTGCTTTGGGAGTGTCATTCTTTGCTTTTACAAGCATCTCAGTTACCTCAACCTCTTCAGGTGTTAACCCTGTTACTGTTGCTTGTATAGTTTCAGCAGCACTAACAGTTTCTGCTGCTGGGGTTGTTACTGCTGCTGTTGTTGTTACTGCTGCTTTGGTACTTTCTGTTTCTTTTACACCTTCAGCTTTTTCTTCAACAAACTCTCCCTGTGCTTCAACAAACTCCCCTTCAATCTGTTGATCTAACATTTCTTGGCTTGAACTCTCCCCCTTTTTGGAAGCATTCTCATTCTCCTTTTTGGTTGTCCCCTTTATCCTCCTTAGAACAAACTGACTTCTTCTTTTCTTGGCCATGAGCTTTCCTACCAGTTGCTTGAGTTTTGAAATTTGTTGTTGTTGGGAGATGACCACTTGCTGCAATGCTTTGATTTCCTTTCCTTGATTAACCACATCAACATTGATGTTGGCTATTGTTTCCATCAATTCCAAGTAAGTATAGCTATCCTCACATTCTTTAGGTGTTTTACCCACCCTGGAAGGATCCTTGGAACAGTTTGCCATCAATTCATCAGTTTCAGATCTGTCCTCACCCTTTTCGGATGTTTTGCCCATCCTTGAGGGATCCTTGGATCTTGTAGTAGTGGCCTTCTGCCTAGCAAAAGCACCAACTACCCCCTTGGTTTCTTGGCACCGGGGTCCTTTGGTTGATTTCTCACCCAAAGTTGCCATGGGGAAGGTCTTAGAGATGTTACCACTGTCCTTCTCTGTGCTAGCAGAAGTAGTGGCAGCCTTCTCACCCATATGCTCATCCATCTCCTTAGAGAGCACCTCCTCAGGGTTGGGAGACACCCTATTGGATTCCCTTTGGATATTCTCTATTGGAGAATGCTCCAATAGAGGGCTTTGAGGCTCTTGGTTAATAGTAGGGACAACAAGGGAAGGAGCCTTGTGTACCTTTCTCTTGACATAGGTCTTGTATATCATAGGAGTGGGTTTAGCAGCAAAGGACTGAGGAAAAAATTGAGAGAGGGAAGGTTGGGATTGGCTCTCAGTGGGTTGGTCTAATGAGGGCCTTGACCCTGAGGCCATACCTTCTTGTGGTTGGGACACCACCATCATTGTTGAGAACAATGGGGTGTCAACTCCTTCCGAGTCCCTAGCAGATCTTCTCAAGTTTGAGAAGACCTTGCCTTTAGGGGGTTTAGGTACATATACCCCATCAAAGTGAGGCATATCCGTCAATTCGTTGGTTATAACTGCCTGTACAAATCTGGGATACATGAAGAAACTCTTCTTGTTGTCCAGGTTTGAGACAAGATCATTGAAGATCATCAGTGAAAAATTATATTTTCTACCAGTAGATAAACATACCAAAGCATAGGCAATGGAACTGCTAAATTGGCTCCAGCCAGTGGTTTTCTTGGAAATACAGTGCATCAGGGTATGAACAAAGAACCTCCATTGGGGTGAAAATTGAGCTTTAAAAAACTTGAAAATCCCCAATTGGCCTTCATACCCCATTCTGGTGAGGTTTGAAAACAAATCCTCATTTGGAATAGAAGATATACCTGAAGCATCGTCTAGACGTAGACAGATGCGAATGGTCTCCTCAGTAACTGTCAAGGGTTTGTCACAAACCCTTGTTTTGATGCACTGCACTCCATTTTCAGTGCTAGTAGTGGCGTTGGCCCAGAATTGCCTTTGGTGCTCTATGTAGATGGTAGGAGACACAGTGAGAGCATGAGCGATGTGGCTTGACCTCAAAAAGTCGACTATCTGGTGAAAACCTTCGGCTTGTTTTGGCTTTTGGAGCATGGGTATCTCGTTGTGCTCATCAACAAACACCATTGAAGCCATCTGTACGCAAGGAGTCTTGACTATCGAGCACTGGATACTTGAGAGAAAAGAGTGAGAGAGAAGATGAACAGTAGACAAAGAGTCGTTATGATCGTTTAGGCGGGGAAAGGGTATTTATAGCTTGTGGATTATAAGCAGTATTAACCCTAAAAATTTAGTGAAAGCAGTATTAACAGAGCAGTATTAACTTAAAGCAGTATTAACCACTAGCAGTATTAACTAACTCGCAGTATTAACTGAAAGCAGTATTAACTGAAAGCAGTATTAACCACTAGCAGTATTAACTAACTAGCAGTATTAACTGAAAGCAGTATTAACTGAGAGCAGTATTAACCACTAGCAGTATTAACTAACTAGCAGTATTAACTGAAAGCAGTATTAACTGAGAGCAATATTAACCACTAGCAGTATTAACTAACTAGCAGTATTAACTGAAAGCAGTATTAACTGAGAGCAGTATTAACCACTAACAGTATTAACTACTTAGCAGTATTAACTGTGCACTGGCAGTATTAAAAATGCACTGGCAGTATTAAAATTGCACTGGCAGTATTAAAATTGCATTGGCAGTATTAACCATACTTACACTTTTAAGCTTGTGATGAACTGAGTACTGCTCTACATTTCCTGAGAAAGAACATTAGTAACACCAAGAATAACCAATATGCAGGTATTGAACCACTTTTTAAGTAGGATCTTATTCAGAGTTGATCATTCCCACACTTGTTACCAAGAAATTGAATCTACCCACATCAAAGGCTTTGGTGAATAGATCAGCAAACTGGTTATCAGTATGAACTTTTACAACCTAAATAAGCTTCTTTTCATTGCAGTCTCTTATAAAGTGATACCTGATCTCAATGTGCTTTGTCTTTGAGTGCTTGACAGGGTTATTAACAATGCTAATAGCACTGCTATTATCAATAAAGATTGGAGTGTGTAGAAAGGTTACCCCATAGTCCAGCATTTGATTCTGAATCCATAAGACTTGAGAACAGCAACTTGCAGGTGCTATGTACTCTGCTTCTGTTGTAGATGTGAACACTGTGGTTTGTTTCTTGCACTGCCATGATACTAGTCTTGCACCCAAAAACTGGCATCCTCCAGAAGTAGATTTTCTGTCCAAGTTTGCTCCACCTAGGTCACTGTCTGAGTATGCAAGTAGGTCAAATGATGAGTCATAAGGATACCAAAGTCCCAATCTAGGTTGCCCTTTGAGATATCTGAATATCCTCTTAACAGCTTGATAGTGTGATTGCTTTGGCCTAACTTGAAATCTTGCACACACACAGACTGGAAACATTATATCTGGTCTAGAGGTTGTAAGATACATGAGAGAGCCAATCATGGATCTATAGTGATGAACATCCATATCCTCCCCCTCAAGATCTGCTGCTATCTGCTTGTGTGTCTCCATAGGTGGGCTAGCAGGCTTTGAGTCTGAGAAACCAAACTTGGTTAGAATGTCCTGCACATACTTGGACTGACAAATAAAAATACCATCTGACTTCTGTTGGACTTGGAGTCCAAGAAAGAAAGTAAGTTCCCCCATGGAACTCATTTTGAACCTTTGATGCATTAGATCCTCAAACTCCTTGCACATATTGTCTCTTGTGGATCCACAGATGATATCATCCACATAGATTTGAACCAGCAAGATGTCCTTCTTCTTTCTCTTGATGAACAGAGTTTTATCAATGACTCCTCTTTTAAAGCCATTTTCTAGGAGATAGGATGACATAGTGTCATACCATGCTCTTGGTGCTTGATGCAGTCCATAAAGTGCTTTCTTCAGTTTGTATACTCTGTCTGGATAGTTTGGGTTTTCAAACCCTGGTGGTTGACAGACATATACTTCTTCTTCAATTGAGCCATATAGAAATGCACTTTTTACATCCATTTGATAAACTTTGAACTTCATATAAGAAGCATAGGCCAAGAACAATCTGATTGCTTCTATCCTAGCCACTGGTGCAAATACTTCTTCATAATCTATTCCTTCTTCTTGTGTATACCCTTGTGCCACCAACCTTGCTTTGTTCTTTACTACTATTCCTCTCTCATCTCTCTTATTCCTGAAGACCCATTTTGTACCTATTGCTCTTTGACCTTTAGGAAGGTCTACCAGATCCCAAACATCTTGCAGCTTGAATTGGAGCAGCTCTTCTTGCATGGCTTCTATCCAACTGGGATCTTTCATAGCATCATGAGCCTTCTTAGGCTCAAGCTGGGATAGAAAGCAAGAAAGCACTGTATGCTGTTGGTCTTGCATATCTTGCAGCCTGCTTTGATTTCTAGTCATCATAGGAGAAGAGATATCTCCTATTACCAGTTGAGGAGGATGATTCTTTTGTGTTCTTGTTTGATGACTAGGTTCTTCATTGAGTCCCACCTCTAGATTGGTGTCATTCAACTCAACTGAATTGATTTCAGCAGCTACTTCTGGTTCTGTATTTTCTTGACTCTCCTCATCTCTTCTTTCTTCTTCACTCTGATTTGGTTCAGTAGATGGCTCCATTTCACAGTCTTCAACAGGATCCACTGTAGGTATGGGAAAAATCACAGACTGAGATATGTTGTCTTGAACTTGTGTAGTCCCTGATCCTCCACTGCTTGAACCTGCATAATCATCACTACTGAAACCAAAAGAGTTAGTTAGTGAATCAATGTCAAACAGCCACTGAGGACCAGACCCAATAGGATTTGGTGTGTTCTCATTGCATTTGACATTGTCACTTTCCTCAATTATTCTAGAAGAAGTATTAAAAACTCTGTAGGCCTTACTTTGAGATGAGTAACCCACAAGAAATCCATCATCTGCCTTGCTATCAAACTTTCCTAAGTGAGATTTGGTATTGAGAAGTGTACAAGGACACCCAAATGGTTTAAAAAATCCAATAAAGGGTTTTCTTTTATTTAAGAGCTCATAAGGGGTCTTGTTTTTTGGCTTGACCACTAGAACTCTGTTTTGGACATAACAGGCAGTATTAACTGCTTCAGCCTAGAAAGTAATTGGCAGTTTTGAATCAGCCAACAGAGATCTAGCAGCCTCTATTAGTGTTCTATTCCTCCTCTCAGCAACTCCATTCTGTTGAGGAGTCCTAGGGGCACTATATTGTCTCTCAATGCCTTTTTCTTCACAAAAGGTGTTTAGATCAAGATTTTTAAATTCAGTTCCATTGTCTGATCTAATGACTTTTACTTTTTGATTAGTTTGGTTTTCAATTCTTAGAATAAAGGATTTGATCAGTCCACTTGTCTCATCCTTAGTCCTTAGAAAATATACCCAAATAAATCTAGAGTAATCATCAACAATAACTAGGCAATATGATTTTTCCCTATGCTCATCACATTTGTAGGACCAAACAGATCCATATGTAATAACTGGAGACAAGAAGAAATTGTATTTAACTCTTTGGACTTATGAGAAGTTTTGTGTTGTTTGCCTTTAAGACAAGCCACACAATGATCATCACATGAAAAGACTTTTGATGGTAAACCTCTTACAAGGTTGTTTTTAACAAGTTTGTTCATTGTCTTGAAGTTCATGTGACACATCCTTCTGTGCCAAAGAGAGGATTCATCCACAGAAGCTTTTGAAACAAGACAGTTCAGGGATGAATCACTTAAAACATTGTCCATGTCTAGACAATAAACATTGTCCTTTCTTGGAGTTCTAAGTAGTATCATGCTTTCATCAACTACCTTGAATCCTGGAGCAAGGATCATACATTATGTATTGGTAAATAATATACTATGTTGTTTGTCACAAACCTGTGATACACTTAACAGGTTGTACTTTAACTGATCAACATAGTAGACATCCTCAAATGTCATCTTACCTTTTGTGACATTACCTTTTCCACTTATTTTTCCACCTGCAAGATTTTCTCCAAATGCAACATGTCCTCCATTGATATGCTTGAAATCCTGAAGGCATGACATGTTGCCTGTCATGTGCCTAGAGCAACCACTATCCACATGCCAAATGCTCTTCCCCTTGAGCTGTTGGTTGCCCTGCACATAAGATAAATCAGTTAGTATTGATTAGGAACCCAAGCCAAAGTGGTCTTGGGTACCCCTTTCTCATCAAAATATTTACATTCTTTCTTGACAAGATTTTTAAACTTTGACTCCTCATTGCTGGAGTACTTTGTCACAATAATGGTTTTGGATGCACTTTTGCTAGAAGCAGTACTGGTTTTAGAAGTACTAACTGCATTAGCAGCACTTGCATGCTTAGTAGTACTAACCTTGTTAGAAGTAGTAACTGTGTTAGCAGTAGTAACCTTTGAAGAAGTACTAACAGTGTTAGAAGCATTAATATTCTCAGCAGTACTAACACTGATAGCAGCAGTATTGCTACTGGCAGCACTATCCCTGTCAGCAGTACTATTTGATGTAGCAGTACTAACAGTTTTAGTGCTTCTAGGCACCCACAATTTAATACTCTCTTTTAAAACCTTTTTCTTCATTTGGCCGTTGGTTTCAACAGATTTCTTAGCCACATGTCTCTTTCCAGCCTTCCTATAACCAACAGGTTTTTGCACAAATCTTTGGAAGTTCATCCTTTGGTTGATAGGGTTAAAGAAACAGTACTTAGCCAAATGATTCAACTTGCCACATATGAAACAAGGTTTTGGTCTGATTATTTTTCTCAGATCAACTCCTTGTTTCTGAGCCCATTGATTATTCCAGTTTCTTTGATTACCTCTCTTTTTACCAGAATTTAGGCTCTCAGTTTTATTGCAAGCACACTGTTTACAGGGGCCAGGATTCACAACAGTGGTCTGTTTGTAATGGATCTTGTTGGCCTTTCCTTTGGTCTTCTCTATCTCTTTAGACTTGACCCAGATTTTTCCACATCCCTCATTGGTGATGATGTTGTTTTCTAAGGGTATCTCTTTACTCACAGCATTGTTCTTATTCTCACTGGCTTCTTTCTCAGTCATATCCTCAACAACTACCTCATCCAATGGATCTATCTTAAATGCTTCCTCAGACAAGTTCTTTTTCTCCTTGGTCTCTAACAAGTCTGATGTAGGAGGGATGTAGTTGTTGTTGTAAGGAGGGGGTGTGTTGTTGTATCCAACACCAGGCTTCATCTTATCATGAATTTGAGCCTTTAGAAGAGAATCCATTGCTTTTGAAGCGTATGAAAACTTTTCTATATCAAGCTTAACCTTAGCTAGTTCTTCTTTCAACCTATCATTCTCTTCTTTGGACTTAGACAGTTTGGTCTCTAACTCATTCTTTTCCCACTTCCAGTAGTTTGTGTCATAAGAGTGTTGAAGTTCATTGGCTTAGAAGCCTCTGATTTGTTCTTCAAACCTCTCAACTATCAACACATAATCTCTTCTGTCCTTTTCTAATCTTTTGAGGTCATCACACATGTTTTGGTTGTGATCCCTGTATCTTTTGACAGTGTCTATGCAAGATTGAGTACAAAGATTAGAAATTACCTCAGTGGGGAGATCAGACACCTCTGCCATAAGAGCTTGATTCTGAATGGCTTCCTCAGCTTGGTCACTCCAGTCAAACCCCATTCCTTGTTGAGAAACAAGGGATTGAGCAGAGTTCTTGTTTTGATTGTAGCCTCCATTCTGAGCTTGTTGATGGTTGTTATTTGGCACACTACTTCTGCACTCTCTAGCAAAGTGTCCCTTCATGTGGCACTTATAGCATTCCACCTTTGTCTTGTCAAAACCAGCTCCATCTTCTCTTCTTTGAGAGAAGTTGTTCCTCCCACTTCTTTTAATAAACTTCTTCACCCTCATAGATAACATGGCTATCTGCCATTTAATGTCCATCTCCTCCAGATCATCAGGGTGAAGTTGTTCCAGATCATCATTAATCAAGGAGTTGTTGCTGTGACTGGACAAAAAGGCTTCAAAGATAGTTTCAGTGCCTTTTTCTGAATTCACTCCACTAGCAGCACTAACTGCTTCAGGGTTGGCAGTAGTATCAGTAGATGCTGATAGAAGTGTTGCATTATGAATATACCCAGTGGGCTTCTTCTTAGCTTCTACTTCTGATTCAAAAACTCTTAGATCATTATACAGATCATCTAGTTCCTTCTCTTCCAGATTGTCACTCTGTCTATATGAGACAGTGTACATAGTCCATTCATCCCCAAGAGATCTGAGGAACTTCCTGTTGATATCATCTTGCTCCATCTTTACTCCAACAGTAGCCAGTTCACCAATAAGCTTGTTGAACCTGTCAAAAGTTTGAGTCATAGACTCATTCTTTGAAGAAGTGAAGTTCTCATACTGCTGCTTCAGAACATCCCTTTGATTTCTTTTGGTGCTCTTTGTTCCAGCAAATCTTTTCTCTAGAGCATTCCAGAGAATCTGAGCATCTGTGCAGTTGCAGAATTGATGCTGATATTCATTGGGGATGGCCAAGAGCAGAGTGCTCAAGGCCTTCATCTCTGTCTGCCGGATCTTCCTCTCACCATCTGTCTTTGGTGGAGATCTTTTCCCATCTGGTCCAATCTGGCCTTCAGTAGAGGGGCCATTCTCAATGACATCCCACATTGAGTAGTCAGTGAGGAGAATGTATTGCCTGATTCTGATCTTTCACATGTCAAACTCATTGGGTTTGAGCATTGGAACCTTAGAGACAAGAGTACTGTTTGATTCTGCAAAGTTTTCCATGATGAATGAATGAATGTTTCTGAGAGAACAGGCTCTGATACCACTTGTCAGGATCGAATTCTCAACAAGAATTATGAATACTCAGAAACAATATTAAAGAAGCTGCGGAATAGCACTTTAATATTCAATAAGCAGAAAAACAATGAAACAGTGAATCACAATCAACTTGTAAACTTTATTTAATGATTCAAGTTACAAGCTTTTCATTCACAACCTCAATCTTGAAGAACAGGCTCTTTCAAGACGAATTCTACTTCTCTAGAATTAGGAACTATGCCTTGAGGTTGATTCTCTCTAGAACAAAAACTCAGAATTAATTCTCTCTAAATCTAATTACTTCGTTATTCTAAACAAATCTATATATATATATTGAAGAATAAAAGATAATTACTAAACATAAAAAGATCTTCAAAATAATCTTCATAATTATCTTCAAGTTTTCCATGTTTATCTCCAGACGCTAACTCTTCAGCATTATCTTCAAATTATCTTAGAAGCAGCATTAATCACCTTGATCACCTTAGAAGCATTAACTGAGTCTTGGCAGCATTAACTACTAAGCAGCACTAACCACTAGCAGTACTAACTAGCTAAGCAGTTCTAACTTTGTTCAAGCAGCACTAACTTTGACTAGCAGTATTAATTCTACTAGAAGTAGTAATACCTAGCAGTATTAACTTTAAGATCATCTGGCAGTACTAACTCTGAACTAGCAGCATTAAAGACTTGTTCACATCTTCAGTTCCCAACAAAAACTACATGTGATTTAGTCATTCTTGTATTTTTCTTATTTTTACTTTGTTTTTGTTTGATACCCTCATATTATATATACACTGTTACGTTCAAATAAGAAAAACACAAAAATGTTGAGATTGTGAAAAACAATCTTAACCACTATATTAAAATTTTGAAATTTTGATTTCCAAAACTTTTTCACTAATTAAAAAAAAACTTATAGTTCACAACCATAATCATGCTCGACAAGATGTTACTCAATGTTCATAAGAAAACCTAATTTGAAAACAAAAAAAGGAAAATAGTCAAAGGAGAATGTGTAAATTTCATAGACAGACATGTACCATTGTGGATTCTCGTTTAGTTCCTTAATAATGCTTGAAAGATGACTTCACTATCATCATCACTTGGATACCTTTCCATAAGTGAATCATAAAGAGTTACACTCCCTCCCCCCCAGCAAATTGAATCATTTTTGTTATATTTAATAAAAATCGGGGTGGGGATAAGCCGTTCAACTTAAATTGGTTCTAAACCCCTTCAAATAGTATATTTTGTTCTTTATATACATATATTAGGGGCATCTTTTTGGATTTTCGTCATGGGCATCCGAAATCTCAGGACCGGCCCTGATCAAATGCAAAAGAACCTAACAAACCCTTATCATGTGGCGATAATTAAGGGGTTGTTTGTTTACCTCTTAATGGTTCCATTAAGAGGTAACTTCTTAATCTCTAAGAGGTGAATCCTGTTTGGCAAAAAAATATATGCCTCTTAATGGTTCCAAAACCCTCTGAATGATTTTGTATATTGGCTCTCCCTTAACCATTTAAAGCCTAATTTCATTCCGAAGAATTAGCAAACAAACGTATTTCATTTTACACTATATCATAAGAGTCTCTTAATCATTCTGACCACTTAATCATTTTGCACCAAACCATTCAGCAACTGCCAAACAGCCCCTAAGTGTATATTGGTTCATATGTTAATCCTAACATACATTCTCATGTGAATCTTAATCATATTAGGTATGATCAACCCCACACCAAAAGGTGTATATATTTATGAAATAAATACAACAAAATAGGATTCTTTTACAAATTTATGCAGAAAACATAAAACAATAATACAATCGTAAAACTTACTTGTATTAGAAGATTCTTCATTTCAATGAAATTGATTGAGGCCCACGAAAACGCAATGTCCTAAGACAAAATTTCGCCCGGTGTATCGGTGTTGTCTTGAGGATACAACAATCTATTCAAGTTCTAAACTTGAATCTAGCGAATTAAACGTATGTTTGATGTTGGATTATGAAGAGAGAAACCCAGAATTTTTGGTGAAATTCGTATATTATGGAAAAAGTGTAGCGATATATAGGTTTCAGGCTGTAACCGAATTAACTGGCAGCGCTCCGCGCGAGTGAACCCGCACGGAGACCCGTGCCAGACTCTGGACGTCAAAAAATTCCAGTGTTCTGCACGCCTAGAACCACGGGTATGGTCGCACTCGCACCGTAACCCGTGTCAGGCTCTGTCCACAGAGCGCCACGCGTGTATCCGCGCGACTCGGGTCACGCCGTGATCCGCGCCAAGCACTGTCAAGCCTGCATCACACTTTCCACCGTCAATGAATCTCGACCCCAAGGCCCAATCATTGACATTTAATATGTATATATTAATGTCAAGGAGATCCCACCAATCACACCACAATCCAAGCCCAAGCAATTAAATGATTCATTTAATGCTCATTGATTGGAGTTTATTAAATTGTGTAAACTTTGTCTTGGCTCCTATGTGGGACAAGGTTCATCTATTTTACACTAAGGGGTTGTTTGTTTACCTCTTAATCATTAAGAGACAACCTCTGAATCGCTAATAGATAAATCTTCTTTGACAAAAAAAATGACTGTCTCTTAATGGTTCCAAAACCCTCTGAATGATTTTGTATCATGACCCTCCCTTAACAATTCAGAGCCATAATTTCATTCACAACTAAAAAACAACCGTATTTCATTTTGCACTATATCATAAGAGTCTCTTAATCATTCTGATCACTTAATCATTCTGCACTAAACTATTCAGCAACTGCCAAACAGCCCCTAAGTTCCAACAAATCATAATTTTTACGTGAATCAATTTGTAACTTATAACCAAAATTGTGAATTAGTATAAAATTCATATGTAAATTTTAAAAAATTTATATATCATCGTTGATCTTAAATAAAATATATGAAATTGTCATTTTTGATTTAGAAATATTGATTACATTTTATATAATTTAAATTAGAATAAAATGAACAATCTGATTCTTATTTAAAAAGAAATTGAGTATTTGTTTTTTTTAAGTGTGGATTAGTGATTTGTTAGTTTGGATGAATGATTTAATTATTCAAATGTTTCAAAATGCACCCAAACTTCGTTAGGTTGCTTAAATTAGTCATAATTTTATCTATGTTTACATATTTTACTCTTAAGATCTTGATCATTAAAAAATCGTATATAGTGGTTGAGATTGTTTCTCTAATTCTCAACATTTGTATGTTTCTTATTTGAACTCTCCCATATATAATATATGTAGTGCTTAATCAAATGAGATTTCAGTAATTTATGATTACTGTGAGATTCATTATAAGTCAATCATTTTATGAAATTAATTATATTGCCTTACTTAATAAAGAAGTGTGTATTAGTAATTTTAAAATTTTGACAACTCATTAAACCTTTTTATGAATTGCATTTATATCCCTAAAAATCCTCTCTCTCCTTTGTCTTCATATCCCCACCTAGCACAACTTGTAACACCTCTGTCTCGTGTGGCTAAGGACGGAAGATGCCACAATTAGGTTCAAAATAAATCCTAGTAAACCAATTGGTTAAAATAGAGTGATTAATATAATTTACCAAAATATAATTACATAACTACAAATGAGATAACAACATGTACCAAAATATATTCCCAAAATACACATAGTCAGAGGCAATATAAAGTTTTTACTTATAAAATGAAAGTTGTAATACTATATCTTAGGAATATAATCGCACAAGATTTACCTTATTTGGAGCAATGACCAATTTTTTTATGAATTTTACATCTTTGTAGTTTACACCAAGACCAGATTCTAACTCTAAACGGCTCAAAACATTTAGCTTCCAGAACTGGTCAAATGAAACTCGGTGCCATTTCTCATTTCTTACATCTCTCGCTTTTTCGATCAATCGGCACCCACGTCGATGGCCACCGTGATGTCTACATCTCGGATTTGCAAACCCACCGTTTTCCCTATATTTAAACTTGATGAAATCACCATCTCAGAGATACATTGTTTTTTGTGACTTTTTTGGACATGGAACTTGTAACACCCTCAAATTTGGAAATAGGGACTAATTTAAAATTTTCAATAATACATCATATAAAGGATAAATCCATTTCTCTAAATGAATACTTAAATTAACTCGATTAACAAAACTAGGTATAACATCAACAATAGGTAAACTAAGCCTTACATTAAGACTAGATCCAAGTTGGGTGTTACTAAAACCCAGTACCAGTCGCCATATCCAAAGTGCGGAAGACGTCACTCAATAGCTATATCATTCTTGTGTCTCTAATTGGTATTCAACTCTTCACGGTGTCGCTAGTACCATACCACCATCAAGGACCTGATGTACATGCCAACAAATAAAAAGGGTTAGGCTTAACGCCTAGTGAGTTCAATCAATTTTCATCATGAATATAAAATAGTAAAACTTGAAGACGGCTTATTTATAACATAACTTCTCATTATGAAATGCACTCATCGTAAAAGTAACATCTTTCCAAACTCATTATTTTCGTGATGACAAATACTAAATCAAAACACCCATTTAACACAGATTCAAAACCCAACACTCATTGTAACACCCGTGTTTCCTAAGAAAGGTAAACCTCAATTAATTAATAATCTTTTGTGATCAGTTGTGTTTATATGCATTTATTATTCATTGAACCATCGAACCCTACATGTATCGAGTGTAATTATTCAAGTTCGGGAGCTGTCGATACCACTCAGGCGAGAGTGACAGCGACTGTGCCATTTAGGCATTGTCACCGGTCATAGTCGCGGGGGTGGAGTGACCCACGGTACACTCTCAGTGAGAGTGGCAGTGATTGTGCCATCGGGCACTTTTGCGTGTCACAATCGCGCCCAACGTACCGAGAGCGGGGGTGAATAGGTGAGAGTGCCGACGATAGTGCCACTTGGCACAATCGCCCGCGCATGCGACCTGGTATAAAAACCCTCCTAACGGGTTCAGATCATTCATTGTTATCACATACCCGATTTTGGGAGCTTTGAAGGCGATTTTTGTCTCTCCCAAGGTTCCCATTCCCATTAAATACTATTTAGGGTTGTTCTTTCATTGTTTGAGCATTAAAGGCACCAAAGGGATCATCTAGTGGAAGTGTTCTAAGGATCCAAGCTTCAAGTCTCATCTTCTTCATTTTCTAGGGTTTGCTATTTTCTAGGTTTTAATCAAAAACCTAGATTGTGAGTGTTCTAAACCTTTTGTTTAAAACTAGATACACATCTTTACTTGTTTAGTTCTTACGTCTTATATTTATGTGATGAATCTCTTGTTACATTTGGGTATTGTTGGAAGTGTATATCGAGCTATCTTGGTAAAAATGATACTTAATGTGTTGGAAGTATGAGATAGGTTAAAAAGAGTGTTTACTCATGTATAACTATACTTTAGGGTTTAACCCATTTGTTGGCGAAAATAATCCTATTGTATGTAAAAGACCTTCATGTAACATGTGCATGAACAATTATGTGGAGTACTTTGAAGTGTCATGAGTGGTACTATTTATTGTCTACGTGATTATTTTGGGCCAAATTTACCTATGTTGGTACTTATTGCATTCTTGAAAGCTAAAGTGCTTCTATGGCCAAGGTTGAAACGAGTGGATGAGCCAAGTCGAGTAGACATAGAAGGACATAGTCTTGGGCACCACCGTGTTGGTATGTGCTTAGACCTCCGCCATTCGGGGGCAATACCTTTTTGTAACCTCGGATGTGTCGGGCCTTTTGGTGTCACTCATAGTAGTTGACACTAAGGTATCTCGTCTCTCTGGGTGGAACTCGATTGGTGCTATGGGTCTCCCCTATTGACTCCATCTATTACACTACCCATTGGAATTATGCTCTTAATGTTTTATAACATGCTTATTAATATTTCTTCAAGCTCACTAGGGTCTTTGGCCTAACACTTGTTTGGTGTCGATGTGTATCTCAGGTTTTAGTGACGCCGCACCTAAGAAGGTCTAGGCGAGTCTCGTGCGTGTGAGCTTGGGGAATGCACTCGGGTGCACTTTTGTGATGACTTTTGTTGGGATTAGAGGCAACACCTTTTTTGTAATCTTATTTCTGTATTAGAAATTAGATTAATAGGTTGTTGTTTATTTCCGTTAAACTACAAACTGTAATTAAACAGGTATTTACATTTTCCCCATTTTTGGGAGGCTCATGCCATGGCATTTTATATACTACATTTCCATTTTTGGAAGTTTTTGTTTATCCCATTTTTGGGGGGTTACACTCACTCCAAGACACAATGAAGTTAAATATCCAAATCACTCAATAACATGTATAAAACTCAATAATCCAAAACCACAAATCATGGATGTCAATCCATACTTAAAACGTCAAAACATGGATAAAACTCAATACCCAAAACAACAACTTTAGGTGACGGGGGAGACCCGCTTTCGTCGACTATGGCAAAACATAAAGTAAGCCACGATTCAACGTTATCAAGTCGCACCCTAAGATCACGGTCCTGGAGCCCGACCCATACGAGTTCATCTCCGCAATACCCGACCCTAGTGCCCATTTACACATCATAGAGATACACCTACAAGCCAATGGTCCTGGGACCCGACTTCACACAAGTTCATCCCCAAACTACCATTGATGACTTAGGGGTTGTTTGTTTACCTCTTAATGGTTTCATTAAGAAGCAACCTCTGAATCGCTAAGAGGTGAAATCTTGTTTGGCAAAAAAAAAGGTCTGCCTCTTAATGGTTCCAAAACCCTCTGAATAATTTTGTATCATGGGTCTCCCTTAACCATTAAGTGCCCTGGTTTCATTCTGAACAATTATCAAACAATCATATTTCATTTTGCACTATATCATAAAAGCCTCTTAATCATTCTGACCACTTAATCATTCTGCACCAAACCATTCAGCAACTGCCAAACAACCCCTTAGTGTTAACTCTATTTGGACCAAAGCCTCAAAACAAGGGTTGTAGAGTCCGACTCAATAAGAGATAACCTCCGTAATACCCACGGTCCCGGATCCTGACTCATAAGAGTTCATCTCTGAAATACCAGCCACGATCCCGGAGTCCAACCCATAAGGTTCCTTTTCGCAATACCGGCACAACCAAGCTTAACCACTCCAGGTCTATCGCTCGTATAGGTGTCAAGCTCAACCACTCTAGGTCTATTGCTCGTATGAACACCAAGATATAAAACAGAGATAACGATCTCATTTCAAACCAACAAACTGAATCCTATGCTTGTGGATCCAATGCATTACAGTCTAAAATATATGACTCCAATGGATAACTAGCGCACTAAAAACATGTAATTCCCAAATAAGATGCAATAAATGCAAATCATAACCAAAACTATACATTGAGCTATTAAACCGGACAAATATCCCCAATAATCATTTAAGTCAATATCGAGCCAAAATGCTCAAAACTCAATTGACCATTAAATAAAGGTCATCAACCATAAAACGCATTTAACCGGCGTTTATGCAAACAAATACCTCAAAGATATGTTTAACCCAAAAAATACTCATCATTTATTGAGACAAACCATTTTCCAAATGAACTCATACCCTTATATTTCCAAAACATCTCATAACAAGATAACGTTCCTTTTTCCAAATGGTTTATAAAAACAAATACACCAAAAATCCATAAATCATTAAATATGCTCAATTTGTACAATAAATCACCAAAAGAACACATTTGTGAGATTTACTCGTCAGAATATCCAAAAATCCAAATATAGGCATTTCATAAGATTTATCAATCCAAATTTATCAAATATGAAAACTTTGTTAAATACTCAACACGCTGATAAATACCAAACCCTAGCTTAAAATAGAAAGAAGATGAGAGAAAATGAAGAACACATCAAACCCTAGCTTAAAATAGAGAGAGATGAGGAACTTACCACCACAAAATACTCTTTTATCTTCCAATATACTTACATTCTGTTGTTAAAATCTTGAAGATCTCTTAAAACAGAGATCATAGCAAAAAGAATCACCAAAATCGGAGTTGAGATGTAAAACTTATGAAGGAATGAAGAATGAAGGCTGAAAATCGGGTTTTATGCTCGAACAATGTTTCACGCGGGTTTCATGCGGCTAAACCTGCGCCAAAACCCGCCCGCATGCCCCAAAGTCTCCCCGAAGTCGCCACAAACACTACTCACTCCCGATCATTGTTTTGGCCATAACTTCTTCATTTTAGCTCCAATTTTGTTTCGGAAAGAACCGTTGGACTCGTATTTGAATTCTTTATCCAACAAGACTATAAAATATAGGATTTAAGCCCAAAATCCCAATTCTTCTATTTTCTCTTAAAAGATCGATTTCTGTACTAATTCAAAATCATACTTACCCATAAATCGGGGTGTTACAGAACTGGAAAGAAAGGATGTTGAATTAGGCGAAACCCATATTTTCAAATTTCGACAGGGGCGTTATCTGGAAACCCATATCTTAGGCTATCACAATATAGATTGTATGTATCTTGTGTATATCTTATTTTAACATTTTATATATTTGTAACACCCTCAATTTGGAAAGAGCAACTAATTTAAAATTTACAAATATACCTCAAGGAATGGATAAAACTTCATGCGACAAGTCCATACTTAAAATACACTTCTAGAATTTTCCATCAACAAAAAAAATGAAATCTTACATATAGACTAACTCAAGGTCGGGTGTTACTAAACCCAAATACAAGTTGATCTTCCCAACACTAATGCGGAAGACTTCACCAAGCCACTCACTCTTGCACATACATCTAGCACTCATCACTTCGCAGAAACACTAGAACCATTTCCCCCACTGGAACCTGATGCACATGCCGACAAATAAAAAGGTTAAGCTAACGCCTAGTGAGTTCAAAAGTTTTCAACATGAAATAAATACATTTGCTAAATGAAAGAGTACAGTTAAATCATAAACTTTCAACATGATTTACTTTAAATATTAAACGATTCATTTTCCAATAATTCACACCTTTAAAGACACGTAACCCAACACAGACATTCCTTCATAAAACAACTCCAATCCCGAACTCACCCAAAACGTGAATAATAAATAAACTCCCAATTTATAACAATATGTAACAAACTTTACTTCCCTAAACATCCCAAACATGGGCGGGGTATAATACTCAACCCATAAATCTTGAGTAAACAAATCCATATATGCAAAACGTCACTGAAAACGTGGATAATAAAATAATACAATTTAATACCCAAGTAACACCTTCCGGTGACGGGGGAGACCCGATTCCATGGTATGTGGCGGAACACAAAGTTAAGCCACCTAGCCACGTTGTCAAACTATACCTCAGATCGTAACTGTATTGTCTGCTCTGTCGAGCTAGACCTCCAGTCGGACTTTATTTCAAGTCCCAAAACACCGTATCCCCCATTGCCTGCTCCGTCGAGCGACACCTCAAGGATACACGATCTTATTGCCTGTTCGGTCTCTAGTGGAGTTTCATCCTCAGGGTACTCATTCGACCCCTAGTGCCTACTCCCTAGCATTCAAGATAGGAGCCTCGGCTCCTCACTTGATAACTCAACCCTCGTGCACAAGAATTAGACATTCAATCACAAGACCCATGGTCCCGAAGTACAACCCATAAAGGTTCCTCTTCGCCAAACAACCGAGACAATATGACTGACTTACATGCCTATGGATCCAAATGCATAATTCCCAAGGTGAGAATATCAAGACTCCTCATCCTTAAATATGACTGACTTACATGCCTATGGATCCAAATGCATTACACTCTAAAATACATGACTCCCATTGAATGACACACGCACTCAAAACATGTATTCTCCAAAATAAAGTGCAATAAATGCAACTCACGCCCAAAGCTCCACTTTAAGTTATTAAAACCGGACAAAAGTCCCCAAGACCCGATAAAGCCGAAAACTGAGCCTTAAGCTCAACCAGTCAAATGACCATATGCTAAAATCCACAATATACATTAAAATGCAACCGACCACGTTCATGCAAACACATGCTCCAAAAATGCATGAATACACTCAAACACCATTTAGATTTTAACAAGTCATTTTCTAAACAAGTTTATAACCCCATTGGCTCTCTCAAACGTCCCAAAGCACAAGGTCGACATTTTTCATAACACACATTAAAAGTACAATCACTCCAAAGGATTAACATGCGTACGATATATCCTTAAGACATCATTATTAAAGATTTACTCAACAAATTACTTGAAATACATCTTTCCCAAAAACCACAGAGATTTACGATAACTGAATGGTACACAGGGTTGGGAATGACCAAACTCCAATGACTCGTACATTGGTATTGTCAAACGTTTCACAACACAAAATACACTTATTTCCAATAACCACAAAATGCATTTTTACCAAATACCCTCCATTTATGAAAATGGTTATCAAAACGTCTCCATTATGATACATTCATTAAAAATCCCCAAAGGTGGGTAGTTTATAAGTTTATAAAGTTAAACACTTCCAAATAACCAAAACTTATCAGATGATCAGTAGTTAACAATTTCATGTAAAACACAAAACACTTTAAAATGAACATTTTGGCATGTACATCGTTTTCACAAATCAACTTGAACTTACCTTGCTAGATTTAGGCTAAATCTAGATTTTATCCCAAACTTGAGCTTCCTTGAAGAACTTGAATCAACAAGCAAAACCTTCAAAAACCTATATTCACAAGTTTCCAACCATGAATATACTCATTCAACCGTTAAGAACCAATCCCCAAACATTTTACATCAAAATCCCAATCTTGACCAAAACCCTAATTTTGACCTAATTTCTCCAAAACTATCGAATCCGAAATTTGAGAAACTAAACACTAGGAAATCATCAAGAGAGCATTTATATCTTATATTAGGGTTTAGAAATGGAAGGGGTACACTTACCACTTAGGTTTTGATGAAAACCTAGAAACCCTAGCCACAACCTTGGAGAAATGATGAAGATTAATAACTCTTGCCTCTAGCTTCCAATCTTTACCACATGATAATGGAACACCTCAAGAACTAAAGAAATGAACCTAAAATGAGTTAGGGTTTGAGGGGAATAAAGAAAGAACGATTTGGGAGAGAATGGGAAAACTTTGGAGAAGAGAAATGAGGAAAAAGGCTGAATTTTTCATACTTATCATCTGACTGGTTCCCTTGTGCGACATTGACCAACGACAAATGCTCAGGGCATTGTCGCTTGGAAATGTCGCCAACTCCCCCATGGCCTTTGACTTTTGCTGCAACAATGACAGGTGCGACTATGACACTGTCATAGTCGTCGGGCATTGTAGTCGTGCCCGTACCAAGCCTCGAAACTCGACTTTTTCAACGCAAATACCCCCAATACTCTAATGGAATTTAAATATTGGTTTCCCACCAAAAATCACACCATTTACAATATACAAAAAACGTTCGGGTGGCCTTTACTTACCGAAAATTACGGGCGTTACAATATTCTTTTAATAGTGTTGATCTTCTGTATATGTCACAGTGTGCATCTTTTGTATGTATCTTTTTTTAACAATGTCGATGTTTTTATGTATCACAAGATTGATCTTTTGTACGTATCACAGTGTGTATGTATCTTTTTTTAACCAGTGTTGATCTTTTATATGTATCACAATGTGTATCTTGTTTTGACCGTGTGTATCTTTTTATGTTCACAATAGATATTCTTAATCACAATGTGTATTTTGTGTTCACATGGTGTTCTTTGGAGTTAGGTGGGCATGAAAGAGAAGAGAGATTTGTATATACCTATAATGCCCTTAATTCAATTTAATTAGTCAAAAGTTCCAAATTACAATGTTTCTATATCAACCATTGATTAAATATGATATGTAGTCTAGATTGGACCTTACAGATCTCACAAAACACTAAGTTCTCCTTTGAATGGAAATATTACAAACCAATCTCCACCATCCATTTAGTTTAAAGAATATATGGTTTCATAAATATATTGATTGTTTCCTAATATAAAACATTGATCATAATTAATGAAATTTAATCATCTTCTATAAATATTCAAATCATAATAAATGAACCTTCATCATTTCCATAAATATCTTTAATTGATTGGTTTATATGGTCTGTAAAATTTCCATGGTTTGTATTTGATTTTGTCACACACACACACACACACACACACACACACACACACACACACACACACACACATATATATATATATATATATATATATATATATATATATATATATATATAAGAGGTTGGGTTCCGTTGAGATGTTGAGTTAACGTGAGAAGCGTGAGAAGTGGTTATCAACCGTTGAATGCATATTAGGATGAGATGTACCAAGATCAGATGGACTAGATCATTTCTCTTATGAAACACAATTCATGGGTGGGTTTGAGATTATAAGTGATCAAGGGTTCAGATTCACTTCTCACGTTTCTCACGTTAACTCAACTTCTCACATGATCCTTAGCCTTTATCTATATATCTATCTATATATCTATCTATCTATATATATATATATATATATATATATATATATATATATATATATATATATATAGGGTCCCCTTCATTTGTTAACCAATATTTTAGTGTTAACTTTGTTAACCAATCTGGACCATCCATCTTGACAATTAATGGCTTAGATTAAAAGAATTAATTTTTTAATAATTAAGTGGTGAACCCGGATAATTAAATGACATTCATATATGAAGAGGGGCATAAACGTCATTTGACAAAAAAGGTGTAATTAATTGAAAAGGAAACAAGCCTGATTTCACAAAACTTCCAAAACCGTGTTTCCAATTCCTACTCTCTTGCATCCACTTTATTGATGTTCATATATGCAATTTTATAATGTGCATATACTCACCTTCTTTTATGTGCGTAATTTCACTTTTTTCATGTGCATATATGAAAGTGTCATTTGGTAATCATATGTGTAAGATGTGCGTATATGCACTTGATTTAATATATATGAAAGATAAAATTTATGAATATATGCATATATGCACTTTTTTTAAAGGCATATATGAAATTGAAATTTAGTGTCAGTAAGTTAAAAAGAGCATATATGCATTTCATTGATGTTCATATATGCAACTTTTTAATGTGCATATATGCAATTTTATAAAGTGATCATCATAAGCATGTCGAAACCATTAAACAGTAAACATACAACGTATATTCATATATGAACATGCATGAGATTTGACAACGTAAAATAGAAACCCGTCCCTTAAACCAACAAGAAACCAATAAACCCTAAATGAAACATCATCTTCACATCACTGTATACGGAAAAAACAAACATAATTTGAATTAATAAAACAAAAACATACCATTCACAAATTCATCATTCAAAATTTCATCAACGTTACTACATGATGGCCAGTTATAAACATCTACAAACTCGAAAGAAAAATCTTCAAGTCCATGGGACTGTACATCGTCACTCATCTGGGTAAACATCATCAACCGTTTGAAATCTATCCTTCACCAAGTTTTGCTCTTCAATAGCTTCGGAATAAGCATTATGACCGTCAGCGGAAGACGGAAAAATTGGGGAGTTGGGTTCGTCTTCAATGGAGTCCATGATCAAATAACAAGAAAATAAGATCGTGCATAAGATGCTAAGATTTAGGAAGAAGAAGAAAATTATGATTAATTTTAAAAAAACAATAAATAAATACCATATATATCAAATCGTGATTATAGGAAAGTAATATTATTAAATAATTTAAATACCAAAACAACTAACAACCATATATATCAAATCGTCATTATAGGAAAGTAGATATTATTAAATAATTTTAATACTAAAAATACCTAAACTACCTCTAATCAAAACCAAATTCTATTAATAAAACAAAGAAAATTTCTGAAATCCTATTGGTTCAAATTGGTTAACATGGTTAACACTAAATATAAGGTTAACAAAAGAATGACCCTCTATATATATAGAGAGAGGGAGCTTCTTTTATAAATCCGTTTAATCTTGTGAACTATGTAAACCAATCTAGGTCATCCATTATTTTGATCAACGGTTGAGAAATTTTCGGATTTAAATTTATTAAAAAAATAGGGAAAGAGTAGTTTGGGAATAGGTTTTAAATAATTTAAATTTTAAATTTTGAATTAATAACTAATTTGAATTTATTAAATTTTGGTTATATCATTTCCTTAATTTTCTCAATTATCTCCATATCTCATTCCCTTTCTCTCCCTCTCTCATAAAATTCCGGCGACCTCCTACCCTCGAATTCCGACGATTTCCTCTCATGATCCATCCTCTCCATCCAATTTCGGCGTCCTCCTCCCACTCCAGCTACCTTCTCCCATTGGCGACGACCTCCTCCCACTCCGGCGACCTCCCCCAATTCCGGCGAGTTTTATAAACCGTTTTTTCGAAATTTTCAAGTTTTTTAAGTTTCATAAACCGTTTTTTTCGAAATTTGTAAGTTTTTTAAGTTTCATAAACTGTTTTTTCGAAATTTTCAAATTTCATAAACGGTTTCATAATATGTTTGTTGGATTTTGAAGTTTCATATATTTTCTCTC